>JAFIDM010010028.1:55664809-55712957 GCA_023159025.1 Thereuonema tuberculata | reverse complement strand
GTGATTTGAAACTACCAATATAAAAAAAAAAAAAAAATCACTGTTTCAGAATTGCCAAAATCAAAAAACAAATCACTGTTTCCATGGAGATACAATTTAATTATCCCCACTTCTTCAGTGGCGAAATTTGGAATTAATTTAGAATCTAAAACGCAACATAATAAGACCTTGCTCTTTCAAAATTCAAATTTAATTTAAAATTTACCTAAATATTAATATTAAAATTGAAATTAAAATATAATAATAACATTAACTATCTAAAATTTGAAATTTAAAATTAAAAATTATACTAATAATGACTAAATTAACTAAATATAAAATATAAAATGAAGCAATAAAGTGTGTCGCCACTTCATTACTTTTTTAAAATTAACTCAATTATCTAAATCCAAATTTAAAATTAAACTATCCAATATAATAACTAAATTATTAAATTTAAATTATCAAAAAGAACTATTAAAATATTAAAAATGCTAAATTAATTCTAAAAATTTTAAAATATTTATTAAAAATATTAAAATATTAAAATTATTAAAAGAGCAAAATCTGCAATGTTGAGTTAAAGTATAAACATAAAATATATTAAATTATATTGAATTACCTTAATAAGTAGTCATGAATACATAATACTACAAAATTAGGCATATATAATCCAACACACAAAACTTGAAGCTGATGGTCTTCAAATTTCGTAAAGCAAAGATTTCAATTAATCAATTGCAATTTAGAATTCAGAAATATAGAATATAAGAATAAAAATTAACTTATATTACTAAACCTATGATAAGCCAGACAGTGATCTGTGATTTGAAACACCAATATCAAAAAAAAAAAAAATCAGTTTCAGAATTGCCAAAATCAAAAAAACAAATCACTGAAGAAGTGGGGATAATTAAATTATATCTCCATGGAAACATACGTATATACAGGGTGTCCCAGGAGGAAAGGTAAATATTTTGGTCAATATTATTTATCTTCTTTAGTTCCAAAGTTTTCGGATGATCTTAGAAATATGCGGCTGTAAAATTCCACAGCCATTCAACATGGAATGGGAGGACCATGTATCGAATCCGTGTTAACACGTTACTTTAGGGTATTGTAACTTCTTGTTGGTGAGTTCTGTAGGTCTTGACACTTCACCTGGTGTATAACCTTCGAAATGCGACAGTTACTGACAATACACCATTCTTTCGACACTGTTTTGTAATCTCTGTGAAATTAAACTTTGCGTGGAAAAGACCTGTAATATTTTGCTCCCAAAAAGCATTTAATTTAGAAGTCCTATCAATGAAACTAACAGAGTAAAACATCAAACGGAATATACAGAAATGCAGACAAATGGAAAGCTGTTCATGTTCAATTATCACGCGGAACGGGTAGAGCGCAGTCGAATTCATTATATGTAGTTATTAACCCTCCATATTTGTTTTGCTTAACACCTCTATTGTTTTGTAATCTATACTACTCAAGGTTGAAGTGATATAAAAAATTGAAAATCCCACTATAGGCAAATGTGGCCTATACGATCGCGGGAGATAAGGCTCTTAGCATTTCCTGACCAAATTCCTTAAGAAATGAGAAAAAAAATATTTTATCAAATAAAATACATTTTCTCTTGTTCTAATAATTACATTTTAAGAGTCGTTGGCCAAATACTGTTAGTATTCAAAGTGGGGTTGAAATGAAGAATAGTTTTTTTTTTAATTGTTTTTCGGTTTCAAGGTAGACAAGATGTAGCTGTCATCAGTTATTTGTCAAATAAATTATGGTTTTATTAGTAAAGATATGTAAAATTCTGTTAGTATCAATTTTCAAGAACACCTTTCAAGTAACAGTAAGATGACATTAAGAATATTAATAATGAGGTAGGTAGGTGGATACATCCCACTGGAGCCCATGCAGGCTTTCACTGACCTCGGGACTGAGATAAGGTCGGTTGGTCAACTGGGTGATCAGATGGCCTGTGCCCCCGGTAAGAAACTCGGTGCCCATTCTATAGAGGGCTGGGTGGACCCTAGGACCCATTTGGAGGAGAATTTAGCGTGAATAAATCCACGACCCATCTTCCAACACCCGGGGTCGGGGACTGAACCAATTTGAACCCGCCTCCCTCCAGTCAAGCGTCATACCACTTGGCTACTGGACTTACAAATCTAATTAGACACTAACATTATTTTGAATGCAATAACATTATCACTTCTTTAAACAAATGTGTCTGAAATCAATTTATAATGAAAAATAATGAAAATAATTAACTAATATGGTCGAGAACTTCTTTGTTTCGATTTGTGCATTTTTGAGTTAATTTTTGAAAATAGAAATCCATTGCCTGGATTCCAAAGCTTTGCTATGGGATTTTTCTCATCTATTCACGCTAATTTCTGGACAGAAACCTTTTAGGAAATATTTCTCAATATAAAACTCCTAATCGTCAAATATGCCTCAATAAGAGCCATCCAGTGGTTAAATATTTGAAAATAGGCGAAGGAACATTCATTGTCGATTTTAATCCTGTAATTTTAAAGTTGCAAGTTCAGACAAAGTAAAAATTTAAATATCACACTTATTGCTATTTCCCTTACTTACTTGTTGCTACTGAAACATTTTTTGTGTTATTTGATGAAGAGAAATTTTGAAAGTTATTTAAGTTTTTAACCAGTGTCACTTTTTTTCCCACAATTAGTCTAACGTCTTCATTAAATACAGTAGAGCCGCGATTATCCGCGAGCGGATGATTCGCGAGAGCCATGACATTTTTTTAAAATTACGAATCTCAAAAAAACCAACTTTAATTCAAGCCAACAACAGGGAAAGTACAATAGGCCCTTCAATGCGAAGGTCGAAAATTACTGACATGTTTAATGTGCATCTAATCCTATAGGCCTTCTCGGAATTTGTGGATGAGTGGCAGGCTCTTACTCTGCAGAAAGCTTTCTGCTGTACTGTACATATTTTAAAAGTTTTACATATCATGTTTTTTATACAATAAAACGTAGTTTTAATGGTGAAATATTTTTTGTCATGTTTATCCCTTATTTTTAGTCTTTTTTCGGGTTATCCGCGATTTTCGTTATCCGCGAAGCTCTTGCCACCCAATTCCGCGGATAATTGGGGCTCTACTGTATATTGTAAATAGAACCCTTGCTTACCAGGATTGGATTAAGAACTATTATTAAATTTTGTAGTTCTCGTAATATGATTTCAATAAAATTACCCAGGTCGACTTTTAGTTGCACTGAATTTACTAATGTACTTTAATTGAAATCTTTCAAACAACAGGTTCTACATAAAAAAATTATCATTTCTACAAAATTGTTACGTTGTAGTAATTTGAATGTAACATATGCAATTTGTAAGTTTGTTCAATTAAGGTTTTGTTTTATTGATTTCAGACATTCCAAAAATCACTTACATTTTCAGTTTTTATTTTTTTATTTTATTTTTTAACTTAATTCTAAATCCACATATTAAAGAGATATTGGACGAATGTGAAATTGATGGTAAATCACCTTCAGTACTTTATTTTAGAAGAAAAGTGTTAAAATTTGTTTAGTATTCACATTCTATTTATGTATTCATGTTCTATTATATATTCCCTTTGTTAATTACCTAAATCATGACGCCCACTTGTCTTCTCGACGAGTTCTCTCTTAAGACGACTGGGTTGTCAAAATGTCATGTAAACATAGCAGTGTTGTAAAATTTTATTGGCAATTGAATTGAATTGAATTCTACATTTTCTTTGTCCTCCCCTTTATATAATCCTTAGACAATATTTACATTAAATACAAAGAGCTACAACTGAGTTAAAATTTTGTTTTGCTTCAGGAAGTGGCGCCGCCTACTGAAAAGGACTGCGTTCATTCATTGAATATCTACAAGACTAAAGAAATAGGAGTTAAAGTCTATTGGCATGTCTAAACAGCGTTCAAAGTAAATGGAATAAAGTTATGAAGCATTGAAACATTATTGGTTTTCATTTTTTTAATGAATTTTACTATATGTAAATCGATTTCTTAATAACCATAATGTCAGGCATCTTCAAGAATATTAATTTACCTCTGAAATATTCAAATAAAGAATTTTATAAGTATGATGATAACTACTGTGTGTGTGGTACATAAGGATTTATAAGGAAAAGCTAAAAATAAACTAAAATTGAAAATAATCGAATTACTCTTAAAATTGAATTGTAATATATCAAGCAATTGATTCTGGAACTTTACTAGTTGGCCAGTTAAAAACTCTGAAATTGTCAACAATATTGATATAATACTTTTCAATAGATAATTAATTGATTAGTTATTTTTGAAAAAACTTATCATAATCAGCTTTAATAATTAGTTAATTTAATAATTAATTTTAGTTTATTATGCTATTGACAAGAATCTATACTATGCACATTAGTGAATCATTGTAAATATATATATATATATATATATATACAATGATTCACCAATGTGCGTAGTATAGATTCTTGTCCATAGCATAATATGTATATGCTTTACTACATAAATATGTTTAGTTATCAGTATAAGTTAGTTGTTTTTATTATAAGTGTGACATACATATCAAAAATGCTTATAACCAAAAGCATTAGTGCAATAAGCAATAGTTGCCATGACTTAAGCCCCAACCCTCATAATTTGTGTTCATGTTGTGCTTGTATAAGACCTGAAACAAGAAACTTTTATATTCTTGTTTCAGGTCTTATAGAAGCATAAAATGAAAACAAACTATGAGGGTTGGGGTTAAGTCATGGCAATTATTTTTTTATCTGCCAAACAGGCTGCACCATTCCAATTCCAGAATACACGTTTGAAAGCTTATTGGATGTGCTTCTGATTGGCACCACTAATGTGGTCTGGGTCAGTGAAGAAACGTCATGAGAGCAAGTGGAAAATACGTATTTGGAAGTCCTCGTTTAAAAAGGCAATGCAGTGTAGCCAAGGAAGAAAAAGGAACACGGGAATGCACAATACACATTACTAACACCTCTCAAAGTAATCTCCAAGATTGTCCACCGTATGTTACCAGCGTT
Organism: Thereuonema tuberculata; assembly: GCA_023159025.1. Classification (NCBI taxonomy): domain Eukaryota; kingdom Metazoa; phylum Arthropoda; class Chilopoda; order Scutigeromorpha; family Scutigeridae; genus Thereuonema; species Thereuonema tuberculata. The sequence goes on along the minus strand of JAFIDM010010028.1, from coordinate 55,707,916 downwards.
TGAAACTGCTGTCCAACGCCATCATTCTTCACGATAACGCCACATGTCACACAGCAGCTCCTTCACAGGCTTTGTTATGGGATGGGAGGTCTTGGAACACCCTTCGTATTCGTCAGACTGGAATCCATGCGGCTTTGATTTGATTACAAAACTCAAGCTTCAGTTACTTGGGAAATATTTGCGAACAAAGATGAAATTTTGACTGCGTTTCGGCGAAAGGTGTAACACTTAATGATTCAAATGCAGCCAATGTTATTCTCCGCCTTCCCAAACCCCGGCAACGTAGGGTGAACAATCTTAGAGATTACTTAGAGGGGTGTTAGCAATGTGTATTGAGCATTCCTTTGTTTCTTTTTCTTCCTTGGCTACACTGCATTGCCTTATTAAATGATGATTTCCAAATACGTGTTTTCCACTGACCCAGACCACATTAGTAATGTCAATCACAAGAAAAATCAAACGTATATTCTAGAATTGTAGTGCTTCCGCATGTTTGGCAGATAAAAAAAAAGTTGCCATGACATATGCCTCAACCCTCATATTTATATATTGAAAATAAAATTTTGAAAATAAAAACTTCAATTATCAAAATTTTGATAATTAAAGTTTGTCTTCATTTAAATGTCATTATTAACGTCATTACAATGCTGATAATATTTATTTGTGAATCACAACAATGTATTATTAATGATTTTGATTAAAATTAGATTTGAAGCCTATTTTTGGATTGGGATGCGTAGGAATGTCCTTCGAGATAGATGTTGACCTAAACCATATTTGTATTTGTGTGGGCAAAGATATTAATAAATATGAAACCAGTTTAGGAAAGTTCGTAATTAATATTACTAAATAAAATATGTTATTAACTAAGAAGAACTTTTGAATTATTATTTAATTAGTTAATATTCCAAATTACCTTCATCAAAATCATTGTAAAAATCTTTGCGCATTTCTTTCATTTACTTATAGTTATTATAAATGACTATATTTGGTAATTACTTTTATGCTGATCATTCAGTGTGTTTGGTTTATAGTTTTATATCCAATGCCTCGTCATTGAAATTTGCAAAAGTGCTGGGTTATATACAGGATTCGTTATTCATAAAGCAGCCTTGTGAAAATACAGTTAAGGTAATCAAAGCCTCATTGGATGAAACAGAGCATGAGGCCAGTGTCAAACCAATGCCAACACTTACATGTAATGTTGATATCAGTGCCGTGCCAATTATTAGCGAATCTGAGGGGGGGGGGGGCAAAGAGTAATTTGCTTACCTCACCCCCAACACGCACATTGCATTTGGATGGCTTCTGAGAAAGCGTCATATTTTCGCTGCCTGCCTGACATCCCCTACAATCCCGTTAAAAAAAAAAAAGAAAAAAAAATAGGTAAAAAAAAAAATTGTAAGCAATTTACTTCAATACTAAAGTAAATAAGTAAAAAAAGGAAAGCAAGTGACGAATACAAAGGAGCTAACATATTCATTAGCATACTGAATTACTTCGTGAAAATGTAATAAATTGTGTTACGCTAGGCTACGTCAAAGTGTAAAACGAAAAATAAATTGCATGCAAAATATCATGCCTTTCGAAATAATTATCTCAATGAAGTAAAGGAAAAAGTGTATTTTTTTGTATTTTTTTTGTTACGTCAGAATTTAGTTTTTCTTGCTTTGCATCTGCAAATGAGTACAACACATCGTCATAGTTACTTTGCCTGGCAGTTTTGTTTTCAGTAGATAACAATCGTTGTTATGTCTCAATGGTTGTTGCGATATAGACATTATTAAATAATTCTTTATTATCTTTAATTTACTGAAGCTTCGTTCGCATCCTATCACAGTTACTGGAATGGTAAGCAAGATTTGATTTGCTGTAGCTACGTTAAGGTAATAAAGATAAAGTAACGTAACTATAGCTACGTTTCGTGTAAATCATGTTTCACCATATAGTCAAGGACATCTATTGAACTCGTCATTTACTTTAAATCACTTGACACAATTCGTATAAACGACATCAATTCTGAAAGAGGATCAGTAGAACTGATATTCTCAGCATTGTGTGCTGCAAGACTGTCAATAGCTGACTTTCAGCTACTGCTATTGTTGCTTGATTTAAATTCGCTAATTTCTTTGGAGCAAGGAACCCAAACAACTCAGAAATTTTAGTGGCACCATCAAGTCCTTCAAGTTGTACAATAATGCAATCCAGAGCATCATTGAATACCGTTGTTTGAAGTTTTATTATGCTCGTGATGGGGTGAGGTTCGTCTTCAGCCACTTCTACAGGCGTGGATGTTTTTTCGTACTTCTGGCAGTTCTGATGAAATGTTGTTGTGTTCTGCCATTTATCTGCATCTTCCCAACACATGGCGAATCCCGTTTGTCGTAGTTCCTTCATTGAATCAGTTGTGTCTTTGAGCTTTCTTGCAGCCATGACTATGTCACAACTTGATTTTTGTAAAAATTTGCTTGTAGTGCTTGTTTCTTCTAATACTCGAGCCCAGATAAATAGAACAATCGAGAATTATAACGAACGCAGCTGTTAAGGAGACATTTCTTCATTGCTGGGTTTCCATACAGCTTCGGGGCTGTTTAAGTCTTTCAACGTTGAGCAGATGTATTCATACGAACTTAGTATGGCATTTACAGCAGAAATACATGCTTCCCGCACCTATGTTGTGATGCGTGTCTCTTCACTGACAATTCGCACATAACGAAGCACAACAAACAGCTGGTCAAAATTTGTTAAGACTGTTTGATATCAACTGTAATTGAAAAGAATGACGATTACTGCGCTTCAGTAGTCAGTGAATGCGTGTTTGCCCATAATCTGAATTAGTTCTTTGCTATTTTGGAGCTTAAGTAACTTATGTGCTTTTTTCGATATGTGGCATTTCAAAACACTAGCATACTTCATAATTAGCTCAACGGTGGCGAAAAAGTTATCCGAAGATTGAGCGCCTAATCGTTCGTTTGCTCCACAAAAAGGTAGATTTTGTTTTGCATGATGAAGATCTCGACTCGGTTCTCTTGTGTGAAATTTGTTGCTGGTTGAAGCTATTCACCAATTTACCTTTAGCCCACAGTTTCCATTTTGCCAGGGCATCCAAATGAACAGGATGTCATTCGTGTTTTTCAAGCTTTTCACTCAGGATGTTTCCAGTCAGAAACACCAACTTCTATGAAATTTGGTTCATAGTCAGGATCATGTCGATTTGCAAAAAGTGAATTTTTGCAGAAACAAAACACCTTGTCACTATTTGGAAAACGCTAGACATCTTCTGTTTACTCTTTTTCCACCAATTTCTAGAGTTTTTGTGTAATAACACATAGAAAAATGTCGGCCATCTGTTGAAGGGAATATATTTCTTTATCCTTGGTTGGCATGGCCCATATTCGACATCAACTTCTCAGTGATCATTCAATACAGATATGTGAAACAATGCTGGATCTCTTGGCCAAGTAAGGCTGCTGTTGAATATTTGATCTGTGTCTCTGGTCTTTACAGCTGTTCGGCTCCTGGTCCTGGGTCTGTCTCTCCCTGGTTCTTGAGACGCGTTTTTCAGCAATTCCATTGAATCTCCTTCAACTTCTGAGACTTCATTATTGAAAGATGATTTATTATCAGTAACACTGTGTGCTGCACAGATTCCCAGTTCCGCATAACTTTCAGGACAAGCAGCGTTCTAATAAAGCGAAATAATACCAAGCTGTCAAAATGTTTTCGTAAAAAAATAAAATTTTAATAAAATTTTTTACCAAGTCATTTTTTATAGCTGAGTATTAACAGATGCAGCAACAATTAAAAAAAATATTTGTTAGGATATTAAATTATTATTACAGAAATAATTTAATTAGTTGGAGTAAAAATGAGAGAAATAGAATTTAAAAAAATGCTTGAAAAGAAATTAAAAAAAATTTTTTTTTTCCTCCTTTGGTTTCAGTGATAGTGGACTAAAATTTAAATATTCAAATGAAGCTTTGACGTAACGATGAAAGACGTCATAAAGTAGGGAGAGTCGACTTCTTTAGTAGTAGAGAGTAGTAGACGAGTAAATGAGTAAATCTGATTATCAGTGTGGTCTTGGAACCTGCAGTCTGTAGTTTTGAGGGGAGTCTTGTGTCTCGTTACTAGAGAGAGCGCAATGTGTAAGACAATGCAATTAGTAGCAAGCGCAGTCACAAGAAGGCTCAAGGTATTCTCAAACAGAATTGAACTCAGTTGAAATAAGAAGTCAACGTTACGAATCAGGCGAAATCAGCTGATTCATTGAGTACGAAGTTGAGAAGACGGTTCATATTGATTGGGCGAAATCAATTGAAGATATTTTCGAGTTCATTCCAACAGTTTATTCCAGCCTAGGATACACGAAGTAAGTGAAACTTAGGAAGTATTTGGATATTAGTTGCGACTAGTCAAACGAAGACGAAGATAGTCGAAGTTGGATATGCCAAATGCGCATTGGACTGAGTCATTAAAGATAGGGAATGTTCGAAGTATTCTCAACTGGAAAGCATTGAAATAATTATTCAGAATCCTAAAGATTTGCGAATAGACTTTTCAATTAAAGGAAGCAAGTATTTTCCTTTTAGAAGATTATTCGGGTAACAGGAAAACCTGAAATAACGGAAGAAGCAAAAAGTGATTCCAGTGAAGTAACTAAATTACATCAGGTAATTATACCTTTAAGAACTCTTAAAAGGATTACCCATTTATGTGAAAGAACTATATTCATTCTACGGAGAAGAATACTAATTATTATCTCCACATGGGATTAAGAAGAGTTTATTTAAAATCCACAATTCAAGCGCCGTTAGTGCAACAGCAGACGAACATTTCGCAACGATTTGTGGGAAGCACAAATCAAGTGATCATACAGTGAGCGCCATGTTTAAACTTCATCATAAAGAAGAGGTTCCGTGTAGCAAAGCTCAAGTGTGCGTTGGAAACTGGATAGACGATATCACAACGATTGGATATCAACGCAGTAATTTCGCCAAGGTGAAAAGCCAAGTGTCGTCAACAAACTGTAAGTAATTAATTATTTTATTATTCCATTTTGGAGTGTGCAACACTATTGCATCGAAGAAGGAAAAATTAATTACGCAGTATTACAGTTACCGACGAAGCGAATCGGAAACGAACAGTTATAATAGTAAATGCTACTGTAAAGTTTAATAATTTCACAGGAGCGGAAACGTAATAGTGAAAAGCCAAATAATTAATATTAGTTAACTTTATATGAATGATTAAGTTAGATTTTTTCATACAAGGGTGAATAAACCATTAAGTGGAATTAGTGTAATAGCACACGAGACAAGTGAATTGCCTAATTTATGATATTTAGATATCACACAAGTGTAAAGAAAAGTCTTAATCTTTTTCATACAGGTGATATCAGAAAAACCTTAATTAAATGATAGTGAATTATCGTGTTAGTGAGACGAACTCTCGCGTGTGTGTGATCTTAGAAGATAGTGAACAATAGTGCTTTTGAATATATTTAGTACAGCGATAATAATTATTGTGAAGAGTGATAACTATAAAATTATTTGCGTCTTAAGGACCGTTTGTATTTCCATTATACGGAAATTTTTGTTAATAAGAAATGTGATGCTTGTCAAGTAGATATACATTGTAGTATTATTATTGATTTACGTCAGGACAGTGAATTAAAGAACTGTACCCGATTACGAAAGCATCAACTATTGAATATAAGTCATTGTATATTTCATGGAAATAAGTTTTAATGACATCAAGAATAAATCATGTTATGATTTTATTTTCGCATCTCCTAATTTTCTTGTTGCGTCTCTGTGCTTTAATATGCGTTCTGCAAATATCCGCAGCAATATTATAAAATAACTTAATCGATTCAACAAAAAACTTTCACTCAGTCTGGGTGTATGAATGTATGGGTGTATGTTTCGCTCAAAAAACGTTACGGTGCAACACGAAAATGACACAATCAACATGCAGTAGCAGTAAAATAAATAAGCAATTACATCCAAAAAACGACACCCCTAGCCCAACTACACATTCCGTAGGGAGGAATAATGAAAACAAGATATTTGGTAAAAGTATAAAAGCCTATGATAAAGAAATAACAGGAGGAAGTCCGGTAAAATTATGTATACAATCCTGGAGAGTGTAATCGATGAATGATGCACAATTTCATATAGCACATGAAAAATTAATAAATATACCTTTCTTTTTTTCACATACTTTTCCATGGATGCTTGCATCTTTGTCTTCTTCTATACGTACTTTTCTCTTGGTATGGCCCTGCGCCCCTGAGTCCTTTTGCTGTCTATTTAACATCTCAGTGGAAAAGCAGCGCTTTTACCCCCCCCCCCCCCCCTCGTATGGCACGGCGCTGGTTGATATGTAAGAAATTTTTAAATATTCAATTTATTTTTAGTTAACTTTCCCATGGAATTTAGGTTTTTCAATTCACTCATGTATGTATGAATCTTATAACTTGTAAACCGTTGGATGAATCTTCATGAATTTTTGTATGCATATTGAAGGACAAGATCCATTCTATTTTTTTTTTTATTTTGCAAATTTAAACATTACAGTCCTACTAAGTATACTCATGTACCTGTGGTATAGGTGCCGAGAGTAGTTAAGTACGGTTGTTACTTAATAAACAGTACATAATTACAGTGTTAAAAATATTGCATTAAAAATAACAAGAGCAACGTGATATAAAATAAAACAAAGATATAAAAATATAGCTTTGGAATCTTTCCAAATGAGTCCTTGTTAAGAAATGAGCACGAGAAGGAACAGATAGAGAAATAGTAGAAGAAAAGAGTGAGTTCTAGAAATGAGTATTAATCCGCTTATTTCGTTGCCAGATTTGCTCGCGATTTGATGCGGAAATTATTTAAACTTAAAATGAATCGGATATAAAGCAACTTAACTATTAAAATTATTCATCATGTGTGTTTCCATAAAATAGTGAAAATAGACCATACACACAAAAGGAATCCAACAAAAAAAAGCTTAAAAATAACATGTTTCGGGATAATTTCCCATCATCAGATTACAATATAAAAAATACAAAATCGGAACCTACCCGTCCCGAGTAAAATTTAAACAGCATAAGAACATAAAAATTTCAAAGTAATAAATTTAACAATGCTAATGTTACATCTTTAACAACCAATGGATTAATAATGACAACATTACATCTCATTTAATGTCATATTCAAGCGCATTAAGAATAGAAACCTCAGTATTATATATAACAAGGAATGGACTTGGACTTAATAATGAGCGATTTTCTGAGATCTGTGAAACATGTTATTTTTAAGCTTTTTTTGTTTAATTTCTTTTGTGTGTATGGTCTATTTTCACAACTTAACTATTAATGTAGATTTAATTAATTTTTTACGGAAACGAAAATTTAAACCCTATTTATATTCAGCAGCTACAAAAAACAAACAAACAAAACACATTCTGAACTATCTTCATTTATATTCATCAAATCTCATTTTGATTTATTCATTTACATACAATATTTCTAACCAAGTAAAACATATCAAAAAGTATGTAAATTGTTTTCTAACATAATAAGCATACGTAAATTGTTATATTTAGCGTAAGTTTCTTCGAATCTATGTATTATTAATTTTTAGACGAAATATTGTATTAAATGAATAAATCAAAATAAGATACGATGAAAACAAAACAAATTTTTAGAAAAGTTGAATATTTTATTATTTGTTTGCAAATGATGGACAAATGGCATGCGATCAAGAAAAGCCTTAAATAAAAAAAAACAACAAACTAATATCGGAATGTTTCTTTATTTAAACTTAAATATTCACTACATTGTATCGTTTTGTGTATATTGTATAAGAAATTACAATTGCATATTAAACATGTTTTAAAATAACGGAAATCATGCCTACTATTAGTACATGCTTATTTTAACTCCCAGTAATTCTAATCAGAACTAAGTACAGGTTACAGCACTTGAGGTAAGCAATGATGACGGTGGCTCCCTCTGACAACGTCTTCTCAAATGAAATCTAACTGTAGCCATTCTTTATACACCACAATTTCTGGATTGCAGTTGACTGTAGGGGCCATTTCTAATAGTAATTTTAAAAACTACATGCATTTTTATCGAAAATAATATAGGCAGCTGTTAATCTCCCAATAAGTAAAATTATATATGTTTATTAGAATTTTATTTCTGCTTAGTTTTAGTTTTCAAATGAAGATTTTTAAAGTCTATTAATATTGAGGCAATATTATTTTTTTTTTATAAAACAAAACTTCAGTTTTAAGTGTGCGACTTCGATTTTTCAACCATCAGAATATAATATGGATTTTTCTTTTACGAATTCTTGCTGATGATGCACGGATCTTTGGAGTAGAACGACTCACAAGCTTTGATGGCAGATGAAGTTGACAGGTGTGACCGGTGTAGGATTACCACCTTCCCAGTCTTAAACGATGCGTTTCTTTCGGGGGGGATTACAAGGATATTTTCGTTGTCAGCCCTTGACAACCGCAATGGCATTACTTACGATTAACCAGAAGATCCACGTCAGCTGGAGTTGGATCTAATAAGAAGAAAACATGGAATGTCATAAACCTAATAGGCATGTTATTATGATATTTGATGCTGATGGCACTTCAAGTCGTTCAAATGCCGAATTAGACATGTCATTTCATTTGATACGTATACCTACTATCAACCTTTCTATTCTTCTAATATTTTCTAAGAACTTCTGATATGCAGAAGAAGTTGTCCTCTGATTTGTTATATAATAACTTTGATTTTTGACGCAGTTATATAAAAAGACCACACATATTTAAACAGTAAAGATCTTTAAAAAAATTAAAAAGTAATTAAAAAATTAAGATACAAACAGTTTTGACCTTCTTTACACCATGATCATCTTCTAGCTGAGAATGACCGTGCTATAAAAGCAGGTCGAAACTGTTTACATTTGTACATTCTTTCATGAAAATGGATCAATTTGGATTTTTCACACTTTAAATAAATAATCAAAATAATACTGATTGAAATCGATTTATTTACAAAATCTTAACATGATCAAAGAGCTATTATAATCAAAACCTAATGAATCATAAGAAAAATAAACATAGTTTCTTAGATAATTTCAAATTATGATATATAAATATATACAAATATAACATTTACATAAAGCATGAATAATAGAATGTGTGTATACAAATTGTGTAATTTTTTATATACATTATATTTAATAATAATGGAATAAGTAGTTATTAATCCTTTTGTAGGAATCGCAATAAAAATTTGAAATTCTAAAATCACCTAGGGCAATTGTCGTCAATTTAAAACATAAAATACAGGACGTTTCAATCTGCATAAAGATTATTTTCAACTGTAAGGTGGGTTGAGAGTCTCTGATAATGTGGTTTGATAGCTTAAATATGTAAGTTCTTTTCTTGAAAATTTGTGGCATACCTGGTATATGTGGCATGTTTGTTGTGGGTAGTCACAACAAAACATAACCAAAGGACTACCGACACCCCTAACTTTGAACGCATTCAGATAATTAACCAAATCAAATCTGTCTTCTCCCTCACCTTACGTGAGTCGTGGCATATTGCCAATTCCTTCACAATTAATAGCGAGCTATCAAACCATGTTATCAGAGACTAATTTAGCACAACTCTTTCAACCCACCACACAGTTGAAAATAATCTGCAGGCAGATTGAAACGTCCTGTGATTTATGTTTTAAATTGACGACAATTGCCCTAGGTGATTTTTAGCAGCCCCTAGGTTACAGCTTGCCTGCAAAACACAGAGGATCTCTCTTGCTTTTATGCTTGCTGGTTGTCACACTCTTTAGTGGCCAAACGGTTAGAGATGTTAGAATGAAACCTTAACCATTGTGTTCAGCATCAAAAAGAAGGTGACCACGTCCAAAAAAACACCAATGTGGTTGGAAGGGTCGATATTAGGGGGACGTCCATCGCCATTTTCCTCTTTATCGGAAGCGACCACATTTGCCCCCCCCCCCCCCCAAACCCGGTTTGCTGTAAGCGTCCATTAGATTCATTGTAAACGCTGGTAAGATTCACTCTACTTTTGTTTATAGTGCATATTATGGGTCCGTTTTGGTTTTGACACTGTCTAAAAGTATTAATTATCTTGTTGAATTTTCAATTTTTATTGGGATTCCTACAACAAGGAATTTAGCATTTAACATGCAATCACATGATGAACTTTTTGTTATTGGTAAAATGTAGATAAATTTCAAGGAATTTGCTTTAAAAAATAATGTTAAAGAAACTACGTCATTAAAAGGAAAAAAAATGATTTACTTACAATTTTAGCATTATTATAAAGTTAATTAACATAGATATTAATTTAATGTATTAAATTCAAACGAAAAATTATAAAAATTATACTTAAAATAAGTATATAATTATACATAAATAATTGGTCATATTTTAAACAAGGAAATGACTTTTTTAGAAAGATAAAAACCGGAAATCTGAAATCATTAATAGTTTTAATGTTTTACCTACGAAAAAATACAAATTTTCTAAAACAAATACTAAATAATTAAGAAGAGCTAAATCTAAATGATCCAAAACATATATCTTAATAATAAATATTGTAAGTATTAACACTGATTAACAGTTCGAATATAATATTATAAAAACTATTATCTATATATTGTAGACAAGAACATTCGTTAAAAAATAATAAGCACACATGATAAAAAAACGATGTTTAATTTTTTTTTTTTTTAAATGTTTATCAGTCCCATTAGGTATACTTATAAACTGTATACCTGTGGTATAGGACTGAGAATTTTGATCTATTGATCTTAGTTAAATCACCAATTAAAGATAATAAATTATTCACTTAAAATTAGTATAAATTTTATTCTTAATATTTAATTAACCCATCCACAACATCAGAGATCATTTTCTGTTTTATTTGTTTAAATGTTAGAGTTTCATTTTGATTAATATTTATTTGACTGAAAATTTTGTATTTAACGTAATTTGTTAACCTGTATCCAAAGTTGTTTTTAATTTTATCCAATTTAAAGATTTTATACCAGTTGTATCTAGTATTTATTTCTTCTTCTTGAGAATTTCTTTCTCTTATTACTTCAAAATAATTCTTTATCAAAATTTTGTATATAAATTATTCATTGATTTTTAATATTCCATATTTTTTTCTTATTCTTATTTGTTCTTTTTTAAATTTATATTTAAAATTTATGTATATATTATTGAATATTTTCATAGTCAATTTATTTATGTTTTCTACTTGTTGTTTATTAATATTGATCCAACATTCCAGACCGTAATTTAAGAGAGAATCCACAAGAGATTTGTAAATTATAAGTTTTTGTTTAAATGGAAAAATATTTTTGATATGATAGAAAAGAAAAGAATATGAGTTCAACTTCCCTATTACAAAATCATATTGTCTATTCCAATTATATTTATTATCAATATATATTCCAAGGTATTTATATGTTGAGATTATTTCCAGTTTTTTACAATTACATGTGTTCATGACATCATTATTGCTTTGGTTAATATTTGAACATTCCATTTCATGTAAGTTTATTATTAGATTATTGTTTACAATTTTATTTTTATTTTTAATTACCATAATTTTCGTTTTATCTCCATTTAGTTTCATTCTATTTAAAGAAGACCATTTTTATATTCATATTTTAAAATCTAGAAAATAATACAATAATCATCGAGGATGGTTTCTACCCGCTAACCTCCGAGTTATCATCAGCTCAAGGGAGAGAGAGGGAAAAACACGCATTTATATAATTCAGGATTATACGTGTGAATATAATCGACCAATGAGGAAGATGAATATTAGGATTGTTCATTTAGTTGTAAACAAAACCATGTGCGGAAAAGGTTCCATCTAGTGTTAAAAAAAGGGGATGAGAATGTAAACAAAAAGGATAATGATCTTTTTCTAATGCGGATGCAGAAACTAAAGAACTATTAATGTTGAAGTTTTTGAAAGAGTAATTATGTTGATAAACTCGGTTTTTTAGCTTTTGCTTGGTTTCTCCAATATATAAACAGTCGTGTTGTTTGCATTTGATAATATATACGGTTCCTTTCGCTTCCATACGATTGAGTAATTGTTTTATAATTAAAGAAATGAGTAAACAAGACGAAGGCACAATGTTACAAGAAAGGATTCGCACCCTAGTCCTAAAAAGGACAAAACGGTCCGTCCCAGTCTCTTCCCGGTGATAACTCAGGGTGCGAATCCTTACTTGTAACTTTGTGTCTTCGTTTGTTTACTCATTTCTTTGAATCATCGGGTATGTTAAATTTATCTTTATTTTATAAATACTTAACTGGATTTTATTAGGGTTGTTATAAGCTACTCAGATATCAGTATGTTTGAAAATATTTTTGAATTGTTTATTTAATTTACTAAAATAAGGAATAGCAAGAAAGCAACTATTGATCTAAGAATGTTACTTCTATGAATGAAACATCTTAGAATGCGATACTTTTAGTCTCATCTTGATTCTGAATGTTGAATTCTATCGTTGGATGGATGTTATTAATGTTTCAAATATGGATTGTATTTCTTTTGTTTCGGATACAATGAAGAAGTCATCGACATATCTTTTATAAAGGAACATAAATGAGCTAAATCTAAATGATCCAAAACATATATCCAAGTATTAATATTATAAGTATTAATACTGATTAATAGTTCGAATATAATATTTTAATAACTATCATCTATATATTGTAGACAAGGACATTCGTTAAATATTTACTATTTTCAAAATAAAAATATTGATTTAAAAATAAAATACCTATTAATGCCAATGTGGTATTTATAAGGAAATTATTGCCTTTATAGATATTATTTATCACATAAGAAAGTGCATCTTTCCTTACCTCTGGAGATGAAGACGTGTGTAACTGTAACATCCAGGGAAACGCAAGATTTGTCAATGTCAAAACAATTATTTTCAAATTCTTGAGCAAAATCAATCCCGTTTTTTTGTGAATCTTGACAACTTTTTGGAAAAATTCTTTTAAGAAATTAAATTTATACTTTGAAATATCAACTAGATAACTTTTTTTTGCAATTCACAATAGGTCTAATCTTAAATAAAGTATTTCCGTCTTTCGATTTGTGCAATTTAGGCAAACCTTTTATGATGGGTATGCTATGATTTTCCGAAATTAAAATGTTTTTCAGATCTGTGTTAATTAATTTATCTTTTTTTATTTTCCTTATCATTTTTTGCAAAATCGTTATAAATTTTTTCCTCTTGTTACATCGACTAAACAATGTCAATTTGATTGGGAAGATTTTTCAAAGTTAAAGCTGAAGGTATCCCAAATTATGTGGATTAAATCAAATCACAGGTGTGTAATTTTTCGTCATGGATAAAAAGGTTAAAAATCAGGACGTTTCAGCCTAACCAGTAAGCTATTTTCAACTGTCTTGCTTTCAACTATCGAATCAAGATATGAAATATTGTTTCAACTTTCTAAAGGACCTAAAAGAAAGGAGTAAAAAAGAATGATAAGACTATTTTAGAGCTATGATCACTTTTTTGTTTACATTCTCTTCTCCCTTTATTTAACACTAGATGGAGCCTTTTCCTCACATGGTTTTGTTTACAACTAAATAAACAATCCTAATATACATCGTTCTCATTGGTCGATTACAATCACATGTATAATCCTGAATTATATAAATGCGTGTTTTTCCCTCTCTCTCCCTTGAGCTGATGATGACTCAGCGGTTAGCGGGTTGAAACCGTCCTCGATGAGTATTTTATTATTGTCTAAGTTTTAAAATCTGAATTAAACATCTTTTTTATCATGTATGCTAATTATTTGTAACCTGCAATCACGTGAGCTTGGATTTTTCCACCACCCGTGACCGTGACTGCTTTCTCACAACTCGCGAGTGGATCTCGGAGATCTCATGTTTGATCGTAAGTCACGTGCTTACCGGTTGATCCCCGTAGACCATCTGGGAGTTTCGGAGCCCGTCTCGGAGATCCGGGATGTCTCGCGACGTCCAGTTGAACCACGTAGATAACAATGAAAATGAAAATGTGAGCATCCTCAATACTATACCCCACATTTGCCACCTTATTTCTATTTCTGTGTCGTATCGTGACATAGTGTCGTGTGGCGGAGGAGATAAAGCCAAAAAAAATTCAACTTTTCTTTTAAATAGATAGACATCTTACAGTAGCTAAACGTAGATAAAAATGAAAATGTGGGTATCCTCAATACTGTACCTAACATTTGCCACCTTATTTGTATTTCTGTGTCGTATGGGTTCGGAGGAGATAGGGCCAGAAAAAATACAGTAGCTAAGCTTAACTATTCCTTTGATTTCAGACAAAAACTGTACCTAAATCATAAATATCAATATTAAAGATATATCTATGCTTGACTTAATAAAATTAAAAATATAAACTAAATGTAACTTAAAGCTTAAACAGATCAAAAAAATACCAAATACATCTGACAAAAACACGTACTAAATATACTGTTAAACTAAAAAAAAAAAAAATCAAAAATGGTCATAATAAGTATTTTTTTTTTTTTTTGCAAAATAAACACAATATTATTTGATTAGACGAACGTGAATCATGATGTCTTATCCAAAGTATTCATTTTTTTGTTCTCCTACACTGAGATATAATTGATTTCTACTTTATAGCCAAGATTATTGTTTGCATAATTGGTGGGCAATTCAAAATAATCAATTTACGAAACATAAATAAAATTCTACGTCAACCATCGAAAAGAAGTTACCCAATTCACATCCAAAATAATAAAAGTTTCATAATTTACATTCAATAAAATACATTTACACTTTAATAATTAAACCCAGTTTTAATCTTACAATTCATATTACTTATTTTCTATTTTCACATATATCCTTTGATGTTTTCTCATATAATCAGATTGAATATCCCTGGTCCAATGGATTACTTTTATCCAATTTGTTATGCATTAACAGAGAATCTATAGATAAGTAATAACTGATTTGCCAGCTTCAGGTAGATTAGAAAGTATCGGGAAAAATCTAGAAACTTTTACCTCTGTCTAACTTTTGTGCTTCTCAGCATAAATTTTAATTATTTTTTAAGCCTATTTTGAGGCCATTAGCTCAGGTTTGGGAATTAGGACGAAAGCAACGAAAAGAAAAGCTATTGGAAAAGCTGCTCGCGAAGCAATTTCAGAAAATGCATCTTCAGCAAGCGGAGAAATATACAAGGATAATTTGAAACAGATTTTTCATTAAATTTAGCAATTCTCATGGAAAACGAGATGAGGAAGACAGAATAGAAAGGTCTTCTACACTTACAGGAACCTTTGTACAAACAACATGGAACCTTTGTACAAGCTTTCTTTTCATTCGTTACATGCACGAACTTCATTTACATTTTAAAATATTGCTTTACGCTTAATCTGTTTTTTTTTTTTTTTACCTTATTTTATTTTAGGACAAATCTCTATTTGAAATTGTTAAGCATCAATGCTGTAATTTACAAGAAAAGAACATTACCAGAATTTGCATATTTTAATTTTTGCGATCCACTGTGAAGGAGAGAGCTTATTACGCTTATTCCGTTCCTATGTTCGTCTGTCATCACCTCTACAGCCCAAACTACAAGTCGGATAGACATACATCATATCTTATTGGAACCATTAGGATTTGAAAATATAACGACTTCCGGTCTACGGTCACTTTGTTTCGTTGACGTGATAACTCTCGTATTCTCAATATTCTGAGCCATTTTATTCAGCTCGTGTTCGTAGCAGTGATCATACATTGGCTTTTACATTGCGTTGTGACCGCATTAACTAAATCCTGGTCAGTTGCTTGAATACTACAATCAAGGTACACGAAGGCCTTTTATTCTTTTTTCTTTTCTTTTTTATCTTTCTTTTAATTTTTTTTTACTTTTTATCTTATTGTGATTTTGTTTTATTCTTCAATGTTTTTATTATGTTTTATAATTTTTTTAATAATTATATATAGAAACTTTAATAAGTGTATTAAAACATCAATTAATATAATGAAGTATCCGATTGGAAGTTATCTAATAAAATAGTAAAAAAGAATAGAAAAAAAATGTTTAAAAACTTAATAACCATTGTACTTAATTACTTTACTGAAAATGAACATTACATATAAATACAAGAACTTAAAGACTAAAAAGACTTTCAGTCTTCCTTGTAACTATTATTATCTTCTTTGTTACAATATTTCATTTCCTTATGCAGGAAACTTCTTCAGGTAAATTCGAGGACTGAAAAGTTTCTATCCTCTTCCTCTTCATAATTCTTTAATAAATAACTTAATCATTTTTAAAATAATACATGACAATAATACATGAGTTTCATCTGTGCGATATGTCTAAATTCAATTTTAAACAACATTTCAATAATTAAAAACAGTATTTCATTATTAGTAAACTCACACTCACCTCCTCATCTCGAAAGAAATAAATACGAAATTCATAAAGATAAGACGAATTTTCAGAATTTATTCGCTAATTCCTTTTACAAGCCTACTTACTTAAAACTGTGGAAAACAAAGGATGAGCACGAATACAAAAACAAAGTAAAGGAACAGATATATCACATAGTAATAATAATGATTGAAATAATTAACACAAAGCCAATTCATCAAAAGAAAACATAATTGTTTGAACAATATTACAAGCTTAAATATTTAAAATTGTGCATAACAAAGGATAAGCAAGAATAAATTATTTCAATAAAATCTTTTCTCACAACATCAATAAAATATCAATAGAAATATATTTATCCATAATTCTTCTTTATTTTTACATTATTTATCGATTATTTTTTTTTACAAATTCCCTTATTTATACATTACTTATACATATTCATGTCTTTTTTATTTTTTCATTATTTCTAAAATATTCGAATCCAATTTCAAATTTAAAAATTTATTTTTATTCAATTGCATGACATTAATTTGATCATACATGATTCCACCTAATCTATTTAATCTATCTTTTTCTTCTTTCACGTGAAAAAGAACATCCACTAAAGGGTCAGGATTGTGTCCTGATTCCTTACAGTGGTCAGCCCAATCAGATATATTATATCTATTATTTCTGAAAACCCTTATGTTTTCGGAGACCTTCTCTCGCAAAAAAGTTCTACATGTGCTACCGTAATAGCTTGCATTGCAGTTCCTGCATCTTAATTCGTAAATCACTCACATGCTATTCATCGTGTTTGTTTCTTCTTCAATCTTGTTTTTTATAAATCAGGATTGTGTATTATAAGGTTAATGGCTCTATATGTTCTTATGTCTTATGTTCGTCCGTCTGTCATGAATAAGATATGACTCAAGTCAAATCGGTCTGACGTGGGTCATATTTTATTCGAAACCTTTAGGCTTGTTTTCTTTACGTTTACATATTTCCGCTTACATATGCTAATTATTATTCAAATTATTTAATTTTATTGTAAAAAAATGCAATTTTAGTTTAATCATATCAGTTAAATCCTCTTCAGTTAAAACAATTCAAAACTGATGATTTTTAATTTTAGGAAGAAAGGAATATAAAGCTTTTATAAATTCACAGATTTTAAAAGAAAAATGATGGGAGAAGAAGCAAGAAGGTCGAAAGAACTTAAAGTCTACTTTCCTTAAAATTGCTATTTTTTACAATTTCTTTCTTTCTTTATTTTTAAAGTCCTGGAACGACAAAAATCGAAAAGCCTAAATTTATATTTAAATTCGAATATCTATTGAATACAAGTAGAAGATATTTTTCTGAAAAAAGTCATGTGAATCATAATTACTTAAATTGTCTACATCGGATTAACCATGTGCAATGGATTAGCTAAGGTTTTTCTTACAAGGAGATAAATAAAAGAAATAGGATAGAAATTCACGATTTATATTCCAGTGCTCTTCTATAGCAATTTTTGTCTCCTTGTCTTACTAATTTCTCAACGAGAACCCATTTGGAAAGGATTCAAATATAAATTGCAATATCCCCAGTACTCTAATATGCATACTAAGTTTAAAGAAGATCTATTCAGTGGTTCAAAAGGTATTAGAGGTGAGGGAAACATTTACGCACACACACATAGAGACTGAATGATTTGATAAGCCTAACTTTCATATTAGAAAGTACGATAAAAATAGAAACCATAAAACTTAAAGTAAGTTGACTTCAAATTCTCTTAGGAACTTCTTGTTTATGTATTGACTTATTTTATAGTCTTGTAACGTCAAACCAGCTTTAATGCAATGTGTATGATTTATTAGTGTTTCGAAAAAACATCTTTGTAGGTTTTTGTCTACAATCTATGTTTTAACAAATAATGATTATGGTGACCTCTTAACTATCGAATTTTGGAGTTTAGAAAGAAAATTCGCAAAGAAGAGTAACAAGAGTGGAACAAGAACTGTTGGAAGGCTTGTGCTGCATCGACCGGGTGAGTTGGCCTCAGGAGACGCGGGATTACCCTGCAGAAGACACGGCTTCATTGTGTCACAGGAGGTCTTTGTGCGACAGAATATCTGCTCGAAGATCCTTGCTTTGTCAAGCGTCATCTGTTTATCTTTACTCGGCAGGAGATAGAGAGAGATTGGGGAATTCATGCCACTGCCATTACACACTCACTCTGTCTACATATTTATTATCAAATATTGTCTGAAAAGACAGGAAGTTTATAAAAGAGAAGAAGCGCTATAAGAACTTATCGAGTTAACTCCCTCGACAAGTTTTAACGATTGAGATGTTATCTCGTAAATGAACGTTTTGCAGAAGTACTTTAATAACCAATACTTTTGTCTAGTACATACATTTTGTATGACCATCTCTGTTCCTAGATGCTAATGTAAAGTACTAAATTGTACTTCAAGAATTTATCACTGTATAAACAAAGTAACAAATCTAGTAAGATATACAGTAAGAGCACATTCAAAGTTTCAGCTTTATACGACAAAAGGTTTCTGAATTATCTGGATCATCGAAGTTTTTATTCATCAAAGTTTTTTATCATAAATAACTTTTAAAACTTAATAGTAATTGTAGTCTTGCTAAAACACAGATTTACATTAAACAACATAATTTTTGTTTTAATGTGTTTAGACATTTTAGGCCTTTTTTTCTTTATTTACATGCGTACAAGAAATTCATTGAAGCTGACAGAGGCTAGCACATGAATTTTCTTTATCTTTATTTTTAAGGTGTTTTCATGTTTTTAATTTAGATCTTTGGAGGTTTCATTTCTTTTTTCTACTGTAATTCAATACACTACCGTTTTGAGACCTGCTTTGTTCGTAGCGACTACTCTCAACTGATGATCGCCGTATTAGCGTGAAACAGACTGTCTTGAGATGTCACTTAAGAACCTTGTCTCACTTTTTAATGTGCTTAGATAATTTTTGTTTTTTAGTTTTTTTTCCCCTTTACAATTATATATCTATCTGTGGCCCAGTGGGATTTAGCCCATGTACCATACAATACCTTATATCTATCCAACAAATAATGAAGGTAACAAATAATTAGGGCGAATCTGTTAAAACTTTTAATTGGTGACTTTCGTTAGTACTTTTAATAAAAAAAATGAAGTCAAGATATTGATTGGCATTTCATTTCAAATCAAAGCCAATTTTGCATTAGCAGATTTTTCATGTATTTTAAAATTTGAACTTCCAAACATTTAATTAATTTCATGAAATATCCTTTTAGGCTTCTGAAAGACGCCAATATATCCCCGTTTTATCTGTCTGTCTGTGGACACATATCCCACAATACTTCGCAACGTCTTCTGTTAGGTTGCCTGAATTTTGAATGTTGTAGGTGGCCTGTTAGCTAAGTTGGTTAGAGTGTCGGGCTAATAATGCGAAGGTCGTGGGTTCGATCCCCTCATCAATTTAAGTTGTTTTTTGTTTTAAATCATTATTAGGAATTCAGAGTATTAACAAGGTTTGAGTTAAGAATGACGAATATTCCATATAAATAGGGGTGGGTAAGATAGCATGGGGTCGCAAACAGACTCGCGCGAGCATTTTCTAGACCACCCTGGCGCAGTCTATTCTAAAGTAAAGGTGACTCAGAAGCCGTTGCTTAGCACTGTGATTGCTTTACTAATCACTATCCCTACCTTGTTCCTTCCGAGTTTTCGTTAGTTTCTTTAAGTGGATAAAAATACTTCTGAGATTATTGTGATTCAAATAATATCGTTTTTATTGTGAATAAAAATGCCTATTTTGATCTTTATTTCTAGACTAAATTTTTGGGAAATAAGGGCAAAAAATAAGGGCCTAAATAAGACATCCTTATCCTATTGACGGGTAATTTTAGAATAAGATGTTAGGAAACCTGAAAGGTCCCTAAAGAAAGCGTAAGCATCCAGTTTTTTTACTTTTTGTTTTTGATAAGCTTGGCTGGTTTTTCTTCTTTTTTTTTGTGGTTGAAAGATATTAGCCGCTTTTTTTGTTGTTGGAGTTCCAGGAGTCATATTTTAAAGCTTGAGCCCTTTTTTGATCAAATTTAAGTTTTTAAATAGTAAGTAATGACATCTATGTAAATCTTTTTGTATCTTAAAAAATACGGACTCTAATTGCAATAATAAAATTAAAATTTCAGGATGATGCCAGAAGTTCGAAATAACTTTCCTTACAATGTTATTCGTTACAATTTCTTTCTTTCAATTTCTTTCAATTTCACAGAAATAGTTGGAAATCCATTAGTCAATATCTCTCTATGGGAATTATTTTTTCTCCTTCTGCCGCCAATTCCTCAACAACGATCCAATTGAAAATGATTTCAATTCTAAAAGCTCTCATAGATCGTCCTTCGTCCCCGAATACGGGAACATATAATAGGATATATTCTTTTATGAGGGATTTTCCCACTCCGGGTGAGTTTTACTCAATATTTCGGCTCGGTTCCTTGAGCCTTCTTCAGGAAATGATGAGATTTACATGAAGTTTGCCACTTCTACTTTGTCCGTGTCTCGGAAAAGTTGTTTCCATGTTCTGAGTTTCCGTGGAAACAATATGTCCGAGATGTTTATGTTTATGTTTATGTAGTGAATGTGGGTGGCAGAGAAGCCAAGCACTGCGACCGGAGGTCTATTGTACTAACCCACGGAAAGAAGGACAGATGGAGAGAGAGACTGAGAAAGTATGGTGGGAGAAGTGCAGGGGAAACGGGAGAACCCCGAGAAAACCTGCCCAGCGCGGATCGTCCACCATCACGAAACCCACATGAGAACCGAACCCCAGTACTGAGAGGTGAGAGGCCGATGTCATAGCGACAAAGCCAACCGCGCGGCCATATGTCCGAGATACGGACAAAGAGAAGTGGCAAACTTCATGTAAATCTCATCATCTCCTGAAGAAGACTTAAGGAACCGAGCAGAAATATTGAGTAAAACTTACCCAATATTTTCCCAATTCCTCATGAAATAATGCGTCCTATTGTATCATAGAACAAGTAAAATGAACCAAGATTCAAAAAGATACATCAGCGGTTCAGAAGTTATTAGGTTAGAAGGTGAAACAGACACACAGTCTGATTGATTTCTTGAACATCGCTTCCTTATCTGATAGCAGACTAAAAGTGCAAAACAATTGAGAAATAAGCCTTAATCCCTTATGAAATTGATGAAAAAAAATCAGTATTTTCTTTTTAACGAAAAAAAGACTTACAACAATTTCGGATTACTAGTTAGATCAAATCTTAGTAGCTTCTAGGCGTGAATAATGAAGTGCCATCTAATGATAAAAATGATCGATTAAGGTTTTTGCAGCATCACCTTATGATTGATTTTTTTTTATTATTATTAAATCATCGCGTTAAGAAAAGATGATGAATCACATCAACTTAAAACTTGCCAGTATAACTGCAGAAAGTTTACTGAAATGGAAATCAGAATTAGCAAAAGCTGAATCCATTGGGATTAGAATTAAAATATCTGCTGGAATTGCAATGAAATTTACGGATTTTGATTTGAAGCTGTTTTGTGAAATTGAATGAGCACCGGAATTGGCTTAACCAAACAGCTTATAATTAAATGGGAAACGTCTAGACGAATCATTAAAGCTCATTTGTAAGTTCGTACAAACTTTGAATTAAAATTCTAATTAGACGAACTTCTACTACTTATTCCACTTGTAAATACAACAGCCACTTATTAAAAGGCAGCACAGAGGAAAGAAATCGTAGCTTAAATTTAATAAGCAGGCTGTTGATGATCATGTTTATTCAAAGCAATTATTTACACTAGAACGCTGTAATTTTAATATTAGATTGAAGCTTGAGTTCTCACTTCCTGATTATGCGTTTGCCGCTTAATAATGTAGTTTCTATAACTTAACTTATTACAAATCCGAGAAAGTTTGGAATTTTGTAAGAAGTTGCTAAAACTGCGCCCTAAAAATTATATGAAAATCGTATTATGAAAAGAAAGTAAAAACAAGACATAATTCATATAAACCATTACTATGAAGATGTAGGTATGTAATTACCATACGATATCTTCGTGGCTCATGAGGGTTGATGATGTTTGATGACCTAGTGGAGATTGAGTGGTCAGCCCTGTACGTAAGCATAGTTAACTGTTATTTTCTTGCTTTCTGGGGTTTTTAATATTTTTACACAAAAGATAACTAATCCCATGGCAAAAAAAAAAATATCCATGCTACAGGATGGCACACATAAAACCGGCCCCAAAATAATAATACAATAATCAAACAAACGCCTATGTGAGCCACCCTGTACAACAAGCCCTGGGATGCTCGAGAGGTTTAGGCACCCAGCGATTTGAGGTCGGATGGATTCCCTCCCGCCAGCCCTTAACCCCCAAGTAAGAAACCACTTTCACAGAGGGCTGGTGAACCTTAGGGTCCGATTAGAAGAGAAATAGCTGTGGAAAAAAAATCCCCGTCACCGCCGAGAATTGAACCCTGGCTCCGCCAGTGCGCAGTCCTAAACTATTAAACTACCGGACCCACTTTTCCTTATTTAATTTATTTATTTATTAGTAATTCAGGCGTACGGACTTTGTATATCAAGACCGATTCCTTGGTTTAAAATATCATAATGGCCATTTTGATGTGATGAGCGTAAATTTGCTTAAAAAAGATTTAAAAAAATCAATAACCTTTTTAATCATAAACCAATCCCCAACTGATTTTTAAAACGTGGGTAACTTGAATTTTAAATACTATTGCTTTCTAAATTTTTTTACATATATTTTGGGCAGATTCAATAGTTAAACTTGTAAGGCGCTTGTCTGTAGAGTTCAATTCTGGAAATGGATGATGGAATTCTTTTCTGATTGTTTATCCTTCAGATGATTCACCACATCGTTCGCAGGAGTCTTATCTTATGCTCAGATAAAGGTAGTGATAGAATGTGTTGTATTACAATGTGATAAAATTATGTGTTGTATTATAATGTGACTATTATTTTAGTGATAATTTTTTTTCACAGATCGATAGAGAGAAAAATCATTTACAAAAAAAAAAAAATGTTATTTTGTGAACTGTTCAAATAGCTAAATAAACAGAAGCTGAATCTCTATTTACAAATCTTAAAGCCTAAGAAGGAGGATGAAGAAAAATATACGACCAATGTATGAAAACAACTTATATAAAACAAAGGCAGTTCAAGCTTTCAATAGGAAGGATTCTTTCCCATTTCTATCTACTGAGTTAATATTGTTAAGAGATATGAATATTTCCAAGATATGGATTGAGAAACAGGATTGAAAAAGGATTGAAACTTCCAGGTACCCGATTTAAACCCTTTAAATTTTCTTTTTGCCATTGTGATAAATGAGAGGTCTTGTACAAGAAAACGTACAAACTCGAGATCCATTATTTCATCTGTAACGGTTTTCGAGAAATCTCCAAAGGCACCAACTGTAAAATACCTAAAAAGAAATAAAAAGACCTCTTGTGGTTTTCGACTGCCAAAGGTGTGGTTTACGATTCATTAGATAATAAGAGGGAGTTAATTTAATCTGATCATAACTGAGTGATGGTGTCGCCCGATTAAAAGATCCTCTCATGATGTGGTTATCCTGTTCTTCCTTTCCAAAGCGATGAGAGTTACCTATCTTCTCACCCACTTGCAACATCATTCCACCAATGAGACATCCTATATTTTGTACAATACATCAAGGCAAATCGCTTGTACAATACATCTATATCGCTTAGAGATCAAATCCTTTATCAAGTGAGAATGTTATGTATTATATTTTTAGAATGAGTTGCATTCCGTGTAAACTTCACTCCCACGAAAAATATTACTTACAAGATTGATTATAGAAAGCTTTTCTCAGGAGCAAGCTGATGGTCGTCTGACTTATATCAGCAACCATTGAAACCGAATTACTCTATAGTTTTAAGCATAAGTATATATTCATGCTCCTCAAACACGTTTAGTTTAAAAGCATCTCAATCATTTCTAAAATATTACAATTCAATGTTACAGAGTGAATAACTATAAGATTCAAACATTATTCTGTCTGCCAGTGTCCCTTATTGTCCCTTATTCTTAGCAAACATATATTTGTCTTAGCAAACACACTTGTGTAATTTTATAAAAATTCTGTTATAGTTGGTAATTTTTTTATTTTTTTATTCGCGCCTGTCTTTCCCATCTCCCCAAATGTTCATTCTAAACTGTTTTTCCTAACAAATGAAAAAGAACCGTTTCTGAGATACAGTGTCAAAAATTAAAGATAGAGCCGTTTTCAAAACCCCCCCAAAAAGTTTATCGTACCCCTTCATGCCATTCAGTTCCCGCGTTGTATGAGAAATACAGTTTGTCAGCAATCTTCGATCACGGAGAGAAAATTCCAGGTGGTACTTCAGTCTGACGGTCTTCCACTTTAATACCAAAAAAGAAACCCGAAGTCCATTGTACAAAGGGTTTTGCGAAACCAAGACTCCTCTATGTTGAACCCGATTCTTGAAGTCCACAGACCTGGTTCTTGAAGCTTGCTATACCATGAACTCAGATTCGCGTTACAAGAAGCGAAAGCATACTTTCTTAGGGGTAAGCATAAAGTAAATAAAGTAAACCAAGGAAAACAGAAGAAATGAATTACAGATAATGCCAACCGCTATAATTTTCATGTTATTTTCATGTAGGCCTACGCCATGTTATTTCGACATTGTAACAATTGAGGTGATTTCCAATAAGCTGATGGAATGCAGTCATGTTGAGTATAAGAATATTAGGTACATGACAGCTATCCATCGTGTAGTAGCAGAACTGAGCACAGACCAGAAGGTAGGGAGTCAAATTGAGGACGGAAGATGGGTGGAGACCAAAATAATCGTAAAATGGTTCATATTTTAAGTTGATCGATAAATAAGCAACTTAAAAGAAAGTAAGGAAATCAGTCAGCCATTTTATTGAGATTTCGTGGGTCATTTCTGAATGATTAAAGAGGTGAAACCCAAAATAAATAGGGCCATCTTTTAAGGTAGCAAAATTTAACTATGCATTTTATGGAAATCTGTCAAGCGTTTTAATACAATCCGAATACAAACAGACAAATGGACAAACAGAGAAGGAAAATGTTTAAGTGGGAAAGTAAGCCATTGAATGTTTAGTCAAGGAAAGATTTTTTTTTATTGAAATGAATCTATTTCTTAACATTGTTTTCGATATTTTAATATCACATGACTGATGTGTGTTAAAATAAAATTGCTTTTCATTAGAAACTAATAAATGCGTAACTTGCAAACAAACTTTGATGTTAATGATTAATTTATGGGAAAAAATAAATATAAAATACCATAAATAGTTGTTTTAAGCTTTCAGGCAGACATACAGACATGGTGAATGCTTATTGGAACCGAAGATTCTGAAGAAAAAAATAATGAAACCTTTTTAAAAAAAAAGCAATTATTTATAATCGAAAAACTATTTTTCCTTTAAGCTTTTTCAATGCAGAATTTTCTTCTCTCGCCGTCTTCCCTCATTTTTTTCCCTTCTTCTAGAGCATTATTTTCTTCTAAGGGAAGTCGATATATTAAGGATCGGCTGCTTTCTTCACTACTAAGCCGCTGCCACAAAGGGATTTTTGCTCGATCCGTTTATTTTGCAGCGAATGTTTGTTTTGCGCCTCTATTGATGTCCGTTCACCGAATGCTTCGAACCTGTTCCTAGTACTTGAGTTTCTTCTTGTTTGCCTTTGATATTTGAAGAGAGCCCCAGTCTTAATGGGGAAACTTTAAACTCATCTTGTTTAATGGCTTCCTCAACTGCATTTTCAGGACAAAAATTTCCAAATTGAATGAAGCGTAACTTCAAGAAAAAAGAAAAAAAAAAGAAAATACACAATCTCCCCTATCTGAACAGATGACTTCGGAACCTAGTGATAGATGCCGTGCAGGGGTCATAGATCACGAATATATTGTGGTGATTTGTTCGTTGCCCTGGTTCGTGGAAATAGAATGAACAAGACTTGATAGACTGAACAGGTTCTCTTTATTTACAAGTGTGCAAGGGTTTATATAAGTTTATTTACATGAGTGTTGATTGGCTAGAGGGCTTAAACAGATGATTGGAAGGTTCAAATAATAACTGAAATTAACGGAAAGATTTAAATTAAGGTGCATGATGGGAGCACCTCTAGCCGTTGAGATTTAAAAGTAAACAAAACAGAAATATTCGTTAACGGTTGGAATTTCAAATAATACAAGTGATTCTTGCAAAAGAAGTAAAAGATAAAATACATAGAAATACATAAATAGAAATAAATATATAAATGCAAATATAAAACTCATCACAATATATGCTATTCAAATTCTTCTTCCCACGATATTTTATTTCCAGTTTTGGACGATTTTTTCATATTTTCAAATCTTACAATCACTTTGTTTTTAGAGCTTTTGTCACAAACTTTTTAGAGCTTTTAGGACATCGGATGAACTACAAAGAATTAAAAAAAATTCGAAAGATGTTAACAGGTTTTTAGGGGGTGAGCCTTTGAAGTGGGGCTTGACAAAAGTTTTAGCGTAAGGGTATCAAGTACCTATAAAAGTTTTAGCTTAAAAGGTCGAAATTCTGTAAATTTCGACCTTTTAAGCTAAAACTTTTGTGGGTGCTTGATACCCTTAAGGACTCGGCTGTTATTGTATTTCAGTGAAATCGAATCAACCGTTCCAAACTGCCGGCCGATAAAAATTTCATCTTTTTGATGTTTTTTCCTATCTTCAAACCCTTATCCTCACGTTGTTTTTACAGCTTAAGCCACAAACTTTGTACAGCTTTTACGGCATTGGTGTAACTACAAATAAGTAACAACAGTTCACGGGTTTTTAGGGGGAGGAGCTTAGAAGTGGGCCTATAATGGCCAAATGGACGTGATCTGTAAATTTTTGGCTTTTCAGCTAAAACTAAGCTTGACTTCGGTTGGCTGAATATCAAACTTTCTTATTAAAATATTACAAATTCTATTCACAAATCTTAGGGTGGTTGACCTTTGGGAAAGATATTTAAAGCAATAGATGCGCGACAGCGATATATAATAGGGGTGTGGAGAAGAGGAGAAAGATGTGGTAAGTCTTATATTATCCGTTCTCGATATTAATTTTATATGTAGGGATGTCGAGTTACAAAATTTAAATATGACTTTACTTTATATCTATAACGTGATTTTTGTACCATCTAGGAAAGTATCGAAGTGATCTCAATTTCAATTTCTTTCGGGAATTTTGCAAGTAATTTTTAAATTAGATGTACGCTTTTATTTCCATCACTTTTATTGGTTGATGCAGCACTGAGGAACCCATTTTGAGGATTTGAAGAGAGAGAAGAGGGTGAAACTCAAAATAATCCTGCTCATATTGTATGTTAAGTTGGACCCTAGATAAGCATACTCTGAAATTTTAATGAAACCCATCTAACCATTTAAGTGAGGTATTTCGGCATCACTTTCGAAAGATGGAAGTGGATACCAATAAAAATGAGATGTCACCCAATAAACACCTGGTCTTAACCTTTAGTGTGTTTAGATATTTTTAGGCGCTTTTGTTTTATTTAAATGCGCAGAGAACATTCATTGAGACTGCCAGCGGAGGCCAGCAAAGGAATTTCTTTATTTTATTTTGTTGTATTGGAACCGTAAGACTTACAATGCTTCGCATGCACAATCTAAACCAAATGAATACAGTGAAAATTCATTATAAAACTCAAGAATTTAATAATCTAAATGCTTGATTTCATTATAATGTTAAAAATTTTCAGTATATTTTCAATTGGTGTACATATGAAGCATGAGGATAAATTTTAATTACTTTGTATCTCACATTCAACAGCTTATTGAGAATCTGGATGTAATTCTGTTAGTTAAAATGATTTCTTACAAAAGAAGAACTAGAATGATATTAAAAAAAAACGTAAATCTAATATGACATATAAAATAAAAGAATTAATTAATAAAGTTTAAACAATTAATAAAAGATATTTTAAAAACTGACATCATTTCCACTTAAAATTATACAAGAAAAATGAATAACGTTAAAAGTGAAATGGTAAACTTGTGTATTATTATTTTTTTAATTCAATAGTATTGTCATTACAATGATTATAATTAACTAATATAGCTAGATATTTAGCATATTATGACAACTTTGATAAGCCAAACATTTTTTGTTTAATTTCTAATAGCATTTGTAATCATTTCATATTATTTTGACACAAATGATATAATTTTATTACTAAAGGAATAACTTCAAATTCTACAGTAAAACCTCGTTAAGTCGTCACCCGGATAAGTCGTCGTTTTCCTTTGGTTTCGACAAGATCTCATAGATAATAATGTAAAATAACCCTCTTTTACTCGTCACCAAATTTAATTCTACTCCGGATAACTCGTCACTCGTCTCAAAAATGGCGAAAAGCATCTGTATTCTCAATTTTGCCTGCTATCTTTTCAGCCCCGCCCCTTCACTCTAGGAAAGCCTAGCCTTTACGGGGAATTTTCACGTGGGAAATTCACTTGGGAAATTACACACTTCTCGCAGCGACTCTTGTCAAGTGTACAAGTTTTTCTTGACCGCTACTGACTTGTGAGTGTGATTTCATTTCATAGCGAGTAAGCTCCGCTACAACGGCTATTTTTTATCTTGCAATTTCGTGGTTCGATTACATTTATAACATGTCAGGGAAACGAAAACTTACCTCGTTATGTTTTAAAGAAAAAAAAAAGACTTAATTGCACTTTTTGAAAAAATCAAATGTTTCGAAAATAGCTTTTGCCAAAGAACACCATATTCTCAGGACTACATTAAACGATATTCTTTCATCGAAACAAGCAATTGAAGAAGCTGACTGCAAAGACAAAAGAAAGAGAATGAGGAAATCGAAGTTTGACGAGATCGAGGAGATTTTAGTTCGACGGCTAAAACATGCTATATCGCAAAATGTGGCGATTTCTGCCGTGATTCTCAAAGAAAAAGCCATTGAAATTGCTAAGGAGTTGAACATTGAAGATTTTGGCGGCAGCAATGGTTGGCTGGAACGTTTCAAAGACAGATATTGCCTTTCTTTTAAAACGATTGTAATGTGGTAACTATAAAAGTGTTTTGTTTTGTACTTTCCACTCATTTGCATGGATTGATTTCTGAAAATCTTGTTTTTCTCACCGAATCCTACATCAATTCATGAAAATACTGTATTTCAGGGTTTTTTTTTTTGTTTTTTTTTTTTCCCAAAAATTCCCACTCCGCCTAAGTCGTCACTCCGCTTAAGTCGTCAAAAATGTTTGGTCCCTTGAGTGACGACTTAACGAGGTTTTACTGTATTATAAAAGTTAGATACTAAATTATAGTTAGCACTTTTTCAAATTGAGCTTTAATTCTTTGTAAGCAAACATACATAACAATTTAGAAACAATATTATTAATGAGCATGCAAAGGCTCACTATTCCAATTCAAACCTTTTTTCTTTGTTCGCTTATTTGTAGACGCATCACGTTAAAACGGCTGAACGGATTTTCATAAAATGTGGATAATAACTTTTGTGGTACAACGTATAATTGATATGCATTTGTTTTGACCTCTGCCTTTCTCTTGCCCCAAAATTGATCCCGTAATTCTTTGCTTGAACGGCTAGGCGAATTTCTCTAAAATTTGTTTATGGTCCAACTTAAAAACATGGTCACTAGTATTTAGGTCGCCATCCACTCCTCACTCCTCGAATTGGCCGTCGCAGGGCAGCATGCTCAGACCCCCATTATGCGATGGAAAGCAACATTATATTAATACAGTTATTATACAGTTGCATTAAAACAATTACCGAAACTATTAAATAATTGCTTAATATATGTTCACTTGGATAAATCTATCTTGGTACTGTATATACATATATATAGTTAATGAATTATTAACTAGTCAATTTCTATTTTGTAATAAACACAAACCAAGCGACCAGCACAATTTGCAAAACCGTTGTACAATTTATTTGAGGATAAATTACAATTACAAGCGATGCTCGCATTGGGTTTCTGAGTACGTGTGCAGTGGATATCCTATTCCTTCTCAGCATCGACGGTTCAGTTTAGATAAACCAATTATTATTATCCAGCTTATTATCCAGTTCCCACTGTTTCCCTAACCCGGTTAATGGCCCTCTAAAACCGGAGATGGCCTAGATAGGAATGTCAGAATTTCCCTGAAGTCTCCAGGTCCTGCGGAATTGAATGAGCTATGACTCATGGGGCACCGACGCCCGATTTGAGCTGTGGAGGCTTCACATATACACAGACGTTGGGATCTTAATAGTTTCTCCTTGTGAGGTCGGTAAATAGCCGCTGAAGGTATTTCTTTCAAAACTGAACTAAATTTACCTTTATATCATCCATTAATTTGAAAGAAATCAAATAAATAAATAAATAAATAAACAATATTAATTTTGTCTTATAGGTTAGTATGGTTTCTTCGTCATCACCGAATCTATTCTTTATAATTCAAACGTGTTGTAGCTCAGTTATTAAGAGCAGCTGGAGATTTTAATTAAACTGGTAGTGAACTTGTCTGTCGCCTTGAATCTCTTCGTCTATTCAGACGAGATAAATCAGTATTTAATGAAAGACAATTCTTTGCCGTTAAAGTCATCTTAAATATCGCTAACCTACCATACGGGTGCCCTGTTATCATAGACATTCTTAATGAAAACCACAAAAGACACTCATAAAAGGCAGATGCTCGAAAATCAATAACCATCTCCATTCCAATTTATTATTAGAACTAATTTTAAATGATACGTAAATAAGTTTTTATTGATCTGCTCTGGTTCGTCTAAATAACACGAGAATTGTAATTGGCTTCTCAACTTTCGATGGAGAACAGCAGGAAAACAAATGAGGAAATGCTCCAATCAATCATTAATTAGTTGCAACTCATGAGGAAAAGAATATTTAGTTCTTAGTTTTAAGAATCTTTAGTTAAAGGAACATAACGAATTCAAGTTAAACTAATTAGAAAAAAACATAATTACAAACATGTAAGTGGCATATTTCTCAGGCTTGTTTAGAAAATGATTCATGATATCTGTCTGTATTTGCATTTGATTGACTATGTATGTATGTATGTATGTATATATGTATGTATGTGTGTATGTATGTACGTATGTAAAAATAGAGTGAAAATGACAGAAATTCCCAATAATAGAATTAAAATAGAAACAATGACGTAAATCAAGGAATTGTAATGAGCATCTTAGCAATGCACTATAAACCACTGTAAATTTGCATGTACTTTGCTTCAGTTAAAAGTTCTTGAATTTACTTCGGTACCATGTGTTCGGTATACCATGTTACAATATATGTATAGTAATGAGGCTTTACTATATACACTGTTCGGCAACTTTATTAGGTACACCTAAGTACAGTAGTAGCGTGTTGGGCCTCCTTTAGCCCTCAAAACAGCCTGAATTCGTCGAGGAATGGATTCCACAAGATGCTGTAAACATTGTTGAGGTATTGTGTACCATGCAGACATGAATGTGTTACGCCAGTGTTTCTCAACCTTTTATTACTTGCGACCTAATTTTCAGTCACAATTCTCATCGCCCCCCCCCCCTACAAATAATTTTTTTCTAAACTGAAAAGGAGGACGCAAATAAATTGAATCTCTTCAACCAAAAAAAAAAAAACCTCCAAACCTATCTGTTCAACCAAAAAAAAACCTCCAAGTTTTTTTTTCTCGATATACTCGCGCCCCACAGGTTGAGAATCGCTGTGTTACGCAGTTCCTGAAGATTTACTGGAGATGTAGGCCTGGAGCCCGTTCCAGCTGATCCCTCAAATTTTCAATCGGGTTGAGATCCGGGGACTGAGCGGGCCACTGCAGCAAGAAAAAGTCATCGTCATGTTCCTCAAACCATTCCATAGTGATGCGGGCTTTGTGCACCGGCCCATTATCCTGCTGGAAGTAGCCATCTGCATGAGGACAAACTGTTAACATGTACGGTTACACTTGGTGAGCTAAGATGTTTAGGTGTGTATCCAGAGGTATCAATGGAACCAACTTGTGCCGGGAAACCATTCCCCACACCTTGACTGCCCCCACTGGCTTGAAGAGTTCTCGTGAGACACGACCTGTCCAGACATTCATACGCACAGAAGGGGTATACCTAATGAAAGACCGGACAGTGTATGTTACATCAGCAACAACTAACAAAACTTTCTTTAACATAATAAAGAAAGTAGGTGAAGTAATGCTAATGTTTCAAGAAAAGGCTGGAAATTCTTTCAAGATAATGAATAGTTGAATTTTGGCTTTATTGGATTTAGCTTTTTCAATTGCGATCTATTGCAATTGAATATTGCTGTTCTCTATTCGTCCTGATGTTTGTGTCCCTTTGTCAGTACGTGCTTAACATTTGGACGGATTTATCAAAAAAAAAAAAAATGGTACATTTGCTTATTTATAATTCAATTTCTAACATAGGAACATTTACTTTGGTTTCCACTCTTCTCACCTCTGAAAACAGTTGGTCTTAGTTCTTTAAAATACGTGTATGTATATGTATATGTCTTATACCAGGATTACAATTCATGGAGATTATATTCCAAGAAGGGTGAAGAATGTTGCTGTCATTCGATAAATATTTAGGAGGCACCGCTAGGTGACAGTCGGACCTTTCCTCACTTTTTTATTGTTTAAAAAAGGGAAACAGAATCACAACGAAGAGTAAAGGATGGTGGAAGAAGTGCAGAGAAAAGAGAGAAACCTCTAGAAAACCTGCCCAGCGCAGATCGTCCACCACGATGTCTCACCGACAAGCCATCGGTGCGAACTTAAACATTTGACACAATGCTTCTTTCTGTCTAACTTAAAATATTAAAACAATATTATTTCAGTCTCCACCATCAGTCCCAAAAACATTCTCTCCAGCACTTCGAGATTAGTCCCCACTACGTGATGAATAGTTCAGAGTAAGACTATTATTATAATTTTCTTTAAAATTATAATTAATAAATAATTACAAATAAAATAATTTACATCTATTGCTTACTATCCTTATTACTGTTAAATTATTTTTGAAGCAATGTCTCTTTTTCTTTTAACTTCAGAATTTTAACTTTTAATATAACCATTACATCATTTCCCAATTAGACGACTGCGTCAGATCCTTTTCAGTATAATTTTTGAAAATTCGGGTATATCGGCACATCTCCAAAACATTTTGAATATTTATTAAAGCCGACATAACAATCAATGATAGTTATTTTAGCATGAAAATAGAACAGAAGTTTCCTCACGATTCTTCACTTCATGGATATAATCTAAAGGAGACCGAGATTTATGGCACCTTCTTGAGACTAACATCTCATAAATTCATGCTGTATTGACAAATGACGACACATAATGCTGTCAACAACATATTCCCAGATGAGATTTGAGTATTTTTGATTTTGATTGACATTAATATCGTGCCATTGAATCTTGTGTTCGTGTTATAGTTTCCATTCTTCGTTTTTAGTTGAAAAAGTTTAAAATGTTTTCCGATTTCTTCAGTTTAACGTTTTTCATGTTCACTGATCTTAGAAAAATCTATATCTAAAAACTTCATTTCCATTTGGTAAAAAATCTTATTAATCCATTTTTTTACGTAATTACTATATCTACTTACTTTTTATTTATAGGGGGTGGACATAATACGAAAAACGAAAAAAAGACAAATATGAAAAAGGGCCGTAATTCATTTGCGCAGTAGAGCCACGCCACCTAGTGGCCGTGAAAGAGGAGGTATCAGTCGATCAGCAGCAGTTGTAGGGGTTCTTGTGACAATTGGGCTAGCAATGGAACGCCGTTTTGTCCGATCTCTCAGACTTCGAAAGAGACATGATCATTGAAGCGCGCCTCGTGGAGCAGCTTCAGTGACGAAAACACCTCTTGGGTGTTGCAAGAAGTAAAGTGTCGACTGTTATGACATCCTACATAGAACATGTAAGACGGCATCCGCGAAACAGAACAGTGGGCGAAAGTCAAAGCTCACCGACAAGAATACAAGGGTGTTGAAGCGAATAGTGACCTTACAGCAGAAGACAACGGTTCCCATATAACCTCCGAGATGAACATCCATCTCCAGGACCCCGTATCAATCAAAACTATCCAACGGGAACTGCATGCTGTGAACATTCATGGCAGAGCGGCTATTCCAAAACTATTGGTTACATCGCGGAATGGTTCAAGCGACTGCAATGTTGCCGCGTGCACAGACACTGGACACATCAGCAGTGGGGACACGTCATTTGGTCTGACGAATCTTCCTTTACATTATTTCAGACCACTGGACGTGTTTATGTGTGGAGAATGCCCGCAGAAACCTTTCATGTTGACTGCCTCCTTCCTACTTTTACGCCTCCTTACTTTTGTACTAGAGACCGTTCTGCACGAGGAATGGCTGTATTTCCTTGAACATTGTGCATAACCTGTATTTGTCCATCCCACATCGGATACAAGCTGTAATTCAACACCCTACACCCAACAACCTACTAATAAAAATTTCATTTATTTTTATTAGGTGGTCATTTTACTTTGTCCACCCCCTGTATATATTTGTTAAACCTAATTTCACTGACTTCTAAAGGTTTTCATTTTTGTCAAATCATTCCAAAATACAAAAAATTTGGTTAAGTTTTACTGATGATGTTCTAGTATCATCAATCTTACTCTGCAAAATAAGTTGAAGAATTTTAATTCTGTAATATGGCGAAATTGGATGCCTAGTGTTTATTTTAATTATAAACCGTATGTGATGATTGCAGTGCAATAAATATATCGATATGTGGAAAATAAAAAGCAGTATTTCGTAATTCAAGCGTTTTTGCTTTACGACAACGATATGAATCTAATGCCGTGGTAGGACTGGATTTTAAAAAGTTTTTTTTTTCCAATTACATGAACAAAAAGTCAATTGAATACATATCAAGGATTTTTTAAATATATGTATGTTTTTTATTTGAGCAGTTTTACACTGAACATCAAGTGTGTCAACTGTGTTGCTGTGCTTTTCGTGTTTTCAGTCATAAAATAAACAGATTACTTTGGAAATGAACCAAAGAATAGTTTGCAGAAAATCCGAAACTTCTGTAAAGTATCATAATAACTTACATACATCCTCGTACTGTTCATATAAAATAACTAATGAAGAAGAGTTTATTTGTCTAGTTACTTCTGTAAAGTAGTTTGTTTTGAAACTTTATTTCGAAGAATGAAAACTGTATGACTGAATGACTGTCACTGTAAGTGGATGAACACTTCTTCAATCTTCAACAAATTATCGACGTAAAAAAATGAGCAAAATGAGCTTTGCAAGGAAATCTAAGAGTGGGAATGAAATTTTCAAAATTTAATCTAAGAAAATGGGATGTATGTGCTTTTGCTTAATAGAGAACAGAGTTCACAGAAATTGATCTACGAATATTGAGGGAATGCTACTGAAGCGTAGGTACTAACTTAAAACTGACTTAAACTGACGTTCTTTTTTATTACAGAGATATCGTGCCTTATAGTTAGTACATCTTTCTCTATATTTTATACAGAAAGTTATTATAAAAAGCAGTATAAACAAAAAAGATGCAGCATAAAAAAAAAAAGGAGGGTGGTATAATATGAAAATAACAAAAAACACAGGTTCATTTCATCCCAGATAGTAGGAAATCGCGATCAAACAAGGACACCTAAATCGTGATCGCATTGTAATGCCGCCCTACTTAATGTTTTGGCTTCGAATTAAAGACTTTTTTTTGTGCAGTTTACATAAAAAACATAAACAAAACTGCCTAGATTTCATTCAAGCTTGGTGGACACCGTTCTATCGATGACCTGTACATATATACAATCAAAAATAAACAAAAGTACAATAAAGTATTTTTAATCAAAAAACATCTGATTTCAAATTTAAGACAAGCCATTCTACTCTTAATGTGTTAAGAATACCCTACTAGATATGGGAAAAGTAGCCCCTCAAACCAAATATACTGTATTTCCAATTCGAAAATATTTCCTAAAAATCATATTCTCTGGGAAAGTTAGTAGTAGAGTAATATGCTTCTTTGGAGAAATTTTCATGGAACTTCTATGTTAGTTTTTATGAAATTCCATGCTGTTTTTTAAACAAACTCAGTTCTCTTACAATATGGAGTAACTTACTCAAAAATAACTTTTTCAACAATATTGATTGTTACTGTGTCTGGACTGGTTGAATATTTTATCATTCGAGCAGCTGACAATTTGTAATTACTCATAACTTCAAATGGAACTGAACTTAAGTTTTAAATCTTTATCAGACCGTTAAATCAATTTTTTTGAAGTAACTACGTTAATTTTATTTCTCTCTAGAAATAATTTAATTGTTTTTAGATGATCTGATTATTTATCTAAAAGTGTTTCTCAGAAACCTTATCTTAATTAGAAACTTTTTGGACAGATTGAATTCGTCTGAATAAAATCTTTCTTTATTAGGTCTAATTGCTTAAGAGGGACTTAGAAGCAGTTAGGAACTGTCTTTCCACAATCCGACTTCAATTAAAACTTCTATTTGTGTAACGAAAAATGCAAATAAAATCGTCATTACATATTCAAGAACAACTTCAAAATCTAATAAACTGAAGCTAACAAAGTTTGGAGTCACTGAATTTCCATTATAGATTCGAGACCTTTCTCGAACTCAATTTAATTCTACTTTCGGCTAATACAATTTTATCATACAGTCGCTCTTTAAGTTGTTATTAAATGAATCTTTTAGATAATTAAAGGATTCTTCGCAAATTAATTTTCAATAGTTAAATTTCAGAATTGTAATTATTAACTTATGTATTACAATTTTTATGGAGCTACGTAATAACAACAGTCATTGTCTCCTTAACGAGTCATTGCAACATTGTTTCACTTTTGATTTCCATTTCATTGTGTCTGGAATTTTTGCTTTGGTATCCAGCTTTATATAAATTTTAGATTCAATTTTGGAACATTATTATCATTAATTTAAAGATAAAAATCTTGGAAGAGTAATGATAAATTATCTCCTTAACGCCTGTACACTTGACTAAACTAATTAACTAAATTTAAAAATTACATAAAAATTACATAAAAAGATCATTTGAAAAATCTTCATCTCGGGAGGGAAATCTGGTCTTGTGACAATTTTAATTTTTAAGTTCTAACTTTTAACTTTTTATGTAATTTTTATGTAATTTTTAAATTTAGTAAATTAGTTTAGTCAAGTGTACAGGCCTTAAGGAGATAATATAAACTTTCACAGTACATGTAAACTTACTATGGTAATGGTAAAAGTGAGGTAAATTTAAAATTGGTTAAAAGGGGAGATTGGGATAAAATCGACGTTTCGGGTATCACCTGATACCAGTTATCAAGGTGTTAAAGCTGGGTTTGGGAAAGGCGGAAAAAACTGAAGATGTCGTTGCAAGTTATTATAAAAGGTGAATTAACCAATAAGACATAGGAGATGGTGGGAAATGGTTAAAATCACAATATGTCCCATGTCAAAATAGTGGAAAACGGTAGCTGATTTATAGTGTTTTTTTGTTTTAAAGACGTTGGTGTGCTCTTTTATTCGTATTGAAAAGAGTATCTTGTGGTTTGACGTGTATGGGCCAGGGAAATCTTCACGTTTTCCAGGATATGCCTCTACATTCGCCCAAGCTTACAGTCTGGTGTGGGTTCACATCCAATTTTATCCTGTGTCCTTACTTTTTTGAAGAAATTATTGCTAATGGTTCATAGACTTGTTCCGTGAACTGTGACATGCTCCAGAACTTTGTGATATCCCAGCTGCAGGCAGGATAATGTCTAGATTCAACCTCTTTTATGCAAGATGTGCATCTCCTCATATTGGAAGGTTCGTGCAAACTTTGTTGCGTCAACACTTTATCAATGATTGAATAATAAGTCGCTTTTCCCTACTGCTTGGCCAACACGTTCTTCTGACCTAACTCCATGCGAGTTTTGGTTGTGGTGATAGCTAAAGGATGTGACGTATCGTGGAGGAATTGCAACATTAGCAGAATTAAAAGACAGTATCACGCTACTTGTGCGAACTATCACGGGTGATCACCTACGGTCAGCGGTTGAGCATATAGTTCATCGTCTGCAAATGACACATTTGTCAGGAGGAACATATTGAGCAATATCACATGACTTGTTCAAACGTCTGATACTGTTTGCGTGAAATAAAGGTGTTTTTGAACATTCTGTTTTCGTTTTCCGTTCATTTAGCTTTAAAATTTAGCGGACGATTTCGTAACTATTTTTTTTTTGAGCGCATCGTTGAGCGCATCCTTTGAATAGTATATATACACATTTGGTGTCTCTCCGACAATTGGTTGCAGCTGCAGGATGCTCTAAATAGGCCAACTTTTATATATGGAACCTTGTATATATGAAAAGGAGTAAAATTTTATTATTGCTTTGTTTTTTGTGGTAGAAGGTTGGGAATGATTGATGTTATAAATGGAAATCCATTTACAAAAGAGTGATGAAAATTAAGTATTGCTATTAAGAATATGTTTAATGTTGCAAAGTTCTTTTTGAAGAGTTTGTTGATTACTGCAATAAAGCAGGGCTCTTCTAATTATGAAATGACCGAGTTTAATTTGTGCGGATAAGGATCGGCAGAATAGTAGGAGATAGACCTGTTTGAAGTAGTGCTTTTTTAAGAAGCAGTAGTAGCGGATTCATTTTAGTTGAAATTAATTAGGACACTAAGATATAGCCTAGAATCGTTTGATTGCTAATCTACAGTATTTCAAATTTGAGGAAATCATCAGAGGTACTGAAGTGGTTGTGAATTTGTTTAATGTAATCATGAATACTGATGATAATGATGTCATCAACGTACCTGCCATAAAGACTAATTTCCCAATTTTCCCTTCTAACCTATTTAATTATTTTATTGACTTTCCAATCATGGTGGAATTTTAAATTTACCTCATTTTTCTCGGCAGAGAAAGAACCTTTATACATAAAATGTATGAAAAAAATGAATCTCTTGCAGTCTAAAATATCTTACATTCATTTCTTTGTTGCAACATGGCTTCTGACTCCCATGAATATAAGTTTACGTTTTGAAAACACCATTTGGCATCGGTGCAGGCTTAGGGTCTCAGTCTTTTACAGCTGCTTAAGGACTCTCGCAGTCGTTTCCACCGCTCTGGACCAACAGAAATTGTCGTTTTAGTTGTTTGCCAGGTTTTGTCTCTAAGTCCAATTGTCGCAGTGTGGCGTTATTGATTCGGCAGGGATTGGTGGTCGCCCAGGCCTCGTTCTGGTTCCCTTGAGGCCCAAGTGATTTACGGTGTTGCTAATGCATCATTGGACGATGATGTTCGATTAGGAACTGCGAATTGCTGCGACCGAACGAAATAAACACCCTAGAAAAAGAGGATTCCGAAGGGAAAACGTCAGCATTGAAAACAAAATAGACTTTAATAAAATGATGGACTTCCATTCAGTATCAAACCATGTTACAAATAAAATCACAGAGCAACTATTATTGAACTATGATTGGAATATCATTGAAATATCAAGCAAAATCTTTTTTGTCTATTTTCTCTAAAAATATGATTATAAATAACTTTAAAATTACAAAGGCAGGCTCACCCTTAAATTAACGTTGCTTTTCAGTAAAATAAGACAGATGAAACTTTACAAATGATGAATCTATATTGTTTTTTAATCAACAGCAGTATAGTCTCTGCAAGGCCTTTTCTATTTTTAATACCAAAATCACACCGAAGTTTCGTTTTAGTTATGAAGATTGACAAAATCATTGATGTTCTTTTATCGGGTGAACTGATAAATTCACTTTACGTGTTCTTCTATGGAGTGCAGATGAAATATAAATTTCTTTTACTCCATAGAAGAATGCAATTTACTTCAACAAGGCCGCGCAGTTGGCGATGTCGCTAAGACACTGGCCTCTCACATCTGAATCCCGGGTTCGGTTCTCATGTGGGTTTCGTTGATGGTGGCGATCCGCTCTGGACAGGTTTTCCCGGGGTTTTCCCGTTTCCCCTGCATTTCTCACACCATCCTTTCTCAGTCTTTCTCTCCGCTTCTCCTTCGTTCCGCGGGATTATTACAAAAGATCTTTCAGGTCGACTGCTCGGCAGTCATGCCACCCACTTTCAATTAATCTAATCTAATCTACATCAACAATGGCTTAACGCTCTTTCACTTTAGTCCTATCATAATTTACAGTGATTGCTTTCTTTTTTTCAATTCAGGAAAGAATTTTAATTCAATGCGCGGGCTCTTGGTGCTTTTGCCTTTGGCCTCAACAAGGGTCGAATAATCGTTGCCCAGGGTATGTCATAGGAGGAAGCTCACAGAAAAGGACGAAACATAGAAAGAGAAACTTACATCTATGAACCCTGGTTCTGACACCGCAGCCTCATGGGAAACCGCCATCTAGACCACAAGACTGTGCTGGAACGGCAAAAAAGCTACTTTGAATTGAGGTTATATTACCTTTTTATATTCTCGTCTTCATATATTTCACCCTGGATAACTTTACTTTATCGATGATATCTGTTTCTAATTTCCAACACATTCTCGATCGGTAACTTTACATTTAGGTCGAGATTTCTGAATTCCTTAGATTTGAGAACCTTAGATCTGCAATTTTACCACTTTGGAAAACCGTTCTTTCCATCTTCTTTTTTCCTCAACTTATATGTACCGTAAATAGATAGAAACCGACCTACTTTAGCCTGATTCGATCTCGATATCCCCACTGAGTTCAACTGTACATGAAAAACGCTTTTCATGATGCACTATCATTAATTGTTTCGCAATAGTCGATTTCCTCTTATTATTTTAAGATATCTATTTGTTAAAAATATTTCATTTCTTGTTTAAGCGATGCCGCAAAGGATTATGGGATTGCTGGATGCTCTTCAAAAATTCACAACTTGCATTCAAGTGTACTCAGGTTCGCTTAACTAGATTATCAGAAATTACAAGATATCATGTACATGCAGATGAGAACAAGTTTACAACCTGCTACAATTCATTTAATATTTTTCTGAAATTTGCTTTACATAAAGGAAACTGATATGGAAAGATAAAGAAAGTCACCAAGTTTAAAAATCTGGGAGAAATAATCCAGTCAAACGCATTAGATAAAGAAGCAAACTTAGCAAGAACGAGAAAGATGGAACTTTCATTCCAATTAACAAAAAATGTCTATAACAAAAATCTATCTCCATAAATACAAAACTAAAACATTATGAAACTGTGATTAAACCCGAGAGCCTGTATGCATCAGAATGCCTAACAATGAATACGGCCACCCAACTAAATGAACTTGAGAAGAAGGAAAGAAAAGTAATCCGAAAAATTCTTGGTCCAAACTATGAAAATGGAAGATGGAAACTCAAAAGTAACAGAGAAATATACGAGAGAATAGAGAGGATTGTGGACACAATGAGAAAGAGGAGAATAACATTCTACGGACACCTTAGTAGAATGAATGATGACAGATTGTCAAAGCAACTCTTTAACTACTTTGATAAAAACCCCAAAACACATATAACCTGGTTTAAGGAGGTAAAGAGCGACTTGGAAGAAATGGGAATAACAGCGGAAAAATTGGAGAATAAGGGGATGCTCAGATCAGCAGTTAAAAATTTTGTTGGTTTTCAAGCAAAGCAGAAAAGGAAAACAAGGGGAATCT
The DNA here is from genome assembly GCA_023159025.1 of Thereuonema tuberculata. NCBI lineage: Eukaryota > Metazoa > Arthropoda > Chilopoda > Scutigeromorpha > Scutigeridae > Thereuonema > Thereuonema tuberculata. Next base: position 55,665,657 of record JAFIDM010010028.1, on the reverse strand, counting down.
GGACAGATGAAAGACGAAAGCATCAAAGTGAAAGGATGAAAGAATACTGGAGGATGAGAATGAATGAAGGAAGAAAATCATGAGGTTATTTTACGTGGTCCCTAGTTGGCCAAATTCGAAAGAAGAAGAAAGGAAACTGAAGGCTAAAAGTTTTACATCCAGTCGCTGATTGAATTTTCAACTTTAAAAGGCTTTAAATGAAACCCACATCAATCATGTTAAGCATTTTTTTCCGTTTGTTTGAATTTTTAATTTGAGATCGACGTAATAAAAGAACAGAAAAATATCATGAAAAATAATGAGTACTTCTTAGAAAAAAGCAATGACGAAAAATTCGTTTTATGCTAGGAAACTTTCGTCTAAAATAAAGTAGCCCGGAACATAAATCTACTAATTCCACGATAATCTCAAAATGAAATTTAATGTTCAGAAATGATTAAGTTATTAAACGCCAATTATTTAACCTTTAAACAAAGTATCCCTTACAATATCAGAAAGAAGCATTAAAACTTAATATAGACTATACTGATATGTGTATTGTACTGATATACATACTGCACTGTACTATACTGACTATACAGATTGTAGATCTATAGAATATATCTGTATGACTATAATAAATATTATAAGTTTAATGTCGATCAGTGCATTATTCTTTGAAATACTTGATTATATAGTATTCTACCCTTTTTTTTTACAAAGACCAAAACTCATCAGATGCGAAAATATTTTTTTAAGTTTCTTAAGGAATCTAAATTGGGCCTTAAAAACTCTTAATTTTGATCTTCATTTCTCAACGTTTTGGTCCTCCTGTAAAATGACCCACAAAATTGAGTAACAAATGCCAC
>JAFIDM010010028.1:55638770-55659809 GCA_023159025.1 Thereuonema tuberculata | reverse complement strand
TAAGAAAGTGAATAAATTATTTACCAAATTTTATGGAAATTCGTCTAGCGGTTTTAACGTGATACAAATACAACCAGACAGACAAACAAACAAAAAAAGCTACAATGGACAAACTGAAAAGAGAAGTGTTCAAGTGGAACAGTAAGCTTCGCAGGTACAGAGAATAAGTTTGTAATGCACTTTACAAGAAAAAAAAAATCACTTATTTCCTGTCGCATGATCATGATTCAGGACAAATAATTGTTAATAAATTGTAAACTATCACAGAACAATTTAGTAATAAATAAATAATTGTATTAGATTTTACAGAATTTATTTGCTTCCAAGAAGCAAAAGATATTACATATCTGAAAGAAGCTAGTTAATTTACTCAAGTAAAATCACCTTCTTATATAATAGATAGTTTAATAACATAATCTTTTCTCGTCGTTGCTTCTTCTTTCTTAGTTCTTTCTTGAGTCTGTTTGTAATGAGGGAAATGGGAAGGAATAGAACTCCTTGTTTGTTCTAACTTCTATGTTGTTGATCTTTCCTGATTCCCAGTGGCTAAGAAAATAAGAAACAAAAAGCCCGATTTTCTTGTCGAATTGTTTACATTTAGGACAAGGAAACTCTTCATGTTTTTTTGCTTGTAATTTTTTTACTGACCTCCATCTAATTTTCTTTCACATTATTTGGAAACGTTTCTATCAATTTGCAATAGAATGTTGATTTTACACTGAATACATGTTGTCTTCTACTTTAATCAAGATAAACCCTCGGTTATCCATTGCTGGAACTGAGTTTCTAGAGCTAGGGATCCATTTTGGGAAAGTTAAGACCAAAATATTGATAAACGTGCACATCCATAAGTAAGAATGGTAACAAACTTTAATAAAATCAGCCCAGCCATTTTAGCGAGGAATTTCCAGGGCCATTTTTGAGGGATGGGAGGAGTGAAAACCAAATTAAAAGTAGGTATGTTTTAAGTTGACCATAAATACACTATTTATCAAGTGTTATAGAAATTGGTCGAGCCGTTTTAACGTGATGCGTATACAAAAAAAGATAAGAAAAAAAAAGACAAGAAAAATGTTAGCTAAAAAAAAGACACACTGCATATACAGTACTCATTCAATACCAATGTAAATATGTCCAGAGCAGTATGAAGACTTGCTTTGAAGGTTTCAATACCAACAAAAATTGAAGATTTACCAACATTGATGAAATAATTGAATGCATTCCTAAGTTTTAGAACCAAAAGCGTTCTTTCGAAAATCAATAATGCGAAAGTTTCACCGATCTACACCAGTCCATCTCCAAATCTCCTTTTTTCTGTGAAACAGGAATCACAATGAGACCTCAATGTTTATACATGTATGGTAAGGCATTAAATGTTTTTTTAAACGATTTTTGAAGGCTACATTAGATCTTCGTCCTGTTTTCATAAGACATTGACACCAGTGATCTCTAAATACATATTCTTAGAAATTACTTGTATATTATAGATTCTAGAATCATATAATATACAAGTTTAATTTCATTGTGTTTATTTTATATGGCCTTTAAAAAGCTCTTTTTCGGTTATTCTAAATACAGATCAATTCCCAAATTGAATGTTTCTTTGTAACACAGATGATTCCACTTAAAGAAATACTTTACTGATAAATGTCCAATCTCTTAAGATCTCATAACATAAAATGAGACTACGAATGTAAGCACAAGATCAAGGGGAGCTTGCAGACTTTCATTAACTTTAATCATATCAAATCACTCGCGAATTAATGGAATGCCCAATGTAACGATTAACACCTTAGTGTAAGACATTGATAGAAATATTAATTGTTTATTTTCTGAAGTTTTTCTATGGTAATTTCTTTTGCATTTTTGCCCTTTTTTTTTAAAGAAGGATCCACTTACAAAAGCATTACATCATTACAAATGGAAATGTTACATCGTCTCTTGTTTTCGAAAATCCGTAAATACTATCCTTCAAGGAGCTGCAGCTGGTGGTTCAAAAGTTATTGGTAAGGGGGATATACTGATAAACACACAAACAGACTGATTGATTTAATAATCAAGCTTTATTTTCTATTTTAAAATTATGTTATTTCTATACTGGTATACCTGTCTCCCCCTGGTATGTATGAGATAATTCAAGAAGAATCGATTCCAAGCGGTTCTGGCAAAAAGTGATATTTTATTCCTTTTTGAATGAACTCATTATTTGATAGCGCGCGAACAAATAGAATAAAAGTAGGATATTGGGGGACCAAAAGTAGTCCAATGGTTAGCGTTCCTAACTGCGAGGACGAAGGTCCTTGGTTCGAATCACAATGCAAGGCGAAAAAAAAATAAAAAGAAAAGAAAATTTTATAATCTGACATTTTCAGCAAAGGAAACTAATAATTAAAATTGCGCCGAACAGACAGACATAGAAATAAAAGATTTTAGTAACATAGATTTATTTCTATTTTAAATTATACTAAAGCTGAAAGGAATAATGATGTACAGTATATAACGAATAAAAACAACGTTTATTTAAGAGACTGTAATTAAGTTTCTTATTAATTCAATTTCTCCACGATTTGCAGTAAGTAATGTTGCAGCGTTTAAATCTTCTCAAACAATTCTGAATTTTCTTACTTGAAATAAAGTTATATTTAATCTTTATCTAAAGTTCACTAATGATTGTTTCAATGTTACTTGAGAAGAAAACACTTGAAGCGCTGTTGTTCTGCACATTGCCTGGATTCCTTATCTACCCCAGCATCAATGTTGTTTCACGTTGACTTATTATAATCCGTCAACATCCAGCGGCGAGTAAGGACTGAAGTAAAGCAGCCTAATTAGGTAAATTAAGCGGAGCTGAGAATAATCGGAACCCGTTTCTCAGCCATTAAGAGAATTCATTAGCAGACCTGAACAGAGAAGCAGTCGAGTGGGTGGTGAGAAATGCAAATAACAGAAGTGGTGGTCAGAATGTACAGTCATACATGGAAGGCATTTAAGCATTGCCTTCAGTCATATTCATTGTTGTGTGAAGAATATTTGACTATCATTAGAATTGTACAAGAATGTAGCCTAAAGCATACACAATTGATTATTAAAACACAGTGAACCAACATATTGTAGGATTGGAATAAAGCAAAAATGTGCATTTTTGAATTTAACTGGACAGTAAAATTGTAGATTGCGCACTGTGGCATAGATTCAAAGAAATAAACAAATAAATAAAATAAACAAATTGTGATTCAATTGGGAATCTTTCACATCTCTGTATCACGTGCATGACGCTAAAATAGCGAATGCCAACAGTTTATGGGTTAACTTCATTCTTCTTCTTTCTTTCTTCGAATTTGGCCGACTATGGACCACGTGAAATAACTCATGTTTATTTTTCTACCTTCTTTCTTCTCTTCCAGTATTCTTTTATTCTTTCTCCATGTTGTTTCCTTCTTTCTTCCGTCCATTTTGCTCCCGTCTTCTTCTTTGCCTTTTCTTGAAAACCCTTGAATCCTCTGATCTTTTTTCTGAATTCTTCTCTTCTCTCCACCTCTTCTCCATCTATTTTCATTTCTTCCATGTCTTTTCTGACCTCCTTGATCCATGTCATAGGTTAACTTCATCATAGTTGCTAATATTTTTGTTTTCTTCTAATATATCCCTTAAAAAGATCCTGGTATTTGTTCTTCCAATGGCTAGAACGATTTTCTTAATAGTTAGCGTCCAACTTAAAACGCTGTTGTATAATTTTCACTTTTCAACGACGTTTATATGAGTTTCCATATGCACAGTGAACTTAAAAAAAAAAGCGGAAATTTTTCAAAAACTAGGTATCATATTCTGTCGCTTAACGTGAATTCAACGACTAATTAAGAAGAGTTGAGTAAAGAAAGAAAATAATTTACAGGAAATCTTTCGTCTTCCATATTTTCTTTGCTTCCGTTTACAGAAGTGTTTTGAATTTGTCTTTAAACTTTACATAAATTTATTTTCTCTTAAACCTGTTCGTAAAACTGAAATCACTGTATTCAGGCTATGATGAAATAGAGCGAAAGAAAATGTCAACGAATGAATAAGGAAAAAAGGCTTTTTCTGTCGTTGCAGTAGATTTTCTGATCATTTTCGATGTGACATTCGAAGGAATGTTCTTTTTTCCGATAAATACGGTCTACGAAGAGATTTGCAATCGCAAAGGGAATAAGAGAATGAAGGGATTTTATGTTGTTGAAGCTGCTCTACTGATTGAAGCAACCAGGGCTCAAATAAAATAAGAACTACGTACAGAGAATAGGACCGTTTCTTTCTTCTCTCTAAGGAAAGGATTAAGAACTGTGCTTGTATTAAATTTCTTTATAAGGCAACGCTGTTCTTGAGAGGTGTTTAAGTGGGATTTGTTTGGTATCTAATTTACTTTTTAATCTTTTGAAAGGTCACTAGTCTTATGTACTAATAAGTCGAATGTTATTTAGTCTGAACCGTTTGATTCAGCTGACGAGGTACAATGATTTCGAAACAGCACATTAAATGAAAAAGATTGATTCAGCTTTTTTTAACTATGCAGCATTTCTTTTATTTGAACTTTTTTTCTGGTCTATCAATTTTCAGTAATAATATTATTTTAACATTGTAAATTATCAAAATATATTTTAAAATCTTCCTTTTTTTAAAATTGATTACAGTGGGGTTATTTTTTTTAGCGTACAGAAACATAAGTTAATTTTAAAGTTCTTTTTTCACATTTCATGAAAATCTACCTAACAAAAATAGAATTAAAGTTAATAATGATTTTACGTGTACTGTTCATATTTTTACTAGCAAAATTACAGCCTGTACACCTGTCTAATTTCATAGTAGTTTAATACAAAAATTAAAATTTTTTTGTATTTTTATATCTTTAATTTTAATTTTTGTATTAAACTACTATGAAATTAGACAGATATATAGGCTATAATTTTGCAAGTAAAAATAGAACTGTTTAGTTGTGTTTAATTGTGACTTTGCAAGTCACATTAACAGGTTAAAAAAACATCCAGAACTTTTTATTTCTGAGTTGTTTGTGTTCTACTCCTGTAACCATTCGGCTTTTTGACCTGAATACATGGTTAGCTAAAAAAGAGAAATACGACATAGAAAAATGACGATTCGTATCCAGTCCGGGAGTAACAAGCAGATGGGAAGCTATCGCCTTGGTGAATCGGCTGCACCTCAATGGCAATCAAATGTACAGATGTAGTTAAACATAGATGGAACATAAATTTAATATGACTGGAACATTTTATTGCGTTTTCCCATTTCCAGGTTAGGTAATGTTTCATCAAAGCATCATCTTTAAATATGATTCCCTGAAACGTCCCTAAAGATTGAAATTGAATTTAAGTCTCTTTAATTAAAGTTTTTAAAATATGAAAATTAATTTGAAGGCTTTTACAGAGTCTGAAAAGGTGAAAGTGTATTGGTAAAGATTTTCTTGATCAAACAGACTATCTAATCAGAACGTAAATACTGCGAATCAATAAACGTAAAGAAACCATAAAATTAAAATATTAAAATATACTTATCTGTTACGATAATAAATATAAATTCACAATAATGTTCTTCTATATTTGGACAATATTTCGAATAATCTAATCGATTATTCTTCTCAGGTCGAAAATGAAGGAAGAAATAAAACTATTTCGCACCTTGAACATAAAACAAACATGATTATACAAATTCCAAATTGCAATAAAGGTTAAAATTTGATATATTACATCATTGCAATATATTACATCATTATAATATACTTCAATTATTGAATTACAATATAAATTCCAAATTACAATCGATAAAAGTTAAATTTTATATATTACATCTTTATAATATACTTCAATTATTGCGTATAATATGAACTATTTATTAAATGCTTATTAAAATTATGACGATGATAAGATATTATAAATGTTATTTCTTCAAATTTTTCTTGTTCAAGTATTTGTTAAAAATTCTGAGTGACATACCAGAAACTTTTAGAGTTTTATCTTTATTAAACATTTATTCGAATTTATATAACATGATTCAATAAATAACCTGTCTAATTCATCATTGCATTTATAGATTATTTTGGCATAAAAACCATAAAATTGTAACTTAAAGTTTAATAAGAAATAATTGAATATGTAAAACATCCTGAATTTAAATAAAAAATGTTTTGTCTGGTTTGGCTTCAGAATACAACAGTCAGCAAAACTTTTAGTTCAATTATAACTTCGGAATTTCTTTAATTAAAGGTAATACTGTTAAAATAATTATTGTTTGTGAAAATTTTTACCTTAGTTTTTATTAAAAATATTCTTCTAGCTATTTTTTTAACTTCAAATAACGCTTTAATTTTAATCTAATCAGTGGCATCTACTTTCTAAATTAAATAAAACCGCTTTATATTAAATAAAAGTGCTAATGTTTATTCTTCATTTTTTATGACTTTGTTTTCATACGTTTCCGTTGATGTTAGTTAAAATTTAATATTTTAATATTTTAACTTGCTTAAGTTTAGGAAACTCATATTTAAAATTGATAAACCGACAAGCCATTTAATAACTTCTATCCACAAATACGTAAGTCTAAAGTATATTTTTTTTAGATGTCTTATACATTCTGGGTATAAGAACCTTAAGCCTAGCTTCTTTAAAACTGTTTTTGTAAAGTAGAGAAATAATACAAACGAAAAGATAAAAAAAAATGTAGTATCTAACTAAATAGAAAATAATAGAGATTTTTTTATCATTTTCTGAAAAAAGAAAGAATCCGCAAATACTTAAGTTATCTGAATCTAATTAATTTTAATCATGACCAAGCGGTTGGCATATTGATTAGAAACGGCCTCTTACCTCTGAGTACCGGGTTTGGTTCTCATAGGGGAGTCGTGGTGAACGATCTGAAATGGGTAAGTTTCCTCGAGTTTCTCTCATTTCCCCTACATACATCCAGCATTTTTCATCTTTATTATCTCTATCTGTTTCTCTTCCAAATAAGGAGACTAGGCTTGACTCTCAACCTAGCGGTGCCTCAAGAATATTAATCCCGAAACAGCAGCATTCTTCATTCATCATGGAAGGTAACCTCCATGTCTTGTGATCCAGAGAAAAGACATACACACACACACACACACACACACACATACACATACAATTTTTATCACATTAAAGCTCAGGCAGACAGTAATGAATTAATAAGCTGATTAAATCGATAGAAACATTGTTTCTGTATTGTTGTTTTTATGTATGATCTTTATGCTCTAATTTCTCGAAAAGAACCCACATTTGAAAGAAATGCAAATATAAAAGTTACATATTCTCTTATCCTTAAACTTGCATTCAAAGTTTCAAGAAGATTGATCCAAAGATTCAAAGTTATTGGGGCGGAGGAACACCCACACACACATAAATTGGTTGATTTGTTGGTTCTCCCTTCCCCTGGAAAATAGGCTAAAAATATTACAAATTTACACCAATAGAATATTTCCATCAAAAACAAGAACTGTTTGTCTCATTAAGTTTGTTTACAGTTTTCTAAATTAGAAGTTTGAAGATTAACTATATCTTTTCATACATGTTAATGAAAACATGAACTTGGTGTTGGGGACTATGGCTCAAGAGTATGTTTGCAGCAAAATATGACTCCAATGACAGTTTGTAAACAAGTTAGTCTCCATGGATACCTGCTGATGATTCGAGAGATATTAATATCCTGTTGGGTCGAACCAATCTATCGGTGTGGGATGAGGTTTCTGTTTAGTCTGGTACAAGGTTGTGGATGTAGGAATATTCCATAACACAAGCAACCTATATTTGAAAAATAAATTATTTTCTAAAGGAATTACTGCGTTTTGGAGATTATTAAGTACTTCAGTTTTCTCAAAAGACTTCGTTTTCCGAAGCCCAGTTCGGTATCGGAATTTCTTTTTATTCATGTCTAGCTAATCGGTGGTGTAGAGTAAAACAAAATTCTTGAAAGCATTTAAAGTAGACTTCCTTACGAATTCTGTCTTTTTTTATTACGTTATCAAAACAAAAACAAAAAAGTCTCCATAGATATGAATAAAAATATAAATAATATGGAATACGAAATTGTACTTTTCCCTTTGCAGAAAGCTATATTATTAAAAAACAGCTTGTATGCGCACGTCCGCAACGACTGAATTACGCAACAATTTATGTTCGCACGAGCGTTGCCAGGCAACTGGAGTACAGTGGCATGATCAACTCATGGGGTTTTTTTGAAAATAAAAGGTTGTTTTCCGTTACATAAGTGACGCTTCCGGAACGAAGCGACGGCAGCTGTCTATTTTTAATTAAATCTGTAAATTAATTCTAATCTTATCAAATCACGCTCAAATGACAATGGATTACTAAACCAATTAATATACATATTTCGACATCGATAGAAGTATTTTGTTTCTTTTCTATTGGTTTTCTTGGGGACTTCTTGTTTTCTTTCACGCACAAATTATTCAATAGGTGATCACATGGAAAAATATTCAAGTACAAAGTTGGATCGTCTCATCTCCATAAATATGTATATCAAGTTGCAAGAATATCCACTTCGGTTTAAGTTATAAGTGGAAATTCATACATAGATTTACTAGCTTTAAGAACCTCATTTTCTTAGTAAAGCAGGCTAAAATAAAAAGGACAATCCATGAAATTGCGTTAGACTGTAAATTGTTATAACATAAAGCGAGATAATAGGCTTCAAACATTGAAACATCAAAATGAAGCCCGAGTTTTATATATATATATATATATATATATATATATTCACGATAGGCATGCAAAGCTTTTTTTAACCTCGTAGTTTTTCGAAGTTCTCGTAATCCCTATTATGTTATTATTATAGTAAGGAGTATGGCCAACCTGCTATTACAAATACTATCAGTAAGAAACTGTTGATAGTGAATCTCTTAAAACTCCTTTATTCTTATCACGAACGACATTTAGATTGAGTCTGAAACAGAATCCAGATGTAAACAAATGAATTTATCTCTTGAGTCCAGACGCACTTTCTGATGACGATAGCCTATGTTACAAATGCTTTAAGAATGCGACGATGATAATTTGTTTTCTGTTAGCTTTTGATCTTTATAGTCTTAAGACGTTTAAGATTTGAAGTATCAAAACTACGGGAAGCGATTTCTTGGAAGAAAAAGTGGTTCGTATCTGTATTGGATACACCCCTACCAAGAGTCAAACTTTCCCATACAGATATATTCAAGTGATGTACAGGTCATTTGCTATATAAAGAAAAGCATCATAATCTAAATTTGTAAGGGTGGCCCTTGATGTTCCCGTACCCTTTAATATAATAATAATAATAATATAATAGGCCACCCTGTGCATTTCTCTTTATCTATAAATTGTCAACTTTCCTTGATACTCTCATTTTAAAATAATCTTTCAGGTCTGTTAACAGAGAAATGAACTTACGATAGATAGGACAGCAAATAGAACTTTTTGATTTAGCCCTCAGGTAGATCTGTGATCTGAGCAGCTGACATTTCCACTTCGAATACGAGACAAACAACAAGTTACATGGACTCTTAACGTCTACTTCCACAAATTGTTATTTTTTCAAATTTTCCTTTTTTATTTTAAAGTTGTGAAAGCGACAAAATAATGCAAAAACCTATCTTTTGAATAAAAACAATATAAATTTTCCATTTTCTGGAAAAAAATTAAATCCTCATCATTTACTTACAATTCATATTAATTAAATAATTTATCAAACAGTGCGAAATAGATTCCTAATATTTAATATTTAAGATAATGTTAAAAGAAATAGGAATGAAATCCATTGTTTCGATTCCAATACTTCTCATTAGTTCACAAAAACCACTTGGGAAATTTTCTATTTTTCAAATAGAAATGTTAGATGCTCTCTAGTTTTATTTGCATACCACGTTTCAAGAAGATCCATCCGAAAGTTCAAAAATTATTAATCATACACAGATGAGACTCACTTTCCTGTTGCAAACTACGACCAAATTGCTTGCAACTATACTAAAATTGATGAACACTACCATTCTACATCCTTTTACATAAGCCTCCTCATTTAGCATTTGTCTGTATTACTCTTAGGAGCTTTGTGGTCAAAACGAAAGCTTGTCATGCGACCGATACGTCAGGACAGGATCAACAGCTGGGTTCGAATCCTGGCGTGGGCTTGGATGTTTCTCTCCATCTTGTGTATGGGTTATAAACTCAGATCTATACTAAATCTTAACACAGGTAGAACTCGGAGAAATTCTAGGGTTGGAAATATAGTTTTCCTAATTACAATTAAATGACAATTCAGATTAAATAAGATCACATTTAAGTAAAAATTAAGTTAAAGTAACCCCCCCTCCCCCATTAGATTTCGATGGAAACGGATTCAATGACTCTAGGTGTAGGAGAACGCAAAAACAGGGATCCAGGAGCGTCAATTTTTTAAGAATGTTTTTATTAAAAAAAATTAAAAGTACTTACTTCTAACAAAACTTAACATGCTCATGCATGTCTCCTCATCAGGATCTTCAATTTGATACCATATTTACCCTTGTATCTCATATGATTCCCGAGAAAAAGGGTTTACAGACTCTAACTTTTATATGTATGTGTTGATAGATAAATATTCAAGAAACCTTTTCACTCAAAGCAAAGCATCTTATCATCACTGATTTTTGATTCAATATTAACATATAAAATATAATTAAAATATATTAAAATATAATTATTGAGAAAAAGTTTATAAATAAATAAAAAAAATCATACATTTGTAAAATTCTATATATAAAATCTTTTATAAATTATTATATACAATATCATAAAAATGTTATTCTGTCTGTCATTCTGTCATAAGACTTTTAAGTTTTTCCAATTTTGGGACCAAACTATAAGCGATAGATTGGTCATGCAGATGAATAAAATGTAAATCTTTTTAAGACAAACAAAATGTTACAAAAATCTTTCCAAAAACTTTTTTGGTTTCCAAGATGTCGCCTTTTAAAGGGTCAAATTTTGACTTTTTCTCAATTTAAACGCAAAGTATAAAAGTTGGAAGAGAATATTACTTTGAAAAAATGTTGGTATTTGAAAGTTCTATCGAACGATATAGCAGTCATTCACAAACGTTTCTGCGTTTGCAAGATACATGCAAAAATGTGTGTGGCGCAACCCCAGGTATGTGGCACCAACTCGCAAGATATCTGAGTTAAGCGGAGAAGGCCACAACGGGCACAACGTATATTCTCCGATCTTATTAAAAAAAAAAAATTTCATCATCAAAAAAAATTAGAAACAGAATTGTCAAATTTATGAAAAATATTTTTGAGTTACTTCAGGCTGAGACTCTGAGACAGCGTTTTCGAGCTTATTGGGTTCTCCTCAGCAGGGCTACTCACCAAGCAAAAGCTCAAAAGACGTACGAGGGTCAAAAGAAAACACTTGCCAGTTTGACGTTTGAAATATCTAAAAATTTGAAACAACTGTTATGAAATCTACTATATTATTTATGCAGGAAAAAAGATTAGAATGAAAATTTCAATTGAAATAATTATGTTTCTTCATCCATCCATGTATATATTACAAAAGTAAATCTATTCTTCCCATGAAGCGGATGCTTGAATAATGTGTTAAACTTTGAATAGGAAGTTCTATATTAAGATTGATATAATTCCCTATAGATACAGCGTTTGTAATACTACTCGTAAAGCTCCGTAATCACAATAAATCAAACTTACTAAATGTAGAATGCAAAAATTGACTGGTACCACAGACTAACTCTTGTAAGCTCCTAAGTTCTTTTCACTTAGTTATTATTTATTTATGTAAAGTCTTTTTTTTAAAACTTTGTTATTACTTTATTAACTTTATTGTTTTGAAAATATAGAATCGATTCCTGCTTTAATCATTGCAGGCTGTTGAATTCTAATCGAATTCTTCCTGTCAGCTTCATTGATAAAACTGATAAACAGCAATAATAAGGTAATGACGCTTCAATTTAAGTTAGGCCTAGTCCATTAAATTCAACGGAAATCCTGTCATTTATTAACTTCTGGTTTTGACTTATTGAATAGGCAATACTTAAATTTAATAATTCATCGAAGAAAATTAATTTTTTCGCATGATAATCCCTAGTTATAGTTTGGCTTTTGTTTAATTAATGTAGGAGTAATGTTTGCTTCCATTCTCAATTAATTCCGACTGAAGCCTCCCTTCTAGGTCTGATTAAATGGATATGAGTTATTTTAAATAAAAGCTTCAGGAGGGTTTTAGATAGGGTTTTAGGTAGGTATTGAGGAGGATTTTATACAGTAGTAGGTATTTGCTTTTCATAAAGCTTGTGTCGCTTTTGTGACATGATAGAATCTACTAAATCCCTTAGCACTTCCTAAACTCTCCATGAAGTAGACTGAAGAGTATTGCATATTAAGTCTAAAGTTTACATCTAATATTAATATCTCCAATAAGATAACAAACGTTATCAAAGACTAAAGTACTTTTGGTAATTCATTTTATGTTATAACCCTCTATAAATCTCTGAAGTACCAGTGTATTTGTGATATTATGTACTCTTGTGTTTTATTTAAATTACATCGTTTTTCTTATATTTTTAGTAATTAATTGTATTTTTTGTATTAGGTGTTGCTGAAAGATATATAAATTAATTAAAATATTTACGTAAAATTAAAACAAAAAAGTTGAAACTGTATTTTGTAAGATTGCAAATATGCCTACTTTTCATTAAGAAACACTATCTTTTATCCTAGATAACAACAGTCAGTTTCTTGTAAAGATTGAAGTGACCTCAAAGAACCGCGTAACACATTGCTCTAAAGCGAAGAATATAGTTTTGTTATTTCATCTTGAATTTAGAAGATTGTTGTTGATTTGAAAAAATTCAATATTTTAAGAGACATAAAATGTAACTGTTCAAATAATTAGATTTGTTTATTTTTGATCACACAGCAAGGGAACATGCGATTGGTTAATGTTGTTGAGGGTCTCATTTCAACATGGCAGTTTCCAGTGCATTGCACGCAGTCCTTATCTGGGGGCACGGCAGTGCCCCCGCCAAGACGAGCCGAAGGCAGGAAGGGCACTACGTACCTTTTCTGGAAGTGTTTCGTCGTATTTTCGAACCCTCATAGCTTCGGCCTAGATAATACTAGAGAGCTCAAATTTTCAGGATATGATGCAGTTACCAGACTAATGAAATACGCTAAGCTTCATTTATTTAGCTATTATACTTTGGATTTTATTAATACCTAAAATACGTCGATTCCGTCACTCACTGACTGACTGACGGACTGACTGACTCATGATCATCAAAACCTCTAGGGTACTTCCTGAAGTCCTAGAAAGCTGAAATTTGGTATGCAGGTTAGGATTAGCACACAAACAACAACAAAATTAAGAAATCCGTAACTTTCACATTCCAACCCCTCATAAAGGGGGGGTCTGGTTATGTATTATCGAACCCTCATAGCTTCGGCCTGGATAACACTAGAGAGCTCAAATTTTCAGGATAAGATGCAGTTACCATACTAATGAAATACGCTAAGTTTCATTTATCTAGCTTTTATACTTTGGATTTTATTAAGATCTGAAATACGTCGTACCCTCAATGCTTCAGCCTACATAATACTGTGTAATAATGTGATTTCTTCCAAAGTGCAAACAGCTTGTATATACAAGTTGACCAATAGAAAAACAGAAAAGTAGGGTATTGAAAAAAAAATCCATTTTCTAAATAATCTTAAAAGTAAATTTAGTTGTAATAGATAATCCCACCCAAAACATTTCATGTAAAATAAGTTGCCAAGATTCACATACTCATAACGCTTTCACTGTTAAAAAGTTATCAGATCTCATCTTACAAAAAGAAATGAAATCCCACCCAAAACATTTCATGTAAAATAAGGGGTTGCCAAGACTCGCATGCTCATAACGCTTTTACTGTTAAAAAGTTATCAGATCTCATCCTACAAAAAGAAATGAAATCCCACCCAAAACACTTCGTGTAAAATAAGTTGCCAAGACTCACATGTCATAATGCTTTCACTGTTAAAAAGATATGAGATCTCATGTACAGCCAAGTCCCTAACTCTACGAGGCCTAACTCTACAAGCCCCAACTCTAAAAACCCTATATCTTGGTCAAAAAGTATGGCTTGGCCGTTTCATGGAACTATTTCATCTCACCGAAAACATTTCATATAAAATACGTTGCCAAGATGCTCATAACGCTTTCACTGTTAAAAAGTTATCAGATCTCATCTAGAGCCAAGCCCCTCACTCTACAAGGGGGTCTAACTCTAAAAACCCTACTATCTTGGTCAGAAAGTGTGCCTTGGCATACTCCATATCCTTTACATAACTCCATGGGATTGTCTGTGTGACAGCCACGAAACGGCCAAGGCATACTTTTTGACCAAGATATAGGGTTTTTAGAGTTAGGGCTTGTAGAGTTAGGCCTCGTAGAGTTAGGGGCTTGGCTCTACATGAGATCTCATATCTTTTTAACAGTGAAAGCATTATGACATGTGAGTCTTGGCAACTTATTTTACACGAAGTGTTTTGGGTGGGATAAATATTTCAAAAGTAATTGTAAGGGTCAGTCGATTCAGAGCAGTGCGAAACAAATAATTTTAAATGTTTATTCCAAGTTAAAAGAATTGAAATAGCGCATGATAGTTGATGAAGTCATTCAGAAAACGGGAATATTATGACAGGAATATTGGTGACGTCTTTTTGCCATTAAGAAAGAATTTCAAAAGGAGGGAATTTTACACACACCAGACAAGAAGAGATCTCGGAAAGCAAATACATCAGGTTCGAATAAAATTTGTGATTCATTTCTGTGCATTGCATATTAAAGTATGCGTAGCATATTAAGATAACAAATTCATGAAGAAGCTTTTGAGGCCTGGCGTAATGGAAGTCTGGACCCTGTATCCGGCCACGGACTGGCGGTTGAGAAACACTGGGAGTATTAAATATGCAACCTAAGTGTCAAGAAGATCCAGCAAGAGGGTCAAAAGGAATTAAAGTAGGATATAGAAACTCACACAGACTGATGGAGTTGATGAGTTTCGCTTAGGAAATTAGTAAAAAAAGTGCTCAAATAAAATTTTTACTTTTGTACTTCTTAGATATCGTAGCCTCAATAATTCATAATTCTCTGGTTTCACAGAACCAGTATTTACTAGGTTCGCTAATTATCTCTGTTTTATTTGACCCTGTATTATCGCGCTTATTATATAGATATATAAAACAGCATTATAGTATTCATCTTATATTTTTTTTTTGTTCTTATTGCAGATGTATGTGTGTTTTATTTCAGATTTCAGGCTAGCATACTCTTATAACAAAGACTTTCTTTTTTAGTATTTGAAAGAGAATGGCATTGTTCACAAAGGTTTTTCAAGATTCCAGTCAATGACACCTAAATACAAGAGCGGTTCAATAGGAACTAGAAAACGATGCCATAAAAATAAAATGAAGTACTGTGGGTGGCATTCCCAATGTCACATTAGCTGCCCGATGCTTCCCCGCATGCAACAAGCTCTCTGCTCTTAGACTGGTTTATTGCAACCTTGCAGGTGAAAAACAAAACGCATAAAAAAAAAAAAAAAGAAAAAAATAAAAAAAAAAAAAAAAAGCATTAAAAAGAGCCAAAAAAAAAGTAAAAAGCATTAAATTTAAAGTAAGTGAGAAAAAAATCATAAAGCATTAAAAGAAGCAAAAAGAAAAGCTTCAATGCTTAGACCTAGTATTTCGACTAACTACCATAGCTTGGATCACGGCTTCGACCCTGCAAGGTTGTAATAAACCAGTCTAAGAGCGGAGAGCTTGTTGCATGCGGGGAAGCATCGGGCAGCTATTGCAACATTGGGAATGCCAACCACAGTACATTTGATTAAACAAAATCAGTAATAAAGAGGCTTTTTAGATAGCTATATTCCAAGTGAGGAAAATCTAATCTCGTGTAGGTCATGAGATCTCTATAATTTTCAAATAAACATTGATTTATTACCATTTCTTACTTCAGAGATACGAAGAAAAGCAGATAGAAGATAAGTCTTCAGGAGCCTTGGAAATATCAGTAGATTTATATCGTAGTACACTCGTATAACTTGGACGCAAGAGATATATAAATAATAAGTTATTGATTAGAGAGGACCCAGAAGCAGTTAGAATTCCCAAACTACTCTCTTGTATTCTTGAATGCAGAGTAGGACAGAATGGGGATGTTTAAGGTCTCTGGGTCGAGGCTGGAAAAGTCACGTGATATGTGTGTGTCACTTCTAAAAACATGGCTAAGATTACCAAAGCACCTCTGTATATAAAAGATTTCTCAACTTTAAATATATTGAATTATCGGCATACAATTAAGGAGGCGTATGGAAACAATGTAGATATGTTATTTCTAGATGAAAGGAATAGAACAAATTTCTCTTTAAATATATTTATTCCTTTCATCTAGAAATGACGTATCTACATTATTTCCATACGCCTCCTTAATTGTATGCCGATAATTCAATATATTTAAAGTTGAGAAATCTTTTATATACAGAGGTGCTTTGGTAATCTTAGCCATGTTTTTAGAAGTGACACATCCACATCACGTGACTATTCCAGCCTCGACCGAGAGACCTTAAACATCCCCATTAGGTTTTTAGCAATTCAAATATAATTCTGGAAAAAGAAGCTACGTAAAAATAAAATTATCATTGCTGATCAAACCAATGATTATATCCATGTAAAACTGAATGTTTCAAAGATGCTGTGACAATTGACCAATTTTATTTTTAAGAGTGGGATAATTATTTTGGCTTGGGAAATGATCATAATTATCCCTAAAGTCTGAATTGCGCTTGAAATTCACCAATTGGAGCAAGATGTGTAATTACGTTAAGGCATTGATTACTAATGCTAATTTTAATCTTTCATTTTGTGCAATTGCGTTCTCATTTCCTCATTAAATAATTAAAAGTTTGGAAAACCTTGATCCAGTTTTCAAGTGCAGAGAACGGTCTCGAATGTAGAATCTCGAGTAATTGAGGAAAATCAAATCGATTCGTTGCTGAATTTATCAGTTGTGACCAAACTCATTTGGGTTCGAGATTCTCTTGGTTAGAAATAGGTGAAGTAGAAACGAACCAGACGTCAGTGAAATTGGTAGAAACCTGTTAACAACTGGGTCTCAGATGTGTTTTCTTCTTTCAATTTTCTGTGATAGTCAAAGATTCACGGAATAAAATGAACAAGGACAGATTGCAGTGAACAAAACGTATTTTGCTAAAAAAATTTAATTAATTTTAGTTACTAATTACTTTTTGTCAGAAGATAATTTTTGAAGTACAGCAATCTTTTTCAAATATTGTATGCCTAATTTTCATTAAAAATGAATGATTACTTTCTGTTCCTGTTTGAAGTACCAACTTTAGCGTAACAAAAGAACATATTCATACTAAAACTCTGCCAATTTTCGTAAGAGTTATCAAACATTTTTGAAATTACAAGATAACAAACAAACTTTAAACAAATACAAAAATTGTCACTTGTTTTTTAACTATCAAGAATTAACGGTATATCAGTAGCAATGATAAGATTTTACATATATTGGTACAAAATTAACGATCAAAAAAGGCAATCTTTTTAATAAAAACAACCTAAGATAATTTTTGGGGACAAGAACACAAAAACAAAGTATTCTTCAATTTTCAAGCTTGTCTATGATGACTTTAATAGCCTTCAAAAAATGAATAATATATAAAAAAAACTGTCGCATGCTTTTAAAAAAATAACAAAAAGAAACATATTATAAGCCAGAACGTTTCGATCTGCGGGAAACTGTCAGATCATCTTCAGCTAAAACTGCCAAACAAAGAGAGTTAAGTTAAGTTAAAAGACAGCAAAGAAAGGGTTATAGGGAAATAAAATTAGCGGAAGGAGGCATAATTGGTCAAAGGTAAATTTATGAACATTACCTCCATTATTTTTCTAATTTAGTGTGACTTAATTTAATATTATATTTTTTCTGAAATGTTACATTAATACCGTATTTCTTACACAAATATTTCATTGAAATGGATTTGTTATTTGGTAACAAATGACTAAAATTTCATATTCTTTAAAAACTTCTTACTTCCTTAATTAGAAATTTCTCGTAATTTCTTATTATATTATCAACAAACTAGATAGGTAATCATTTTTCTCAATATACCTATCATCGGTAAAAAGATTTTTTTTTCTCAATATTGATTTCATTTCTTTTTGTTAAATGACTGGATTTGACTAAAATGTTGTGTAAGAATTACTGATTCAAGTAATACTGTAGCAAAACTTAACACTTTAACTTTATATTGAACACTTAATCTTTAACATAAGTAAGTATTCAAAAACCGAGGTCTAAACCAACTCAAAAATGCAATCGACAGTTACATGTAGCAGTATGTCATTTAGTGATTATATTAGCGATTGTTATAATGAAATCCAAGCGAATTCACAGCTGATTCCAAAGAAACTATAGTACTCCTACATTAAAATATGGGAAAGTTATAGAAGCATCAAGTATTTAAAAAAAAAAAGTAATGAATTTAGCGAATGGCTTTTGACAATTGTAAAGGGCAGTTCCGACATGGCCAAGAGATCTGAGGCAATCCTGCCATGCGCTGGATATGTCGGAATCTGCGTTTGAATCTTGGCGAGGGCCTGGATGTTTCTACTTTCTTCTTCTGTGATTCTACGGGTATAGTGTGAGCCGCCTCCTATGGTGTGTCCTGGGCAACGATTCCTCAGGGAAATAGCTCACAATTATCATCCCTTGTCGAGACCAACAGGCGAAAGTTCTAAGATCCTGGGCGTTGAATTAAAAAAAATATTTCTATGCTATACTTTATTTCTTCGAAAAGATAATTGGAAGCGAATGTGTTAAGACGTAGGAGTTCAGATTAACAGCCAGTGTTCTAAAACTATCAGCTGTTTTGTTTTTTTTTTTTGTTTTTTTTTTTGAATAATCAACAGTAATCAACCATTGTATTAGGTTAGCTCCTTTTTTAATTAAAAATAAAGTTTAAATAACGATTTCAATTTTCCTTCCAATAAAGAATACTAAGAAAATTAGAGCTTCTTATCCATTAGATACTATATATCGAATATCTTAAACTTGGGTTTCCAAACGAAAATATTACGCTTCTGTTATTGTTTCGATAATCATTTTTAGCATTTGGTTGTCTCTCTAAAATGACAGCCTTCCCTTTTTTATTCAGAGATTTGAGTTTTTGCAATATTAATGATATTTGAGCAACACGAAAAAGGTTCTACTTCATTCTACAATTGGAAATCCATCTCGTTTTTGACATAAGATCAATACCATTCTGCAGCCAAGGAAAATATTTATCTCAATTATTACAACATTAGCGTTTGACAGATTCTATAGGCAACAACGCAGCAATATAAGGTCTTTATAGTGACCTTTGGAACTTTGCATCATTCTTCTTCCAGTTATTGCCAATTGTTGTGCCTATTGTGGACGCTAGAGACACATCATCCAATCACATTAAAAATATACCTGCAGAGATAAATCCGAGGAAAACAATGGAACACAATGGAAGTAAGCCATCAATTTAGCAATTGTTGTTAGTAATTACTT
The DNA here is from genome assembly GCA_023159025.1 of Thereuonema tuberculata. Lineage (NCBI taxonomy): Eukaryota > Metazoa > Arthropoda > Chilopoda > Scutigeromorpha > Scutigeridae > Thereuonema > Thereuonema tuberculata. The sequence goes on along the minus strand of JAFIDM010010028.1, from coordinate 55,640,151 downwards.
CTATATTTATTAATTAAATATTCAATAGAGTTGTGTGAATTATTTATGTTAATGAATTTGCTGTTTTCATTAATTATTTTAACAGTAAAGTTTACTTATTTGTATGCATTATTTCTATAATAGTTTTAATGATTACTTGGTAATATAATCAGACAATATTCTAAAATCAATTTAGATTATTTAAATTGATATTTAAAGTTCTTTAAATGCTGTTGACTTTCTAAGGTCATAATGAACTAAATTGTTCGATCTTAAAAATAGCATATATTTACGTAGATAATTGAAATTTAGTATTATACATTGAATATTTATCCAATTATTTATTCGATATTGCAAATGATGTTAATCTCACAGTTACAATAAAGAATTCTAAAGAAGGATATTACTTAAGAAACAATTACTTTTCCTTTCTCAAACAAGCAACGCGCTTCAACAATATGGATTCCTAATTAAAACAAAGCAGATAACAGTCTCATTCTATTAAATCAAGCATGTTGATATCTAAGCAGATTTCATACATTACCGTTACGGATGGACAACCCTAAGAAATTTCGCTATTTAAATATTAATTAAAACTATCAGCTTTAATTCATCGTCTTCAATATTTTGATTTCCCTTCATTTCAAGATAAACGAACAGCTATTAGTGTTTTTCAATTGCTTTTATTAATTCGCCCTCCCAAATTCCAATGTTTGAGTTCTTCTTTATTTAATTATAAACTGATGGAATCAATCAATGGTGACAGTAATAGAATGGCCAGGAAGCAAATGGATTGTTGAGCTCATTTCTATTTCATACGGTTCCCTTGAATTTTTGATGATGGATATTAATGTTTAATCTTAACTCTTCTTCGCGCGGATCCCAGACATTACTCACAGGCGGTGATTGAGAAGTTCTGGAGGAACGAAGGAAAAAAGACTTTGGCTGAAGGCAAAAGTTCAGACCATCCATCAATTAATTAAAGGGAGGTTTGTTTTTTGTTGACATTTTTAAAAATACCGAAGCCTTTGTTTTTAGGTTTACTTTAGAACAAAAGATTTGTCAAGAGGGAAGAATGTGCTTGGAGTGAACTGTAAAGAAAGCTTTCATTTTGTACTTTGTTTTCATGTTTTTGTAAACTTGCTACTATTGATTTTATTCTAATGATCAAAGGAAAAGGCTTCTACTTTGTTTCTTTGTTTATCTGCTTTTTAATGTTGCTTTCTACTCAATTCTAGTCAAATTAGAGTTTTTTTTTTAGGCTGTTTGAAGGAACTAATTAAAAGGCAAACACTTGAATAAATATTGAAAAACGTGAAAGCTGTTTGTTTTTGTTTTTCAAATTCTATTATTGAAAGCAAGAAGTTCGAAAGAACTTAAGCTTAATTTCCTCAATTTCTTT
>JAFIDM010010028.1:55623392-55638370 GCA_023159025.1 Thereuonema tuberculata | reverse complement strand
GAAGGCGGGAAAAATGCTCGTCGAAACGTATTATAACTTAAACAATGAATACAAATCCTTTCATCTAATCCATTAATCTGCTCGGGGTTAGATACCATTAACATTAATGTTTTTAAAAATTGAATTGAATTGAACCTTTTCCCTAATACAGAGAATTCATTACAAATGATAGAATTTTTAAAAGTGATATATTACATTTTTTGTTCAAAAACAAAGGGAAGGTAATACATCATTAATACAATGGAGGTGATATTTAATACCACATTATTACTAAATTACAACTTCAATCTAATGGATGGATCAATTTATAAAATTCTATCATTTGTAATGAATTCTCTGTATTAGGGAATAGGTTTATAAAGCTTATTCCTAACCGTCTGAAGAAGTGCTCTTGATTAAAGAGTACGAAATATCACAGATATGAAAGTTTTTAGAGATGATAATGTGTTAATGTGAAGAATTTTAGAACATTAATGTTGCTGTTTGTGCAACTTAAGTCAGTAATCGAATTTTTAATTTTTTTTTTCAGAAAAAGGAGAATGTATTGCTTGTAATTTGAAAATAAAGATAGACTTTTAGTTTGTTTGTTTAAAAAAGGAAAAGAATTAAAAATAGTAGAGAATAATGTTTTAAGTAAAATAGGCTTTATGTTGTTTCAGAATTTTTTTTGTTTTATTTGTTATTTTCGAGGATTCGAAAGGAGTTCACTTCCGATTCTGATCGAAGAAAATCTACTTTTAATGTTTTATGAATTCCATGAAATCAATATTAAAATCAGTTATATTCTGTAGACATCACAAAAGAAAAGACCTCTATTGGAAAAAAGGAGTGAAAAAAAGCCATGGAGAAGAACTTAGGAATTCATATTGGAAAATAATGGAGGGGTTCATTTGACAGAATAAAAGAAAAATGAAGGGGTGATAGAGCAACGACAAAAAAGTGATTTAAAAAAGGAAAACAACCAATAAGACAAAAACAAGAATTTCGAAGTACTTAAAGCTTTTTTTCCTGAAATACGAAGTCTTCAAGCTTTTTTATTTTTTTAAATCGAAAAATCAAAAATTAAAATGCTAAATTTATGTTCAATTTCTAGTATCTGTTGAATAGGAACAATACAATTTTTAGTCTTCTGATAAGGATCAGAAGACTAATATTCCCGTTTTGATTGTGGACAAGTATCATTGTTGCTAATGTAATGTATTTTTACATTAGCAACAATCACAACAATCGCAACGACAATCGCAACAATTGCGCCTTTTGCATTCGCAACAATTTTCAGATTTATAATAATAAGGAAATTAAATTATATTTATAAATATATTTTCTTATACGTATCAGAAGACGTTGCGAAGCATTGTGATTGGTTTACTAATTGCTATCCCTACCTTGTTTCATATTATCATTATTTAAGTTGTGGAAGTCGGATTAATTTTTAATAAAAAAAATGACGTGCTCATTACGAATTACCTAAAAATTACTTAATATTCATTGTTGAAAACGCTGAAGTATTTATCGAAATAGGTTAGAATGCCCATTGTTTAAATTTTCTATGGAAATTTATGTCGGCAAAAAAAAAACCCTAATTTTTCGATATACACCCACTTGGAAAAGATTTCAAATATAAAAATTACATCGTCTACAGTCCGTAAACATGCATACCAAATTTCAAGAAGATTCATACAGCGGTTCAAAAGTTGTTATACACATATACACATATACAGACTGAGTGATCTGATAAGCTCAATATCTTAGGAAAGTGGACTAAAAATTACAGAATATATTTTAGCAAGTCATTTCTGTTTTGTTTTTTTAACTTGATGGTGGATGAGAAAAGTGCATTGTAATTCTTGATAATGATTTTGAAGACAACGTGCTTTTATTTAAGGAAAGGTCGAAGGTGGATTTTACAAGATGCTATGAAGAGATCTCTTCAAAAACGAAAAACTTGCAAGAAAGTTTGAAGTTAGAATTACACTACAACCTCGTTTATCCGGCCCACGTTGATCCGGATCTCCGGATAATCCGGATCAGATTTGTAGACATTTTTTTTTTATTTAATGTTCACATAGATAATAATTTTTAACTACGGTGGCAAGAACGTAACTATAAGGACATTCGCTTTTTATTTTGATTAAATCTACAGTTCCTGCAAAGATTGTACAATAAATTATGGTAATAAAATGCTTTTTGTCGATTTTAAGAACGCTTTACTACGGTAATTTTGTTACAAAACATAGTTTTTATCGTAATAAACGGTATGTATGTATGTATATATGTAGTGAAGGTGGGTGGCAGAAGCAAAGCACTACGACCAGAGGTCTATTGTACTATCCCACGGAAACATGGACAGATGGAGAGAAAGACTGAGAAAGTATGGTGGGAGAAGTGCAGGGGAAATGGGAGAACCCCGAGAAAACCTGCCCAGCGCGGATCGTCCACCATCGATTTTTGATTTTCCGGATTGCCTTTGGTCCCAGTTAGTCCGGATAAACTAACTGGGTTGTAGTGTACTAGGCATGAGAAATCTCACCATTTTACCTGAAAAGTTCTGATTTTGTTTGTTAATTTATCTGTTTCTCTGCTTTACTTTAAAAAGGCTGGAAGAATTTCCATAAAATTTTGTATTTCTATTTCCAGCTTCTTTCTATTTTCATCTTAAAATATAGATTCAATTATTTTGATTTTCACTCCTCCCACTTCTCAAAAATGACCTTCGAAATCCTTCGCTTAAACGATTAGACTGATTTCATTAAAAATTGATAAGTTGCTTAATTAAGGTCGTGATCTCCTCCCCCTAAGTTTTAGAAATAGATTCCCCCCCCCCCCCACTAGTATAGACTCAGTCTCCAGTATGCAATGGAAAGCTCAGTGTCTGCCTTGTTGTAAAACAGTGAAAGACAGATTGTTCTGTAAAACACGTGCTAAATAAAACCATTTTAGTTTTTTGAGAATTGGAACTTCGGTGATTAAATTATGAAACGAAAACTAACATCTTATTTGATAAGAACGCTGCCGGAGCATTAAGCTTCATTTTTGAAGATTCACAGCTGACAGAAGAAAGATAAAAAAATAATCACTCCTAAGACATTTACAAAAACCAATGGTGGAGTAATGAACATCCCAAAATGCTTAATGATGATTACCGAATAAATTGGAAGATTATGTCTGTTCCATTTTTGCTGGCAGGAAATTCAGTACTAATATAAAATTCGGAAAGCAGCTGAAACCGGACGCTCGCTTCCGCCTTGAGTTCATTATGCGTTTCTTTGGAGTCATTGCGAACGCATTCGAATGTAGAGTTTTCCATTCATTATCACTGACAACCGGATGGGAAGAGGACCGGTGGGTGCTGAGGAATCGGAGCTCAATTTTTTTTTTTTTTGACTTTTTCACGAATCTTAATGCAATAACTTTAATAAGTTCCAGTAATACAGGATGTTGTTAAATTTCCTGATGTAAGAAGGACGTGATAAAGTGTGTTTTTTATGTTTTAGAACAGGAAAAAGATATTTACTTTCTTTCTTACGACCTACGTGTTCTTGAATGACAGTCATTAAAGCAAACCATTGGAAGTACATATGGCAAATTAGCATTAAATTCTCGAAATTACTTTTTATGAAATGTGACTTCTAATCTTACTATAAGTAAATAAAAAGAGAATAAATTTATAGGTAAACATTTAGCATACGCATAATAAGAAAAGTTTCAAAACTATTTTAGATTTTTATACAGAGCATAGCTCATAGCAGGAGAAGCCTTATATCCCCTCTCTGTCAGTCCGTCCGTCGCGAGAAATTCCTATCTCAGGAACGACAAAAGCTAGACATATGATCTATACCTCGTTAAAAGTTACTGGCAAGACGAGCTCATAACAGTTGAGAACTCATTTCTAGCTTGTGTGATTCTCAAGTTATAGGTCTCCTCTAGAATTTGATCTTATTTGTAAGTTTTATTAAAATCTGGTATATTATAAAAAAATATTTCTTCATTTTCCATATTGACTTCAATTAGAATTATTACATGAATTAGTTATATGAAGCCAATTTTCCTTTTCTCTTGTTGAAATAAACTTATAATGATTTGTCTATTTTTATTATAATGACATCTCCCAAATCTACGGAGAGCTTCTATTTTTTTCTCTGGGCTTTTGAAGTTGTAAAGTTTCCTAGTTTTTAACATTTGCTCTGTATTTATAATGCCCCAAGCCGTGGGGTATTATATGATTGCTACTGGGATTGCTGTTCTTATCTTGTTTGAAGTAGGACAAGTTTAGTATAAAAGGGAAAATAAAATAATTTTTAGCTTCCCCAGCAGTGTCAAGTATTTTCATTGCAGAAACATCTTCTTGGATCTCATCAAAGAGCTCGAAATAATGATAACAGTCATAGCCCTACAACAATTTACTAGAACTTACTAGAATCTAATTGTAGGTACTGAGTTGTAAGGCAAGTTTTATTGTAAAGAGATATCCAAGTGACGAAATTTTTTTTTCATTGATCTTACTACAAGTTTGGAAACTTTTTTTTTATAACTTTCTCCTAACTTTTATTACTGAATTTTATTCTGTTTACTAAATAAATTTACTCAATTTACCAGAAAAAAAGTGCAAATTCGTATTTGGATATGAAGTTACTTTTTAAATTTTTGAAGTAAGTCTTCAATGATTCCCTATAACTGAGTACTTTACAGAATCTCAAAGTGTGTCTTCTTTTGTTGCTTTTCCGTTTCGGAGACTGTATGTTACATTTAATATGTCGATTTTTGGCTTAGTTATTAATTTTGACTTATCTTCCCTCCCTTTTCTATCAGTTAACAATATCTCTGGTTTATTGAATTGATTGCAGTTGATTTCATTCATTTCATTTCATATGGAAGATAGTTCTAGAATTCTTGTGTAATAATTTTCATTGTTTTATTCTTTATCAATTAATATTCTCAATAAAACTGTATCAAGATTATCAAAGCAAATTATACAGTCGTCAGCGCAATAGAAATTGCCGATTTTTTTAGTATAAATTGAATAAATTATTGTGCAGTACAATAAGAATAGTGAATAGCCTGTGAGCTAACAATGCCTGAAGCTGTCAAAACACTTACATAATGTGTAAAGGCTCCCCATGTTTTATTTTTTTATGGAAAAGGCAGGTATCATATCTAGTACAGACATTAAGAATAAACAATGGCGATAGGCAGCTGGACAGAGAAGAGAAAACAAACTCTGAAGAGAAAGATTCAGACAAGTTAGTAGGCTTCTTCTAAACTGCTCGGCTATGAGCTACAAAAAAGTTTGATTTTCATTCAACTTTGATGAAACTTGGAGTACGACAGTTTGGTTCAGTCTTAAATTTTAAAATCAATACGCCTAAAATTCAAGATCTTTCTGCCGATTTCCAACAGTGATTGAATAGTTACTTTATTATTGATTATCTGTGTTAAAAGATTTGGTAATTCGTGCAGTTCAGAAAGTTTATAATCACTGAAAACCAACGAAAAACTATATAATATGTATCTCGTCCACATTAAGTTTTTCTTTATTCATTAATAAAACATTATTATTCATTTTTATTAATTTTAAAAAATGAATATATCCAAATAATAACCAATAATAGTCTTTAATATAATTCACAGCAAAAATATCTGAATCCGGAGAGATTAACACATTCAAATTCTACATCGATTTAAACTATTTTCATCGATTAAAGCAAGTTTGTTAAGATTATTGTATCGGTGTAAATGTACTGTATGTGGGTCATTCTGAAATTAAGTGGAATATCCGTACAAGAAAAAAAAATTAAAATCTAGAGAAAAATTGTTATTAATATTTTTTTTTAAATGACCAATAACAAACTAAATGTACACCCTTTGTAGAGGCCAAGAATAAATATTTTTATCAGAAAAAAATAGTTTACAGTTTTGCTTCCATGGAGGTTACAAATTGATTTACATTACATCATTAAAGTTAGATGGGTCATCCTGAAAAATAAGTTACCATGTAAAGATGGTGTGAACATGCAGTTCATAACCATAAATCCATAGATCCAGAGCTTGTGTTTTCTGAAAGATAACAGGTATTTCCAAAATAAACAATTAAAGTTAAAGTTTTAACATATGACATACAGCATTTGTTGAACCCCTGGAGGTTACAAAGAGAAAAAGAACGCACCTGGCAATAAAGGCAATCCGGTCTTTTAACAGCAAATAACACATGAGATCCAAACAATCAACAGATTACTCAAGATCGTTGCCTTCTCCTTCACTACAGCTCTACCAGTGAACAGTGTTGTTGCCCAGTGAGCAGTTTCAGAACTTTATTCGATGTTCCATGGTGGTTACATCCAACCCCGTGGACAACTTTTGAGTTAAAATTAGACTATTTAAATCTTTTATGTTTAAAATGTTAGTTGGGGTAGAGTTTAATTTATATAATTTATTATTGTTATTGAGGTTTTTTTTGAAAAATTTAATAATATTTTTCGATAAAACACTTGTTAATGTTGAAAAAACAGGGGTGGGACATTCCATGGACGTTATATTTCGTACACTTCTCAGAGTTTTACTTTTAAATGTAAAATAATTTTCATAAAATAATATTGGGATCTTTTAAATACAATCTTATTTCATTTATAAAAAATTATCAAGCTTAGATAAATCAGTTTTTTAAGATAGAAACTTAGGGGGGACAAAAAATTCCACTTAATTTCAGAATGGCTCATGTGCATCTGTACTTACGTCCCAAAAGCTTTTGTAATTATATCAAAAGCATTTAAACCTATATTCAAAGAAAGCATTTTTATAATATTTCTGTTGATTTGAACAACGATAAATTAATTCTGAATGTTTGTAATGAAAATTTACAATAATTATTTGCCAAACAGCTGTTTGGAGCTGTCCAATCAAATTTCACAGTCTTTAACTTTGTTACCAAGGACAGTTCTTGAAAAGGTCAAAATATCTGATTCCTATTAATTTGCCGATTCCGCTTTCATAATTTTCAATTAGCATTTAAATACTCACTTCACAAGTAAATTATCAAGGGAGATTGAATAATAAGCTAGCAGATGCAGTTAGGTCATGTGAATAATTGTTAACGCCATTATTTCAATATGTAAATATTATTTTAAGTATACAATCCAGAATTTAAATTGAATCTATATTGCGTTTATTACTGAAACGAATAAATGAAGTCAATTATCAGGAGTATTTTAAAATATTTTACATAAAAATAATATCTACTAAAAAGATTTCTTGCTTCTGAATTATGTAGAATTTAAGTTTATTGAAAGAAATATATTTAAGAAGCATTAAAGGTAACATAAAAAAACGGAAAAAAATAATGAAAATGCACATCGATTGCTTTCGAGCTATCATCGACGGGAATCTGGAACAGCTGTTTGGACCTTATTAGGAATCATTAGCCAGATTCACCCTCGATGATTGAGCTCAGAACGCATGAAAGATTCTTTCCAAATTTAAACATTGCTGAAAAATAAATAATGCAAACGTTATATGGTAAAGCTGTCTTTACATGCATATCAAAAAATATTGATTAATAATCTCTTCTTTACCTCCCCTTCACCACTGAAGGGGAAGGTAATCCTTGATAATAGGTATCCGAGGATACCCGAAACATACCCCCCCCCCCTCATTTTGACAATTCTTTATTTCATTGTTTTTCCCCCTTGGGTCCCAAATTTAGGTGCAACACATTTTTATAATTATCAATTTAAATTACATTTACTAAACAATCAAAGCAACTACATAAAAGTACTATTTTAAATCATCTTTCAATTAATTTATTGACTTCATGAACTTGATTTAGCCATTCCTTTGGATTGTGAAGACGGTGTTCATTATAGTTGATATTCTTTATTTGCTTTCTTTATTATCTTTATTGTTTCTTACTAACCTTCTTACGCACATTACATTTTGCAATTATTTCAGTTGTTCTTCATTTCTTCCCGAAACTTCCTTTCTTTAACCATTTTTGTGTTTTAAATTTAACTGTATTTTACTCATTTCGAGGCTAAAGATTACGTATTATTTTATTGATTTTTTTTATTGAAAGTTCAAGACCACACGCAGTTTAATATATCATTCAGTTTGATCAATAGTGTGAGTAGAAATTGTTTAAGAATATATTGATGTACACGAGTATTTAACATATCAAATGTCAATCTATATTACTAAAATCTTTTATTTCTCTATCTGTCTGTCTGTCTGTCTGTCTGTGTGTCTGTCCAGCGCAGTTTTCTGTGAGAATGAAAAATAGAAAGAATTTTTACAATGAAACATTCGCGACAGGAATCGAACCTGCAACCTTCTGATCCCAAGTCAGACGTCTCATCCATTTGGCCATGGGAACTACAACTCTCTTCATATTGTTTTTTTGATTTATCTGTCAAAACTGAACTGACTTTGACTGAAAAGAAACAATCTATATTACTAAAATCTTTTATTTCTCTGTCTGTCCGTCTGTCTGTGTGTCTGTCCGGCGCAGTTTTCTGTGAGAATGAAAAATAGAAAGAATTTTAACAATGAAACATTCGAGACAGGAATCGAACATGCAACCTTCTGATCCCAAGTCAGACGTCTTATCCATTTGGCCATGGGAACTACAACTCTCTTCATATTGTTTTTTTGATTTATCTGTCAAAAATGAACTGACTTTGACTGAAAAGGAACAATCTATATTACTAAAATCTTTTATTTCTCTGTCTGTCTGTTTGTCTGTCCGGAGAGTTTTCTGTGAGAATGAAAAATAGAAAGAATTTTAACAATGAAACATTCGCGACAGGAATCGAACCTGCAACCTTCTGATCCCAAGTCAGACGTCTCATCCATTTGGCCATGGGAACTAGAACTCTCTTCATATTGTTTTTTTTTATTTATCTGTCAAAACTGAACTGACTTTGACTGAAAAGGAACAATCTATATTACTAAAATCTTTTATTTCTCTGTCTGTCTGTCTGTCTGTGTGTCTGTCCGGCGCAGTTTTCTGTGAGAATGAAAAATAGAAAGAATTTTAACAATGAAACATTCGAGACAGGAATCGAACCTGCAACCTTCTGATCCCAAGTCAGACGTCTTATCCATTTGGTCATGGGAACTACAACTCTCTTCATATTGTTTTTTTGATTTCAACAAACAAATTGTTTTCTGTTACATACGCGAGGCTTCCGGAGCGAAGCGACGGGTAGCCGATTAGTTATACGGAAAAAGTAAATACATCGACAAAGTTTTCATAAGGACATTTGAAAACAACATAAGAACTGGAAACACGATGTTTGATTGTTAATTTGCAACTTTGTATATACAAGTTTTATAATTTTTAATCTGCTGGTTTAAATCGGCTACATTTCTAAATACAGTAAACTCCCGATTATCCGTGGACCTCTCCTGTTTCCATTTTTTTTTAACTATACAATAAATTACGGAATTAAAAAAAAAAGTAAATTTAAATTTAGATTAAGGTAACAATAAAAGAGGCTAACAAAATAAATGAAGACAATTATATACAAACAATTTAAAGAACGACCATGTGGGCGGGGCTTAGGTCGGTAGGTTACACTAAATTACGGGAGAGCCTTCCCGTAATAATAAAATTTAAAAATAAATAAATAATTTAAAATAAAATAATTTTTTGTAATGCACGTATTGTAACTGTATGTATTGCCATTTTGATGTAAATAAAACATGTTAAAAGCATTTTTGTGTTGATTTTCGTCCTATTTCTGATTATTTGCGGAATTCGCTTATCCGTGGTTGCCGAACCACCCAATTCCGAGGATAATCGGGAGTTTACGGTAAATAGAAATGAAATCTTTTGTTTTTTGTCTTTCTGTTATCTTGTCTATCTATCTATCAATCTTAAATTATTCATCGATTTCATTATTTACGAGGGATGACAGATACGAAACTAGTTAACAGCTCAATAAAAATATGCATTTTTTAAATATTGCATTGTTGTTTCACCTGTTCACATTTCCTTCCTTTCAACTGTTAATTGAAATACGGCCGAGCAATTAACTAATCATTAATTTCTGATTACTATTTAATCATAATTCCCAAAACGGAACAATTTAGATTTTGTTGGTGTCGTTCATGAACCATCATTGACTTACGTAGACAGTGAAATGTCTATACCTGTTACATGTTCAGGTACTCATAGCACAATGATATTCATTAACACTTCGTTTGAAAGCTATCAGGAGTTTTTTTTTTTGTTTTTGTTTTGTTTTTATCAGTTCTTTATTGCGTGTACTTATAATGTAAAAGTAATTACTTTAAAAGGCTATGTTGCGGATATTGTACTACGGTTACTTAGCCGCTGTAAACCTGTTGCTAAAAGTAGACGACTTCAAATCGATTTGGCACGGTCCAACTTCACCAACTTGCCAATCGAACATCACAGCAGGTGTCGTGGTATAATCACTTGTATCGATTGATCAAAGCGTGCTTGTAAGAAAATCCCGAGGTTCGACCATTTACGCCCCCTACGGCCAACCGAGATACTCGTTCTTTGTCCCCGGAGGATACTTTCCCGGGCGACGGAAGTGCGTGTTACAGCTATTATTACCTTAAAGCATCAGTCGAAACGGAATGATGTAATGGAATGAAATCGAACACCTCTGACCTTTGTATTGGCACTTTATAAAAGACCCCTGTAAAGCTGTAGAATATTTCGGTATTCGCTGCCCGCATTCACAAGCTTCATTTTCAATTTAGAGGTCTTTGGTTCAAAGCTGACAGCGAATAAAGGATGAAGGCTACAAAGCACAAGAAATTCAATTCCATTTTCCGAAATCCCTACTTATTAAATCTACAACCTGCAAGTTTTAAATAAAAAACTCAAGGTTGAAACTGAGAACAAAAAATAACAGGAGCTTAAATCAATTTAAATTGTAAGTAAAATAGGAAAAAAACAATAGAAAATATAGAAAATGCTTTATGAGAAAATAAACAGTAATATATAAATATATAATAAATAAATATATGAGAATCATTTGAAAACAAGAAGTTCGGAGTAGGTTAGGTCCTACTTCCCTAAAATGTTATTTATTATTTTGATGGAAGCAAAAGAAAGAAATTATTATATCCCAAATTAGAGAAATAAAAGTCATTGAAGTAATTTTTGATAAAAAAAAATATAACAGTAGCAGTTACAATAAAAGTATGTTCATTGGTGATAAACAAGAAACTTATAATTTTTTTAGCAGATTTTAATGTGCTGATAGGAAATTTGGAATGCAATTCATATTATAATGAATTGGAAGAGGATAGGATTATTAGGAATTCTAACGATAAAATAAAGAAGGTATAGAATTGATCAAAATTGATAAAATCGAATGGCCTAAAGAAAATAATTTTGAACTAACCTTTGGTTTCGAAAAACTAAATTTAGAAAACAAAACAAAACATAAATGCACAATAAATATGCTTTCGCACACTGAACCAACAGAACAGGAATGCTGGATAGCTGTTTCATCCTTATTAGGGATCATCAGCAGGATTTCTGTTGTTGGCTCAGTGTGCGAAAGCATTTTAATTGTCCATTTAAGGTTTTTTCTTGAATTAATTATTATTTTGGACTTAAATTTTTCTTTTAATTTAGAACTATTCAATGGAAATTTAATTTTTAGAGAGATTAAAAAGAACAAAGAAAAAGGTAGCACACACATACAGTATTATTTGTATAAGGAAATTTAGATATTATGAAAAGACCTTAGTTAAAAGTAGGCTAAATATGAATTTAGTATATGATATAAATAAAAAGAAATAGTTGTAAAGGATGAACGATAGATAGGGAAGAATTGGGTGAAAATAATACATTAGATTGGTTTGATGAAGAATGTGAAGAAAAGAAGAAAAAGTAAAGTTGGATTTTAAAAGAAATTAAAGAGATCCAAAAACACTGAAAGGAAAAGATTAATGTATTCAAATAAAAAGAAAGAATATAATAAATTATGTAAAGAAGAGTATCAGGATTATAAATGTAGAAATAAAGAAAAAAAGAGTATTAAAACAAGTACTGAGTAGGGAAATAATTTGGCACTTTAAAGGGAATAGCACTTTTATAAATTTTGGAGCAGATCGATATACAAGATATGGAGACTCATTTTGTTATGAGAGGAAGCATATGTGAATTATAAAGTGAAATGGGATATTGGAACAGAAAAGTAGCTTTTAAAAGATAAAAATATAGAATATAGTAAAGATATAGAAAAATAAAGATATCTGGAACGTAATAATAAAATTAAAGAATAATAAAGCCCGAGAACTGATGGGTTTAAAAATTAAATTCTGAGAAATTTACCATAGACTTTGTTAAGGTGAATTTCAAGTTGGTTTAATAAAATTCGGGACAAATTCAGTTAAATAGAGACAAGGAAAGATTATCCCATTCTTCAGAAAAGGAGATTAAAAAAACTTGAATACTTTTAAAATCTTTTGTTAAATAATTAAAAATAGAATAACGAACTGGATTTTGGAAAATAATGTTTTATGAGAAAATAAGACAGATTTTAGGAAAAGATATTCCACCCACGATAATATCTTTACGTTAAACATTTAGAAGATACAACATTGTATTTGTTCTATGAAAATATCTTCCATTTATTTTATGTGACTACAATACATCTATTAGGATACAAATATCCTACATCCGCAACTGCTTCAGGATTGCTTCAGTGAAAGTTGTCCTAACTCTTGAGAATCTTAAATAGCACTTACAAAAGAAAACAACAGCACGGCCTGCAAGTAATAGTTAGTATAGTTAGTACTGTTCTTTTTATATTATTTGTTCTCATCTCTTTTACAAACAATGCTTTTATTTTTAACAAAATGAAAGTACAGTAATATTAATTTATTATTTATTAATAATCTTAAACATTAAAATTAAACTTTACCAAATTTATTTCTTTGCATTTTTATTAAAAAAAATCAAGTGAACGTTTACTATAAAATGATACAAAAAATTAAAACACACACACACACACACACACACGCAGTAACAAATTTCTGTGAATTTTGTTCTTCCAATTTTCTTTTCTATGCATTCTTCATTCTTTATGAAAATCATTTAAAAAACAAACTTAATATTTTCATTTTCAGGTTTTATTCGAAATTTTATTTTCTATTCTATTTTCTATTTTAAATTTAATTTTTTTATATACGTTTATCAGCTTGCTCCAATATGCAAATTTTGTATTTAATGTATCATTTTTCTTGCATTTTTATACAATATTTTGTACCTCAGCAAACAGTTTTTACCGTCTGTTCCATCATGATAAAATTTATGAAAAGAAAAATGCTACTCAATATTAAATCCTAATAAATCTCAATATTAAATGTTATCATGATGTATCTTCAGTTGCTATTACAATTTTTAGTAATACACTACTAAATTTTAGTAATAATACAAACCACAATTTAAAACCTGCACAGACCACTATTATTTGGTCTCCAGTCCTAAAAGTTATCTCCAACTGCTGCACATTGTGTCTCCACTATCCGACTGATAGCTAAGCATATACCTAATAAACTGAAATATTAAAAAGTAGTGTAACAAATTTTAAAGGTAACATTCAGAGCCCTTTAGTGAGGAATTTCCGGCTCATTTTGAACAGTTGGAAGACGTGGAGACTGAAAGAGATGGAAGGTGTTGTTATGTTTTAAGTTGGAAATAAATACGCTACATACTAAATGATGAAACTCCATGAAGCTGTTTTAACGTGATGAGCGTACAGACAGACAAACAGAGAAAAAATATTAAAAAATGCCTACCTTATATACGCACGAGTAAGGTATGAATTAGAAACAACAATTAGGAATTTCTTTTTTTAAAATTTAACGACTTCAGTACTGGACGAGGTTTTTTTAGTTTTTTGTTTTTTATTTTACACTTGAAAATGGACCTTAGTAGATGGTCAGAAACGTTGTGTTTTAACTTGTTGTTTCTAATTCACATCTTACTCGTGCGTATATAAGGTAGGCAATTTTTAATTTGAATTCAGCACGGTTTTCAGTAAAGAGAAAAAATATGTTCAAATGGGGTAGTAAGAATTTTTGCTCCGACAATTGCATCATTCAATTTCTTGTTTGAAAGAGTTTCCAGACTTGATCTTATTCTGAGTCTGTGAAATTCAATCATACATTTTTTAACCACTGAAGGAATTGGATCAAAGAAAAGGATAAGAATAACTTATTATCAACAGAAACTTTGAAGTTAAACGAAAAAGTATAAGAAATCTAAACTTACCTCTAGACACACTGAAGGTTTTCAGTTGAGAATGACGAGAAAGCCTTCTATATTTGACTAAATAATTCCCAGCTGAGATCATTCCAACTTAGCTATTTGACCTCGGATCAATGTGTAATCGAATCTATGTCACAATTATTCCAGAGTTCAAACTAATAAATAATAAATTGTAGTTCTTTCTAATACATTAGTCTGAAACATTTAGTCGATGGAAAGCTCCATTCCACAATGGTAATAAGGTATTCGTACAAATGATGAAGGATACTTCACTTCTTACTCTGTTATGAAAATATTTCTTCGTACGGACGACATACGTACTTCAACAATAAACTCCGAATTGCGAATGAACATTTTTTTTTTCTCTGTTTGTTTTTTTCTTTAAATTTTCTTATTTGACCTGGGTAAAATGGCCTCACAGATTTCCAAAAAATTTGGTACATTCCTTATTTGTGGCCTAACTTAAATTACAAGGATTTTTAATTTGGGTCTTCACTTCTCCCATCCCTCAAAAACAATCACCAAAATTCCTTGTTAAAACGACTTGGGCTAATTTTTTGAAAATTTGACTTAAAGGTTAAAAATGACAAGAAAAAGAAAACAGCACATGAACAAAATGAGGAATTGCCTTTCTGATTTTAGATTATGGGAAGGAAATTGGGAACGGCCGTTTCGTCCTTCTGCGGACTCATCAGCCCAATTCCCGCCTTCCCCTAACCGAATC
>JAFIDM010010028.1:55588097-55613392 GCA_023159025.1 Thereuonema tuberculata | reverse complement strand
ATATTTTTGATATGGAAAGAAAGAAGATTGTGGAAGAATTTGGTTTAAAAAAAGTAATGTTCATCAAAAAGAGTTAACTCCTTACTTCTTACCTTCTGGTCCTAATTTTACCAAAATTAAAAAGGGCTTTTCTTTAAAAGGTTCTTTTGTAAAAAAGCGTCTGGAGATTTACGAAAATTTCTTTTAAAAATCTGAAAAAAATATCTGATTGGGAACAAACACTGCTTCTTCAATCAGCAAATAAGTGTCCATACCTACAAAGTTCCATTGTCAACTCTTTTTAACAAGATAGCCAACTAATGTCACTTTCACTTCGTTGCTGTAAATAATAATGTTACATGACAATGCTTTTGTAATTTATTGGGTTTCTTTATGATTATATTTTAAATAAGTCGTAAAAAAATCAAATGATATTTAATAACAATGCTCTACTGTATCGTTTAAGCCATAACTAGTTTTTGCTATTAAGTTTTATATTAAAATTCATATCCCTGCATTGTCATTAGCAAAGGGTCGTCACTACTTGCAGATGATGGATTGCTTTTGACTTCAGCAATGAATCGACAAAATACTTAGAAAAGAAGTGAAACATCTAACAGCTGGTCACGAAGCATCAGATCTACCTAAAGAAAAACAAAGTTGTATTAAAAGAAAATTGTACGTAAGGATCAAACCATCAAAAACGAATTAGGGGTAACTAGAGGAAGAGAAATGGTGGAGTTGCGTTTGAATGGCAGGAACCATATTTCACGGAAATGAGAGGATTTCCTTGAGCTCAGACCTTTTATCTCTTTGCCGTCGTTCTCCCGAGGCAGGAGCTGATCGTTGCCGACTGTTCACAGACTAAGGAAGAGGAATGCAATTAATAGCACCTATTCTATTGGCCGGAGAAAAGACTCTTCGACTTGTAACGACGCCAAAGATTGGATAGAAGAAGACACGTTATTGTCGGTTCTGATTACATTGCCTACCATAAAGCAGGACAGCATCCTCCGTGGTGTCATCTAATAAACTGTGTCATTAGGAGGAACTGGAGAGAACTACATAGCTCTACAAGATTGCCAAGTGACTTGTCGGTCGTAATTACTTCGGTGATAATTACATTTTGACGCTTCGTCACATTATTGACTTCGACAGTATCAATTTCTCTTTAATATTCATTCCATAATCTCAACATTTTTCTCAGAATTAAAACTATCTCCACTGGAATAAACTTGAATATTTGTAGAAGATACATTTTATGTTTTCCAGAAGTAATTCGAGATAAGCGAAATTTCCTTAATAATAAAGCAAGCTGGTATTGGGAAAAATACTGAACTAAATTTTCATATTTCCAATTTATATATTTATATAAACGTATTTAATTTATCTCTTATATAGTTTCCCAGATCTGTCTGTGTCTAATGCAGTTCCTCTATTTTTGGAAAATAATTTTAATTTCCTGTGAAATTAGAAGTAATTTCTATAATGAAACGTCCGCGACAGGAATCTTTCTGAACTGAAGTCAGACGTCTTATCCATTAGGCCAAGAGGAAATTATTGTTGTTAAAGTTCTCTTATCACTTCCTATGTGTGTGTGTGACGCAAGGAGAGAAGAACCAGAGAAAATAAAAATAACTTAATTAATAACTTAATTTTTTAGCCTACTAGATTAAAATTTAAATTTCAATGTTCATTAATTTTGGCCTACTAGATTAATAGTTAAATTTCAATCCTCATTTTTTTAGCGTACTTCAAGCGCAGGCCAGAGGAGCAGGAGATGCAGAATCTTGTCCTTAGCGTCGAATTGAAGAGTCGTTATAGATATTTCTCGGTATGAAATGAAGAAATTAAAAATAATAGTTACAGAAATGTGTTTACAGATAAAGATTTCTACTTAAAATACTCTATCTGAATTAAAATCCGTCACATTGTTCTCCCGTCATTGCTGACGGGCGTACACGCTAGTGTATTCATAATTAGACAGTTAAAATCGTAAATCCATTGAGTGTGCTTTGAAAATGAGACTGCGTAGATGTAGGCTTTGACGATGTTTCAACAGCAAACAGAGCTAAAGGGAAACGAACGCCCCATCCAATTCGTCACCCGCCTTTAAAATGTTTCTTAAATAAAATTCGATGACTTATCAAGGAACCAGTGTGAATAAGGAACAATAATTTTCAAGAATACAGGAATTCTCAATATCTCCCATGTAGCCAAACCTATGTGTCCTAAGTCTTCTAGCTAAATGCCTATCAACTTCAGATATATTATCAAGTAGCAATATTTAAATTATTAAATATAATTATTGTTTTTTATACAATTTTTAAAAATAATAAGTTACAAAAAGTAACTACATTCTTAAGGAATAGTCGATTTTAAAATTGTTATATCGTTATTACGTAGTTCAGTTAATAAATTTATAATTAAATCCATACTGTGAAAGGTTTGACATACATAGTCATTTAAAATATATCGAGAATAGACCTATCTATACAGATAGTTGGTTAATTGTTCGTCAAGTTTCTCAGCTTGAGAGAACGCTACAAAATAGTTCTAGAACTTGGTCACTTTGCTCTAATTACAGAGTACGTTTGATATATCGCCATTTGTTTTAGCTAGGTACACCTAGCAGTCTGATGGTGCTGATACCAACTACAAGTCAAGAAAAATTTGGAAAATTGGAACAAACATTTTTAGAATTGGAACAAACATTCTATAAGAAGAGCATCTGAAACACTTTGGCTTCTAAGATCGTTGGATCGCCCATTAGTTTCTTTTACGGATCACCTTGTATTTATTTATATTTTATTGATAGTCAAATAAGACCATTCACAACATCCATTTGGGTATTAACAAGATCGCTAAGTGGTAAGTTTCATTTGACTAATGCCATATCCGCAATGACTGATCGTTCTTAAACTGGAATCTTCATGTATGATATCTTTTGCCTTCCAAAATGTAATTACTTTTTCCACATACGACAACTGAAGCAGACATAATTCGTAAATGTTTAGTGACCAAATAAATATGAGAGTAGAGACTTGGCTGTGATTCGTCGACGCCTCTACTACAGTTTACTGAAAGTCTAACGGTGAAATTTTAGCCTTTTGTTAAGTTTAATAGCACCTTTTCTTAACGGCCCTTTCAAAAGGAAAGTTACCATCAGCTGTATCTTTTCCAAGGCCAATGCTATATCAAAACGCTCTTTATTCAGATCCAAGATGTACTCTGTATAACTGAGAAATTCTTGATGCTTTAACCCAGAACATTCTTGATCAATTTAATCTCACTCACAGGGTTTTTGATGATACTAAGGATAAAATTTAAGCAAGACTATTATCTTTGTAAAAACCTTATTTTGGTTGATTTAGAAAAATAAAAGAAGGGTTATTGCAAGGTTAGTTACCTTGTTGAAATTGTTGGATCGTAATTAATGAAATCTAATTTATCATAGATTAGGTCTTAGGTCAAACGAAAATGGAGTCTAGCTGTGAAGACTGAAATTCTATGGCTATTCTTAATCTTAAGTTAAAATCCTAAAAGTAACACTCAGGGATAACTCATATATTAATTTATTTTATTTTGTGTTTGGTGTATGATACTTTAATAAAAAGTGTTTACAATGAAAACTTTTATTAGCTATAAGAAGATGTTTCTAAAATAATTGCGCCTGATTTCATCCGATTAAAATTACTCCAATTGATACAATTTTAAGTAAATAATGCAAATTTAATTCATTAAATCTGCAAATGAAATGTTTATACTGTTTTATTCAGTAGCTATTAGAATTTGAAAATAAATGTAGAATTTTGGTTTTAAAGTTTATACGACTTCAAAAAAACAAGGAAAAAATACAAACTAAAGAAAAAAAATGAAGAAATAACATTTTAAGAAAAGGTGGCTTTAAGTTCTTCAAACTTTCCCTTATAAGAATAACTCATCCGTAAGTGAGAACTATATTTAACTGTGGTACTGCAGCAAAAACCAACATCATAAACCATCAAAGAATTCATATCCTGTATCAAAAATATGGGAAAATATTATATTCTTGCAATTTGACTATTATGCATAAGATGATCAATAAAAATGCAGCAAATAAAGCAAGAACTAAGATCTTAAAAGATACTAGGAAATAAACAGAATAATGACAAATTGTAGTTAATAGCTATCTCCTTTTATTAATCTACATATTTGCAAAGAAATAGAATCATTGTGCAATTGACGAATAGTTTATTTTTTTATGGGAATCTTTTCTTTAAGTCATTTCTGTAAATGAATGGAATTTTAAGGGCCCAGCATCCGCCCAAAGGAAAGACATGAAAGTGGAAAACAATTAGCAAAAACAACCAAACGAAGAAGAGAGTACGTTTTAGGAAGAAAAAGATTTAAGAGGCGGAATCTGACAAAAATAATTGCTATTAAGTCAAAAGGAAGAGAATTGCTAGGAACGGAAATTAACCCCAAAGGACTCTGCTTCATTGATGGGAGAAGCCATTGAAGGCTTAATGAACTTTTACGTCAAGTTTCTCTATATTTGCGCGAGGAGGTTTGTGTCAATGATTAATTGAGGCTAGCAGAGTCCAAGAGTTCGATAGAAAACAGGAAAGAGAGCGCTGACATTACTAAATTCAAGGTGAACTTACAGTAAGATATTGATAGTTAATGTAAAAACTTTGAAATTATAGAATTTAATTTCTTTTTAGAATAACACTAAAATACACATTTTTCAGTTACCATTTATCGATGTTCTGAATTCAGTTTCACAACAAGCCTGTTTTCGTATTTCATAAACATACTCTATCGTGGTTATTCAAAAACTCAACTCCTGAATTACGAATAAACAAAACATTGGCCCTTACATTTGCAGATCAAACAAATAATGAATAGAAAAATTACATAAAATTTGTATTAACGTGATATAAAAAATAATAAAAAAAATAATGACAGAAAGAACTCTTCCACGACTTTGCACGATACATCTTCAAAGATTTCTGTGCTATTGGAAGGGGTGGTTTTAAATAATAATTACAGTGATGCGTACTTTTTTTTTCTCTCAAAGGATGCTCAACAATGGATAGTACTAATTAATATTGATAATTGTTAGCTGGATTGATAGCTTGTTAGCTGAAGAAGATAGGTGTCCATATCGTTATAAGTCACGTAACTAAGTCTACAGAAAATGAGATAGAATGTAAATTTAAGAACACCCAATTTTTTTGTGGTAGATTAAGCTCTTTGCTTGTTTTCCTAGGGAAAAAATGACGCTGAAGTCAGCCTCTATGGTGTGGGTTATAACATCCCCTCCCTCAAGTCACTAGAACTAGATTTATCTTGTGGAAATTTAACCTGCATTTTTAAGAATCAATTTTTAAATTTGAAACTTTTAATTTGGAAGTACCGGTACTTACTGAAATCCATACATAATTTCCATTGAATTATCATTAGAAATGAAACAATATTAAGTCTAATAATAAGTATTAATCTTTTTAGAAATTCATTGGGCTTGATATGTCTAAAATTAACCGGATTTAAGCAAACTAAGGAAAACGGATTTGATTTAGTTTACTTTAAAATGGAAAATTTCTGCTCTTTATATTTAACTGTTACTAGAATTTAAAAATAAACGCAGACATTCGTTTATATCGTTTTTGTTACTTTAAAGGGAAAAAACAAAATAAAGAAAAATAAGAATAATATCTACTGAGTTCAAATATTAAAAAATATCAACTTTTGAAAAAAAAGTGAATTAAATCCACATTATTTTCTTAAACTACCTAAATCGGATTAATTTTAATCGAGTCAACCACATAGAATGGATTTAGGATTTAACATTTCTTGTTTAAGATAATTCTATACTAAAAGAAATAGTATAGAAATCCATTACACCATACTTCTTCCTAATTTCCTCTCTTTTTAGAAGTTTTAATATTAAGCATCAAGATAATCAACACAAATAAATGCAATAAATACATAATATATTTATTGAAAAACGGAAACTTTCGAAGAGAAAAATTCGTCTCTTCTTCAAGCCTGCATGAATAAAGTAACGAAAAAAGTTTTAACAACAAACTAAGGAAGATTACGTGAAACTACATAACACAGATTGCTGAAACAATTTGTTGTAAAGTTGATCGTTTCAACAATCTATGTTATGTAGTTTTCACATAATCTTCCTTAGTTTGTTGTTGAAATTCTTTTTTCGTTACTTATTCATGTAGACTTGAAGAAGAAGAGACTATTTTTTCTCTTCGAAAATTTGCGTTTTTCAATAAATGTATTACGTATTTGTTACATTTATTTATAAATAAATAATTTATATATTTATTATTTGTGTGGATTTTGTTGATGCTTAATATAGAAATCAATTGTTTAAATTTCAGTGAGTTCCTAAGAGAAATAGAAATTTCTCTACAATTTTCTCCATAAGGATCCATTTGGAAAAGATTCCAAATATAAAAGTTAAATAGTTCCACTAATATGTACACCAAGTTTCAAGAAGATCCGTCCAGTGTTCAAAAGTTATCACACACAGATGGATTGATTGATTTGATGAACTTCATTTTCCAATTGAAACTTAGGCTAAAAGTAATCTTAGTAAGTTGCCATCGTAGTCATACAGAATGGAAGAGGATTCTGTAAACTTTTCTAAAACTTTAACAATGTCAACTGCCAAGAAATCTTGGAGAAACATTCTTTCCGTTTCCAATTTGTGTTTTAACCGTCATCAAATGGAACTGCTATTGAAGTAGCTTTTGATTTTTCTTCTGTTTTTTTGCTTCTTTGTTTTCCTTTCATTCGAAGTCTGTTCTTCAGTGATAAATTCTCAAGTAGAAACCAATCACTTTCAAATTGAAAATTATGTTGAAAATACGAAAAGAAGCTATCGCGTTTCCCAGTTGTCTTTTGTTTTTCCGAACTAGAGGAATGATAGAAAATTCCCTGTAGACGTCAGCAATCGAATTTCTGAAGTAATTACATCCTTTAGAAAAGTGACGGACTCTAGTTTCGGAAATTTTAATTATCTATCTTTTCCTTTTCCTATTTCTTTTGATGTACTGTTTCTGCAGTTGTCTGATGAGTGCTGATGACGCAGACGCAGTCGCCACCTGGTGAGTCGTTCTAAAATTCAGTCAAAAGCTAAATAATGGCAGTCGAGTCATTCAGGTTCTGAACTGTTATTGAAGTCACCGGTTGAGGCGGGGGATTGGGTAGAGACAGGGTATAGTGGAAATAACTCTTTTGTGGATTTCTTACTCAAAGCAGCAGGCTTTTGGTTACCTGTCAAAAGGATTTGGACGTCATTGGAAGAGATATTTTTGGTTTCCTCCTGTTAAAGAGATTTCAATCATATTTCGTGCAATTCTCTGAGATGATAAAAGCCCAAGTCGGAATTTGATAAGAGATGTTCTGTCGGTAAGATAAGAAAAGTTCCTCTTACGCCGATACATCAAAATTTCCATTTGAAACTTAGTTTCAAGAAAAGAAATAAAACTCATTCATATAGTAAGGTAGACTAGTTTCTTTTTATGGTATATGCGGATATATTGTGAGGAAAGTCATAATAGATAACCTACAAAGAGAAAGCCTTTAGTAGATTATTCCTCCATCCATCACAATTTAACAGTTTTCACAGTAAAGATTCGATAAAACTTTGTAGTTGGATTTTTTTTTCAATTAATAAAAGTTGAATGTTTCCAACACGGAAAAATTCGACTCCATTGCTACTGTATAATGATTGTTTTTAAGCTTATTTTTATTTTCAGTATTTCAGTCATTAGAAACAATTATTCTGAGATTCTTTGAATATTTAAAATCAATAATGTACAAAAATTACAACTGACCACATTGTCTTGTATCGTTATTTTCCATTAAACCGTTATCCTCCAAAGAAAATGATGACTTTTTTATCTACTTACACATAATTATACTGAAAATAAGCAAAATTTAAAAAAAATAAAAGCATAATAAGTTAATTAATATAAATAAAACTAGAAAAAAAGACAAACATTATATGAATTTATAAATCGTAATATTGAGTCAAGAAAAAATTTAAATTTTTATAAAGATAATAAAAAAGGAAAAATAATAAAAAATGCTATATATTACATATTTTAATAATTTTTATATTACAATATACAAAAAGTAAAATATGCGTGAAGTCAGTGTATCAATCTACATTTACATTATACTGTACATATCTTTTTACACATATTTATATTTTATATATGTATGTGTGTTAGAATACACACTAGTAATGTGTAGAGTGTAGTACATTAAAACTCTTAAGAACAGAATTGGATGATGAAATTTTTGTTTATATTTCAACCAATAATTTAGAATCTGGAAGCAGCAAGTTCTTACTGCTACTTCAGCTTTATCTGTGAACTTATCTTAACTAACTGAATTACTTATTTTTTTTTTACAGATGTGTTGTATAGTTAAAGATATTTTTCTTAACAACACGATAATTTAAAAAAATTTCCGATCTTCCAGAATCAATTTGTTTTGTTACTCAGGAAGTCCATTATCATTCCATACACTTGTATTTAAGTCTTTGGTGATAAATAGACTTTATTAAATCTCTGTCAATTCTAATAGTTACTGTACAAGCTAAAGAAATAATTTCATATTTCAAAATACTTTTCCTTCTTAAGAAGGAGAGCCTTTCCATAGTTCTATTTATCTTAGAATAAAAAGTTTTGAAACATGTTATGATAAAAAAAAAGGCATTTCAAGTTTTTCAAGTGAAGTTTATTCATTTTTTCTCAAAAAAAGGGAAAATTTATTATTTCACTCAAACGCCAAATCCAGACAGCAATTGTTGACATCTTTGTAGAGGATTTGAAACTTTCTCAGATCTCTCTTGACTGCCCTAAGTGCTTTTCTGGGAAATGAATTGCTCGTGGAATGTGTCTAATACGTCTCTGTAAGTGCTAATGTTTTCTGTCAGGAACTCGCTCACGACTTACTTTTTTCTCGTCAATTCTCGTCTCTTGGAGAAATTACGATTCCATATTCACGCCGCCGTTAATAATCTCACAGTTTCCTACATTTTTAGGCGCTTTTACACTTAAAAAGTGCGAAATCGTTATTGCTGAAGCTTTGTCCTCTATCCTTCCTTTCGTAAGCAAAAAAGACAGATCAACTAAACCTCCTCGGTTTTCATGAAACATGACCACATAGTAAGAAACCTAACGATCAAACGAAAATTCATCAGATTCTATTTAAAAGAAAAGAATAAGCACGTCATTTTTAAAAGAAGGATTTTTTTTATATAAACCTTTTATACAAAACCTGCAATTATAAACGTTCGTTCTTCTCATGACTACTTAGAAATGCCTATTTTATTAGACTATCCTTACAGTGCGAAAATAACCACACAAGCCACTAACTAATTATTTGTTAAATTAACTAAAGCAATTGTCTTGGTTAATTTTAGATTTTTCTTACACTAGCAATACTGCTAAGTAAAATTTCTATCTTGAATGTTTTTAAATTGCTTATATATAATTTCTCTGTGCAACTATTTCTATCAATTTTGCGCTGTGATGCTATTACTAGTCAACAGAACGTTTAAACAACAATCATTCCTTAAATAGGAATAATACAAATAATTATAAACCAACAAGAAATAAAAAAGGAAGTTACTGAGGAATTACCATTGTTTTCAATCCTATAAATACACATCTGTTTCGTGTCTTCTATTTTAAGCGAAATAATCTTCTAAAAAATTAAATTATTCTGTTAGCAAGTCGAAGATATTAATCAAGTTATTTGTATATTTAAGAAAAACTTCTACGAAATTACTGTTATGGCATGTTCTGACATGTTCTGTATATGGGTATTTTAACAAGGTTAGAGATTTTTCTGATTTTTAGACTTCTAGGTCTTCTCTCTTAGTCCACAAAGTTCAATCATTATGCAAGGCTTGGATGAAAAAAAAAATGAAATAAGTTTTAAGCATTTTTAAAAATACTGTAATAATTAATTTTGAGTGTAATTATTCATTTTTATGGTGATCTACACAAGAAAGAAAGCATAAACGAATATCATTAATGAAGGTCTTAAAACAGAATTGTTTAAGAATCCTCCAGAATTTGGTTGTAGAGAGTTGCTGTTATGCAAACAGAGTTGAAAATTTGTTTTCCGAAACTGTTTTTATATTTATTGATTTAAGTACGGAATTTTTTAAGAAATATAAATATTATTTGAAATATTTGCAATAATTCCCAAAACTCCTTCAGCTTTGTTTGAGAGCCTTAATTTACCTTTTTGGGAAGAGAGCACCCAATCCCATTCTATTTGCCTACGGAAATCGAAGAAAGGGATTGAGGTGACAACAAGGTTCTCTACGTCAACTGCGATTTAATGGAAAGGAAAGAGATTTAGAAAAGGTTGGTTGCTCCACGTTTGCTGTTCGCTTTTATTCGCCTGCTTTTCGATAAAAGAGACGATTTATTTGGCAATTGAATGGCACTTGCATGAAAAATAGCTGAACAGGCTCAAGCGTGTCGTCCAATCAGGACAGCACTTCCACGAAAAGCCTTACTTATCGAAAGAGCATGTTTGCACTGTGGAATGATACTGTTGTCAAAGACTTTTTAGAGTTTACGACCGGTCACAATGCCATCGTTAAACTTCTTTCTTCAGCGATTACAAATTGTTTAGAAAAGCCTAAGTTCTTGTAGTGGACCTTCCATAAAATCCTGTTTACTGACTTGCTTTTAGTTTCAAACCTTAGGACAAGTGAAAACTTACAACGATCAATACAGTTGTTGAGAACAAAGCGGTACAGAAGCATTTACCTGAATGGCTTCACTTCTTATCTAAATTTGCTGTTTTGCTTCTTTTCTTATCGAAAGCTCTATTAGTTTCAAAGTTACCAGTTCTTTCCTCCTTAATCCTAGTCTTCCTATGTGTTTCTAAGAACTTGATATTGACATGTTATTGGTTTTCATTCCTTATTCGTTTGTTGTCGTTTTTCTACAAAACCGTTTATGAACCCGCTAACGATTGGCAATTCCAGCTGAAGAGAATTATATATCTTGAACAGATTTCTGAGGCTTGGATTAAAGCTGATACATACCAGTCTTGCAAATATTGTGAATGGATAATATGGGTTATCTATTCATAATAATGCAAATCTATTACTCTGTCTCTCGTAGATTGTTTATGTCTTAAAAATGAATTCAGCCCTGATATAGTCAGCGATTCTATTGCCTTGGCATTCCGTATTTCATTATAGAGCTTGTGGTTTAAATCATAAACACTACTTTTTTATGAGCTTTTTATGAGCTTTTTTATGATAATAATTGTCTGGTAGAAACATTCTGACTGATCGGCAATCGTTGGAGACAAGATTGCCATTAATCCTGAAAGTCTTTTAAAAAACCTTATGTTACTCTATATGATTACGAAATTGTCTTTTCTCTTAATTATTATTTTCCATTCCATAGTATAAAAAAATAATTAAGTATTTTGCCTATTTAAAGTCCGTAAGGTGTTAACTCAGTTTGTCATTCTGTACTAATAGTGTACGTTTCCTGAAACTTATTCAGAAATTTAATGTCATTGAGATATAGACCAACTTTTGTTGTTTTTTTAAGCACTTTCAAGCATAGCACTATTCTTACATAAAGTACTAATATAAAGTAACTAAAGACATAATGCTTTTTTTTTATTTATTCACTTTGTCCAATTCCTTTGTGTCATGTAGGTATATACAATATATCTAAATTTTAATATACAGAGAATAGACTGGATTCATTTAATATGTACTTGGTGAAAGAATCAACGTACTATTTTTATTCTTCTAAACTTTAAGATAGTTAATCTTTCTCAAAGTGTTTGTTAAGTCTGTGGAACAGAATTGATAAAATATTAAACTTGATGGTAAATAGATTGCTCTGTGCCAAGAAAACCAAAGATCACTGAAGAGAATGAACTTCTTATTTGGGCTGCGGTAATTCTAGCGAAAATTGCCAACCATAACCTTATCTGGTGGTCTCTGAATAGACATGGTTGGACGCTTCTAACAGCCATCTTCAACTGAGACAGAATCACGTGACATGTTGTAGTCACTTCTCTTGAGAAAATTAATAGGAGTTCAACAGAGCATAAGCTAAACTAACACAGAACAGAGGAATTGAAGATGGAACTAAGAAGATCTGAATTATTATTCATTGGAAAAATAACAACTTTGAATGAGAAGTAGTTTCTGAAATAATGTTGTAGATTTGACCTGAATTATAGACTTATTAAGGTTTGATAATCCTTTTTCAAAAAGTATAGAATTTGTGAGAAATTGAAATTTCATCAAAAGGCTTTATGTTGTTAATTGCTATTGATTTATTCAAATGAACATTCTAGATAGCATGGTTTTACAACTGAATAATGTTTATTATTATGTTCAATGATATAGTTCAAATATTCATAAAGACATTTTGTAAATAAGAGATTAAAGTTCTTAAATCTTGGCTAAATTTTTATTAAAGTAATCATATGAACTCTAAAGTAATACATATTTAATTCAGCTTTTTAAATTCGGAAATCATTATTTCCTATACAAACAACGACCACTGTCGTCACTGACAGATAATATATGTTGTTATTCACAGTAGACTAATACCTACTTAGATATCTTAAGATAGTATAGAGATTATTAAATGTTAATGTTAATCATTTGCATAAGACTTACTTTGTCGATTACAGATCGGTGAATTTAAAGGTGATCAAGTGATTGTAGATCATGCGAATGAGAAATTTACAATGTACAATTTTAAAAGCACAAATCAATAGAATCAATAGAATCTGTTTTTAATAAGATTTCTCAGTTATGGCTGCGCATTAAGAATGAGAAAGTAAATAAACAAATAAATCAGAAGTATTTTCGCCTATGAAAGTATTTTCTTAAAGCTTTCTTTATAGCGCTAGTTTTTTATTTTATCTACTAATCAATCCGTTTATTAACCTCTATCTACAGAATATTATGTCTATAAATCTATATGAAATAAATCAATGCTATTTATAATAATGGTCATTTATTCATATTTCTATTTGAACATGATTGCAATTTAAAACTAAAATTATTAAAAAAAATTACCTTCACTCCGTTACAATCTTATATTTTTAGTTAATTACTAGGCCATCCCCCGTGTACACGCGCTTGTTTTTCTATATCACATAGAATTTGATTAAGTAAGAATATTATATTTAAAACATTGCAACGTTTTGTTAATTATTATTGTTAAATTATGGTAAATTATTTTCATTCTTTACTGAGGGGAGGGGGGGAAGGAGAAGGAAACATAAGTAAAAAAACAATATAAAGTGAGTTGTAGGCCCCGTGGCTTATAAGACGTCTGACTTCGGATCAGAAGGTTGCAAGTTCGATTCCCGTCGCGGACGTTTCATTGTAAAAATTATTTCTATTTTTCATTCTCAAAGGAAATTGCGCCGGATAGACAGAGAAATAAAAGATTTTAGTAATATAAATTCTTAAAGTTTTCCACCTATGCTTGATCTAAAAGGTGATCTTCTGTCTTTCGTTCTGTATTTTAGAAACTTTTTGCATAGTCTTTTTTTTTTTTTTTTACTGTCCTTTATTTGATAATTTACTGTCAACTTCAAGCTTTTCTCCGATTTGAAAACAGAAATGAATAAGTTAAGTTCCATTTTCTTACATGGTTGGATGATATCTCGAAGTTAAATTTGAAGACTGACTCTACTGATTTATTAAAACTTTTCATGTGCATTTGGTGTCGTTTCTTTATATTATTCATGTTTGAAAAGTAAGTTTCAATGACTGTTATGATCAGTGAAGGAGGTATTTGGTTCTTCAAATTAAAATAGCATATAATGCGTATTTTGCTTTTAGTTTAGATTTGTGGAGATTTCATAATTTTTCCTATATTATATAAATTAAAATAAGAGACAAAGTGGATTTTTTTTTCTGAATTCGACGGTGACTTCGACTTTTTAAGAAAATAAGTAAAAGTTGATGACTTTGGAAATAAATCTATGAAAAGAGTAGACACCAAAGAATGTCATCAGATTCATTGTTTCTTAAAGTTGGGCACAGTTTTTAACAGGTATACGAAAAACGGTGGGCATTTATTTTAGTACTTGTTGACCCTTGCGAATAATTCGCAACAAAAAAAACAGCTTTGAGAAATAATAAACAACTCCAACAGCTGTGGTGTTTGTTAGTTAAACACATTGTCAATAGATGGCGCCTTCTCTACTTTTATAAAAGGTGTTTAAAATACAATTTTTTTAACGAAAACATTAATTTGTTTATTTTTCGTCATTAGCGGTGAAGGTAATCTTGAAAATGATGTCTCAATCATTGATTTTGATGAAGTATTAAGGGAGATTCGGCGTACCGACACAAAAACACCTTTGAGAAATAATATATAAGGATTGTAAAGCAGTGCCTGCAAGTTTCAAAAACTTATTTGGACTATTTATATGACTTAACAGACTCGTAAATCATCGAGACCCAAAGAAATCTCTGATTGATTGACAGAAACATTTCTTCTGTTTGGGATGTCACATGATCACGTGGTACAAGTTTAATGCTCTCAAACTAATAACTCAAAGCGACAACGAGGTTTTAAGATACAATTGGATTATTTGTGGATAAAAATAGATTCAAGGAATTTCTTCTGAAAATAAGAGAAAAAAAACAAGGTCCGGAAAATTGTTAATTAATTTTTGTGGATCTTCCAAAAAATTTAGATTTTGTTTTTCTTGCAGTGCTATTTGGAGTGGGCGCGGTAGTTAATTAGGCTTTTGGGGGAAATTGCGCGTAAAAACGGAAGAAAACCGATGGCAAGGATGCACAAAGCATTTCTGAAACAAAGATACACTTTACCAATAGAACCCCGCTAACGAAGATTGATGATACCCTCCACTACCCTCGCATTATTTCTTCCCACGAAAGCATTCAGTGTGAAATTTTCTTCCTTTTACATTTCTTTTACTTGAAACTTTGAGTTTACTCAAGAATTTAATGAATTCAGCTTCTGTAAATTATGTAACAGTCCTTTTTTTTCTATTTCAGTGTAAATTAGAAGGCTGTAAGGGTTCCATTCATCATTTGAATAAAAATAAATTGATTTTCTGGATAACTTTAATCAGAGTCTGCACTGGTCAAAGTTGATGTTACCATTGGAACGTATCATTATTGGAATCATTTTTAATTTAACTCAATCGAAAATTTAATCACAGGAAAATTCTTTAAACGATTTACAACAGATTTTTTTCCCTTATATTCAAATTTTGCTATAAAGCATTTACTAGAATAGATACAATTTGTATTCGTGTAAGTTCAATGTAATTTAATCCGAGTTATTGCAGAAATTGAATTAACAGTTAAGCGAGTATAGAAATACACTATATACCACGAATATTATCTTTAAGGCTACGGCAAGTGATATATTTCAATTTTGTAGATAAAATTTTACAAGGAAATGATAAGTTCAATTGCAATGCATAAGTCATAATTGCTAAATATTAGATTGTTGTACAAATGTAAAAACCCGTCAGATTTTCACAAGTAAATCACAATATTCTAAATGTCATTCTAAATTATATGCTAGTCACAAGATAACTACAAAAAAAAGTCGAAAAACATTTTATTTTTAAATTCTTTACTGCTTGTAGCGCTACAAAGAACGAGTACGAACCCTTTTTAACTGTAAAAATACCAATTTTGCAATAAAAACGACCATACACATTCTTGCAAATTTTGATACAGAACATACAAGAAGCTGACATTCCTCTCTTATATAGATTGGTAAATCGGAGAGATTTAATTTTGTTTCTGATATTTTTATGATTCTAAATTATAGCATTGCGAAGAAACAATTATGGTCCGTTTGAGATTCTATAAACTGATTGGTTAATGTTGACATATACTTTCTTTCTGTTAAGTCATGACAACAATGAATAAAGATTATTGATCAAATAGAAAGGAACCATCATCCTTATATGAAAAATCGGATGTAAACATGTAGGAAAACAAAAACAAAAAATACACTATCAGTTTCAATTTGTCCTCTTAGATGTCTGAAGCATACGCGTGCATAATTCGACTTTCACCACACCAATTTTCATGAAATCCGATGTGTAGCATTCTCAAATTCATTGAAATAAACAGTCAATTAAAATTAATTAAAAGCATTCTTTAAATTTCTTTGGATATTTATTAATGGTAAATACTAATCCAGTTGCAGTTAATTTGAAGATCAAAATTCCTTCCAAACTTCCAAGAGTTTTGTTTCAACAAAGACAAGGTAGGGAAAGCGATTAGTAAACCAATCACAATGCTTCGCAACGTCTTCTGATCATTGATATTGCTTTAATTCCCTTGTGTTTATTTCCAATAAACGCAACAATTGCGCCTTTTGACAATCACATTAACAATGCAGCTCTACAACAATCACAACAATCACTATAAATGGGATTGTTGTGAATGCAAACGACGCAATTGTTGCGATTGTTGTGGTTGTTGTGCTTATTGAGATTTTAATGATAATTTAATGAGATTTTTAATGATACTTGTCCACAGTACAGACAAAGTGGGATTATAAGTAATCAAAATTATTTAACGTGCTTTATTTATTTAATAAATTATTTATTTATTTAATAAATTATTTATTTATTTAATCATATAACTTAATAAAATCCTTCCCCGTAACTAAAACAGAGAGGCAATATTCATTTTTATGTAGATATGTGCTGGTTTGTTTATTAAATTATATGGGATTAAAAGTCTGCTGATCTTTTTCAGAAGACTAAAACACTGGTCTAACTTCCATTCAAAATATATAAATACAAGAGGACCCTCTCCTATTGCATCACCTTCTTCCAACTAAGCTCTTTATTGTGTCCTTTGTTTTTATTTTTGTTTCATTGTTTTCTGAAATGTTAGATTATTTTCCATTGGATTTCTTATTTTGTGAAAGATATTATCTTCTCAATCCGGGAGGAACCACTCCCTTTTAACAAAGAATAATATTTTTCCGGTTTTTTTTTCAGGGATTCTAATGGTTTAGCTGAATGGAGAACCAGTTGCACGCAGCCGAGCCACAATTAAGGCGAAAATGGCCATAAATTGGAGCAGTTCTTTTCCTGACCTCAGTACTTCATTATAAAAACATTCAAACGGTCGTAGCATTATCGGTTCCGGACATTTTCAATTATTCGTTCAAGTTTCTCAGGCGTAAAAAAGTGTTGAGATGCTGCCAAGAAATGGGCGGTGATTTCTGTTCCCGGGCGTTCTTCTGAGTTCGAGCAAATAATTGGTCGATTAAATAAAAAGTTATTTTTAAGTAAAATCTTTTCGATGAAGAAAAGAAAAAAAAAAAAAAGGATAAACACAGACAAATGCACTTAAGCGACAAAAGCTCTACGAATCCACTTTATCCCCACCCTACAAAACAAGAATGGAGTGCTCTGATTCAAGTGACGTCTGGCGGCCTACCAAGACACTTCAGTGTGGGAGAGACCTCTATCGGAGGGATGGCGAACAACATCGATCTACAGAATAAATAGCAATTCATTTAATAATGTGACCTTGATGGCGACCTTAGGAAAGCGAGAGAGAGAGACCCTACTACCCTGCGGAATGCACGTTACCATTGATTAGAAGGAGAACAACCTACCCACGTCCCCTTTCCCTAGGCTTCATGGTGCGTAAACGGGTCTCGATAACATACGCTACAAGTGGAGCGAGGGGTGCACAGGGGCAACGCTACGCTCGCAGTGCTTCCAGAAGGCTGATCAATAGATGCTGGATTTTTTTCTGTAGCTGCTACGTCATATGATACAACATTAACTTTTAAGATTTGTAAAGGAACTGGAAATCCAATCAGGCAAGAGGAAGAAAAGGGAATTTCTTTCTGTTTGACTGTCTGTGAGAGGAAGCGGAGTTCTTAATATCGATCTAGATCTCGCACAGAGAACAAGACCGTTTTTTTTTTTTATTGAACGTAGCCGAATCTAGAAGAGGTGAATTGATAGTCTGTGATGGATCTGAGGACATAACGTGAATGATATGAAAACTAACACATTTTTTAAAGTCTGTCACGTTTCAGATATCTAATTGAAATTAGGCATAAATTAAAATAAAAAAAAAGAAAATGTACTGATGACAGTAAAAGCATTGAGTAAACAAAATTAAGTCCCATTGTTCTTTGTTGATGTTACAGAAGATAAAGTTGCTGTACTTTTTAAATAGTTTCATCGCGTTCTGAGTTTTAGTCCTCTCAGAAGAAGACTTCTAATCCCGGTTTGTCCGTCCGTCTGTGGACAAGTATCATTAAAATCTTATTAAATTATCATTAAGCACAACAATCACAACAATCGCAACAATTGCGCCTTTTCCATTCGCAACAATCACATATATAATACAGCTCAGCAACAATCACAACAATCATAATAATCGCAACAATTGCGCCTTTTGCATTCGCAACAATCACATTTATAATAATAAGGAAATTAAAGCAATATCAATTATAACAATGGATGAGACCAAATTATTTACAAGTGACATCCTGGAACAGCTGTTTCACGCTCGTTGGCGATCATCAGCCAGGAGAAGTCACAGTAAATAACAAGTTCTCCGTACTGAGGCTAGTATGAACAATACATCGGAAGCGCTGTGGTGCCTCAAAGAACATCAATATCAATTATATTTTCTTAAACGTATCAGAAGACGTTGCGAAGCATTGTGATTGGTTTACTAATTATTATTATCTTAGACTAAGTTCAATTTAAAAAGAAAATAGTTCAATAAAAGTATTATTTTTTTTTCACATTGAGTAAAAATCCTATATATTTAATATTCATATCTAGAAAGTTTTAAGTGAAAATGAGCTGAATTGCTCGGAAGTTTAAAGAAAACCAAAAACCATAGCTATATAGGAGAGTTTCTGAACCCGTGTTGCGCGGCCTGCTGGTGCACCGTGAATATTCCGTAAGAAAATTCAGAGCTCTTAAATTAATAATTAACGTTCAAGTCACCTGAAGGAAGAATTTCAAGTTTGTTTGTTTTGTTTGTTAAATGTTTTTCATTTTTAATCTTGTTGTTGTTTTTCAAAAGATTTCAATATATGTAGCAAAGCAGTGAGAAAGTCTAGTGTGTCTTGTTATTGTGAAAGGAATAGAAAATAAACTTTGTTGTTCCTAGCGATTTTATTAAACATAGAAGTGCCTCATCAAGCAAAAATAATGATAAGCACTGCAATACAGCAAATTTGATAATTGCCATTAACTCTTGTGAAATAATAAATACATCATTATATTAAAAAAAAATAGTAAAGGGATGTCCTTTAAAGGATAGACAATATAAGGAAGCATTAATAAAATACGCAAAACAATAAAAGATTTTTTATATAGAAATCAAAATTTATTTGTAACATTTGTAATATGAGACTATAAATATTAGATATTGAAAATAATTACAATTATCATCTGTGGCAGATTTGGCGGAGTTGATCATTCAAGTGATGATACTGTTTGTTTCGGCCATGTACAATGTTTGCCATCCAACCCCACACGTTTTAAATTGGGTTTAGGTCAGTTGAACGGGAGCGTCATGGAATGACATCAATTTTCTCTTTTTTAAACCACGCTTTGGTGGATTTTGACGCATATATAGAAGCTTTGTCTTGTTGATATTGCCAATTTGGCCCTCCTAGAAGGGGTCCAAATGGTATTAAATGGTCGTACATAAGGTTCTGATATTTTTTTAGAGTCCATCTTGCCTTTCACAAACACTATATCTGCCTTACCTCCTGCCCCAAATGCTGCCCACACCATCACTCCACCCCCACCTTGTTGTCTGCTTAATCTTATCTTCTACGAAGTGCGTACATCATGCCAGTATGCGGAATATCCGTCAGGGCCGTCAAGACAGAAACGTTTTTCATCAGAAAAAACTATTTCGTTCCACCTTTGATGCCATTTCACTGTTTTCTTAGCCTAGTCTAGTCGGTTGGGACGATGAGTGGCAGTGAGCTTGGGTTTAGCTTTCAGTTTTATAAACTTCATGTGATTATTTGACGTTAAACTTTTCCATAGAGTTTGGTGAGATACAGTTTTGACAACACACGGGCAATTTCACAGGTGAACATCTCATCAGACACAGCAAGATCTTGAATTCTCCGGTGATCCCGAGGTGTGAGTTTTGGAGGTCTACCATATTTTTTGTGGTTCCGTAACTATCACCTTTGTTGATGACATTTTGAATAACAGTTGTGAACGATTTAATACTGAGGTCTTTTGTCTTGTTGACTTTTTTTTGACCAAGGGGAAATTGAATTTTTCCTATTTCTTTGTCAGTTACTGAATTTCCATGAGGCATGATAAAGTAGTGGCGTATGTTGCTACCACAATGAACGGATTACATAATTTAGCCACTTTTAGTTATCTTTATGCAAATTTGGGATATTCCACTCATTTTGCAGGTATCAAATCAAAACATTTCTTAGCGAGTTTATATTTTCTTTACAGTTGAAAATTGATTTTATTTTTTAATTTAAAAATTACTCAAAATGTTTGAGATATTTAAATGGTATATGAATTACTTTCTTTTACATAGACTAAAAAAGAAAATGGAAAGTAAGCAAACCATGTAATGAAATGATACTTGAAATACTTGGGTGAGTTTATATTTTCTTTACAGGGTGTATTTGCTTTATTAAAACATATTTAAAAAATAGTATGTGTAATTGATATTAATTCCATTTTAACGTGTGTTAAAAAACCTTGTCAAATAAATAAAAAGAGAACACACAAACACCAAATAAAAGCATAATTACAAGGTGTGGAGTCTTTCAAATCCCATGGGATTCATCTTCGGCACCAAATCTTGAAGATGAATTTGACTTTTATTTGGTGTTTGTGTGTTCTCTTTTTATTTATTTGTAATTGATATTAAAACTGATATATTGTTTAATGCATTATCTTTGTCATGAGGAATAAAAATAAATAAATTAATAAATTAAATAAATAAGAACTTGAGGCATTGAATCAATACTGATCAATTAAAAAAAAATAGCTTTTTAAACTATGCCAATTAGTTGTAAATTATCTGTAAATTTTAATTTTATTCTAAAGTTTCTCAGACTACTTTGTATCTTTTCATTGTAATAAGCCAATCATGCAAAAATAGTGTAAATTTATAACATTTTACTAAATTAATTTTTTAACATCTATAAATCAATATAATTGTTTTCATTCATGTAAGTTTGCATGTAAGTTGTCATTATGGGTCACAACAGAAATTCTCAAGCGCATGGAGGGTTGGATGTGAAATACTTGGCAGTTTACTTAATACTTTAAAACTTTATATAATTAAATAGTATAAAGTACAATAATTAAATAGTATAAAATAAAATAAAATATTAATTTCAATAAAACTTACTTTAACAAGTTTTCTTGTTAGCCTCTTGCGAGAAAGAAATTATATGAATTACATTAAAATTGAAATTCTGGACGACCGCCATGGTTGTCATACATTCAAATACACCTTCCTAATAAAATATATCAAAAGTTCTCTTTGTATTCTTTGTTCTTTATATCAAGTATTCTGATTACAGATATAACTATTAAAAATATAAACACAAAAAACTAAAACAAAACAAAACTCAGTTCTTATCTTTTTGATGGTCTTAATTCTGAAAAAATAAACGTGGCATGAAAAGTGGGCGTAAAAGAAGACCGTTTAAGAATAAACTGGTCGATTAAGTTAATCTGAAAACACTTAAGCAAAGCTTCCAGGTTTTCCTGGAAATATGTTCCAGGAACAGTTCCATTTATCATTGATCTTGAGCAATTTGGCAAATTGCAATGTCCATCTGATTGTAAAAATGGCATTTCGCCAGAATTGTGAGCAATTTCATTAAAATGAACCCTCCTTCGTTGAACGCTTTATAATCCATTTAAGAGCAGTTTATTTAAGGTTAATCTTTGGCGGTTGTAATGATTTATGTCCTTAATTCAGAGAAATGAAGTGGAAAATGAATAAATGAAGTCCCTGAATAAAACTAAACGACCACAATTCAGTATTTCTGCTTCAATTATTTAGTCTATTATTCTCTTTTTTCCTATAAATAAAATACAATTTAAAATAAAAAGGTGAAGAATGCATTTGTAACAGTTGATGGATTCTGTCCTGTCTATTTTAAAATTCGGTGATTGTATGTATCTCTTAAAGATTTTTATTTATTTTTTTTTGCTGATCGAGAAATACAACATCTTTTATTTTACATAGAAATTAGTTACAAACATTGACAACTTTATATAATCAAGCCTTTAATTTTAATCATTCTAAAGAGAGAATCCATTAATAAATACGTAACTTGATAAATAATAAGTTTCAAGAAAATGTGTTTCAAAAAATTTTTCTGAAACTAATTAGTTTCAGTGGAGCTTTAATAGTTAATAAGGGACATTCGATGTCATCCCAGTCATGAAAAGAAAATTTGTAAATCTTTAAATATTCAGTAAAATTCGAATCTGAGAGACACCGAGAAAGGAAATCAACGGATCAGAGTTCAATTTGGTTTCGGCATGGTATTAAAAAGATTTGTATTTTAAAAGCTGATTTTGCGTACTAAACCAAAAGAAACCACACGCAACAAAACATAATTTTTATATCTAAAAAAGAGTTAATTTCTTTCTCTTTTTATTTTTGTTTTAAAAATATTATCTCTCATAGTATTCTTAATTTGCTAGAATTCCGCCAAAAATATCCAATGTGTCCTATTTTCCGAGTTATATTTTTTTTATATATTTATCTAAATTATATTTACTAATTTTCTTACTTTGTGGTTTTATAGAATTATTACAAAAGCGAAACTTCTCAATATTAAAATTAACCTTTGGTATAATAGATATATTGCTTTGCTGTCAAGTAAATTAGGTAAAAATGCTTCAGAAATAAAGCTATTGGAACTGAATTTTACGGATAAAGACTTGTAAATTAAGTCTTTGTTTTTCTAAACTAAACTATTTCTTTGTTGTTTTTTTTTTTATTATTTTGTGAAGTTAATGTTGTTGTTTTTTTATCTGGTGTCTTGATAAGCAACAATTGAGATGTAGCTTTATTTACCCAAAGATCAATAATTTACTCTAATGGAAGTGGAGAAGCAGATATTGAGCAACGTGTACAACGAAACACATCTCTTATTAATCATGTTAATGGCATTAATTTCCGAAGTGTAAGTGACATATGTAAGATTACTAAATTGAAATAAAATGAACCATTACAAAGAATAAGAACATCCACGTACAAATATAGAATATCAGCAAGATTCAAAATGTCCAAACAGCTAAGAAGTTAAAAACAACAATTCACAAGTAGAGAACGTAGATATTTCAATCTATTCCGAATAACCACAACAGGAATTTCACAGAAGAAACTTCATATTTTGATAGACAAGTTCCACAGCTGTTGATATATCTTCAGACTATTGGTTCTATAAAGAAGTGAAAGGATATCTATGAACTTGAATGATAATCCAGTAAATCATCAAGAAGTTCTGAAAGAAGTTAAAACCTACTTTCATTTTAACATTTCTTTAATTTTTCTTTGATTCTTTAAACTTGTGAAACCCATGCCAAGTTCTCAACTAAAAACCAACTTCATATTAATAACTAAAGAAATGAAATTAAATCGATATTTGAAAAGCTTATTTTTATTTCTACAGTTTAAAAACTGTAGATAGACTTTTATAATTAATTATTTGTAAAAAGTCATATCCGAGGAAGATCCTCCATAGATAAGTACGATTGACATATTGGAAGAAGAAAGAAGAAATAAAAGTTCTTAAATTATTTTAAGTTATAATAAACTGGCAGAAAAAAATTACATAAATCAGCATCATGTTCTTAATTTTCTTAAGTCCAGTTACTTTAAGTCACATAACAAAGAACGTAGACCAGTAAAGGATTCTCATTCTTTGTTAGAAATCATTGAAATTCGCTTTCTATATTTTATATATTTTCATCACCTTTACACGCGAATTTAAAAAGAAGAATCTACATGAAAAATATTAAAATAGGAAAGGCAGATCGTCTCCTGTTCGTGAATGTGCATACTAAATTTCAAGACTATGCATCAATAGTTCAAAAGTTATTAGAATGTTGTAATCGCGAACGCAAGCGATCATCAACTGAAATAATGCAAATACTGAACAAAGTCTTATTTATTAGAAAAAATTGAAAGATTGGATTTTCGTTTGAAGATTTCTTAGAAATGACTGGACAGAAATAAATAAGGAATGTTGGAAACGAGAATATTCAGTTATAGAAAGAAAATGTAAAGAGATGTACTTTACAGGAATAGAGTTAGGAGATAACAGAAAATGATATTTTTTTTCCGTGAGTAATTCGGTCGTGAAATATCCCTTTTTCAGAGTAAATGTAAATTTTCAAAATTTATGATTTTCAATAATATAATAATATTAAAAAAAAAACGGAGAAACTAAGTGAGGAACGATGTGAGTTACTTACGTAAGTAGAAACATTGGTAAGATTCAGAACTGTAAAAATTGAATACATTAATTTCTAAAAATGTGGAGAACTAAAATAACTATGAAGAAAGATTCAACTGAGTTTAGATTATCTTTCCGACTTTAGAATTTAGATCGAAACTCAGTTAGTTGGACTCTTCTGAAATTAGAATTTAAACACAAAATAGAATTGATGTCTGCAAATTTTAACTTTACTCTACCACTGAAGAGAATTACTTTAATTTGCAAAAACAATTTCGAACTTGCCTTCAGGAAACAAAGTGGCAAATTTGATTTACAAACACATGTACATTTAAACACTTAAAGCAAAACAAAAGCAAATCTACCTAACTATCGTTCTATATATTTATCTATAAAAACAAATAAGGAAATAAAATGTAAACAGCACCTTATAACAATACAAATTAATTAACAGAAATAAATAAATTATAATTTGTTAATTTTTATTTTATTAAATTTCACTAGTGATTATTACATTACAATTTTTAAATATTTATATTAAAAATCAGATAGAAATTATAGTTCTTTAATAAATTCCTTATTATACATTATAATATGTTAATCTCACATTAGTAGTATTAAAGCTTATCTGATAAGTCTTTGGTCCACTACATTTCAGTTTCTAAGAGCCTTGCCTAGAAATGCGTTGTGTCCGACGCGAAAACGTAAGGGAAGTTCTCCCTTCTTCATCTTTGGTTGAGTCCCAATATTTCGATTGGTTTTAATTGGGAAATGAATTCTTTGACCTTTTATCAAGGGAGGAGAAGA
>JAFIDM010010028.1:55534326-55561666 GCA_023159025.1 Thereuonema tuberculata | reverse complement strand
ATACAGAAAACGTATTTATGATCTAAATTGCTCAGAAAGATTAAATCCCTATTCAAATATATTAAAATAAAAACAACCAGTAATAAATCAGATAATTACATTTACCTGAATACACAACAATATGCTTTATTAACTTGTCAGAGTTTTTAAGGATATTTTGATTGTTAAATTAAAAGCGTTTGAGCTGTAAAAGCTTTTAATTGTTAAATAGAATTAAAGCAATATTTAGTTTAAAGACTATTGAAGTTTAAAAAAAATCTTAGAAATTGCATTTTGCTTATAATTTCTAATATTTTTTGAAATTATAATTTCTTCTTAAATGATAATTAGTATTTAAATGTAAATTGCATGATAAACTAAACGCATGGTAAGCGCACAATAACATGATTTATTAATTTTAAAATGTTATTATGCCTAGTCTGCTATCTATATATATTTAAGGATATGTATATATTGCAGTTTTAAAATTAACTAATTTTACTGTAAAGTTATATTTATGAAATTTCTTTAACTTAAAATTAATAATTAGCTATCTCTTTTTAATTCCAGTGTTTCTGCGTCTATGAAACCTTGAGTTCCGGACACTTTTAATCTAGTTATAAGTGAAAGCTCCTTTTTAATGTTTTATTGAAAATCCTATTTATCTCGTATAATTTCTCTACTAAGCCTGAAGCCATCTGAAACTATGAAATAATAAAATTCTAATGAAAAAAAAAAAGAACTTTCTCTTATGAGAGCAACTTTAACTTAATGAGAAATTCAAGATGGTTCGACAACATCTTAGAATTTTTGAATATTCGAAGAGTATTGATCGGCCGGAAGTTGCTTCAGAGACGAAGGCTTAGGGCCGTTATTACTTTCAAAATCAACAGAGGAGAGGGGCTGAGTT
Organism: Thereuonema tuberculata; assembly: GCA_023159025.1. NCBI lineage: Eukaryota > Metazoa > Arthropoda > Chilopoda > Scutigeromorpha > Scutigeridae > Thereuonema > Thereuonema tuberculata. The sequence goes on along the minus strand of JAFIDM010010028.1, from coordinate 55,560,777 downwards.
TTAGTCTATTTCCTACGAAACTGAGGCTCATCAAATCGTTCAGTCTGTGTCTTTTGTGTGTGTGTATGTATGTCAATAATTCTTACCGTTGCAGGGATCTTCTTGCATATGGAGATGAGCTAGCTTTTATATTTGATCTACTTTTGAGATGTTCCCGCCATGGGAAAATAAGAAAAATTACTATTGAACCAAAGCAATGTCAAATAATGGAAATTAATCAGTTTAATTCATCCACCAATTCCGGATGCTTTCATGTGGTTAAAAAGTAATTAAAATTAAATAAAGCTTAATTGACTAACGCGAATCATACTATTAAAAGGCAGAAATTGTACGGATATTTATAAATTTGTAGATTTGTAAGCAGAGTCGGAGAAATAACCAATCACAGTGCAGCTTTGGAACATGTCAGTCGTGACGACACGCTCATTTGTAAACATGGCGCTATACTATTTTCCCCACTTCAGCACGACGGACCGCGACTACATTTATGTGTGGAAGAAAATCTCAATATTCTGAATTATTATCAGAGTATTGAGATTTTCTTCCACACGTAAATGAAGTTTACACTGAAATGCATGAAGTTCATGCGTCAATATTTATCAGAGAGTTCGTAAAACCTCAGTTTTTACATAATTCCACAGCTTCGGCTGTTACCCCATTGAACTCTGGGATAGCCGCTTGCTCACTACTCAACAGTAGGGGAACAGTGCTGTCATTGTTGCCCAGGTAGGAAGATTGGTATTGGCTGTTGGACATTCGTTATTGTTATTGTTGACACTGGTAAATCAATTTTTTTTAACAAAATTTGGCTTAGTCTTTCAAACTACATGTGGCTTTACGGAAGTCATGGCTTTTAAAAAATGAGCTTACAACATCTTTTACAATCTTGTGTTTTTCAAAAATTTCACGGTATTTCAAAAAGGTGGAATTTGTTTTACTTCTGTGAATATTTCACGGGTCTTCCTAGTTTTTTATTAAAAGGAAAATGTCTACACTCTGTATTTAGCAGATATAACAACGTAAAATTATGTGTACAATTTTCATTTCTTCAGTTTCCAAGACTTAAAAAACAGAAAAAAGAAAAAACAGAAATTTTAATTACAACATTTTAGGAAAATAGCCTTTCAGTTCTCTAAAGAACTTCTTATTGTCGTGAATCGTTAGGACAAATGTAATCAAAACTTCTAATAACCACAAGGAATAAAAGTTCTTTTATTAAGTTTTGTACATTCCTCCAAACCTGTTTTAACTTTCTTTATTTTGAAGATTATTCACAACAAGGTAGTGACAGCGATTAGTAAACCAATCAAATGCTTCGCAACGGCTTCTGATACGTATAAGACAATATAATTGATATTGCTTTAATTTCCTTATTACTATTAATGTGATTGTTGTGCCTGCAAAAGACGCAATTGTTGCGATTGTTGTGATTGTTACGATTGTTGCTAATGATAATTTAATGCTATTTTAATGATACTTGTCCACAGATAGACGGACAAGCGAGATTAGAAGGTTTCTGATTCAAGTATCAGAAGCCTAAAAGCTAGGTCTCTTCCAGTTCCAGAAATTAAGGGAGAATTAAGTTGTTTTTTTATATTTGTTATCAAGATTTTTAAATTTCCCAAATTCATTTTCGTAGAAATTCAGTCTTTATCTAATGGTTGATAGAAAAAAGATTTGTTTTTAATGTTATTCATGTAGATATTTGCACATAAATTATTCTATTTCTTTTGAAAATCATTACAGATACGGAAAAGAAGATGAACACTTCTGGAAATGCTTTCTTCTGTTTTGAATGCTTAAACGATATGCAAATGGTTCTTTGCTGAAATACGACTGTAATGCGAATATAAGTTGGTGTAGTAGATTAGGATTGCAATTACTGAACCCTTCATTTTCTGATCCTCATTTATATCACTTCATCACTCGTGTTACTTCAAGTCAAGGTAAGAAAATAAATTTCCCAGATAAGCCTTGGCATCCATCTCCTGCTTTCATTGCCGATAAATCTTGCCATCAAATCAGCCTTGTAAGACCAGTACTACAAAGTGATAAAGTGGCCAGTCGCAGCCGTTGCTCGAAACCAAAGGACAAGCGATACGTGCGACTTCTTTGTAATTTTTTTTCTTCACGTCAAGAAATATTGGGGTAGATTTCCTGATATTCTACGTAAGAAAAGCCTTACAGAAATAAACCGCGAATTAATTGAATTTTCAGAAGCTTATTTTAGCCGATGGTTGATTTTTTGTTAATTGCTTTCAGTTGAACATCAAGAAGTACATGACGGAACTCGAAGCCTTATTTTCTTAAAATACAGTTTTCTTTTTATTTATTTTAAGCCGTGAAGATTGATTGATTGATTGATTGATTGTGGTGTACGTGGGTGGCAGGGAAGCCAAGCACCTGAAGATCTGTTGTGCTATTATGGAAATTGGGACAGACGGAGAGAAAGACTGAGAAAGTATGGTGGGAGAAATGCAGGGAAAATGGGAGCCCAGCGCGAATCGTTCACCATCAGCAAACTCACAAGAGAACCGAACCAGGTACTCAGAAGTGAGAAGTCGTGAAAGAAAAAAAAGCCAACAAAAAACAATGCAAGGGAAAAGTTATCACAGATTTATACATTCTCTTTTTCTTAAAAAAATCAATTAAATCTCCATTACATATTTAAGATAAATAAATCCAGTTACTTTTTATTACCGTGGATTAGTAATTGGATTAATATGCATTGTTACACATCAGTAGAAATTCGTTGTTTTGCTTCTAAAACTTCTCTACGTGAAGATTATATCCAAACTGAAAATGTCAATGTATATATGTTAGATCATCTCTTCTAATAATTAGAACTATTGAATGAACAAAATAAAAGCTGAAAGATGCAACACCTTACCAACGCCTTCTAATATTCTAATTTTCTATTTGGATATCGAAGATTATATTTTACGCTTTTCAAATTTAGAAGACATGTAACGAAATCGAGAGAATTTTTTTGCCCAATCTGTTTATAAATAACGTTTGTAAATTGATTATTGAAATGAGAATGTCCTTAATTAACATTATGAATTTATGAATAAGCCAATCTTATTTAGACGTGACCTTCATACCATAAAATAGGAACTACGTTTAGTAAATGAATTTTGGTTTGGTTCAATCGAAAATTCGTTCTGAATTTTTTCGATTTCATACAATTCATATCGTTTGCACGAAATTTCTGTCCAACCCAATAACTGAAATAAAATATAAAATGTAATATAATAAGGATGATCATGCAATATAAACAATACAAGAATAACACAATAAAAAGTTCGAAAGAGAACTTGAAGCCTACTTTCCTTAGAACGTTGTTATTGTTTTAACATTGTGGAATGTAATTACCATAAACCTAAAGAATCCGTTTATTATTAAACTTAAGAAAGGAATTTACAATAGTGAATTTGTTTTTACTTATTTCTTTATTATTACATTTTCTAGAATGAATTTATTATCATGTTACATTTGATTTGAAATTACATTGATTCTTACTTTTTTGATAATTCTCGGATGAGGTTATTAGCCTCACTACAGTGTGGTCGGGAAGTTCTCGTACCCCCTTTTATGTAGTAATAAATGTAAATATAGTATACTCTGGATATCTCGAACTTCGATATCTCGAAAACCTTGATATGTCGAAAAATTATTTTTCCTCTTGATATTAGATATTCATCTAATGTTAATTTTAATTCTTATGTCGAAGAGTTTTCACTCAAAACCTTCTTATGTCGAATATTTTTCGAAGTAAAAATGAATCTCTCACGTTTTTAAGAAATTCTAGCAATGTAAGTTCATTGTATTTTACTAATTCTTTTCAATTTAAAGTAATTATTTTCGACTACTTTTAAAAATTAAAATTATCATTGCTGTATTTAGACTTACTGTTAACTATCATTACATATTTATGCTTATTCTCATCTATCAAGACTCTAATTTTTAGAATATTATTCCGTATCTTGTGTTTGTACGAGAATTTTTATGTTTTGGTTATTACCTTGTTATCGCGAAAACTCGCTATCTCGAATTGTTTGAGCGTCCCTTCGACTTCGAGATATCGAGAGTATACTGTATTTAGTATTGAATGCTATTTTAATTGTTGAGACTAGATTACAGGTGGTATTTTTTGTTTGACGGGGCATTTGCTTGCTTCGCTCTTACTGTACGCGGGTGTTTTCATGAACATTTTCCAGGATGGTGGATTGGTCGCAGCGCTCCAGCATCGCCAGCTCCATTGAAATGGCCACCACGAAGTCCTGACCTCAGGACAACTCATCCTGGGGAATTATGATGGCCTAATTGTCTGAACGTAGTTATGCTAGAAAAATGAAGAATTGAGCAATGTAGTTGAGGACGCATTTCGAACCATCACACCGGACATGCTCCAGAAAATATCAAGGACGTGGCGGCTTGTGAACATGTGTTTACAGCATAATGGCGAACACACAGATGCATTGGTCACTTAATGTGTAAATATTTTTTTAAAAATATGATTACCAATTAAGGGCTACAGGAACTTCCCGGCCACAGTGTACAACACCAACTATAAATTATTGGTTTGTAAATTAGTTCGTTGACTATAAACTACAAATTATCCAATTTTTACAAACATTAATCCACAGTACTTACTGAAATTGATTATAATCACATCAAAACTTGCTGAACGTAGTGAATTAGTTAAATGGATCAACATTCATTGTCATTTCTTTGGTTCTAATGCTTTGCCGTCTTCATGCGCTGATTTCTTCACAAGGATCCACATCCAAAAAATTTCAAATATAAAATTACATCTTCTCTTACGCTTAAATATAAAATGATCTAGAGGTAAAAAAAAAAAAAAAGAGTCATTCAAGAACACACACCGGCTGAACAATTTTTTGGAGACTTAATTTCCTAAAGAATTTAGGAATCTTCGACAGTTTTTTGCTTACAATACGAAACTTTTTTTCTAAACTGGGCAAAACATATCTTATTTTTAGGAAAAATGTCATAAAATTTTGAATTCTATGAAGATGTTTAGAAATCTTTCTAGAAATTTTAGGAAATCATTTTTCTAGGAAAACAGGGTAAAAAAATAAAACTTCAAGTTATAAATTTGGGGAAAAAAACTCACATCAGCAGAAGGACATATCAGCTAGTTTTACGTATATTTAGCGTAAAATAAAAAAAAGGAAAGTTTCAAAAACTGGTGATAGCTTTTATCACAAAACGAGTTCATTTTATCAAGACAAATAACTTTCCGTATATTGTAATTTTCCTGAATTCCTATCTTTAGTATGAAAATGATAAAGACGCTAGTCTTGTTCTGTAATATAAAGAAGATAAAAAGAGGCCAAGAGAAGATATCTGGCCGCAGCTCATATTTTAGATGAAGGCTTTCATTCTATTGACAAAACAGATAACAAATTCCAAAGGTAATAACCGTGCTTCAGAGATATTTCATGAAGACACATATTGATTCTTGCCCCGTGAATTCGTAAACATCTCCCTTTATGAAAGATTCGTGGGACTCCAAAGACTTATATTTTCCCAGCGAAAATTACAAAAGCGTCATTGGATAAATATGAATAGTTATGAACGACTGATGCATTCTGACGGTTAATGTAATTTCTATTCATATCAAAGTTTATTATTTTTAATAGTGATGGGAACTATTAAAATTGATCTAATTTAAATTTTTGACGTTCCTATGATTCACTTGAGTAGATACAGTAATGGAAAAAGCAGTCGTGTATTTCAAATTCTGTTGCTCATTCTTAATATTAATAGAGATATTGATATATGGATTCTCTCTGTTACGTCGCTGTAACAACTAATATTAATTTTAAAATTCATTATTACCGTAATCTAATAGAAGGGATTTTGTACCAATAGAAATCTGAAATGAATATAGTGAGATGTGAGATGGTTTGGCTGTACTAAAGGAATCTCCTTCTTTTTATTCTCATTCTTCAGCCGTTTCTGGTTATAGGCCTCCTCCCAGGAGGGTGGTCGAATCTCCAGGTGGGTTGGGAGATACATTTTATATCATTCCAGGTGTTTTTGGAACAGATAGTGAGTGGGGTTTCCAATTGCCTTTCTCAGGAAACAATTATGGAATGGCTTCAAATATAAAGAGAAAGTGAAGAAGAGACTGACAAACTTAAGAAAGGAAAGGAAATAAACATCCATGTCGGCGCTGGGATTCGAATCCAGATGCCGACGTCTCAGCCTCGTGGGAGGCCAATGCCTAGACCACAAGGCTATGTCGAAACGAGTACTGTTGGAATTAAGGTGTGCATTTCATCTATTTTTGTGTACTTGCTGCAGTATGAACGAAATTGCGATTGAAAACAGCTTCTTCCAAAAAATTAAACCTTAATTTTACTGTCCTCATAAACTTCACCAAATGTAGAGAAAAGTGAAGGTAATTAATAATAGAGACCACTAAAGACGCCAAAAATTAAGCTAATTATTTAAATTATTATTATAAGGTACACACTCAGTAATTCCATCTCATAGTGGGGACTAAGCATGAAATCTGTGGCACCGATTCCTAGTAGTTGGAGATGGGTGTTGTGGAGATTAAACAATAATGATCATATTTTTAGTTGAAATGTAAATAAGCTACATACCAAATTTGATGGAAATCTGTCCAGTCATTTTAACATTATGTTCGTACAAACAGTCAAACAGTACAAACAAACAAAGAACAGGTAGAGAAGGAAATATTCGAATGCTCAGTTAATTTTTTTTTAATTATTATGTTGATGAATCTAAAGAAACTCCATATTTCTGAAAACGAAGAATATAAGCTCTTAAAAATAGAGAACTAACATCGGGACGAAGTTTAGAAGCGAAATTTAATAAGAATTGTCTAAACCTAGGAATGCTTCTAGCAGAAAAGAAGTTGATGAAAAAAAAATCGAGTTATTCTCGATAATCATTTTTCCTTCATAAAAATTACAAAAATAATTAAAAAGATGAGTTAAAAACCAATCCGTATTTAGAAAAGAAAATATTGGGTTTTTCTGCCCGTTACGCCTCCCAAACCGTAAGACACAAAAATACAAATAAGATGTCAAATCTTTGGTACACTGTCGGCCATTTTATTAGGAACACCTATCTAGTAGCGTGTTGGACATCCTTTAGCCATCAAAAATGCCTGAATTCGTCGAGGCATGGATTCCACAAGATGCTGCTGAGGTATTGTGTTCCATGCAGATCTGTGTGTGTGTCACGCATTTGTGGGGTGAGCTGGTTTATCCCACAAATTTTCAATCGGGTTGAGATCCGGGGGACTGAGCGAGCCAGCAAGGAAAAGTCATCGTCATGTTCCTCAAACCATCCCTTAGTGATGCGGGCTTTGTGCACCGGCGCGTTATCCTGCTGGAAGTAGCCATGTGCATGAGGATAAACTGTTAACATGTACGGTTGCACTTGGCCAGCTACGAAGTTTAGGTACCTCTAGCATCCTGGTATCAATGGACGCAACGTGCGCCAGAAAACATTCCGCTCACTGCCCCCACCGGCTTGAGACACGACGGGTTGTTGTGAGACACGACGGGTTCAGACATTCATGTTGCTTGCCCCAAATTCTGTCTCCCCCATTAACATGATACAGCAGGAATTTCGACTCATCGGACCAAGCAATCTTTTTCCAGTCGTCGATGGTCTAGTGTCGTTGTTACTTTGCCCACAGAAGACGTGGGCTCCTATTCTTTGCTGATAACAAGGGTACATAACGAGACCGTCGGCTGTTGTAGCCCATCTGCAACAGGATACTTCTAGTGGTGCGTTGTGAGATGGTTTGCTGCGTACCACTGTTGTAATCGGACGTCAGTTTGGGCAACTGTGACCCAATTGCACAATTCTAGACAATCTCCTCCGGCCTTTCATCAACGAGCGATTTTCGTTCACAGGAGTGCCGCTGACTCGAAGTTTTCTGTTCGTCGTATGTTTCCCTATACACTCTTGATATTGTTGTACGCGAAAAGTTCAGGAGCACTGCCGTTTTGGATACGCTTTGACCACACGTCTAGCCCCGACGATCATGCCTTGTTCAAACCCCATTAGATCAGTACATTTTCCCGTTATCGCTGTGGTTTGCTTTCTCAACTGATGATGGGAGGTCTGTACTGTTGTATTTATAGCCATGTGACTTGCAAATTAGTGGAACGTACGATTTGTGTGCACAGAAGGGGTGTACCTAATAAAGTGGCCGGACAGTGTAAAAGCTTACTATTGAGGATGCCTAGATTTCATTTTTCATGGACGAGGATTAACCGTATGTCATGTGAGGTAAGATCAAAGGGTAAACATTCATTTTTTGGTCGGTTTCCTGGCCACAAACTCTCGCCACACACATACACAAACACACACACAAACACACACAGACACGTGCACGAGCACGTGACCTTGGATTCCTCGATCATTTTCTCAGTCAGCAGGGAAGCCGAGTGGGTGGCAGGGAAACCACTAAAAATTGTGCGGATTGCTGTATATATAAAAGAAAACATGGCAGGTTTACTTGACAGATTAGCTATTACAAAAATTAAAAAAAAAAAAAAACCACTTACTCATTTACTAAAAATTTAATTATCTTTCGTTCTTAAATTTTCGTTGAAGTTTTTACTCTTATTTTATGCGAAAATAGAAAGGTGGGAAAAAAAAACTTCCCAGAAACATATACATTGAAATTAGCTAAGAGTTGAATGACAAACATATGTACTGAATTATTCCGAGAAACATATACTCAAGAGAAGTATGACAAATTTTTAATGGAGTAAATTTATAGTAAAGTTATATTAATCTTTTGACTCATTTTTGTGTTATTTTATATTATGAATTACTGTTATTACGAAATTCTTAGATTTTTATTTAATTTAAATTTATTTAGTAAATGACTTAAATTTAGGTGATTTCTTCTCTTCTCTACAATTTTTCTTCCACTGCATTTGTAATTACTTTAACGAGTTGTGTTTACCTATTTAGATTCAGCAGTTTAGTAGTGAAACCGTCTAATTACCATAACGTCAATTATTCACGATTAATGAGGAATTCCCTAATATTTAAGAAGCAAATCCCATTGAGCAACTTATCGCATAAATCCATTATTAATCAGAAACTATTTCAGAAATTCAAATATCAAACAAGCTCCAAGACTGAAACCACAATTTTGAATCTTTTATTTTCGGGATGTTTCATAAAATAAATTATTTTCTGGAAGGAGGAAACACTAAATATTCATTTTAATAGAATCTTCTTTATAGGCCAAAATAATTTGATGCTTGTAATGTACTGATATCAGAGATTGTATAGGTTATTCCTTAATATAAGTTGTAGAATAGCATTTTCTTTCTTTCTGCAAATCTTCTTATATTATAAAAGCGTTATTCTGTCTGTCATTGTCATAAGACTTTACGTTTTCCAGTTTTGTGATCAAACTATTAGTCATGCAAATGGATAAAATGTAGATCTTTTTAAGACAAACAAAATGCTGCAAAACTCTTTCGAAAAAATTTTTGGTTTTCAAGATGTCGCCTTTTAAAGGGTCAAATTTTGACTTTTTCTCAATTTAAACGAAAAGTATAAAAGTTGGAAAAGAACATTATATTGAGAAAATGTTGGCATTTGAAAGTTTTATCGAGCGATATATCAATCATTCACAAACGTTTCTGCGTTTGCAAGATACATGCAAAAATTGTGTGTGGCACAACCCCAGGTGTGAGCTGCCAACCCGCAATACACCTGAGTTAAGCGGAGAAGGACACAACGGGCTGTGAAGTTGTGTATTCTCCGATCTCAATATTATTTTGCTAAATAAATACAGTTGTTTTTCTTTTAACGCTATATATGCAAGGGTTCCGGAACGAAGCGACGGTACCCGGCTAGTTACATATAAGGTTTTCTTGCGCACGGCTTCTCCCTACGCTCAATCTTAGCCGGAGTAACAGCATAATACTTCTTCGTGCAGTAGTCCTGCTTGAGAACGCCTTCCTGAATGCCTTGCTTCAGAGCATCTCGAATGGCAGTGCCCAAATCCTTGTCGTTAAGTTTGACGCACCCATTCTCTCGAATGTAGGTGTGCATCTCACAGATGGCAGCACCTTCGTCGCCATTCACTTTCCTAGCAGCCTCAAGCACCAACTTGTAAACAACGCTATCTACGGAACCGTTTCTGATATTCTTAGGCATGGTTGGTGCACAGGAAAGATGAAATATTAGAGGTCATGAAGTAACATTTCTTTTAATTTTTCCAGAGATACATAGTGATCTCGATTTAGTAGAACGACACCAATTTATGAATCATTTCAAACGATTGATCTGAAATTTAAGAGAAAAGACATTACGCCGAATTTTCAAAATTCGGCGTAATGTCTTTTCTTATGCTGTTACTCCGGCTAAGATTGAGCGTAGGGAGAAGCCGTGCGCAAGAAAACCCTATAGCTGCAAGAAGCAGAAGATTGAGCGTATCGAGAAGCCGTGCGCAAGAAAACCCTATAGCTGCGAGAAGCAGAAGATTGAGCGTATCGAGAAGCTGTGCGCAAGAAAACCCTGTAGCTGCGAGAAGCAGAAGATTGAGCGTAGTTACATATAAAATTGGAAAGAATTTTATCTATCCAATCCTCAATCATTATTTCACTGTTTTAGTTAACTGAATATTGTTTCAAGAAAAAAAACTACAGATGGACACTAAATATGCTTTCGCACACTGAGCCAACATCAACAGGAACATCATCAACATCAACAGGAACACTGAACAGCTGTTTCATCCTTATTAGGAATCATCAGCAGAATTTGCCCTAATAAGAATGATTATTATCAGCAGAATTTACCCTTGATGTTTGGTTCAGACTTCGCAGAAGTTTAAGGGAAACCAGTCTCATTCCCGGGAATGATCGCTGAGAACAAAATCAATCAAATAAATAATAATTCTGTGAAATCCGCAGTTTTAATCCCTTGTTGTTTCACTGAAAGGCACTAAGGAATTTAGATGTAAATAAGAATTAAGAAAAACATCATAAGTGCAAAGACAAACAAAATTTAACGTTCACAATACTTTATAAATATAAAAAAAAAATCTGTGGTTTATATCTGACAGTAATATTATTTCCATCCATCCATCATAGTTTTCTGTCCGAAGACAGGTCCAGTTCTATGAAGGTCACATGGATCTCCCAGAAACACCTGAGGAAAGATGCTGGGGGTGGTTTCCCGTTGCCAGCCCCCAGGACGCCATTACGGAATGACGTCAGACCGAAGAGAAAGTGAAGAAGAGGCTTACAACACAGGAAAGGAAATTGAAACATCCAAGCCACTGCCGGGATTCGAACCCAGGTACTGGCGCACTGGCCACAACGGCAGACCGCCGCCGAGACCGCGCGGCCACGCCAGCACGGCTTAATATTATTTATGAAGATGAAAATTAAAGAATGAAAATTTTCAATTCAGTCAATTGGAATTTTCTTCTATCTTAAATAAGAAATCTAGTATACGAATCTGTTCTGAATTCTATTCAGATAGGTCTTCATTGTAAAAGGCTGAATGTAAGGCTATTAGATTGTTCTCTCTCACTCTATTAGGAATTATATTAAGTTTTACGTTATTTATTTATCGTCCACAAGTTAACTTCCCTACATGTTGATTTATCATTGAATCTTTATTTTTTTCATAAACGACAAGACTAGAAAAAGAAACCAAAAAGAAAAAAAAAATCTCAGATTTTTTAATCAATCACCGATGAAATTTACATTAGTCTCTAGATTTATTACCACTTTAATTTCTAAAACCCTAACCTAGTGTAGTAATCCGTCTAATATCTCCGTCCTGTTGAACAGAATTCCGTTTTTTCGATCCATAGAAAAATAATTATGCTGTTTTTTGAAATGATGTGGATGTCTGTGTGTGTTTGCTTGTGTGGATAACTGTGATTGTGGATTCTTTGGGTACTTCTGAGAACATTCTTAGTTATCTAGGAATGAAAATGAGTTTTTTTTCCCTTTTAAATTCCTATAAAGTAGCATTAAATTTTAATCAGCACTATTCATTGACAGAAAAGAAAGAATGTCACTATTACCTATTACTAGCTACGTCATAACACTGACGTTGGGTCAAAACGGCCTCTTATAGAATAAAAATTCAAAATAGTACTGCAAGAAATGAATTTGTAGATTCAATTGAGGATACTTCATTGCAGTTTTTGTATGCATCAGGAAAATCTAAATATCGTCGGGATGTACCTCTAAGACCTAAAAACTGTTGGGGGAAGAAGGTTAGGTTTACTTCTAAGAATATTATGAAAAATTGTATTTTTATTACAGTTGGATTTGTAGAAATTCCTAGAAATAAGGTAAATCAGTGAGTGATGCCTTCTAGAATTGCAGCTACTGCTCCTATAGAAACAACATAGTGAAAATAAGCCACCACATAGTAAGTATCATTATCATATCAATAAATGAATTAGCTAGAACTACACCTGTTAGACCACCAACAGCGAATAAAAACATTAATAAGAGCCTAATTATCATAAAACAGGAGCTTTATAAGTGAATTTTGATTCATGAAGACTAGCCAGTCAACTAAAAATTTTAATTCCTCTTGGTACAGCAATAATTATTGCTGCAGTTGTAAAGCAAGCTCGTTTGTCAACGTCTATACCTACTGTAAATATACGTATGATGAGCTCAGACAATTAATCCTAGAAGTCCAATAGATTATTCTAAAGCTCCAAATGATTCCTTTTTTCCTGATTGTTGACTAATAATATGAGAAATTACTTCAAAGCCAGGGAGAAAACCAGTAAAGTGGTTTCTATAGTATAAAGTCAACTGATAATTTCCAAAAAGAATGCTTTGGAATACCTTGAAATTACAATAAACATTTTTTTTCAATAAAACCCTTGTGGAAAAGAGTTCAAAGGGTCTTACCACTTTGCTACCTGCCCATTTTATATCGTTCACTTACGTTAAGTTTTTGAAAGCATATCATCATGAGATACGATATTCTAATAGTTAAAAGTGCTGATATCTCCAACACCCACATTTTGTTTAGTGAAGGAATACATTTAACTTATTATGCACTGAAAAGTTATAGGAATTATTATCGAAGTGAAATTTATTTATAATTTACTGTTAAAATAAGTCATTTTGTTTTTAGATTTTAATACAATGGTAAATTATAATTATCAGAATACAATGAAAGTATTTTAGTTTTACTCAATGTATCTGGGTCTGGAACAACTGCCTCGTATTACATACCTGCTTTAAAAGCTCCCAAACATTTTAAAACTAACCTAAAAGTTGAATTTGGATATTTTTTATTTTATTTTAATTCCTTTTCTGCTAATCATACAAACATGTTTTTTGGCAGTTTCCTAGACATTAACTTCAGAAGTGCAGTTCCCTAATAACTGGAATCCAGTGTGTGGGCGTTTTATTGCTTCCTTTCACTGATTTGACCGTTTTCCAATACAATCATCACCCACATATCTCCATTTGATAGTTGCGCTGCTACACCGGATATCGACGATAACATTCACCACCTCCAGGAAAGTGGTATAAATAGACAAAGTTCGTAAAAAATAAAAAGTTTGGAATTCTAACTTTTACAACCTTACATAAAATCATAAAAGGAAAAGTGACGTTATTTTTTATCTTTATTTAGCAAAGAACAAAAGAATATGAAAAACCTGAGAGAAATATCAATATTAATATGAGCCTTTCAGCACTAATTAGTTTATGCAACAATTTATATTTGCATTTAGTATATGGAAAAATTTGGGAAATATCTAAATATTTATTTTACATCCAGAATGTGAACAATGTAATTAAAGGTGAAATGTTTGAAAGGTATTATTAATATTAATAACACTAATTAAGTTTTTTAATAACACTCAGTTTTTTAATATTCATCCATTTAAATTCTCTGTTGATAGTTTAGAATGTAATTTGTACAGCACCTTCCTAGTCATGTCTCTTCTAAGAAATTCTTGTGGTCTGATAATGCTTGTTGAATCACTATCCGAATACAAGCTAATTTTAAATATCATTTCGAAGTACAGGCAGAAAAGTTATGTGATTGTCAAATCCCGTTCATTTACTCATCTGCTTTGTCAAAAATAATTGATGATAGGAGTGATATTAATAATAGCATTCATTCCTAAATAAACAAACGGAATTTGTTCATAATGAGAACAACGTACAGAAAACCGCTTCAAGTTTTCAGTATCATCTACAAAACCCGGGAGCCTGTTCAGAATGTAGATGGCTGAATTTCGGCTTTTTTTAAGGTATTTAAAAGATATGGCATGGTGATCCAACCAATATACAATGAACTAGTATTTCAATAATTAATTCATTTAGTAAATAATTAGAGGAGATGGTTCAAATATACAACCTATTATGCTTTTATTATAGGAAAACTTCAAAACTTAATTGATCTGATAAAACAACAACTAGGTAACTCTTAACCAACGGTTGAATCATAATTCATCTGAAGAAGTCTCTTCGCTTAGAAGAGACGAAATATTAAGATTAAAATGTTGATTAAGAGTTATCTAGTTATTGTTGTTTTATCTATTACGCTTTTATTGTCGGAAGATATAATTACAATAAACTCTACAATTTACAGCATTACGTATATTTACACCTTTATTTATTTAATTGAGTAAATTTATTTAATTTAAGACTTGAATATTTTGAACAATATTCTACTGCCAATGAATCAAAATTTTACAGTAACCGCATTAAAGTTTTGTAAGAACAAATTCAAGCTCATTGTATCCGGGACTAATATGCAAAGTTTTTCCCCACTATTAACTTGTGAATTCATGTTAGAATTATACGCAGAGGTGCTTACGAGAACATCGTAGAGTTTTAGATTAAAGTCTACTTCCTATACAAATTGACTCTGAGCTTTCATCTTGCAAGCGCTAACCTTCTGATAACTTAGTATTTTACATTCAAATGTTTTGTTTTGCAGAGGCATTGATTGTGGCTTCATTACCTGAGGAGATAGGGTCCATTTTTGCAGATAGTCTTGTTTCCTTTCATTGACGATGTTAGTATGGAATTGGGTCCGACGTTTCAAATTTATTCAGCACATTTAATTTTAGTACAATATTGGGAACCGATTATTTGCAAGTCAACGTAACATATTACGACCAAAATTAAGGTCATAACTAATGATCCCGCCAAAAATGCTTATAAATAAACCTAATCTTAAACTGGGACAAACAAACAAACGTTCAGCTTTGACGCCTGTCTAGTAACGCTTAGATCCTCCTTATCCCAGCAGCGATGCAAGAGCTTTCTGAAATTCTGCGCAAATAGTTTATACCATGCCTTCTCAACAGAGATCCACAATTACTTAAAATTCTTCGATGGTGGAAGTCTAGCATTGACGGCACGTTGAAACGCACCCCATAGGTGTTCTCATGGACCTAAATCCGGCGAAAGACTTGGTCAACTTATGATAATCAAAGCAAAGGAATGCTCCACCTGCCGTATTTAGGTGACTGCCGGACTTGTGCGGTGGCGAATTGCTCTGCAGAAAGAGCCCTTTCCCGTCTAAGTGAATGCATATGAACGGGTGCAAATGATCCACAAGGATGGTTACTTAGCCGGTCAATGATGTCTGCAGATATATCAGAGATTCTAATGCGTGTCAGCTTAAAACCGTCCACAGCTCTTACCGTCCTACCCTTGTTGAAGTGTTGATTTTCTTTCTCATGCGTAATCATCCTTCGGCCATCAAAATTGCTTAAATCATGATTGCTTAAATATACCATCGACACTCGGAATTATTTGACAACGAATTGCAGAGATCCACCTTTGTATGTACTTGAATTGTGGAAGATACCATTAATGGAAGTGGAAGCGACTAGCTCTGGTATTTCAATGTGTGAAATTACGCATTACACGCATTATCAGAAATAGTATTCTTTTACTTATCTCTGGATTATATTTGAGTCATTTTATTTTATATCTACAAATTTTGTTTGTCTGCAATATTATTACTATTATTATTATTATTATTATTACATGGGGTGAATGTCCCCGGCAGGAAAGCCAAGTACCGCGACCTGAAAGTTTGTTTACAATAACTAGCTCTTTCTCCTCGAGATAGATCCTAGGGTTCAGCTAGCCCTCTATCAAATGGGTATCGGATTTCTTACTCGAGGGGTTAAAGGCGGGCGTTTGTCGGGCTGACCATCTTAACTAGACAATCGCTGGGAACTTCCCCTCCCGCGTACCCAAGAACCTGCGTGACCTGTAACAATACAGCTTTAACAGTAACTAGCTGATTTATACTTTGGAAACCGCATTTGACCTTTCAAATAGATAGCACAGCTCTTGTAGAAAGTAAGAGTTTGCCTTTTTGTCCCCTTTTATTTTAAATGGGCGCTGTTCAGGATGAAGTTTGGTAATTAGTTCTCAATTATGTCAACTTTAGTTCTTACATCCTTTGTGTCCTTGTCTTCTGAGGTCAGATTCACCCTCTGGTATTAGTAAGATTAAAGTATAATGAGCTTAAAGCAAGCTTAACTACAACAGTTTGTATATTTTCGAATGGTCAAACTTTAAGAACTTAAAATATAGATTGTAGAAAGGAATGTATTGGATCATATTTACTTCAAATAAAAAAATCACAACTACGATATTTCGCAAAGGTTCTTTGCTTCTTAGGCTCCATTTTACAAAACTTTAAATAAAACGGTTTTAAATAAAACGATTGAAAAATAAACTTAATCGAGATCCTGAAGTTAATTATTAATTCCAGGAAACTAATACAATATCTCGATTCATATTAGAAGCTTGGTATAATTCAAAATTTTGAATGTATAAACAAACAAAAAGATATGGAAGTAATATAGAAATTTCTCCATAACTGCACTATAACTTTCATAAAATCTTTTAATACAAGGTGAAATATTTTTCAGTTTTTTGATATGGAAGTAAGTAAATTTTTAGTAAAAACTTTCAAAAAATAGCATACAAAAATATTACAAAATTCCAATAAATTCCAATAAATAAATTGTGCTTTTTATTATGCAATAATTATGTTTATTATTCAATAATGGATTATGCTTACTTTTATTCTGTAATAATTGAATACTTAGTGAACACACTAAGAATTGTACTTATTATTTTGAACATGCCAAGTAGGATGACCTTTGTAATAACCCTTTTGTTTTAAAGTTTTGTAAATATAGCCTGATGAAGCAAAGGAAGATATCTTTGCGAAAAATCGTAGTTATGATGTTTTTATTTGAAGTAAATATGATTTTATACAAAGGAGTGTATTGGTTTTTTTTTCCTTAGGGCATAAATAAAAGACTTACTCAATGCTTCAGAAGCAACGACTCGAAAATAAGAAAGGGCTCTTGATGAAACGGGAGAGCCGAAAGAGTTTAAGACTATTTTTGACCATAATGGCAAAATAACGGCATTTAACTACGACAATAAAGAAATTGTAAGAAGAGCTATTCAAGATACTAAGATTCGCTACCAAATCCTTTGGCGAGACGGAAATGCAAATACATCCATGAAGAGAAAACGGAAGAAATGAATCCGGACGCACAGAATATAAAGAAAATCGGAACAACGGAAGGCTAACTTCTATTTCTGCAGACAGAACTGAACTTTGAGAAATGAAATGAAGTCTGAGGTTGAGGAAGTCATGCCGACAGCCATCCCACAGGTAAAGTCTATTCTGCCCTTCAGCTTCAGTGGGTTCTCGGTCAAGAGAAAACACCGCCTCCGAGACCACTAGAGCCGCAGCAGTATTTTAGCTCTGGTCGTGAATTAATGAGCAGAGTTAATACGAAGACACAAAACTTAATGAGTTTTGTATTTTATTAATTAAGATAAGGTACAAAAGAAATCGAGGAAATAACTGAAAACTGACGACAGATAAAAAAAGCTTTCTGTCTTCCAAATCAAATAAGTAAATTTATAACTTTTTTTATATAATTTCATTATTAAGGAATACTTTAATTTAATGCTTTTTTAAAAGATCATTTTTTAGATTTAATAGTTCATAGATCTTAAGAAAGAAAAAAAAAATAACCTGAAAACGATTGTTTTTAATAGTTAATCACACTTAATTGATCTTTTCCTAATGATACAGAAACCATGAATTAAAGATTTTTTGCAATTTCTTCTTTTAAAATAACAGTCTTTTGATTCTTACCTCGAATTGCAAAATCAAACCATAATTTTATCTCTCCACAATCAACTAAAAGTCAAAAATGAAATTCATAATTACAATTTAACAACAATCAAAACAATAGAATGGAAAAATGCCGTCGCACATGTCTTAAAATTGAAACATTTTAAAAGGTTAAAAATTAAAAGATTAAAATTGAACTACTAGTTTCGACCTCATTAAAATTGAGGCCTTCATCTGGTTGAGAAACAAAATTAAAATGGAATTAAATAGCCATCGGGTTCATCTAAGGAAATATTTCAGTTACTGTGGAATGCTGGGAGGGCACGTCCGATTTCCAATTTTAGGTACGGGAGAGAAAAAAAAGGAAAAAAAAAAAAAAAAATATGCGTTTTATTCTCTCCTTTTTCTTCTATTAGTAATTTATCTTGAGAAATGCTGAGGTTTACATGTTTTATTTTTTATTTTTCCTATGGAGGCCCTAATCAAATATTTTACCCACCGATAAACAATCGTTGTAGGCTTCTGGCGTAGACAATATGTAATAGGATTCCCTACATTTACGCTTGAAATCATTGGTTTCCTTGTCAACTATAGAAATGCGTGAGAAATCTATTTTGTGGCCCGTTCTCTGGGAATGAACCACAGTATTATAATTTGTGTCGCGATTTACAACGGCATATTTATGCTGTTCTAATCGTTTCTGAAGTTTCTTATACCCCCGATATATTTGCAGGGGTGCCCATCTGCGCAGGGAATGGAATAGACCACTCCTTTTTGCTCCAATGGTTTTTTTGGTTGGTCAATCTTTTTAAAATTACCACAAATTTTTGCTAACGTATTGTTACTGGGGGAAGTCAATATGATATTGTATGGTTGTAGCTTTTTCGATAAGATCGTAAACAAAGTTGGATGGTAGGGAATAGAAACGAATCTTCTATTGTCCGATGGGGCTATGTTTTTAATGTTTTGGTAATGTGCTTGTATGAACCGAGTGGTGAGTTTGTTTATAAATTATTTTGGATCATCATTGGCCAAGAAAATACGTTTTAAGTTTACTAATCTCCTTTAAGAATAGGCTGGGATTGCTGGATATGTTGAAAGCTCTATTGATTGCCATCCTCAAATTGTTAATTTTAATTGAGATGGGGCATGAAGATTTAAAATTCGTGGTAATAGGTAGGGTAGTGGGCTTGCGATAAACGGACGTTTGAATGGTCCATTTATCGCGCTGGATTAGAACATCTAAGAAAGGAATGCTTTGTGTATGGGGATTTTCATTCTCCATCTTAAATTTAATGTTGGGATGTATGCCATTAATAACTTGTAAGATATTATCTTGTTGAGAGGAATCGGTGTAAAAAATAAGGTCATCTACGTACCTTGCATATAAACTGATGTTGATTTGATTTTGATCGTATATGAAAAATGCTTGGTCCTCAATATATGACATAACGATTTCCGCAAGGATGGCGGAGGCAGCCAACCCCATGGATAAGCCTGCTGTTTGCTTATATATGGCGTTATTAAAAGAAAAGAACTGAATCCGAGGCTTGGTTAGCAAAAACTGCATTACCACGGACTTAGGTGATAAAATGAAAGACAGTGCCTTAAAAATTCCTAGAATAAAATTTTTATCAAAAATACACAAGGAAGCCAATAACAAAGGAATTTACCCGGCAAGGCCTATAGTGAGTTGCCAAAGCTCAGCCATTAAAATGCTTTCCACTTTAATTTACAGTAAGTTCTCGGATATCACTAAAATTTCTTCCCACAGCGTTAAGAATAACAACGAATTTGTTCAAAAACTCCGTCTTTTAAATTTTCGGACCAATAGCTCTTTTTTCTCGTTGGATGTGGAAACGTTGTTCACATCTATATCCCCCGACCTTGCGATTCTTGCCCTCCTACATTTACGCTCAAAAACAAGTTTTAATTTTTTAGCTCTGCAAATTCAGGATGAAATC
This sequence comes from Thereuonema tuberculata, assembly GCA_023159025.1. Classification (NCBI taxonomy): domain Eukaryota; kingdom Metazoa; phylum Arthropoda; class Chilopoda; order Scutigeromorpha; family Scutigeridae; genus Thereuonema; species Thereuonema tuberculata. The sequence continues at coordinate 55,540,633 of JAFIDM010010028.1, read as the reverse complement.
ATTCCGCTTGTTGAAGCTTTATTTAAAATTCAGTTCTTTTCTTTTAATAACGCCATATATAAGCAAACAGCAGGCTTATCCATGGGGTTGGCTGCCTCCGCCATCCTTGCGGAAATCGTTATGTCATATATTGAGGACCAAGCATTTTTCATATACGATCAAAATCAAATCAACATCAGTTTATATGCAAGGTACGTAGATGACCTTATTTTTTACACCGATTCCTCTCAACAAGATAATATCTTACAAGTTATTAATGGCATACATCCCAACATTAAATTTAAGATGGAGAATGAAAATCCCCATACACAAAGCATTCCTTTCTTAGATGTTCTAATCCAGCGCGATAAATGGACCATTCAAACGTCCGTTTATCGCAAGCCCACTACCCTACCTATTACCACGAATTTTAAATCTTCATGCCCCATCTCAATTAAAATTAACAATTTGAGGATGGCAATCAATAGAGCTTTCAACATATCCAGCAATCCCAGCCTATTCTTAAAGGAGATTAGTAAACTTAAAACGTATTTTCTTGGCCAATGATGATCCAAAATAATTTATAAACAAACTCACCACTCGGTTCATACAAGCACATTACCAAAACATTAAAAACATAGCCCCATCGGACAATAGAAGATTCGTTTCTATTCCCTACCATCCAACTTTGTTTACGATCTTATCGAAAAAGCTACAACCATACAATATCATATTGACTTCCCCCAGTAACAATACGTTAGCAAAAATTTGTGGTAATTTTAAAAAGATTGACCAACCAAAAAAACCATTGGAGCAAAAAGGAGTGGTCTATTCCATTCCCTGCGCAGATGGGCACCCCTGCAAATATATCGGGGGTATAAGAAACTTCAGAAACGATTAGAACAGCATAAATATGCCGTTGTAAATCGCGACACAAATTATAATACTGTGGTTCATTCCCAGAGAACGGGCCACAAAATAGATTTCTCACGCATTTCTATAGTTGACAAGGAAACCAATGATTTCAAGCGTAAATGTAGGGAATCCTATTACATATTGTCTACGCCAGAAGCCTACAACGATTGTTTATCGGTGGGTAAAATATTTGATTAGGGCCTCCATAGGAAAAATAAAAAATAAAACATGTAAACCTCAGCATTTCTCAAGATAAATTACTAATAGAAGAAAAAGGAGAGAATAAAACGCATATTTTTTTTTTTTTTTCCTTTTTTTTCTCTCCCGTACCTAAAATTGGAAATCGGACGTGCCCTCCCAGCATTCCACAGTAACTGAAATATTTCCTTAGATGAACCCGATGGCTATTTAATTCCATTTTAATTTTGTTTCTCAACCAGATGAAGGCCTCAATTTTAATGAGGTCGAAACTAGTAGTTCAATTTTAATCTTTTAATTTTTAACCTTTTAAAATGTTTCAATTTTAAGACATGTGCGACGTCATTTTTTCATTCTACATGAATAGCGCACGTAAAAATTATACACATTAAAACAATAGAAATAATAACTATATATCATTATATCCACTACAGTAGATACGATAAATATTTGTAATATTTGTAATATATTAATTAATATATGTAGAGTTTTTATAAAAAAAAGTTAGTATCGTTAATCTTATTCTGTATTTTCACTTTAATGTTGCTATTCCTTCTTTATTTTTTGTTTTTAATTTTATTTTAGATTTTTTTTTTATTTGAGTCAAGTTAGTCAAGTTAGTCCGTCGATTTTGTACTTCGTTATTTTCTATTTCAATTTTGTTTTTTGTCCTTTCGTTTTCTTTTTTTTTGGTTTTATTCAAAGTCGTATAACTCTTGTAGGTGCTCTTTGCTTCTCTATCCGTATTGACGGTTCTATCTTTAGAACAGCACTACAACAAAAAAGCATAAACAACAATTTGTTATCACCATAACAATAATAGTCTCGTAAACAGGCCGTTACTTTATAGAAAAAGTCCCCTCGATTTCTGGGTTTCCAGAACTTTTTACTTGCACTAAGAAGCTTTCTATTTGGTCTGACTTCATTGCTTGTATTCTCTCTCAAAGATTTAAAGAAAAGTTTATAAATGCATTAGACTTATTAATATATTTGAAGAAATAGATGCGTTAAGATTGATGGAGGATATCTTCTACAAGGTAAGGAGACAGTTTGTTCATTGTAAGTGGCAGTTGTTATTTTTTTTTAAATAAACTGTTATTTCTGATGTTAACAGATTAACGTGAAAGAAAATAAAAGTAAGATTGTAAAAAAAAGGGGTACATTATGAATAGTAATGTAAAAATTATATATAAAGAAACGGATTAAAAAAATCATAGAAAGTTGTATAATAAAAAATACTAAAGAAAGTAATTTTAATAAGTACGAGGGAACTAACGTAGACCCTGCTACTATTTTATTAGTTAGAGACTTATTAAAAATTGATGTAAACAAACTGGTAACAATTGATGTTTTTAATTATTGATGCTAGCGTATTTTTATTATAATAGATTAGATTAATTGAAAGTGGTTGACATGATTGCCGAGCACGTCGACCTGAAAGATCTTTTGTACTATCTCACGGAAAGAAGGACAGACGGAGAGAAAGACTGAGGAAGGATGGTGTGAGAAATGTAGGGGAAATGGGAGAACCCCGGGAAAACCTGCCCAGCGGGATCGCCACCATCAACGAAACCCACATGAGAACCGAACCCGGGACTCAGAGGTGAGAGGCCAGTGTCTTAGCGACATCGCCAACCGCGCGGCCTTTTATTATAATAAATAATGATCAAAATTGTTTAAAATTGTATTAAATGGATGAGTCTTTGTAACAACAATCTAATCTGTTGCTTTAACGTGTTTTTAATTTGTTTTTGTGTTCAAGACAATTTTTGTTGTTTGTAGTTATTCCATATATTTTCATTTTTTCCTTGACAAAGAGAAGACGTAAAATTCCCGAAAATTCGCCAAAGTATTTAATAAAGTAATGTTAAATACTAAATTATGCTGAGTGCGGAGTTTTTGTGTTATGAAAAGTAAGATTGGGTTGGGATTGCACCAGGTTAAACAAAATAGGAACAACAAAAATGAATAAAAATTACCCTACAGTTTCAATACTCCACGGAGTATCATCCTCAGGAGGTAACTTGTTAAATGATAGTCGGGAGGGAGATGCGAAGAAATTCTGATGAGTGAGAAAAGGATCAACCCCTTCCTTCATCCCGTGTAGTCCATTTGAACTCTCCCTTTTACCTCTCCCCATAATTCCCCCGCACCTGACCTTCCCCCCCCCCCATATAACTACCTGCCTCTGAGGATATTACTCCTTGGAGCATTGAAACCCGTAACGTAGTTTTTATTAATTTTTATTGTTTCAATTTTATATATCCTAGTGCTATCCCAATTCAGTCTTAGAACTATTATTTCTGATCACAAATGAGAAGGATGGTAATTTGTTATTTTGAAGAATTAATAAATAGGAAGATGCTAAGATTTTCTGTGGAGTTGGTAACAGTATTTATTTTTTACTTCCAAAGCTTTTGGAAACAAACGGTAAGAGTCGACATTATCTCTCGATGGCTTTAATATCGACATCGATAATACTTTCATCGCCATCTTATAGTTAAATGTCAGACTGGGAAATTATGTGTTCAGATTGAAATGAAGAAATGAATTGCTGAATAAGGAATTTCATCTTTCATTGAACTGAAAAAAATTCTTTTCATTGAATTTAATGCAAATAAAACTGATCAGTAAAAAAGGAAATATCTTTTACTTAGTTTTAGGATTAAAAAATAATGAACTATATTATAAATAATAACAATAAATAGAAACCATTATTTAAGAAATAAGCATTGATTCTAAGTTGGTTATTTTATTAGTATTAAATTTCTAATATTCAACATTTTGTTTTAAATTATCTTGTTCTTGTAGTACTCAAAATTAGAATGATTTTGTTTTCTTTTCATAAATGTATTTTTATATAAAATGCATTAAGCGCTTTAACAAGTAATTTTAAATAACTCAGAATAAATAAATAAAATCAAAATATGTTCCATTTGAATATTTGTAATTAATAGTTTCATTACAAACTTAATTCTATAGAAGTGCTCTAATTCCATTCTTCTCATTTTGTAAAATTCTGTCCTTTGATCTCTAGTAAACACAGTGGCTGGAAGTTGAATGGAATGTTTTTAAGGAACTATTTTGTGAAAATGAGGACTTTATCATTAAAGCTTTAAATGTCTTTCAAATTCCAAGGTGAAAATTGTCTCATGGAATGAGAAACTTACTTCTTTCGCTTAAACATTCTAAAGCAACTACTTTTATCAAGAATTGGAAACATCAAGTTCCTAATACAAAGAGAATTGGTTAAATATCTGCTTCGGTAATTAATTATAAGTGACAGTTTAGAAGAAGAAGCGCTTTTAAGATAAACTAATTCACTAAATAGATTTCAGAGGGTTAATGTTTCTCTCTAATTAAAAGCTCTCTGTTTGGTTGTTTTGGAGTGACAAATACAGCTTCGTTTCTCATCTGTGGTTCACGAACTTCTCGAGGTTTTCAAAGTTTTCCAGGATTTCCCAATACAAATTCTGTATTGGCTACTGCATCAAATTTACAATGAGTAAATAACTTAACCAAGAATAGCAAAGTCTAGTTATTTTTTTAGAGGATAAGACAAATTTCAATATAAATCCTACACAGTTATTAATTCGTGGAATGTCCGGAAAAACAATCATCTAATAAATAACTTTCAATGCACTGTAAAATGAAGAAACCTCTTTTTCCATTCTTTCGACAGTCGAGTATTACATTTGATGATATCTCAAATGTATTCTCTCAAAAGATTATATCTATATAATCGATGATATCTATACGATCCTTTACAATAATGCTATGAGAATAAGTTATGAGGATTATTACTTGAAAGAAAATGAAATAAAGTATTAGACATAAGACGAATGACTGATGATCTTTTTTTTCAGACATTATATAAAATAGGAGGTTCGTTTGATAAGAATGGTAAATGGCACTTAGATGACAGCATTATGAAGAAATCATTCCATCGCCATTTTAGCTTGTATCGAGTTTCAGTTGTGTGGCAGGTAAGGTTTGACAGCCACCTAAATCGACCACTGTCGCATGCAAGTGCTGTTTCACCAGGATAACGAGCCATCTCACAAATCGACAGTGCAATGGCAAAATTGCACGAATTGGGCTTCGAATTAATTCCTCATCCATCCTATTCCTCTGACTTAACCCCGTACGACTTCTTCCCGAAGTTAAAAATTTGGCTCGACGGGAAGAAATTTTCAGTGAATGAGGATGTCAACGACAGCGTCAATAACTATTTGCAGAGTTTGAGAAAACCGACTTTTCCGATGGAATGAAAAAATTCGAAACACGCTGGGCCAAGTGTATAGTCCTTGAAGGAAACTACGTTCAGAAATAAAATTGATTTTTTTCGAAAAAAATATGTTAACTTGTTTTTTTAACAAACTTTTCAAACTATCCTCGTATTTGAAAAAGATACTTAGTGATTGCATTCATAAAATTTTACAAGGCTAAATTATTTTTATATAATATGGAGTTAATTTTTGATGATCATTTATTATCTACAGCTACACCAAGACTTCTGATATGAAATGAGAAGTTCACTCCGTAACTCTTCTGTCCAGAAGGAAATGAACCTTATTATAACAGAACTGTATTGCTTTACAGAAGGACATTGCGTGTGTATTGAGCAAGACATATTCAGATACATTCTCTTGGTAAGTATTAAAACATAATGTAGTCATTAAGGCATAGCCGAATGGTGAAAGTGAGGGTCTAATACACCTAACCTGGGTTCGAATCTCAGAACTTCATTGATTGTTCCTCTTTGTTTCTCTCGTCTGTATGCTGGTCTCTTGTTTTCATGACTTGTTCCAGAATTAACACCTCTTTCTGGACAACGTATCCTCATTTGCGCTTGTGGATTAGTGTATTGAGGGGAGTTATTGTTAGGGCTTCTTCATTATAGGGGTCCCCTTCCTCCTTTGCTTCCGAAAATGAAAGAAATGTAGCATTTTGGACATTTTTTTTATTGGAAAGTCTTGTTTTGTTTGTAAACTCTCCCCCACTCTTACTCACCTACCCATCCTTTTTTTTATTGGTTGAGCGTCAAAGACTCCCTCCCCTATAACCCCTTCTATTCCAAATCCCTCAATACGACTATGTTCTTCCCCCAATCAAATACCGCAAACGAAATCGCATGCAAACAAAAACAAAATAAAAAAAAAATAAAATTTAAAAAAAGTTTTTTACGTGTGTTAAAAATTTTTTGAAGTTCTTA
>JAFIDM010010028.1:55505290-55524326 GCA_023159025.1 Thereuonema tuberculata | reverse complement strand
GGTAACAGATGCAGAGATAGTAACAGCCTAACTTGCTATAGTCTCAGCCTCTCTATGGAAATTCGATAACTTCAATAAGAGACATGAAAGCGAAATCGGAGAAAATGTAAAAATAATTTATTGTCACGCTCTGGTATTGGTTCCATTAATAAGTACAAATCGTAAAGATTTTGTATTCTCTATTTATATTTTAATACCATTATTTTAGTCAATTAGATAATTAATTATCATTTAGATCTATATCCCTTTTTTACGCCTGTGTTTGCGAATGTTTACACGTGCTCTTGCATTCATCGATGAAATCATTTGATTCAATTTCTTTTCAAGAATAGATGCATAGAAATAAAAATGCAAAATTTCTCTTGCGCTATATTTTGTGTTAGTGTACGTAATTTCAGTTATCTTAATAAACGTATTCCATTTCGTACGTAAACATACACAACGGTTGTCTAGTAATGCAAAGATACTTAACTTTGTAGAATGTGTAGAATAATACTTTTTTTTTAACACTGAAAAATAACGGGAAATCTACAAAATGGTCCAAATTTATTTCAGAAATTAAAAAAACAGTCGAACCAAAACACTAATAGTTAGCGTTGACGTGTGAATAAAGAAGAATGGGCAGATCTGCCCCATCCCTTTGTAGCGATAAGATATATACGTAAGGTAAAATCTCCATCAATAGAACATTTTTTATTATTACGACTTGTCTCAATTATTAGTCCGTTCGGAGTTATATGCATCTAGATATAACATTTGAGGGATTGATTGTGGTAAGTGTGGGCTTCCCTGCTTCCCTGCCACTCACATTCACCACAATCAATCAATCACACTGTTAATAATTATTATAAGTACTTAATAATTAATATTCTCATTTATTTCAATTAAATAATAATTGTTTACATGGTATAAATGGAAATAACATTTACTGTTACTGAAAATAATTATTAAATGATAATTAAGTAATACATCCGGGAAGTAAGATGTCAACGAGATAAGTCATATCTAGATGTATATAAATCCGAACGGACTAATAATTGAGATGAGTCGTAATAATAACAAGTTCTACGTAAGGAGATCCTTCTTTAGATATACAATATATCTTATCACTATACAGGGTGGGGAAAATTCCCATAGAGAATCGTTTGCCCATTCTCCTTTACTAAGAAATCACTGAGAAGAACAAACATAATATTTAAAAACAACAACATTATATTCAAAGATAAAAAAAAAAAGTTATTTCCTCAGAAATTTCGGACATTATCTCTTCATAAATATAAAAAAAAAAAAACAGTCCAAATTTATTATGGAAAATGATGAAGGTCACGTGCTATATTTTTCGTAACAAATTTTTTTTTTTTTGTTTTTTGTTTTTCTCACCAGATGATTCCCGAAATTTGTGAGGGCGAAACCGGTAGTGTATTTTTATCTTTAATATTATGTTTGTTACTTTCAGTAACTTCTTATAATTTGCATTTCTTACGTTACAGTAGTGCCATTCTCGAAAGGTTCCCGAGTGACTGTGGTGGACTTAAAATATATTATTGTACAGTTATTATATGTATTTATATATAAATATAAACAGGATAGGATCAGTGTTTATCACCGTCACAGCATCTGTAATTTTATTGCTCAATTTTGTTTTGGCTTCCCCTGTTTATTTCGTACATTTTGTTTTACTAATTCAGTAATTACGGATGTCATGTAAGTAATTACATTTACATAAATAATTATAGTATATGCATTAAGTTATATAAAAATATAATATAAAAAAATTACTTTTTTTTAAAAATTATTATAAATAATTGAAATTTTAAATCGGACGGCTTTTGTAATGATGAGCTGATCTAAGTCTACATCATAACTTACAATCATATATAATTATATGTAAAATAAAAAAATGTAAGAAAAAAAATACAAATATATATATATATTAAAAATTTATAGATGTAATCGATAAGTTATACATTTATGCTGTAGATGAGAAAAAGAGAATTCTATTCCTAATATACTATAATTTTAATTACATTAAATTAGAATAGTTTAGTTTATATAAGTATATATTAAATTTACCTAATATGTACACAATTAAAAAGAAATGAGAGTTAACTTTTTTTCATATAAAACCATGGAAATAGAAAGTAGAGGCTTATGTTATTAGAACTCTACTAAAACAATATTTTCTTTTCTTTTCCTCTTTATTACTGGTGATATGTCCTTCTTCCATTTGCTACTGCGAGGCAATATTTGTTTACCTTCGATGACGCAGCACCTTCAGATCAGTCGGCCAAGATAAAGTTAATATCACCGATGTCTTTCTACGAATTATTCGGATAAGAACGTTCTTTTCCAGAACCCAATGTGCTTTGCTAAGCATTCCTTGGCTTTTTTTCTTTCCCCCTTTTGTTTCTGCCAAAGCAAACGTATGACGTCAATATCGCCTCGTTTCGTAAAAGCAAAGAAAAACTTACCAGCGAATTCACAGACAGCAGATGGGAGTGATATAAACAACTTTAAGGAACGAGAAAACTCTGACGTCTCGATTCAACACCTGGAGAAAGGAGATCTAACTGCTGCTTCTCGCTACTGGCTTTGATCTTTATTTAGGGAAATAGTTTTGTTTTAAGAGTTAACATTTAGTCTTGATGACTCTCAATTAAACGCACTAGAATTCAAAAATAAAGATTCGTTATTAATCCATACAATGACGCAGATCTTAATTACACGATATAATAAGTAAATAAAAATACAGAATCTACTCTACAAATGAAGAAAACCTCCTGTGCCATTTTTCTCCTTGATACGAAATTAATTGAATAGGTCCAAAATGTATGTACTGCTATATCTGAATTGCTTGTATATGTAATGTAAGATAGATAGGCCTACTGATGTTATAAAATTGTATTAAAAATACATTCTGGATGTTTATGTATAACATTTGAAGGTTTATGAAGAGATCACGTAGAATGTGTAATTTTTGATAGATTCATATACATATACGTATCATCATTTTTCTGTTATTTTATATATTATCAGAGCTGTCCTTCAAGGAAGATGGAGAGGGACTCTTGGCGACCCTACACTTTTTGCGGTCTTGCAATCCGTAAAAAAGAAACTGAAAAGTAATAAAAATCAATATTTAAAGAAATAGATAGATGTATCCTTATTTTTATTATAATAACAATATTTTAAAAACTTTAAAACAAAAAAAAAGTTTAAAAAATATTGATTTTTAGAATCACAGCGTACTTTATTATAAGGGCCCCGCAAAGAATTTTTATCCAGGGCCTCGTAAATTCTAGAAGCAGTCCTGTATATCATCGTATAGGTAAAAGTCCTCGTGGTTGCTAAAAAAAATCATTATAAACTGAACAAGCTAAATTTCGTGTAAAAACTGAAATCTTCAACAAAATATTAGGAAATTATCCTTTTAATATATTTATAAATGGCATGCCGGCATGGCCTAGTGGTTAGACAGTGGTCTTCCATCCATCTACCCAGGTGAGGCTCCTGGGTTCGAATCCTGGCATCCGCTTGGGTGTTTACTTTCTTTCCTGTGTTTATCTGCTTTTTTCTTCTTCTCTTTCTCTTCCGCTGTCTATGGCATTGAAGTGTGAGGAAAATTGTCAGAATTGAAAATGAAAACGAAAAACCCTTCACAATTTTTGAACATGTTGGGGTTACAGATCCACAAAGATGAAAGCATATGTGGATGTGCCCACGGCCCTACGCTGAACAAAAATAACAAATATATAATTATAAAGCATAAATTTTTAACAGCAGAATATTGCATCAAATTCTGTTATTGAAGACGTGTGCTTTTGATATTTTTTTCCCTCGGATATTAGGTTTTGGTTATATGCAGATATTTACTATATTTTTCATGTTAATTCATGTATTCTAGTCAAAATGAAGATGTCTCGATTTTACAAAAAGGACTGTAATTGACAATATCAGATTTTGCATCTCTAGTATCCTATAAATTCAGCACCACAAGCACTGCTATAACATAGGATGTTTTGTTGTAATAAAAATTACTGTTTCTTAGAACATTGTTTTTCTTTTTCTCCACGTTTTGGGGATGTGGATTCCATTTTTACTCGCGTATTAATAACTTTGCAAATAACTTAATTAATTTATAGAGATATTTGCTTTATAATGGATCTACAATCGTTTAGGAACTTTCTCGTGTGCATTCTCTCAGAGAAAATAGCGCTTGAAGCGATAAAAATCACTTAGAAAATGGTTTATTATGATTAAAATTAAGAAGATTCAAATTTAAGTAATTAGGATTTAATTAATGTTTTAAGAAGTTAAAAACTATATTATTTCTGTTGAGCAGAGATTAAAATATAGACGGAGGCTTTTTTACTGTTCACTATGTTAAAAAACAAAGAAAAAACAGTAACATAGTGAATTAATCAATGAATGAATTAATGAAAGCAGATTTAAAGTTCTTTAAGGTATATCTTTGTATGTGTGGGTTTTTAACATTCATTAATCACAAATCCCTCGTGAATTGTTTCATCCATTGTAGTTTACTGGAAAATAGTAATTAAAAGAATTTAATATTTTATCGTAAGTTTTTAATACAAATGGCTAAATGTATTGTCAGCTTCATTAGCCTTTAAATACAATATTAAAGTATTAATTTGCTGATCTGCTGCCACGCGTTCTCAATTCGGCGTTTTTCCTTTTACCCGTTCTAATTTACAATTAATGTTTCTAATTCAATAAACAATAAATTTAAGTAGTTTTCGGTTTATACAGAAATGAGACTTAATATGGAAATGAGGTTCAATAACTTAATATTTCGAATTTATTTTTTAGAGCTCCTTATTCAAACGTCCACTACCATTATTTCATATTCTTCTAAAATTATTTACAGAGCTAAGTTACTGCTAAAAACTTAGAAAAGAAACGTTAAACTGATCCTTTGTCAAGTCTAACTGTATTCTTGGCATAGCACTCTTTACTACTTAGATAAATAATGCGTTAATAATGTAAAAGATCACACCGCTTTTAAGTTTAAAAAGCAGTAACTTCTTAAAGGAAATTGTATTTTCAAACAGTAATGAAAACTAGTTAGGCTACTTTATTTTTGTTTCCATCGAATATCAAAGGTGAGTTCAAAATTCTCTATCCCCCAATGCTTCATGCCAATTGGTCCGTTGTTAAAGGTCTCAGAACAGAGATCAATGATTCAGTTAAGGAATTTATTAAAGCAAATTGAACTAAAAGCTCGAAATGTGGGTGCATTTTTTTGTGTGATGTTATTATGATTTTTGCACGTTAAATTTGATGTCATGTGTATTCTTTTTCTAAAATTTAATCCTAAATCAACTAAGCGTCTGCTAGCGGGGATTGAATGACTGCTCTTTTTTATTCTTAATTTATATTTTGTTGTTTTTAATATGGCGGGCGGTTGTTTTGTTGAATTTTGTTTTCTTAAATGTTTCTTGAGTTTACTGAACTATAGATACTGGAGAATCCATCTGATGATGTTTAGGAAACCAGAAACAGCTGTCCTGGATTCCCAGTATCCAAAATACTAAAAACAGCTCAGTGAATTCTTACTTGTGTACGTGTATGTTTTTTATTGTAGTGTTACTATGATTATTAATAATTACAAAATTATTATTTATTACATTAACTAGTTTGTATCACTAGTACTTTTCTTTTTATATGATTGGAAATTATCACATTTTCACCGCATTATCCATGCTGTAATATTTCTTAGGCAGCGTCGAAAGAAAATCTTAGGATTTTATAGTTTTAAATTACTTTTCACTTTTATGATATACAACGAAAATTCTTCTTAAAAATTCCTTTTTTTATTCACAATATTTCGTTTTCTTCAATAGAAAACTTCTTCAGGTCAAATTGAGAACAAGAATGCCTATCTGTCTTCAAGATAACTCCAAGTGCAAAATCCCTGAAGGTTGAAACCGAGGCTTCTCGTTAACAACTTTCGTTTTAACAAACTGTCCTTGTACTTAGACACACATATTGAGGAAAAATGTACTAAAATGTATTATATGTAAGTGAAGGTAGGAGCTCAAATACTTAGATAAGTGCAACTAAGTGAGGAAATACAGATCTCTAATGCAAGAAGATGAGCTGAATGCAAAAAATCGATCACAATGTGAACCCACAGAACACACGGAAACCCACAGAAAACTGTAACATCTCCAACAAAATTACTTGAAATCAACTTAAATTTAACGTGCGTGATAAGATTATTACATAAAAGAAAGCAGAAACTCCCATAATTAAACAAAAATTCACTGAGCTATTTTTGGTTTTTGTACTGGGAATCGGAGACGGTACCGTTTCGAGTTACTACACTCTCATCAGTCCAATCCGCCCAGTACACCTAGCTCAGTGAAGAAGGACAATATACAAAACGGACACATGAACAAGACAAGGATCCCTCATTTAAAAACAAAACAGAAAATCAAGAATAAAAGGAGAGTACAACAAACCCACTCTAGATTCCGCTTAGCTGATAAAGGATTTAATGATTAAAAAGTTAGTATATCAAATTAAATTTCATGTGCATGACAAGATATATTAGATACAAGAAAATGTGTTTTAAACCAAAAATAGCTCAGAGAATTTGTGCTTAGTTATGTGCGTTTCTTTTTTCTTTTATGTAATAAAATTATTTGAAGGTTGCACTATTTTACTCTGTACATACCATATGTGTCTTGTGCAATTAATCTTTGCTTATCAAAAGATTAGACAAGAAAACTATACTTCCTTATCTATTCCCAAAATTATTGATTTTAATTACAAAGCAGTCGTTTAAATTGTAAGAAGCTTAACCGGAAAGTAATTAACATTGGTTTATTCTGGGTTTTCCTACTAACTGTTAAAAATCGTAATTTATTTTTGCTTTAATTTTCATTTTTTTAATCTTTCTTTTATTCACAAGAATTAGCGAATAAAACTATTTTTAATACTGCTTCCCTTACTTTCCGGGATTTCCGGAATGTCATACGTATTAGGTTGTTTGACATCTCAACAGAACATTCAATGTCTGTCATTAACCTGAGTTAGCTCTCAGAGGAACAAATAAGAAGTTGCTGTTTGAGAACTCACTCGAAGCAGTAAAACAAACCTGTCTTTACTTTAGATCTTCCGGAAAATGGCCCGGACATCCGTTGGAATCGCTCTCTGAAATGCATTAGAGAATGAAAGGAAGATGTGATGAGAAATGAGAACGAACCATATCGAAGGAAGCTAATTATCATTACTGTCCTTCCTGTAATCTGTAAACATTATAACTTAAAATATAATCTAAATACGTATAACCATAAAATAGCATGTAACGTATTTTTACTTTTATAGATTTAAAGGTGCAAAAGAAATTACAAATGTTTTGTTTTTTTAAGTTTAATTACAATTGCATTAAAATACAGATATTTGTTTTTCTAACAAACTGTATTAAACATTTAATTAAAATATGTAGTTTCCTTTCCAATATAATACAGAATCAATTAGTAAATTAAATAGGGTCCAGGATTAATAGAAGGGATTATTGAATGTAATCTACATCTAATAGAGATTATATACCTGGAATTAAAGTTTATAAAAATTCTGAGGAAATTTGATGAGATTGAATTTAAAATTTTGCTTTTTTTTTCTATTTTTCTTTATTTTTGTTTAGACTGATACAAATCAAAGAAAAAAATGTCCTCGTATTTGTAAATTACGTAAAGTCCGTAGATAGATAGATTGATTTCGCGAGTTTACTAATCTTTGGGAAAATTATGCTCAAGTTTTGAAAGATGTGACCGGACGCTCTGGTTTAAAGGCATTTCATAAAAATTGTATTAAAACTAACAATATATGGATTATCAGTATTTTACAAAATGTTCTGAGTACATAAGAGGGAGCTATTTCATTAAGTAATTTGTCTAGGCTTCAGCTGAGATAAAGAGAAGGAAAAATGATGTCTTGGACATACAGAGCATTAGTTTGAGCGTGAAAATAGGAAAGATAATGCGATTTATCACAAAAAGAAAATAAGTAAATGAAGTATAGCAACAAACAAGGGAAAAGTCCTTCCTCTTCCTCTGACCATAAACTAGTTCAGTATCGTCGAGTTGGTGATGACAGTAATTAATGTTGTGAAGTTGGAAGTGAAAATTGACATTCTAAAGTGTCAATTTTTTTTAAGTTAGGCTATAGGATTGTTACTGCTATTAAAGATAGATTTCAATAATTGTGAACTTATTGTCTATAATACAGTTGTACTGTAACTGCGTTGTAATTTGTACATTGTTCATTTACGTATAAATTGGATGGCAAATGCACTGCAAAGAAGCTTGTTTTGTTCAATTTTATTTGAGCAAAGACGGTTAATAGTTATAGGGTATTAACATAGAACTTTAATGTAAAGTTCTATGTTAATACCCTATAACTATTAACCGTCTTTGCTTAAGTAACTTACATTACTATAAAATTTACAGTCCATTCCAAATGGTTAAGAAGAGTTAAGCACAATGAATAAATGAAATTCGAGTAGTTATCAGGATTAAGTTCCGTAGCTCCAGTTTGCTTTGAAAGTCGAAAAAACTGAAGTGAGACATATTCTCTACCTTACTAAAATTCCAGCTCTTCCTGATTGTTTAATATAGTACTGTTAATCATAGTTATGGAAAAGCTATCTAATACACAATATACTAGTTTTAACAGGCAATGGATTCTTTATATGGATAGCTTCAGCTTCCTTTAATATATTATCTGATTCACTTTTCAAAATTCTTCTTTTAAAAAAGGATAAAAACTGATTTCTATTTATCGATATAATTTCGCAATCATCAGAAAGACATTCTAGATTTACACCAATCACAAGTTAATTTACTCTCGAAATATGTTATGTAATTTGGCAAATTTATTCTTTTCCATTTGTAATTGAATTTCAAGAATCATTATGGTGTCATTCAATCAAACATTTACACAATGAAACGAATGATCGAACGCAGGTTATTAGCAGTGGAAATGGATCGGTGACTCAGATTGGTTTCTGTTAAATGGAAATCATAGCGAAGTACGCATCTGTCGCTAATCCATCTATTAACACGATGATAATGTTAGTTTTAAAGAAGATTTAATTGCTATATACAGGACGCATAATTGGCAATTTTCCTGAATACTGGCGGAATTGAAATAAAGAATAAAAGAAAGCAGACATTACATGAAAATATTACAAGAAATTAGAGATGGGGAAAGTCGTTCTTTTTACTGAACTAGTTCTTTTGAGATAGTTCTTTTTATTGAACTTGTTCAATAAACTAGTTCAAATGAACTAAGTGGTTCTTTTTACCTTAACAATAAAAAAAAAAAGGTTTTCAAATACTTTTACAAAAAAAAAAAAAAAAAAAAAAGGTTCTCAAATACTTCATATAAAACGAAATAAACCAATTCCAAAAGCCAATAGTGGAGTGGTAAAAGAACGAACTAGTTCATTTGAACTAGGTCGTTCGTGAACTATAGTTCTTTTTATGAACTATTTCGTTCATTAAACTAGTTCTTTTGTACGAACTAGTTCATTTGAACTAGGTCGTTCATTAAACTAGTTCTTTTATACGAACTAGTTCAATGAACTAGTTCGTTCACGAACTACCCATCCCTACAAGAAATGCTAGCAGTGGAAACACAGTAGTGTTACTATGATAAAATGAAAATATGGAGTCAAGGCTAGAGCCTTGTAGTATCCTTCACTCATTCACTGTTATTGTGGATAAATATACACTGAAGACAGTATCTAGCGTTGGAAGAATTTATTTGTAAAAATTATTAAATTCAAAAATTATTAAATGGCTTTCTGATGATTTATTTTACAATGTGAAAAATGACCATTTCTTTTGAATAAACATCCATGCTTATCATTCACATCAACAACAATAACATAATTCTTGGTATCCTTACATCAAATTATGTAAATATTAAATAAATAAAACTACAAATAGGCCTACTGCATCCTTTGGAATAACCCGCTATATTTCAAAAACATATTCTGTTTTCTTCATCAGGTACATTATGGAGAGAAATTAATAAGTTTCTTCTCCTTAAATCATAAAAAACATGAAATAAACATTGAATATGATAACAGTTTTTTATTATCAACGAATATGATAACAATAAATTTTTAAAACAATATTTGTTTTTAAAGAACAATCTGAAAATTTGAAAAATATTAAATGTTAAGTAATAACATTATAATAATATATAATAACATTATAATGACATTATATTAATAATTTTCAAATTTTTAGATTGTTCTTTAAAAACTTAAATTGTTTTAAAAATTTATTGTTATCATATTCGTTGATAACAAAAAAAACTTTTATCATATTCGATGTTTATATTGTCATCATATTCAATGTTATTCCGAGATATCATACAATTGTTATCATATTTGATGTTTATTTCACGTTTTTTATGATTTAAGGAGAAGAAACTTATTTAATTTCTCTCCATAATGTAATTGATGGAGAAAACAGAATATGTTTTTGAAATATAGTGACTTTATTCCAATGGAGGAAGAATTTGTGGTTTTGTTTATTTAATAAAGCTTTGTAAGTTTCTTACTCTAACAACATAAAAATGCTTTATATTTTCTGAAACCTTTTTCCCGTTATTTTTCACAATCCCTTTAAAAAAAAAAACTTTACTTACTGTATCTTCCCCGATTTTCATTCATTTTTTATCAATACATTTGTAAATCTAATAATTATAATAGAATATTCTATTATAAACTTATTTGTTTTGTCATTAATCAAAATAATGATGCAATCGTAATAAATACCAATAGTAGGAGTATCTATGTTAATCAAAGCAAAAGAAAGTAGAAATGAAGATATATTTTTACAAATCGGGGTCGTGTACAAATTAAAATGAAGATCTTCTGTATGTTTTGATAATGCAGGGAGGACTTTGAAAGAGTTTTAGAACATATGGCAGCTTATAAGAAGAAACGACCTAAAGTGTCAGAATGGGCTGAATATTGTTTAATTAAGCAACATAATCCAGACCCGATAGTAGAAGTCATGTTTCATATTAATGACAAAATAAATCGGTTTAAAGTGGAATCTTGTTTTATTAGAAATTTCCCGTTGATGTATTTTGTAATAAGGTTATGGAAAGAGAAAGAATATATATAATAGAGATTTTTTAAATCACCTTCGTTTCATTAACATATAGTTGATAGAAGATTTGTAGACCTCTAAATAAATTCGAAAAAGCTGCAATCAACTATTTAATGACTTTTAATTGGACTGAAAGCTCATAATTAAAGATGAAATTTAGAATATAAAATATTTCGTGAATAAGCAAAAATTAGACATACCGGTATCATATAGATTAGAAGAAAATCACATCAATTTCAGTTTACAGTGGAAGGTATAATTAGGAATTTAGGGGTCGAAGTAAGTTTGGATGAAGGGGTTGCAATATAAATCAAATTATACTGAAACCTGCAGCACCATCCTTCTTAGAGACAAATGCTAATGAAGTTGCTTTTAAAAGCTATTACTTTGCAAGAAAAGATGTGGATATTAATCAAGAAAAGAATTTAGCCTACATATTTTGGTCCACAAACAAGCATACAAAGACAAATGTAAGTAATTAGAAGTGATCCAAGATAATCGTATCGTACAAAAAAAAGCAACATCATTTACATAAGAAATGAAATTTAAATTGGATTGTCCAAAAATTATCTAACGATCGTCAAAACTGAAACTAAGAATAGACCAAGAAAACGGTTGTATGTTACTAATTTTAAAAATCAGACTTGTCCAATCTAGCTGCTGAAGCTTGGCGCAAAGTCATGCGAAAATTCCCGAAGTAATGCAGATGAAGAGATGTCTATACTGTTTTAATCTGTAATAAAATAACAAGCAGGTAAATAAGAGAGGAAAATAATAATACGAAAGGTAAATAAGTGGCTTATTTTTCATTACTTTATTGCGATTTCTGTGAGTTTATTTACATTTAACGAAGCATGGTGTGATTTGTAAAAGATTTTTATATTCTCAATTTTGGATGAAGTGTAGATGCTTTCAAAAGGAAACAAACTACGAATTTTATTAATGTATCCCGTATCGAACTTCTGTTATTGCGCCTTAAGATAAAGGCAGATAAAGAAAACATTAAAAAAAATCACCAAAGAGGAATGCAATATTTTTCTAGTTAGTAATAAAAATAAATTAAAAATTTAACGGTTAATTTATTTCGTTAATTAGGAAATAAGTTAATTAAAAATGTAAGTAATTTTAATTAAACTGTTTTAGCGCGTAGATAAAAACTTATTAAACATAGAGACCGTAAAGAACCTTTACACATATATTAACAATTAAAATTAAAACAAGGCGACGTTTTAAAGTCCAAGTATTCGAACTTTTTCATCAGGCAATGAAAACAAAAGTGAATACAAAAATATTGAGAATTCCTTACGTTTAATTAATGTAAGTAATACGCTAATACTTTTTCGTTTTAAATATACTCAAATAATATTTTAAGCTTTTGTACATTGCGATAACAAAAAAAAAATGTTAGTACATGAAATAAAGATATTCCAATTATCAAAAGACAGATATTCTAATTATCAAAAAAGAATTTTCCTTCTGTTCTTTTTAGCCTCTGGAAAGGAAACAACTTTCTAATGTGTGTTTATTTTATTCTTATTTCTAAGCTCTAATGGTAGAAACGATGTTTTTTGATTTATGAAACCGTGTTCTAATTCTATCCTTCTGGCTGTATCGAATTAAAAGCTTAAAAGGAGAAGCCTGCTAAGACGAAATCCATCTTCTGCTTTGTTAAGACTTTCTGTATCAATTTAATCTTGAGAATTAAAATCTTGTTCTCATTTCTTATTTATCTCTTTTAGTTTCTGCTTTACGCTGCAGTGAAAACAGAAAGCCAAAGGAAACAGAACTTAACAGAGGAATGTTCTTTCTATGCATTGTAGTTATGTTCGCATTAATAATTCTGTTTGCGTAAAGGAATATTTATGAAGCAACTTGTAGCTCCGCAAATCAATAGAAGTTGGCGTTGTCTGGAATAATCATAAAGAACAAGTTTTATTCGATCTTAGAAGATCTCAGACATTGTGAAATTCCAATTTTCTTTTGGGGAAACTTTTCTAAACTCCTGCAGACTCGTAGTTTTCGTATTCGACTTAAATATCGGAAGAGGTCGTCCTCAAAAGCATCTAGATCGTATATGAATGTTCCAGCTTCCAAGAACAAACAGGTTGAGGTTTGAGTACAGAAGATAGACAATGAAAAGAACGGTATTTGATCTCTAACCTATAATCAATAAAGTGCCAAAATAATTAAGAATCGAATATCTAATTGAGAATGCTATTGTATATGTGGCGAAACCGGTCCTTTTAATGTAGAATATATGTTTTTTAATCTTTTAGTTCAGTGTGTCATTGTCTTCATTATTAAATCGTATGTCTACTTCTAAAAATGTCTTCTTCGTTGGCTAATAATTTTTAACTATTTTACTATCAAAAGAGTCAACGGTGAATGACGAAGTTCCATTGATGGTTTGTAGAATTAGCATTATCAACATTGCGGCATTTCTATTAACCACTCTTCCAAAAAGAAAAGAAAATGAAGTAAAAATTACTGAAAGATCTTAACAATATACTGTCTATAACAATAATACTGTCTACAACACGTACCTTGTATTTACTTTTTTAAAAAAAGTCATGAAAATAATACACAACGAACAAAAATCTTCTCTATTTGTAAATTATTTCTATAATTTTTAAAAATTAATTCCCTCCTGAAACACTTACGTTATTGATATGGCTAAAGAACTGTGTCGTTATATTTATTAGCGGAAAGACAGTTCACGAGGTAACGACTATCACAACCAGCTATTGAGAAATGATGGCAAGCTGAATGCTCTGCCGCCTTTAACCGCAGAGAATAAATCCTGTACTTAAGTTTGAAGTGAATCTTAGAACCCATCTTGAGTTGAAATAAGCAGGGAAAATTCCTTTCAACCCTTGCCCACAGACATTCGAGGTCTTAGATCCATACTTAAGCTACTAAATCCAGTTAATTGTAATCGTCTCAAAGCGCGCAGTGACATTAAGAGGATTAATAAGTACATTAAACTGTGTTGTTAGTAATCTACTAAAAAAATCATAGTTTGGCTGCAAATACTTTTCAGCGAGAATTTCGTCACTTTTAAGCGGAAATTTTCTCGGCAGAGACCTTTATGAAAAGATCTCAAATCCAAAAGGTAAAAGTTCTGATGGTAAATAGGGAAGCCAAGTTTCAGGAAGACTCAAAGACTGTTTGGAAAGTTAAGATGCTACACACATTTATTTTATAAGTCTCACATTCCTTAGTTAAAGAGATTTAGCTTTTGGTAGATTTTTTTTCCTTTCTTTTTTGCTTATTCATCTTGTTTGAATGAATTATTCGGCTAACATTAACGTTGGGGACCAGCCCTAGAATAAACATCTTTTGGGAACCAAAATCCACGGATCTACTTCGGCGCCAGGTGATGCCGCAGGAGTTCCCAAAAGCCATTCGGCGAATACGTGCCTCCTGGAGTGACAAATCCATCGCCCAACCACCAACGGAGAGAATAATGGCCAAAACACGAGCGTTGGACGTGGTAGAGCACAAAGAGGGTGTTACAAAGCAGATGCGAAGGAGCTCTGGGAGACTTTTTTCTTTTTTTTTTTTTTCGTTTTTCTTGTCATGTAGACCTTCGAAAAGTCACATCTCCTGACAAATGTTCGAATTTTTACCCAGACGAAAACAAAAAAACAAAAACGAATTGACTAGAATTTGATGAAGATCATAAAAGTGGAATAATAATAGTTAAAAAAAAAAGTTGCTGGTTTAATCATGTTTGAAATGACGATTTTGATATATTGATTTTCAACACATTTATTTTTCAATAGGCAGGAAAAAAAAACTTTTGAAAAATGAGAAGTTCCTTACATAACTTAAAGCTTACTTCCTTAAAACTGATGTTTTAACTAAAAATTTCTGTATTTTTTTTTTCATAGAAATGAGTCAATCGATTTTTCGAATATTTATTGTATCAATCTGTGGTAACAATAAAACTTGCTGGCACTTATTGACAATATACTAAGATTCGTTTTGTAAAATGGAAATTCCGATAAATATGCATGTTATTTAACATTTTTCAGCTTTATTCTCGAGAGAATGAATTTTATTAAACTAGAAATTCTTATTAGAAATCATTTAGAAGCTATTGTGATAGGACCAAAATCAGTAGCCATTGCATTTGTCCTGTCCGTCCGTACGTCCAGTCCTAACAACTCCCGAACGTAAGGTCGGATCAACAAACGGACTTCACCATCGTTTTCAGAGATCCAAACCCTGTAGGAATAGGTATTTTCAGGGGTCCCCCATGTTCGAGATATTCGGCATTTTTTCTTTGTATTTCTGCTTTTCCCTTAAATGTTAGAAATGCCACCATCTCATCTCAGTTGTCAACTACAGCTTGATGGGTATGGTTTCAGACTTATATATTGCAGGTTGTCGGTTTGAATCCGGATATCTACCTTTTTTTTCTTTTAATCTTTTTTTCTGAATGTCCGCTTGAGTTTTTTTTTTGTTTGTTTTTGTTTTTCTTATTTTCCTAACTTTTTGTTTATTTTTCCTTAAGTTGTTGTTCTTCCTTTTTTTTATTTATTATTTTTAATTTTTTTTGTTATTATGGGTCGCCTTTAAATTTATGCTTTAGCACAAAATTATCTTCACTTGGTAAACTAGGTATTCATTGCATAGTAGGGACTCAGTAGACAATGATGGAGTTGGTAGGGTTAATGTTGAGGGATGGGAGAAGGTAGAAGACAAACAGCCATATTTTAATATGGACCATAAGAAGCAACTTACCAGACTTTAAGGAAATACGCGAGGGATTTCGAGGTCAAAATAATCACGCTCATGTTTTAAGTTCAACCACACATTTCTATTTTAAAAAGATGTTTTCTTGTATCGTTCATTATTGTTGCAGTTTTATCGAGAAGTTTCTTTTGTTATCAGTTTTCTCTTTGTGATTGGGATTACCAATCGTTAGGGTTCTCCAATCAGCTGTGGGTCCCACTTGGCGCTCACTTATTTCAATAGGGGGTGAGATTTACGTGATGGCACCTTCTTTCCCTCAATACCTCTTTTTTTCCAGTAAAAAGACTCTGACGCGTTTAGTTGGTTCCGCCTCATTGAACCTCCATCGATTTCAAGGCAATTGGTCGTCAATGGTCCCTGCTTGTCAGCGAATGGGAAACTGCTTTCATTCCTCTCTCCACGGGATTTCGAGGAACCCCTCCGCTTCCAAACCCTTGGCATTTCACAAGAAACAAGAACGTCTTCTGTGGCTTCGAAAAGAAAAGAGGACTTTACTGATCTAACTTTATCTTCTCTGGTAGATTGGAGGAAACTGAACATTCACTTTCAAAGAAATAATTCCTTATTGTGACTTCCTTAAATTACCTTACAAAGAAGAAAACACAGTAAATACTTCCAGCACGTTAAATTTATTCTTTAGATTAAGAAAATACAATACTTCCGAGAAAACTTAAGGACTGACTGAAAGAGTAAAATATATTATTATTTGAGTTGACGGTTGAGAAATAAGTTTGGTACGTTTGCTAACACAACTATCTAGTTGAGTACTTGATTTTAAAATATGTTTAAAAAAAGCATTGATGAAAAGCTTTGTTCATTACATGTATACTCTTGTATGAAATCTCCATGGCATGTTTTACAGTCATTCAACAATAGACATTTCATAAGGAAAGTAAAAGAGGTATCTTGATTGAATATACCAGGGAAAGACTAACCATCAATAAACTATATTCAATTAATAGCTAAACTATAATTCGAAAAAGTTGATAGTTTACTATCACTTTCAAATTATAAAGTGTTTAAACTGTAATTACTCAAAAAAGAGTTATCCAAGCAGTGCAACGTACTATTTAAACTTTATTGAGGAAGTAATGAAAACTTCTAAATCAAACACGAAATTTCACATGTTTTTAGTTAAAATAAAAATTATACGATTCGAAGAATTTCCAAAAATCTGATCCTAGGGGTGGAAACAGAGTGGGGTCGGGGACTTTCCCACAGGATGTGCTTATCTCCGAAACTGCTTCAGTTGGAAACATGAAATTTGACATGAGTGTTCTTAATTCTAAGTTTCAGTGATTAGTTTACTTGATGTAATTTACTTTTTTGAAGAAATAAAGGTTGTTTTTTTTTTTACGTTACGTATGCAAGGCTTCCGGAACGAAGAGATGGTAGCAGGTCTGTAACATAATTTGTAACTATGTACCTATTTTAGCAACTGGAAACGTTTCAAAGTGATTACACAATTACAATTTCTGCTTCATCTATATCAGGATAACTCTTTTTTGTAATCAGAGCGAAGCGCAGGTATTTTTGCTACTGTGATATAAAGTTCAACATCTACTGTACAATAACTCAATTTAAAAAAAAAATTAAAATGTTTAAATTCCTTTCAATGTTTTTGAAAATGATGGCGAGTAAACATCGACAAATATTAATAAAAAAGATTTTTGAAAGAAATTGATGGTTTGATTTTATGGCGCACGCAATGATATTATTATGATTAAATCGTTTTAGGGAAAACTTCTTTTGTTTGGAAAATGTTAGAGAAACATTTGTTTTGTCAACAATTTTTGAAATTGACTTCTAATGACTCTGAAAGGGTTCGCAGAACTAAAACGATTCAGTACAACTTTTTAGTTTAGAATTTTTTCTTTTCTAACTTAATAGTTGAACGACTTAGTAGAAAAACGGGCTTAACCCACAAAATATACTTCTGTATTCATAAAGGTTTATTGTAAAAAAACCTATAAAGAAAGAAACAGCATTATTATTTTATTACTTTCTTGGCTTCATTATCACGGGTTAGGCTCCACTTTGCGTTTCGCTATGTCATCGAGCTGCTCTAAATAGCAACTCCTCGATAAAACAATTCATCTGCATTTACAAACGTTTATTTTCCTAGAATACAAATTAAGGAAAACAACACAGGAAATCTAATGTAAACTTTATTCAATCAATTGTCAGGATTCTACGAAAAAGTCCTCTTTCTCTCCTTGTGCGTTGCAATTTTGTTAGACTCCAATAAAACTTCTAGGGAGGTAAAATAAGACATTTAAAAGAAAAGAGTCAGTCGTAGATACTTGTTTCGACGAATTGTTGATGGACCAGGGTTTGTGAGACAGCTTTCACCTGAAATTGAATTCGAAGAGATAAGGAGGCGTCCAACTGTTCCAAGACTCTACACGCCTTGCTGAATCCAATGTTGGGAGAAGAAGACTTGGAAAGACAAAAGCAATGCATTACCATAGACAATGTTTCACAAACCTATTAAACTTTAATCAACTGTAAATATATTTTTTTTCTTTACACAACAAAGAAAACAAAGAGGAACTTCTTGAACGAGAGGATCTCTCTTGAACTTTCAGGAATAGTTGGAAACTTATAAGAAATGATGTTTCTGGTCATAAAATTAGAAAATGTGTGGCCTCTGCTCTCGCGCTAAAAATAACGCAATAAAACATAGATAACTACTAGTTATATCCATCGTCGTGGGGATTGAAGATGAAGAAGGAAAAAGAAGGAAGGGACCAAACAACTCATCGTACACAGGTTAAGTTGGGCTCAAATATCTTTACATAAGTTTTAAAGATATCAGCGCAGATATTTTAACAAAGAGTTTTGGGATCATTTTTTTGAGCGATGAGTGGGTGGTGATCAAAATAAATGTGTCTGTTTTAAGTTGGATAAAACTATATATTAAATTTGATAGAACTCCGTCCAGTCGTTTTAACCCAATAAACATACAAACAAACATTTAAACAGTCAACACAGAAACAAAAACAGTCAACAGTCAAACAGTCAACACAGAAATAAAAACAGTTAACAGTCAACAGTTAAACAGTCAACACAGAAACAAAAACAGTCAACAGTTAAACAGTCAATACAGAAACAAA
>JAFIDM010010028.1:55461493-55505280 GCA_023159025.1 Thereuonema tuberculata | reverse complement strand
ACAAAAACAGTCAACAGTTAAACAGTCAATACAGAAACAAAAACAGTTAACAGTTAAACAGTCAACATAGAAACAAAAACAGTCGACAGTTAAACAGTCAACACAGAAACAAAACAGTCAACAGTTAAACAGTCAACACACAAATCAATAAACACAGAAAATCATGTGCAAGTGTATTAATAAGATTTTTCATGTTCGGTTAACATTGAAGCCAATAATAAAAGATAAAAGCGAAGAGTTCATTTTGTGATCCAATACACAGCATAGTGCAAAAGATATTATACATTGTTGTTGTTGACTAAAGCATTGTAGGGACTTGGAAATTCCCAGCAAATATAATTCACATCAAACGCCCTGATAACTTCGTAAACAATAATAATATTAAAAAAAATAGTTTTTGAAGTAGAAGCTCACTTATGCAATCTTAAATAGTTCCGAAAACATTCTGAAAATTATAGGCGTCCTTATCAGTTAAATGCTAATGATAAACTACTTTACTATTAAGAGGAATTGCATAAAGTTTATTATCTACACCGACAAAATATAAGTTCACATTAAAATTTATCTCGTATTTTCTCATAACGCGAACAATGTTTGGTGATACATCGTGAGATGATATATCGTAATGTAGGTGCTTATCATGATTACAGATTTCCACTGGTTATAGGGGCAGAACTAGGTTATCATTAATACATTATTCAATGAGTATAATGTAATGAAGAACAAAGTAGTTGCCTTGACAAGTACATTATTTTTATTCATTTGATAGGCTTTATTAGAAATATTTTTTGATTAGTGAGAATTACAAATCTTTTGATTTCGAAATAACAATGACAAAATAATAATATTTAAAATTATTTTAGTAATGAAAGTAAAATATTTCTTGTTGTAAATATTTCCGTTTAGTTCTTCTTCCGTTTATTTCTTCCGTTTATTTCCGTTTATTTCCGTTTATTTCTTCTTCGATTTATTTTTTATGTATACATGTTTTACATATTTGGTAAACAAAGTCTGCCATAACTTTGAAAATAAATTATGAATAATATTGTTTATAAATAAAAACCTTTTATTTTACAATTGCTATTATGCAAGTATATAAGTTTTATAACAATGTACAACGTCTAATTAGCAAACAGTGATATATTGTTATAAAATTTTATTGAAAGAACGGCTTATTATTAAAAGATTGATCATTAACAGTCTTATTGTATAAATAAAGACAAAGGGATGAAATTAAATGATTATTCGATTTGTTTATTTAAGAAAAGCTTTAAAAATGTATCTAGATCTGTATGACTTTCCTGTATTGTAGTTATTTCATGAGATGTTGAATAGTATATAATTCAACAAAATAGAACATGATTATAATTGGGATTTCAAGGGATATTGAATATTACATACAAATTTTACTCCAAAGGAACACATTATTCAAAGGGGAAAAATGCAGATGAATGAAATTTAGATTTACTGCTAAATATTTCTGGGATGTTATTTCGATTTTCAGAAATGCAGAGAAGTTAAGACTTAAAAGAACATGAGAACGATATCAAAAAGCTTAAACAGAAAATTTAACTCAAATCCAGTTTTGAAAGTAATTTATTTAATATCGAAATCAGAAGAAAATTAATTTTGTTATGTTAATTCAATAATATAAATAACTCAATATAAATAATTAGATATATAAAATTCAATGCAATTAATTATACTAATAACTGAATTTTAAATAACAATAATATACATAATTCAATGCAAATAAAAATTATGAAAATAATTCAATAAAATAATGTGCATTGAAATATTATCTAAATTGTTACAAAAATTAATTAATGTATCTCTTGTTTATTCCAACAAAAAATGCCATTAAATTTTCTCGGAGAACAATGTCTAATAACCTCGATGATAAGTTTTATTTAATTTTTTTCATGTCGCATCGCTTAAATATTCTAATCTCATTTTCAAATAATATCAAGATGTGGCCACATAAATCAAGAGAGCGGTTTGCTACGACAAATATGGGGATAAGCATGATAAGAATAATGAATTTACAACGTGAATTAAAAAGCAATAAAAATTAAAATCAAATTCTGAATAAGAAAAGCCTCGAGAGAAAACCGTAATGCGATATGAGGCCTCCAAAGGAAACCATAAAACTTTTACTTTCTATTGATTGCAGAAATAATTAGTACTTATTTCTTTCATGCATGTCTCAGGTTTTGCTTAATTTACATGAATTAAAAGCATATCATCTTCTTTTTTAATCTCGTTGCCAGACTTTGCAGTTCCGCTCAAGTAATTAGTGAAAGGCTTTCTTCTTTTCTGTCACGGTCTTAGAAAAGATTTAAACACATACCCCCACATCGAAAGAAAGTTAGAAAGGTAAAGTTGATGAACTTATTCAAACTATTTTTTTTAATTATTTATTTTCTTAAATTGATTATAATTTCAGTCCTGTTTAGTTCCTACCAACAGGTGCTGTTTTATTTACAGTGATCATAATGGAATAATTTGTTTTAGATAAACATTTTTTTTTATTTCTTTTTTGCCAATTGGTGTTGAGTTTGTTTTCCTTTTTTGTCCTATTATCTTTTGTTGATAAGTACTATTAAATTTTACATGCTTTCGCACAATTAAATTTCATAATTTAAAAGCAATCTTTGTTACCTTACATTTGATAGTTTGAAAACAGTATTGGTCTTTAGAATTTGATAGCCTGGAAAAAGAAAAATCTTCATAATTTCTCCAGTTGAGAAAAGACGAGAAACGTTTCCAATATTACCAATGATAATCTCATATATATCTTTTAAAATATAGTCAACTTAAGAAGACAGATTTTCCTGGATTAATAAGATTCATAAGTGTTGACACAGGTACTGTTATTTTAGTATGGTACAATAACATATATTTTGTTTCAATCAAAATAATTGAGGCTCAACTTCTTAATGTCCACATAAAAAAAAAGAATTTAGAAAGATATTGAAAAAAAAACCCTGTTATTTACACAGAAAAGAGTTATTGAAAAGAATCTTGAAATAAACATTACAACAAGCACGTTGTACAGTTAAATAATTATTTATCTATCTGAAACAACAAACACAGATTTGAACGATCTTTTGGAGTGAACTTTCCAACAGCTTAAGCTTAAATCAATGCCAAATGTTGATTAGTGTCTGAGACCTAGTCCTCTGTTTGAAACTGACGTAAGGTCCTTTTCTTTTTTCTTGCACTGGGTCACAGGTCTTGTACCAATCGATTGGCAACTGCAAATCCTGTCTCACAAGTCAACTTCCACGTCAACAGAGCTTCTAGCAGTGGATCTAATTGGAGAACCACTTATTTCCCTTCTTGCTAAATGAAGTGCGAGAAATCAACATCAAGTTCTAAGACGCTGCTATTTTTAATTTGTTTTTCTTGAATGTAATGTTTTCTGTACAGTTCCTCAATAAAAAAAATAATTGGAGAATCCTCTTTTTTTAGGAATTGGGCTTGTTTTGGCAACACTGATTTTTATAGAAGAAATTGCAAGAATAAATAGAATCCGAAGCTGCCATTTTTAATTGTGTAGTCAATAACAAATGTTTCGACATTATCATTACTCATCAGCTGGAGTTACCTAGTCTTTAATGTATCAAATTCGACTTAATAAAGAAAAAAACTGACAAGAAACTGATTTTTTTGTAATGTTCTACTCATTAAAAGATAAAGCAAGAACAACCATGAATTATAACACAATAACTATAAATAAAACGTACAACTGTACAACTGAGTTTCGGAAGAAATCGCCTTCATCAATTATTTAGAAGAAGAAACAAAATAACACTATTCACTGGAAACGTTAAAATATAAATTTATTTTAGGAGTTCATTCAATAAAACGATGATCTTAAGGTGGATATCCATTTATAGAAGGTGGAATCTACTGCATTTGCTAATCAACAGAACATGCTTGTTATGAACGCACAGAGAAAGAAGAATGTTCACCAAATACGGCGAAAAACGGGTCCTGGAAAACTCTGCTCAAGAAATCAATATGGCGGTGTCGTAAGAACATGTTACTGTAAGGCCTGCACAATCAAGCTAGAGGTATAATTTGGAACATTTAAGAGTCAGCGTGAGATGGAATATGTATTTCTGAATTATTAGGAAGATCGGCTACTGCTACAAATTTATTCAGTTCGCTCTTTTCTTTTCCTTCTTTTTTTGATATGGATTATATTTCTAAAAATTGAATAATTTCAAAATAATAATAAAAGTACATAAATATGTTAATGTTCATTGAACTGCATTTCATTGATTTACTAAAATTCACAATAATTACAGTGTTCATACGTACGGATCGAAGAACAGACGGACAGACAAGCACGTCAACAACGGGCGATTTTTTTTTCAGGTTTTTAAGTACAAATGCCAATAAAACAAAAGTTTTTGTGGAATAGACAAGTTTGTGAAGCATCAAAAAAAGTATAAGATATAATGAAATTTTAACGTGTCGGTAGTTAAATGTAAAAAGATTCAGACACATAGTTTAAAAATTACTGTTTTTAATTTTTTTATAAAATAACAACCGATTTTGCCCTCACGGTATTTCGGGATCTTCTGGTTACAAAGTAATAAAAAAGTCCCAAATTTATACAAAAGAACCCCTCCCTCCCCGCCCTCGACGTCACAACTAATCTGCATGAGTCTTAATTGATGTTTTTTCATAATTTTAAAATATTTACTACACAATTATTACAAATATTAAATCTTTATCGTGAAATAACACGAAATACTTTTGTATTGATTTCAGATCTCTATCATTGGCAAACTTAAAAGTATTCCTGTCTTTGTTCTGTCCCCTCTTCTGGAAAATTCACTAAGACGTCAGCGTTAAGCTTTGTCTTTCCGGTTAAATGATCCCCTTCTAGAGCCTTTTTCCGTTTACTGTCGGATGGGTTTCGTCTTTTCTTCCCTTCGGGATGGGTGTAATAGAGGAAATCACGTGTCGGACTCGCCAGGGGATCGTCTGTCCGAAGCAGACGTCAACACCCACCCACCAGTACACGTAACAGATGCCGTCAGCAGACAGTGTCATCTCTTCTGGGCAACAACAACCACTGTTTGTTAATACAAAAACCTTTCTTCTCTTCCTTTCTCTGAATAATGATCAGATCAGTCTTTTTACCACTCAGCAAGTCCAGATCCCCATTATGCAGTTTCCAGAGGCATCTTCGGAATAAAAGAACTGCATCTGCTGACTGAAACCTCTCTTTTAAAAATAGAAATATAAAAAAAAGTGATCAATTTTTTTTAGTATGTTTGTTTACTACTTTAGTTCTTTATAGAAATAAGGGGAACAAATATGTTTTCTTGTAAAAATTTTTTTGTTTTTTTTAAAAAAAATTATAATTTCTAATTTCTACTCTGCATCCTTCACTATTCTAGGAATGGTTGATCATTTTTGTCCTCTGTTGGCATATTTGTCTGTTTGTACTGGGAACACGTTAAAACCGCTGGACAGATTTCCATCAAATTTGGTACTAAGTTTATTTACGGTCTAAATTATAAATAACAAAGGCCCTTTTGTTTTGGTATCCATCCTCTTATCTCTCAAAACTTGAGTCTCGATATCCCCTGCTTTAACTGTCATTGACGGATTTCTTTCAAATTTGTTGCAATGCTTATTTTTTTGTCCAACTTAGGTGGTGAGCATAATTATTTTTACCTCCACCCACTCCTCGAGCTAGGTTCGCTACTTCGAGTCCCCATTACACGAAAGAAAGCTGAACGTATAACTAGTATATTAATTAATTCACTTTATCTTCTAAATTTTTGAATGTGTGGTGACAGTTCGGAAGGGCTTGTCTAGTGGTTAAAGTCCTCAGAAGTATCCACATTTAATTTGATCTTACTGCAATCGTCTAATGATGTATGTTTAAGTAAATACAGTAAATAAACTAATACGATATTTATAATTAATTGCATCAGAAACTGTATCGACTGTATAAAGTTGACTGTTTGGAACAGACCATAAATCTATACTTGAAGTTATTGTAATTGTAATAATATATTATTTCAATAGACATTTTTTAGTTAACACAATAAAACATGTTTCTTCTGAATACATTATTATAACTGAGCGAAGATTTATTAGAACTGTTTCCTATACTAGAGAAATGCAAGGTGTCATAATTAAAGTTCACATTTAAAGCTGTAACTGGAGAACAAATCAGCGGAACGACTTCACACTTTACATCAGGAGATCCGTATCAATAGAATTTTATTTGGCGCAAAAAAAAACAAAAACAAAAAAAACAAAAAATGATTCCGAAGGTGACCGCTGGGGCAAAGTATAGTGCTGCAGTACTGTAGTTCATTGAATTCCGCGGCACATCAAAAGCTAAAATATATAGATATTAATTTGATACACACATTTTACAATAAATTTTCATTTTTTTATTTGATAAGTATACATAAAAACTATACTATATTTACTTTTATACAATAATTATTATAAAATAATGACTAATTAATGTGATACCTGCGGTTGTTTCAATGGGTCTGTGGCTCATGCGGTCTGGGCGGGGGCCTGTACAAAGCATACTACGCAGTTATACGCCGACTATGTAGGCGACTGGTGGGCAGTTAAAAAATTAGTTAGTTATAATATTGTCTTATTTGACCACGACACACCTGTTTCGGCTCACGGCACACCGGTTGCGGAGCACTGCTGTAGTGGACTCATTGTGTGTTACACAAGGACATATTCGATATAGTTTCCCCTGATATCGGCAACGTACTGAAATCGCAACATCCATGCCCAACCACAGCAAGTAGAGTGGTTGGGCATATGCCGTGTACTGCTGGTCTTCAGGTCCCCTAAGTTGGCTAGGTAATCACGATAGACTAGGTTTTTGAGATGCCGTATAGTCAATAGAATTTCCGCGAAAAATTCCAGCGAAAGTGCTTGCCAGCAGTGCCGTAGCTAGAGGATTAGGGCCCCGGGGAAGAGCCGGCGCTAGGAGGGTGCGGGGCCTCGGGCAAGATGAATTTTGCGGGGCCCTTGACAATCCTATTTTAACAACCAAAAAAAAAAAAAAAACGACAATCCTATTTTATCCTCTTTCTTCTAACCAGGCACGGGGTCTGGGGCGGTCGCCCCGTTCGCAAATCCCTAACGCCGGCTCTGCCCGGGTAACAAGTGTTTATGGTTTCGTAAAAAAAAAAAATCCCCCTTCGTTCGCGGGCTCCCTATGCTCGGGGGCCCCGGGGCACTGCCCCGGCTGCCCCGGTGGTAGCTACGGCCCTACTGGCCACGTTGTACGAAAATGGCAGCTTGTGATTCTAACGAGAAAAGTAGTCTGGAGTAATTGGAGCTTGACAAGGTGGCGATGTGAGGTGGAACATCTTGAATAAAACCATGTGTAGGATCCACTACATTATTGCAGCGTCACATATCACCCTAGCTGCCACCTTCGGAAGTATTTTTTTTTTGCGCCAAATAAAATTCCGTCGCAAAGGACGTCCTCATGTGAAATATGAAGTCGTTTCGCTGATTGGTTTTCCAGTTACAGCCTTTCGAAATGTGAACTTTAATTATGAACACCTTGTGGATTCCATGTTCAGTATATACTTTTTAAATCTTCTTTTGTAGTTAATCATTTTCATTAATGCACCCTTTTAAACTTATTCCCAATAACAGAAAACGTTTGTATATCTTTCCAAACATTCTATACTTGCACGGGATGATCGAATGACATCTGCCAAAGTCGTTATTTATATGTAAAAAATTTACTCTTTTTTTTTTTTTTTTTTTACTGGGGTAACAAAATACTAAAAGAAAAGAAAGGGGTCAGAAACAAATACGGAAACAAGAATGTGAAGCTTACTTTCCTTGTTTGTTTTTCCTTGTTCCTTGTTAAAGCAATGTAAACATTACAAAGTAACCCCACCTCCAAATCTATCATTTATCAATGTAATGTTCTCAACACAATATTCTTTTTATTCTCTGAAAATGAGTCAAATATGCAGACATTTATTTCAGTTGTCTGTATCCAATTAATCTGAATCATATCAAATCATGTGATAGTGAATCAATAAAATAACTAATACGAATAGTTAGGCTTCCATAGAAATCTATTCTGTCGTTTTCCAATGTTATTGTATGTGCATTTCATTATCACCCATTCAGAACATTTTGAAATACAAAAGGAAGATTCTCTATGTATGTATGCATGCCAAATTACTAAATCCATTCATTGTTGTCGGAGTAATCGATATATATAGAGGATGTTTAAAAAAGACAATGTATCACCCTAATATATGAGATAGTATTTTTTAGTTCGGAAACTATGCATGATATGATGAAACCTCAACATACATTCCACAATAATATTATCTCATATGTACAGGGTGATACATTCTCGAGGGTCGGGTACAGATTGACTGCGTTGTTTACCACATTTTCGCATGTATCTCACAAAATATACTGTTCTCGGACAAAACGCAAGAGACAACAATGTTTCTAAATCCAATGTGAAATCCAAATACTTGATCGCTACCGATCAGTGGCGTCACACAGGAAACTTCCGGGGGGGGGGGGAAGTGAACCTGATCCCCGCAAATGTATCATCCTGTAGATATTAAATGTCGCTAACCTATTCACACTATTGATCTCCTACAGGGTAGGCAGCATTCCAAATTTCACAGCGATATATTAACAATTGTAGGAGTAATTTCCGGAAAACTAGAAAAATCATAAAACTTTAACACCCTGTATCTTCTAAACGGAGCGTTTACGGACCCATATGTATAGGAACTTTTTCTCTTAGAATAACCTCAGGAATCACCTCCTTAATTATTGACATGTCTTTTTTAAACGCCGGATATATACACCATATCACTAAAAAAATAACAATCGCATACTGCTTCATGAAAACAACAAAGAGTTGTAGTCAAAAACCCGTGTAGGCTTATTACAGCCTCATTAATACGTCTAATTATTATGTGACTTATTCTCATCAGTGGCAGATTACTTGTTAAAATTTGCTTTAGGCTTTATTATAAAATATATTGGGTTGTTTCATAATTATTGGCCGATTGCGGCAAGAGTAATTTGCAAAACCAGTTAAAAAGGACGCATCATAGTAAGAACTTATCAATCGCTCTTGCAAAGTGAATGGGTTCAGTCCACATGTTGCAAAAGTTATTTCAGATCAAAGCAGTTTGTGACGACATGGAGCAACGCGATATGAGATTAGTGATTTTGCACGAATTCAAACTTGGACGTAAGGGGTCCGAAACGTTTGCTAATGTCAATAAAGCGTGGAGTGTTGGTACAACGAGTGACAGAACTGTTTGTAGAGTGTTTTCAGAGTTCTGTGCCGGTGATGTTGACGTCGACCATAAGTCAGGAGCAGATCGTCCGGTTGTTCATGACACGATACAATTAAGGCGGAAAGTGGAAGAAAAAACAACATCTACCGTACTTGAGCTCAATGCCGAACTTGCCATATCACCAGCGACAGTTTCCAGACACCTGGCAGCTGTGGGTAAGATTAAATAACTGGATACCTCGATTCAACGCGAACTCACCGAACAGCAGCAGACGGCGTCACGTGAGGCCCTTTCTACATCGGATCATTACGGTTGATTAAAAATGGGTGCTTCATGTGAACAGAATACGAACAGCGCAGTGGTTCAGTAAAGGGGAACCATCGAAACAAATGCCCAAATCCGACTTGCACCCACAGAAGATTCTGTTCTCTGTGTGGTGGACTGCCAAGACTGTGGTGCATTATGAAATTTTGCCACGTGCCAAACAATCACAACTGCCGTGTACTACCGTCAGATGGACGAATGTCACCAGAACTTATGCAACAAACAATCATCTCTCGTTAATCCTTTGGGTCCAGTACTCCTGCATGATGGAGCACCACCACATGTGTCTGTTGGAAGCATGCATAAAAATCAACGTGTTGGGATACGAGGTCCTCCCTCAGCCTCCGTATTCATCAGACTTGACTCCCTTAGACTATCATATGTTTTGCCATTTTAACAACTTCTTGAGGGGGAAACGGTTCACTAACCAGGATGCTGATATTCATGCCGTTAGCGATTTCTTAGACCACTGCGATGCCAGCTTCTGCCACCCTGGCATTTTTGCACTGAAAACACGTTGGGTACAATGTATTGCTGCCAAAGGCAGATATTTTTCTGATTAAAATGTACTTTGTCTGTTACTGCTGATTTTTTTATTTGTGTTAGAATCGGCCAATAATAATGAAACAAATTTTATGAATTTGGCCGTAGAAGCAAAAAACCAATAAAAAGAAAAGTTTTAAAATTTAAAAACGTAAATACTTCATTTTGATTTTAGTTAGTTAGCTATATAATAACTTAAAGAAGTTAATTTATATATATTATATTACATTTAAATTCATAAATTAAACTCGAATTGTTGATCGAAATTTCAACAAGTAATACGCCACTGATGAGAAATCACGTAATAATTAGTCTTAATAATGAATGTGTTGATTACAACTCTTATTTTGTTTTCAGGAAGTAGTCTGGCAAATTTTATTTCTTTAGCAATGAATATTTCTGTAGTAATGTAAGTAATTACATTCTTACGTTCTAAGCAACAATGGGTGAGACCAAATTATTTACCAAATGACATCCTGGAACAGCCGTTTCACGCCCTTTGGCGATCATCAGCCAGGAGCAGTCACCAGGAAAAATGAGGTCTCAGTACTGAGGCTAATAGGAATAATCGTTGTAATCTCAGTGGTGTCTCAAAAGAAAAACATAAAAAACAAACAAACTCACTAATGAAATATTAGTGAGAAATGCCAACGATTATTACTATTAGCCTCAGTACTGAGACCTCGTTGTTTACTAGTTAACGCTCTTGGCTGATGATCACCGAGGAGCGTGAAACAGCTGTTCCAGGATGTCACTTGGTAAACAATTTGGTATCACCCATTGTTGTTTTTTAATAATTCAATGCTCAGATTGAATTTTTTTATGAGGCCGGCTGACTTCTGGCACATGAATTTTCTCACTAAAATTTCATTAGTTTTTATTGTTTATTTTCGCTTTTGAGGCACCACTTAGATTTCGACTATTAGATTTATATCATTTCTAAATTTATATGCTAAATTAATAATCTAGTGAAATTTAGATTACTGTAGTCGAACAGTCATAAGGTGTAATGTTTGTTTGACCATAGGGCCTGTTTATTTATTTCTATTTTCTAAATATATATATTATATATATATATATATATATATATATACACACACAGGGCGCTGAAGCTCCACTGCTGCTTTGACCAGCACGGCTAAGATGAGGTCGGTAGGTCTAACTCGGGCTCTCTTGCCTTATACCCCGGGAAAGATACCCGCTACCCATTCTACAGAGAGCCGTTTGAAGGAGCATGGAAAAATCGAACCCGCTTCCTCCAAAGCGCAATCAAGCATCTTACCACTTGGCTAGCTGGCCCTCATATTGTATCTATCTGTTTATTTATCTGTATATTTCCTATCTTCACTTTCCTTTGGAAAATCGATTCAAAAGGAACTAAAGAGAACTTCGGAAAGCCATATGAAAGCATGGACATCATCTATATTCCTCAAATACGTCTGGTCATCTAGAAAGTCTACGTTCCCATTTATTTCAATGTGTTGTTGAGAATAAGTTTTCAAGAATTTCAAATATTAAGTTCACTTACAATTAAAATATTTTAGAAATTATAAAAATAAATCGAGGAAAATATACAGAATAATTTCGTTATAAAAAGGTAAATTGTTGCCATTATTATACATAGTCACTACATTACGTTGAATATCGACGTTTGACAAATTTTAACTACAGTTTAAAAATATTATATTCTTTATTGATATCTTCGTTTTGTTTGCCAAACGATTATAATTGTAATAACATAAATAAAAATATTTAGAATTAAATGTTTATGAATTTTATTAAATAAATATACTTAAAAACATGTTTGGGAAGCATTTTGATTATAAGCTTTTAATAATTAAAACATTTAACTTGATTATTGCAATTTGTATTCTCTTGATAAAGAGTTCTCAGCAACTAAATATCAAATAGCTTTAAAGGAATTTAGGAGGGTAAACAAAACTCAATGAAGAATTTAGAATCACATTTACACGATTTCACAGCGCTGTTTTGTAAATATACATTGAAAATTACTTCTAAATTAACCATTCCTTTTGAATATGAACATCGCATATATTTTTTACTATGCATTCATATCAGTATACATTGATTACGTTGCAATTACACATAATTCTTATGATTGTGTTCTAATTGTTTAGCCTACTTTCCTAGAAAAGCAAGGGCTTATCAGATCATTCAGTCTGTGTTTCTGTTTCCCCCTCCTTTGCATAATATTTCAGCCACTGGATGGATCTTTTTGAAACTTAGCATTTAAGGACACGCAATGACTATTTGAAAACTTTTTCAAGTGGGTTCTTATTGAGAAATTAAAGCGAAAATTCCTAAACAAAAGCATTAGAAATTAAACAATATATTTCTATTAATATTTTTATTGCCTTAAATACCGAATATTAATCCTTTTAATAAATCCATTAATTGCATAGTTTGATATGATGCAGTTAATCCATTTTCACAACTCACTTAACTAATGCTGATTTATAAATATGTTTTCACCCTTTTCTTTTTTTCAGAAAATAAGACTGTGTCCAAAATCTGACCATTGTCATTAAAAGTTCTTTTCTTTATCCAGATTTCAAAGAAGTTAGTCGTAAGTTCTGAAAAATATTCTAATCTTTTTGGACTTCATTTGGTTGGTCAGTTTGAGCTAAATGAAACTTTGATCTCTCTGAGGTGATTCTAGATGACATACACCAGCATTAGCGGTCGAGAAAGATACTGAAATGTGCAATAGATATGGTTGTTAGGGGATTACAGTCCAATGTAATATTAAAGGATTTTTCACGCATGGAATTAGTTTCATTTCAACGACAGATAGTGAGCAACAGAAGGTGTTGCGGTTTTCACAGAGGAAGCTCAACTGCAGAGAAAAATAATATTTAAAGCAGTGTTAAGTTTCCAGAAAGCTCTTAAGCCAAACTATGGTTTCTTCAGAATTCATGAGTAATATCATTAAATTAAATCTCATTTAAATTTAGCTAATTGTGAGATACAATGAAACACACTAATAAATTCTGATGTTTGGAAATTTTTCTAGCGGACGGGGAATAAAAGAAAAATTTGCAGTTGATGCACAGCACTGTAAAAGAACTAAAACATTTTAGAAATTATTAAATATTAAAACATTTAAGAAATTTGGATTAACTGAGTTTCTTTTTTACGTCTGAACACGTCTGAACACAAAATGTAACCTTCTAAACAATACAATACATCTAAACTAAAAGACATGGAAACTTACTCAAAAATTTTTGAATTATACTAAAACTGAAAAATATAGGAGCAATTATTCTCTCCACTCAAAATGCCTCTGTTTGTGAGATTGTAGTAATTCCACATTCAACTCTTTAATAAAAATACAGTAAAACCTCGTTAAGTCGTCACTCAAGGGACCAAACATTTTTGACGACTTAAGCGGAGTGACGACTTAGGCGGAGTGGGAATTTTTGAAAAAACAAACAAACAAAAAACACTGAAATACAGTATTTTCATGAATTGATGTAGGATTCGGTGAAAAAAACAAGATTTTCAGAAATCAATACATGCAAATGAGTGGAAAGCAAAAAAAAAAAAAAAAAAACACTTTTTATAGTTACCACATTATAATCGTTTTAAAAGAAAGGCAAAGTCTATCTTTGAAACGTTGTAGCCAACCATTGCTGCCGCCGAAATCTTCAATGTTCAACTCCTCAGCAATTTCCATGGCTTTTTCTTTGAGAATCATGGCTGAAATCGGCACATTTTGCGATCTGACATGTTTTAGCCATCGAACTAGCTAAAACCTCGTCAACCTCTCGTCAAACTTCGATTTCCTCATTCTCTTTCTTTTGTCTTTGCAGTCAGCTTCTTCAATTACTTGTTTCGATGAAAGAATATCGTTTAATGTAGTCCTGGGAATACGATGTTCTTTGGCAAAAGCTGTTTTCGAAACATTTGATTTTTCAAAAAGTGCAATTAGGTCTTTTTTTTTCTTTAAAAGATAACGAGGTAAGTTTTCGTTTCCCTGACTTGTTACAAATGTAATCGAACCACGAAATTGCAAGATAAAAAATAGCCGTTATAGCGGAGCTTATTCGATATGAAATGAAATCATCCTCAGTGGCGGTCAAGAAAAACGTATACACTTGACTAGAGTCGCAGCCAGAAGTGAGTAATTTCCCAAGTGAATTTCCTACGTGAAAATTTCCCGTAAAGGCCAGGCTTTCTTAGAGTGAAGGGGCGGGTCTGAAAAGATAGCAGCAAAATTGAGAATAAAGATGCTTTTCGCCATTTTTGAGGGTAACGTGTTATCCGGAGTAGAATTAAATTTGGTGACGAGTAAAAGAGGGATATTTTACATTATTGTCTATGAGACCTTGTCGGGACCAAAGGAAAACGACGACTTAAACCGAGTGACGACTTATCCGGGTGACGACTTAACGAGGTTTTACTGTAGTATTAATTTATTATTAAAGAAAATCTTTATATAAAAAGTTTGAAATTAAAAATAGATATCAATCCCAGGCACAAAGCTAAAGTTAGGATTCGCACCTTGAGTTGTCATCGGGAAGAGACTGGGACGATATAAAAATATAAATACTGTAATTAAATCAAAATTAACGTGCGGACCAAGTTAAAACTTCAAAGAAAACAATACAAAACCGCACAATAACTAAACAACAACAAAAATAAAAATCACTGAGCTTATTTTGGATATTTTGCTGGGAATCGGAGACGGTGCCTTTTCGGGTTTCCACACCCTCTTCAGCCCGATGTATTTGCCGTGACCTCAATATTCGATGTATTCAAGAAAAATGATCTATAACAAATATTTTAAATAGGTAAATATAAAATATTTCTTTGATTAAATGTCTCTTTTATAATTTTAATCTATGCATACATGTAGATTTTCTTGTATTTTCTTCAAATGAATGAATTTTCTTTCCTAATTCAATGCAAAAATAAATTAAGAGTTCTTCCACCTCTGTCTACTTTATCTTAAACTTTTAATGAGTTTTACGTCTAAATCAGGTCGAATTAGATTTTTGTGGTGAAGCATCTGTTGAAATTCAGATAATATTAACCGAGTCGAAAACGTAATTTAGCAATGAATTCTGACTGCTGCAATGTAACTGATAAATATTTTCAAAATCCTAAATATCGTAAATGGTGAGTTTGATTATGGCTATAAATTCCTTATGGCATTAATTAAAACCATATGACACAATAGACTATAAATTGCCGCTATAATTTCACTAATGGAACTGAATTAGTGTAAACTTTTTGAATACTCGCCCAGTTTAATATAAAACTCTTACATACAGGCTGCTATAAAAGCTGTCATAATAAATAAGTAACTTTCTATTGACACTTCCCCTTACTTTCATTTATATTAAAAACTATTGCTATAAGCAACACTAATGCTTTTAGATTTATCAGATGTTATTGCTCTACAATAAAAATTGTACTAAGTTGATTTTATTACTGTGATCCAGATGTCCATCTGCTTTCTCGCCATGAATAAAAAGGATATATTGTTGCAAAAGAATACAAAATTGAATGTACTTGAGGTGCCTCGAAGTACTTGTGAAAAGCCAAAGGGCGCACATTTGAGATTTAATCAAAGCAGGAAACAAGCCGAACTTATAATTGCTTAGGTCTTTACAAAATTCAATGTAGGATGTCTACAAATGATTTGTTTCATGATTGTACTGTGGGTGACTTATGTAATATGTTATCAAAAAATTGTACAGAGACATAGAGAAACACTCCAAGTTTTTGTTCCATTTTAAAGATGCTCGATATGTGCACCGCTAGTGACCCTCTGCACACATCAACTCTATAATCATGTTCGTCCCACACTGGATGTAGCATGTCCCTGTCAATTCCAGCAAAAGCATTGCAGATGCGAGTCCGCAG
Source organism: Thereuonema tuberculata (assembly GCA_023159025.1). Classification (NCBI taxonomy): domain Eukaryota; kingdom Metazoa; phylum Arthropoda; class Chilopoda; order Scutigeromorpha; family Scutigeridae; genus Thereuonema; species Thereuonema tuberculata. Next base: position 55,489,210 of record JAFIDM010010028.1, on the reverse strand, counting down.
TTCTGGCAGATCAGCAGAAACATTATATCTTTCACATATCCCTATAAAAAATGTCACTTAAGTTAGGGGAGCGTGGAGGCCATGGCAGCAGTGTATGATCATCATTCCCGGTACCTATCAATCAATAGGTTTCGCAGTGTACAGTTCAAGAAGTCACGAACATCTTGATGGGAATGTGGCGGAGCACCATCTTGTTCAGACAGATTGACTTGCATGGAATTCGAGGACAACATACGCTTTTCATTGTTCGTCGCCATTTTGCAACTGCAATTCTCTCGTGGTAGGAGGCGGAAACATATGCCTGCCGGGCGATTCAAACAAAACTTTGAGAGATGCTTTTCTTATAATAACAAACTCGATAAGCAGAGCTCTAGGAATGTGTCCATTACAAAGTCATGAAACCACTCCAATCATTTGTAGACACCCTGTATTTAAGCGCAGAGAAACTGAATCTACGGAGCAAGCCAAGTGAATAAAGAATCATGATGGCAAATGTATCATATGTACAAAAAGAAAAAGTGAATCTGATTCGCTGAAGAAATGCTTTTAAGAGGCACGAAACTAAAAACTATGTAAAAAAATTATATTTTAATATTTGACAACACTTATTTTCAAAGCTTATTTTAGGATTAAAGTTTCCTGTGAGATTTTCTAAACTTTCTAAAATTAACGAACATACGCATTACATGCACATTTCTGATGATGTTAAGAAAATACCGAAATATAAGAAGGGTATAAAGATAATGAATGTATATCATGATACGTACGAGAACTATATGTTTTACGCTCCTAAAAATGCTCATTACTTTCAGCAAGTCCCAAATTCGTATAATCCTTCACTCTGAGTAGGGCCGCGGGAACAATCCACGTTGTTTCATCCTTGTTGAACAAACCCTAGAATTACCATAGACAGCGGAGATAGAGAAGGAGAAGAAGCAGAGAAACACACGAAAGAAAGTTAATATCCCTGCCGATGCCGGGATTCGAACCCAAATACCGACACATCCGCCTCGTGGCAGGCCGCCGCATAATCCACTAGGCCATGCCGGGACGGCTTTCGCTCCTGAATATTAAATACCAATAAAACAAATAAAATAATAAGTCCTCACATCTGAGATGATGATAATTTAAAGTAGCCCAACATTACTTATTAACGGATATCTAAACTTTAAGGGATTATTTACGACCAAACTGATCTTATAATAAAGTGGTTTATATGAGAAGAAACAAGCATCCCTTTGGAGAAGAAATGAACGACTTAAGCTTACTTGTGTGAAGCTCTTATGACCAGAAGTTCTGGGTCACTGCATTAATCCTGTGATTGCGTTTTCTATCTTTCTGGGTTTAACAGGAAACTAATCTAGCTTTAATTTTCTTGACCTTCTCAACTTCAGGTTTTAATAGTTATTTAGATTTTTTTAAGTAATTCAGGCTTTCAAATTAGAAAAAAAAAATAGTTTGAGAAAATGAAAACGGGTTTCTGAAACTGACGTGGAGAGGATGATGGATTTTAATAAAAACAACAAAAACTTTAGGCAAACTTATTAATTTCAGTAGCATTAATAGAAGGAAATGAGAAAGTGATGGCAGGAATTATGTTTATAAAGATTAATTCTTTAAAAAAAACGTAAATATATGAAGATAAACACCCTCAACTGCAAACACACAAATAGAGGGGAGAGGTGTACCTTGGGTCTAGCGACCCATTTGGGAGTTATTGTGATCGCGGCCAAAATCTGTAACTATTGCGTTTGTCCTGTCCGTCCGTCCGTATCTGTTCTCCGCTAACAACTCCCAAACGGAAGGTCGGGTCGGCAAACAGACTTCACCATCGTGTTCAGCAATCCAAACAACATAGGATTAGGGCATTTTCAGGGATCAATACCCCCATTCTTCGTATTTGAAATATTTGCCATTGTTTTCATTGGATTTCCGCTATTAGCTTAAATATTAGGAATGGAACCATCTCATTTTTGTTGTTAGCTGTATCTTGATAGGTCGGAGTCATATGCTGGAGTTGTCGGTTCGAATCCGTACATATACTTTTTTTTTTCTTACATGGGTTTTCTTTTTTTTTATTTTCCTATTTTTATTTTTATTTTTCCTTACCTTATAATTCTTTCTTTTTTTATTATTATTTTTAATTTTTTTATTATTTTAAGTCGCCCTTAAATTTTATGCTTTAGCACAAAATTATATTCACTTGTTGAATTATTGTAATAAATTCAGTCTTATTAGCTCTTTTGCGGTTTTTTTAAACTCAATTAATTCTTTAATATCCTTTTTACATATTTATTTTTGGAAATAATCCATTAACTCAGCTCAACAATTTTTTAAATAAATAAATAAAAAAAAAAAATATGCTGCATAGTACAAGGTACAATATGCTCGTGTGATTTGGGGTAACCATCCTACACCTTGAGCCACACTTTGAAAAGGAAGATTAAAGGAAACAAGACAAAGTATTGGCCAAAGTCAGCAATTCGTACCGTTGATTGACATTTTTCTCTGTATGAAATATGTTTGTTTGGGTAATCGGAATGAATCGCCTGAAGCCTATATGTTTTTTTAAGGGATTTGAGTCTACGGAGCCCCTTTTCTTCCATGTTTTGCTACGAGGCATTGTTGTCCTTCTATCAACCACTGAAACTCAAAACACAAAATGTCTTGTAGCTTCTTGTACAATAAACCACTAGCCCAAGCTACAAGAAGCACTGGTGGCCCGAGGTAATCTAGTGTCTATACTTCAACAAATATGGCTGTTTGCATGCAACCATTCAACCAAACTACAGTTTCATCACCATTATACTCATCAAATAACAAAGATTCCAACAAATATATAGTAATTAATCCTTGTGTGAGAGTTGAAAATAAACTCACATTCACTTGAGGGCGAAAACTTTTGCTTTTAACTCATAAAAATAACTTTTTGCTCTTGCGTGTGTAATCCTTAAGGAAACAGGTTCAAACACAGACTAATAGTCAAGCACTAAGAAGGACATTAGTGACTATTAGTGACTAAGAGAGATCACTGGGTCCCAGCTTGACTCAGATTTTCAAACTGGTCCAGGGCACACTATGGTCTTGGTACAACACTCTCCTGTTCACAGTAAATAAAATGCATACTAATTATAATGCATACTAATTTTTTCAAATAGTGACCATTGTAAAATTTTCAAGATACATAGAAAAAATTCAACACATGCAATATGAATACCAGATAAAGGTCTTACAGGCACATACCTTAGTTAAATCCGCTAAATACGCTTTGATGACCGTTTTTCTGTACACTTCCATCTCCTATTCCAAATATTATACAGTGATTTATTCTTTCTCGCCTTCAGGTCTGCTTCACAGTCTTTACATAGAATAGATCTATTTATTTGATAACCTTCTAATAAATTTCATGTTTTTTTATAGGGATTTCTTACTACATTTGTGTTTTTTTTCTTTAAATTACCGGATAGATAAACATCACTATTCAAGATAATATGTTCAAAAGAACATTTAATTTCCATTTGATATGTAATGAAGATATGGGCTTCCACGTACAACCAAATGTTAAGTTACTGAACAGTTTAATGCCAAATTCAAAGCGGGATGAGATCGTAGATTGTTCGTTGCTGGATTCTTCTCCCGACGGGTCCTTAGGACCATCCAGCCCTCTCGGAAATGGGTACCCCGTAACTTAAATTTAGTAATAAATGATGTTTTCATAAAACTTTATGAAAATGAAATAAAGTATTGTCAAGGATTTCAATGACTGCAATTTGACCAAAATGATCTCTGATACCATCTGTAACTATAATCTTTGAAGCTCGTTCATCTATTTAATATAGAAATTTGGAGAAATCCGAATATTTCCAAGAAAGTGTTATAATAATGATCATTAATAATTATATTGATACAAAGCTTTTCCAATGCGTATCAAATGAGATAGTTTCATATTTACGTAGTAAAGAAAAGTATATATTTTTTTTTTTTATCTTGGATGCTTAGTAATGAAATATACATCTGATATCTGCTATTCGCCCAAACTAGAATTAGCCCCACAATGCAATCTATGTAATACTTACACTATAAACAAATTTAGAATGGTTGGTTAAAAAAAACCTGAAAAAAAAGTCATAAAAAAATTAATTGCTAAAAATGAATTAAGCGAAAATTAGGAAAAAAATAAAGAAAAAGGAAAGAGTAATAGAGGATGAAGAAAAGAATATGTGACAGAAAAAATAACTCTTGTTCAGTTTTGGAATAGATTGATGTCGAAATTGTTGTCCAAAAACGAAAAGTATTGATAGTTATGTATCCGTATCTCTTATGTACCAGTATTCAAAGGGATCTTTCTTATAAGAAATCTAAATCTACGACAAATAGCGTTTGGGTAATCTTGATCACAGACGGAACGGACAAAACTTAGACCACAATTACAGTATATTGGCACCCGAGTTTAAATACTGAAAAATATTATATTTAAATAACTTATGTATTAAAGTACTTAAGAGCCTATAATCATTATTTGAGGTCATCATTAAAATACAATCCGAAGTTTGATAGCAAAACACGAGTGGTATTTGGACGTAATTATGGGTATAATGGAAGTCTGTGAGGGTTAATCACCTAATAACATTCAGTGATGTGTTGTTCGCCAAAACAAACTCTTGTTGGAATTAACTGTCACGTATTTATTCGGTTATGTCAACCATTCATAAAGCAGTTTAAATATTGACTTCCTTGATTGAGAATATGGTTGAGCAAACATAGAAAATTTACATTAAAATTATTTAGAAAATTGAGCCAAGCAATTCCAAAAAGTGCAACTAAAATCTTTAGCGTGGCAGCTTTCCGTCGCAGTCAAGGCAATGTTTTTAACTTTTCTTTGAAAACAATGAAAGAAAATCATAAATAAAGTGAAGTAATGGTGATAAACGTAGCAGTGATGGAACTGTTGTGTTTTTTGTTCGTGTGTTTGTTTTTTTTAACTCAGATCTTTTTCAGTGTTTCGAGTGAAGATGAATTGAGGCTGAAGACACATTTAATCAATCAGAAAAATTTATCATCAACTTAATGAGGCTAAATCAAAAATACATCTCTATGTCGAATACAAACCTTAAACGTTTTGGGCAAGATACCTCCTAGAGATTGAGAAAGTTATTTATCTGTAAATTAAATTGGTAATACTGAAATATATTAAAAAAAGCTCTTTTGGTGAATGTAGAAATAGAACATTTCACTTCTAGCATTATTATTGGTAGTTAATGTCAAGTTTATTTGTATTCTTAAACCTATTTTTAACTAATGATTCTAATATTAGAATATATAAATTTAAAGCAAGTAATCGAGTTATAAATGTCCTTCTTTATTGAAAAATAGCACGCTACAAAATAAAATTATATTAATAATTTATATAAGAGGAGGACATACATCATGGCAGTAATGGCATGATTTTATAATAAAATTGTGACAATGAAAATTTGTTTACAGTCCGTTTCTGAATGGCAGAGCTACCACTGCGGGACGATTCTACTCCTTAAAGGGGTGATACGCTAGGATGGATACTTTTCTAAGAAATTCTTTTGGACATTTTCGCTTTTAAGAAAAAAATAACGGAGGAGCATTTTTGCAATAGTATTTATTTTTTCCATAATTCTTTCCCGAAAAGCGCAAATAGAACCCAGCTACTAGTAAACTAACGCTATAAAAAGTAAACATCCCATCTTCCTCGCCCCTATTTGGAAGAAATCGCAGGAGACCTGACGCATGCGCAAAAGCGCTGAAGGCTCTCGAATACGAAAACGCAGAGCCGTTTCTAGGTGTTCTGCCACCCTAGGCGAGAACTGAAAAATGGCGCCCCCTCCCTTTCAAATGCCGCCCCCACCAAAAAAAAATAACAGAATCTTCAATTGAACAACAAAAAAAAAACGCAATCCTATTTTAACAACCAAAAAAAAAAACAACGCAATCCTATTTTAACAACCAAAAAAAAAAAAAAAACGCAATTCGTCCTTCGGCCGCCCTAAAATCTTGCCGCCCTAGGCAGCCGCCTAGTCTTGCCTAATGGTAGAAACGGCCCTGCGAAAACGGACTGTATAAATACATAGATTTGGACTTGTGTCTTATTTAAAATTACTAAAATATTCACTAGAATTATTTCAGTAAATAACATGATTATCATAACTCCTTAGGAGATTTAACTTGTGTTATAAACTTTCCTCTTAAGCGTGTTTGCGTAGCAATACATCGCTTGATTATTTTTAAATGCACCTAGAGTTGTGTCAGGGCTTTTCCTCTTTCTCTGTCTGGTTTCTCTTGCATCGCTCGTGTAATCTATTCGTAAATGTTCTCACGTTCTACTTGTTTATCTGTTCTTGGGAGGTCGTATTGGTTGTTCTGTCTGTCTGTTCGAAATTAAGTACCAAGTGTTCGCCAGAGATGTTCTGTCTCCGTTCCGGGCATTGATTTAACCACTGACGAATAAGGCGCCAGCTCCGAACCGCCTCCCTGAATCCACCCACGCTCGATAATTGAGCCAACTTAAAGCAGAAGCCCAGCTTCACCAAATAGTCATGTGTTAGATCTTTTGCAAAAAAAAAAAAAAAAGTTACAATCATGTTATCCATTTCAGGAATGAAAATGAGAAAAATAGCGATATTACTATTCATTTTCTTGATGGAACTATAAATACTAATCCTGTCGTAGAGGTTTTCTGTCTTCGAGATAAAGTAATCGACAAAACTGTACGAGATTTTCATTAGTTATTTGGAAAAAAAAATTGAAGTATTTCTAAAAAAAACCAAAAAACTTGAAATATTTTCTACATTTCCATGTTCCGTATTAAAGTGTTCATTAGATATTAATTAAATAGTCCAATTAAAATTCTTTTAACTTATAATTATGAATTTTTATCGTTTTATAAGTTAAATAGAATATTTTAAATTCAAACTTAATTTCTTATGGAATTCGTCTATTTTATGTTAGTTGGTTAGTTATTTAACATTTTATACCAAATGATAAAACTACAAAATCTAGAGAAATTTCTGCAGACAAACGGGCTTTATTATTTATAAGTATGTGTAATGAATGTGAAATCCTTGTATATTGATAAATTAATAAAAAGAGATCCTACACAGCATTTAAACAGAATGGACTGTGAATTCTTAATTGTGAAAATTTATTGGATAGGTAATAGTAAAAGGTCAGTGCGTCGATAAAAGTTATTTTATTTTTTATTTTTCTTAAGTTTTTACCATTTTTTTAGAGAGGTTTCGAGTCACAAATTAGCACAATGTAATATTATAGTGAAAAATATCATCTCATAATGTCACAAGATAATTATGATGTCATAATGTCATCATAATAAAAAATTCTTGCATGTCAATGTTTCTCGAAATTTCCAAGGGTTCATAGCAAAAATTCTCTAAGAGAGTCCAACAATTTAAATATCTACTATGTTTAATTCTAACTAATTTTTTTGTTTTTCGTAAGTTAGATTAAAAATAGAATTAATTTCAGTACAAACACACTAATCATCGGGGTTCACGAATAAATAAAATACAACACTGTTTTTGTATTCTTATCGTAAGAAAACTTTTACAATTGAGAAATCTTTAAAGTTCTCTAAGACATGCTTGCAAAGTACTTCAATTTCATTATAACTGCAGTCGTATTCTGAAAAAGATTCAAAAGCATTGTTTGAATATTATTTTAAGTTTCATTAAGCAATCTCTCAAAAATTCTCATCTCTCAAAAAAATGTTGTAATATAAAAAAAAACGAACTTCCACGAGTGAGATTGGCATCTCCGACCACTTTTTTGCGGTTCTTTGTGAATTTAATTTCACCACATCATCTTAACAGGATTACTGTGAAGTGACAGCACATCATTCTGTCATCGTCTTGCATCTACGTCTAATTAATTATTATGAAGTAAGAATCAAAATTCTGTTTATTAATATGGCTTAAGAATTTGACATCGTATTACAGGGTGGATGAAGATTAGATGAGGTATTATTTTCATCTAAAAGGTTTTTTTTCAGGATTTAACAAGACTATTTATTCTGTAAGGCGCATCCGCTGTTGTGAGTCATCAACTTATATCCGGATTTTTCAATGTTTGGATTTTATAATCAAAACAAATTAAGAAACAAGGACAGCACAAGAATAAATAAATTGCCTTTCTGATTCAATTATCGGAAAGAATCGGGAACGGCCTTTTCTTCCTGCAAGGGACTCATCAGCCCGATCCATCTTCCCCGATAAAAAAACCCAGAAAGGCAAGATCTTAAGTGAAGGCCACCGTCACATCTGGCAGTGACCTCCGAAATAAGAAAATCAACAATAACAAATGTTGTGCTGAAATGGCTGGAGTAATTGCTTTAAAATTTGGTACAATTCTTATTTATCGCTCAACCTAAATATGAGCATCCATATTTTGATCTCCATCCTCTGTCTTCCAAATTGACCCCTCCCTTTTTCAGTGTTGCATGTTCATTATACGATGGAAAGCAGAGTATACTGTGCTCATTTATACTAATACTTGTAGTTACCACTTCTTATTTGCACTGTCTAAATGCAAGGCACCTTTATATCCTAATATGACCTAATGGAAAATTTCTGTAATCACCTTTTAATTGCTATGTAGGTCTGAAAATCTTTGTATTTATTTCGATATTTGAAAACAGTATCTTTTATCAGAATTCATAACAGAAATAGTGAATCACCAGCTCATTCGATACGAACCCCTCTTTAATAAATAATATCTAATAATCTGGCAATTCCATATATGGTACATAATTTTTCTTCTAAATACTACATCAAACTAGCAATTAGTATCAAAATATAACCAGAAAAATACCAAGGAAAAAGCTGTAGGCGTTTTAGAGGGATTAAAGCCACTGTTTGTTCTGTGTGCGCGGTTTAATGGCAGAACAATGGAATTGTCCTTTCTACTACATTAAGAAAAGTAATTGTTCAGTCATAAAGAAATAATTTCTTGTTTTTCTTTTTCTTTTTCATGTAAAAGTTTAATTGCTGAACGGTAACTTCCATTTCATTAAGATTTTAGAATTCGTTTCATTGTGACCAAACTTTTAAATTCTTTCGATACCAGGTTGCTCAATTCCCCAGTGAATGTCACGAAGTCTTTGTTCTTAGACCTGTGGTTAATTAACTTCGAAAAATCGACTTTTGGAAGTTGTTCTCTTTGTTAATCTTCATTACATAGAAATTAACACAAGGACTGCAAGTCCTTTCTTCAGAATAACCTATCTAAGTTTCCTCTCAACAATTAACAATGTCTTTCTTCATTTGTTTAATTAATGAAACTAACTTTTGTTTTTGATTATTGACTGCTTTGGAATAATGAATATAGAAGGTTAGTATTCCATAATAAAAGAATTAGTTTCATAAAAAAGTTTTCATAAAACATTAAATTATTGCATTCTCTGTGAAAAATAATTTTCAGGAACCTCAATAGAGCAGTGTTCACAACAGATGAAAAAGTAAACATATGAATACTTGGAATTATTGTCTGAGCATGCGAAACCCATTCAGGATTTTTTTACCTTTATTTATCCACTCGTCTGCTTATTTGTATAACGCATAATGTTAACCGGCTGTACTGCTTTCCGTAAAATTTGATACATTGGATATTCATGGTCTAACTTAAAACAGAAGTCCATATATTTTTCTTCCCATCTCTCCTATCTCTGAGAAATAACTTGCAAAATCTATCACGTAAATGAGTGAACTAATTTCTTCAAAAAAATTTTATGGATGCTTGGTTTCTGATATAACTGAAAACATGAATATGAAGTTTTGATCTTCTTCCAGTCGACAGAATTGACGTTGTAGCACTGAATATCTAGATCCCATTTCGCTAACTTAAAACAGCTGAGCGTATACCTAATATGTATATTTTCTACGTCAGCTTTCTAATACCTAAAGATTCAAAAACAGATTAGGCAGACAGTAATTCTGTCAGCTGAATAAACTTTAATTTATCTAAACAGCATCTGCACTTTTGTTGTTTACAACGTTTTAAGGAGATCTAACTATTGTTGATTTTTGGGTTTTAAGTTTCTTATTTGTAGGGGCACTTTATCTTATGATGAGCAGATAGTTAAATTTCATCAACCACAATAAATATTTTTTATCATCACACTAAGCCTTCTCAAGTAAGTATCTAAAATAATAAAACTTTTTTAGATCCGCTACCATTTAATTTACAATCCTAATTTAGCAAGTAAAAATGGATACTAAAAATAATATTACTAAAACTAAAAGTAACCTGTAACTAAAGTATCAGTTAGAACCATTTAAAAGCCTTTTAGAACAATTTCATCTTAATCATTTAAATGTAGACACTTATCAACTTGCAATTACATTAATTAAAACCTTGTCTCATAGTTGTCTTTGAGACTGATGCGACCTGGATAATGCTTCGATAAGTGCTTGGTTTCTCTTATTCATCCCTTTCTTTACCTTTGGTATAATGACTTGAGAGTTTATAGGTCTCAGATGGGATTTCTGAGGGATCGAAACTAATTGGCTTCCTTTTGATCTCAATATTTATTCGACTTTGTCATCTTAACATTTGTTGTTTCCGTGCTGTAATTATGCAGGAATACGTAAATTTAGAATCAGATACAGCAATTACGTATCCTTTCCACTAAATTGTAATCCAAAATGCCATTTCTGACCATCTAATAAAAGCAAATGTTCTTCCGTACCTACGTGATCACAAAATCTTGTGATATGCTATTTGCATGACCGCATTACTGAGCACCTTCGCGCAACCATCCTTATAATCCAGGGAGGTCACAAGAAAGAAACAGAAACAAGCAAACCAGAGTTGAATCGAGCGAATACCACAGCCAGGAAGCTGAAAATTGTAGCCAGCATTCGAGACTTTTGAGTTTTGATGAAATAGCTAAACATATTTATTTGAATAAAACAAAAATACGAAAGTTAGGAAGAAAGAAAGAAGAGAAAAGGAAAAATTAGCAGTTAAGTAACTTATTCACTAAGTTATTATTGACAAACTAACAACAACGATAAATTTAATGTGAAAATCATGTTATTTGGCCCAAAATAAATTTTTAATTTTGATTGAAATGTGGGTTATTTATTTTCAGTTTTTAAATTTCTCTAATAAAAGCGAAATAATCTTCTTCGAATATTTTCATTAAAACTTGTTAAGAACCAGACGAACCAGAAGAAGTCAATATTTTTAAAGACGATTAGGGAATCATAAGCCCTAAAACTTTAATGCCCCTCTTTCATTACTAGAGATATCTGGCCTATCAGAATTCCCCTGAACTTCATTAAAACAATTTCTACTCGTGAAGAATTATAAATAATAACCAATTAGCAGACAATGAAAACAAGAAAGCTTATTAGATGGTTGAATTAAAAGTAAGGAAATCTCTTAGGAATTTTTTTAGTTGCAAAAAATGACTTATTTCTGAATTACCCTTCAACCCCTGTAAGAACCCCACAATATCATTAAATAGAATTAATTATGTTTCAAAATAAATGCAAAATAGTAGGAAAGTATAAATATAAAAGTAAAAAACAATTAACAATTTAGAAAACATGGAAAGAAAAAAAAAGAAAAAAGAATTAAACTTTGCATTGCCTTCTAAATGAAACATACATCCTTTACATGGAATAAAATACTTGTGTTTTATGCGAAAATCATGTAAAATCCTTACTATTTTATATCAACATTTTTCTTCTTACATTTTTCTTCTTAGTTTTTCTGTTTGTATGCGCTTCACGCCAAGACGGCTGGCGGGATTTTCTTAAAATTTGAAATGCTTATTTAGGATCCAACTTAAAACAAAACCATGTTTATTTGGTCTCTACCTCTCTACCTTTCAAAGCTACTCCGGAAACTTCGCTAAAATACAGCGTGGTGTGTAGCCAAGTGGTGTCAGTTGATGAGGAGCTACTCGAGATTGACGCTCTACAAATCTTCAAATAAAATTTGATGTGCACCAAACCCAATTACACAATACTTTGAGTCGTTGGTGATACGTCGTGTTTCTAAAAGTGGCTCCGATTCAGGATCACTTTTCATATGCACAAGTATTACTCAAAATGGTTCCATGAAGAAGAGTAAGAAAAATGGTCTGCCGGATTTTCCATTGAAGACAATTTTCAGTTAAAGAATCTTCAAAAGAATTATCCCTATCTAACATTGCCTTCGGAACTTTTAATAGTGTAAATACATCATAGAAATCGAAGTCGATATCAGCCATCTAGAAAAAGATGAAGAGCGAGGGGACTGATGGAGTTACTTGATTGAGGAATGATTTAGCAGATTTAGCAAATAGGTCGCTAAAAATGAAAAGATAAGCGGCAGCTGGAAACCACTTCCATAAATTTAAGAAAGGTGGTATGATAGTATAGTATAGAAATTTTAAAATAAAAGAAACATTAGCTTTTCCAAAATACTCGTAACATATGTAATGAAGATCTTCTATTTCCAGAGTGGCTCTTGTTAAACTATTCTTTAACAGTACAATAAACAGTATAATAAGAATCCAATAAGAAGGATTAAGAGATACGGGAGGATGTCAACATTTTTTTTTGAGTATTCTGCCCTTATATTGAGCCCGTAGCACCATGGTTTAGGCTGTGTTCTGGAGATAGAACTCAGATTTCAATACTCGTTTCCCTTTAGTTTCGAAGAATTCGCTTTCTGTCTTCGCATCTACTCCAAAGTAAATTTCTTTTCGCTAAATGTGTAGTCTCACTTCAAATTTTACCGATCATCAAGAACTGCAACAACTAAATATATGAACTATTGGTACTACTAATTATTGATACTACTTTCCTCATTATAATTCTTATTCGCCATAACCTCAAACATCTTTCGCCCTTTTGGATTTGAAGCAGCTTCCTGATATTGACACTTCGTTGATGTAGTCTGACTTTTCCTATTCACATCAATTTATTGATGAGGAGGCTATCTTATTATTATATGAAGTATTATTAACTTCGAATTAATAGGTCCATACAGGATAAGATAAACATATATTTAAATAATAAAGTTTGCCTTGCAAGCAAAAATTGATAATCTCTATGTTTAATTAAAAATCGAATCATCGCAATCAGTTTCGATCTGATCATTGATATAAAAATCTTTACTTTAGAATATAACTTAAAGCTGCTTTTACTTTATTTACTTTAAATTTACTTTATAATTTAAAGCTGCTAACTTTAATAATAGCGAATATCGTTAACATTCTGTCATATTGTTTACATAGAACATAACATTTTCAATGTTAATGGTTTAGAATTTGTTTACTTATTTTGTGATTTTGCAGCAGAACATTTTAAAGATCTAAAATGAAAAACAAAACAAAACAAAGCTATAGAATGTAACATTTCAAAATATCACAAAACTAAAAGCAATATTTCATGTTTTCTATTTTTTGTTTTGTATTTAAGATATTGTTGTCATTTTTAATGGATGTTCCAAATCAAAATATTTAGATTTTCGTAGTCAAAGAACCTCACTCATCTTATTCTAGTAGAAGGAGAAAGGTAAAAGCCATTAGGGAATTCAAGGCGTTCCTTGCATGCTTTATAAAAGGCTTTTGCAAATTTAAGATTATCAGACTCTGGAAAGGCCGATAAAGAAAAAGGTTCTACTACAGTGCGTTGCAAACTGTAGTGCGTTATAAAACTTTAATGTTTATATAAATTAATAAGTTTATAACTCAAGAAAATGATATTTTGAAGTTTTGAAGAAATATTTTTGATTAGGAAATTTAGAAAACATTCATACAATATTTTTATGTATTTTTATATAATGTGTATTATTAAGGATTTAATTACATTCTAATAATCCAAATACAACTGTCGTATAAGTTTCTATTTACCTTCAAAGGATAAATTTTAAACTTCAAAGGATAAATTATAAATTTGGAAAGATGTTTCCTTTTTACGTTAATTAGACGTTTCGGCATGGCCTAGTGGTTTAGGGGACGGTCTTACACGAAACAGATGTGTCGGAACCTGGGTTCGAATCCCGTAGCGGCATGTATGTTTCTTTTCCTTTCCTGTGTTTGTCAGCCTCTTCTTCACTTTCTCTTCGGGCATGAAGCCATTCCATAATGGCTTCCTGAGGAAGGCAAGTGGAAATCACCTCAGTATCTTTCCCCAGGTTATTCTGTGGAACTTCTGAGTCCCATGGTTCCTCTGTGCTCGGAGGTCGCACTTAAAAAAATTACGTTAATTAACAAACAAGTGACATACGTAGAAAAAATATTTCTCTGTATTACTAAAAGATTGAAGTAACACACTCGATGGTCTTGTTGTAATATAACTTTATAAATAGTAGGATTAAAGCCAGAAACAATCCTGAAATGCCTGCCAAGGCATGCAAAAGTTTAAGAAGCGCTGATTTACATTATTGAACTATATTTATTTCAACCTAGTCGGGAATAGAACTACTCCAGTTTTATCAACATCAAAGCCTGAAAGTTTACTTTAATCCTACGGGAATAGAAGGAAGGCTTTTATTATTTTTTTTCCTTTAAACAAATATAATGGGTCGTAAATAGCCGGCAGTACATAAAGAATTTAACTCCCCTGGTTTCGAAATACGGTGGAGCTCCAGTTTCTAGCCACAGCGTCTTTGGCGACACTGTTCCCATGATGATAGGAAAGCCGCGACAATAAATCTCGCAGCGCCCGAGAAAATTCGTGAATAAATCTGGAGAAGATGGCGTCGAGACGGCCATTAGAAAGACGATAAATCAAAGAGGGAAAGACGCTATCACCTGAGGGACCTGGGTTCCTTCAGAACTCAGTCAAGCGAAAGGTGATCGGATGACTCCTTTCGTGAAGACACACCTCGGACATCGAGACTGACTCGGACATGTAGCGCTACCTGCGATTGGTTGCTAGATAATGGAGGCAATAACAGAAAGGATTTATTACAAATGGATTCTCATTTGAAATTACTTTTTTCTTTCCTTTCTCGAATGTCACCTGTAACAAAAGAGTCAATTTATTATGTGCATTTAAGAGCTTTCACAGAAGAAACTTTTAGAAAATCAATTTCTGTAATATTGAACAGTGAAGGTTTCACATTTCGCAGAGGCTTTTGAGCATTTTGGAAAATTCGCCAACTATCGACGTTTCTTCCAATTCACTTGTTGGAACAATTCAAATCCCACTGAATAGATTTTTATGAAACTTCTTATACGGCCTATTTATTAAAATAACTACAAGTTTGTACTTTATTATAGTTATTGTTTGGTTTATTGAGATACAGGGATAATTAAACAGTGTTCGGAGCATTTTGTTTACAAAAGAATGTTGAAAGTAATAAAATGGATTAATGGTTAATGTCCATCTTTAAAGAAAGATGACAGCTTTCTACGATACCAAGCACTAAGTCATTAAGTCGAGATGTTTGATTTAAACTTTCTTCCGGAAATAGTGTGTTGATGATACAATCTCTTAGTACGGTAAAGAGCACTAGTCCGCAAAACATAAAAGGTCGTGTAATAGTGTCACACCATCTGGAGGACAACATGAAGCTTTTTACGAAATTTAGTGTACAAATAGGACAGACTTGGTTTCGTGAAGATTTGATCAAGTATCATCGTTTCCAAATAAAAATGAACGAAAAATGCATTTCTCTACCGTTACCACAAATTATGATATAGATGAATGCTTAATAACTTTATCCTCCAATATCCCCCTTTCCAATTTCCGAAAAGCAAATGAGCAAGTATTTCTATTATTTTCAAGTTTATTAGCTTGAAAAAGCATTCTTACACTTCCTCCGTCCAACGGTCTATCTCTTTATTTTTTTTCAACCTAAACAATAAGTCTCTTAATATTTTTTTTTCCATTTTGCATCACCTCTTTTGATTTTTACTTTTAGAAAAATTCACCATCCACATTCAACATTGTTTAAAATCGATTTATTATTTTGACAACTAACTAAATAATGAAACTAATGCTAACGAACAGTTTAACTCACACAAAAAACAAAAGCAAAGTTTTTTTGCTAATACAGTAAAAACTGGTTTGTACGTAGCCCAGTTGTACGTAGTTCTGGTTTGTGCGTAGTTGTTTGTAGGTCCTGGCGAAAAATTGTATTTAATTACATATACATTATTTCTGAGATATACATAACTGAGTTACACGCAATTCGCCTTAATACGAAGTATATTTTTAAAAACGAGATTGGATTGTACGTATTTTCAACTGTAGATATTCGCCAGGTGCACCTATACATAGGTCGGCGTTCCGTATCGATACATATAGTCGCGTTCATGAGGTTTCTGAGCAGCTTTTAATGAAAGATCGGTCAGAGACAAAAACTGAATGAATTTTCGCATTGATGAAACATGTTTTCCTTTCATTTACTTCAGTCTCTCTCTCTTGAAGCCATCGGTAATAGAATGAAAAAAAGTTACTTACTAATCGGGAAGTGAAAGATAATAATCCGCAAAAATCAATGGCAGAAATAGCGAATAAGTAGACAACATAAGCTTAGGTTAAATATAAGTTACATCACATTATGTGCAGTAATTAGTAAGAAGGAGTCAATTTTAGAAGAATGTTGAAAGTTAGGTTCAAAATCTGTAAAGCGCAGCCGTCAACAAAAGGGAAAATTTTCAGATATAGAAAAGTGAGTAACAATGTGATGGAAAATTAGTGAAAATTTGGTGAGTCTTTGCTTTTCATTTATCTTAGAACTGTAATTGTGAAATGGGTTTAGTCACAGTATTTTATTCAGTCTATTCATATATATAAACTCGGTTCATGGCGTCAGGTGCCGCCTTCCGAAAGAATCTGCAAGAACTCCATTCCAGGTCTTCCGGTCAAGGGTCCATTCCTCTTCCAGACTTCTAATCCTCATTGCTTTTTTAATATCGTCCATCCAAGCCTTTCGTGGTCTTCCTCGTTTCCTTTTTTGATTAGTTTTGTAATCAAAAGCGATTTTGGATATTCTTTCGTCATTCATTCTTTTAACATGACCAAACCAAATTAATTGTTTTCTTTGAAGATCGTCCAAAATGTTTCCTTTTATTTTCATCATTTCTTTGATTCTTTCATTTCTTGTTCTTTCTATTCTTGATACCCTGCATGATCTTCTTAGGGCATCCATTTCCACTGCCGCTAATTTCTTTTTTTCTGTCTCCGTAATTCTCCATCCCTCTGCCCCATATAACAAGATGCTCTTTACAATAGAATTGTATATATTATACTTTCTTTTCCTAGAGATCTCTTCACTCCACCAAATAGAATTTAATAGTTTTATAGCCTTCCTTCCTTGACAAATTCTGTTTTTAATTTCTTGTGAGTCTCTGCCTTCTCTATTAATGTCTACTCCGAGATACCTATAATGCTCACAGCTTTCTATTTTCATGTTATTATTTAGATTTAGGTCCGTCTCATTTCCTCCTATACATAGATATTTGGTCTTGCTAACGTTCATGTATAGTCCCCATTTCTCATATTCTTCCTTAATTGTTATCGTCATTCTCTCTAAATCATTTTTACTCTTTGCAATTATGACTTGGTCATCTGCGAACTGCAGAGTAAACATTGACGTTCCTTTCACATTAAGTCCCAATCCTCTGCAGTTTTCTTTCCAAACTTTTAATGCTGCTTCAACATAAATTTTAAAAAGTGTTGGGGAGATACAACATCCCTGTCTGAGTCCTTTATCTGTTATAAAGCCTTTTGATAATCTTTGACCTACTTTAATCTTTGTTTTTGATTGTATGTAAAGTTCTTGAATTGCTCTAATAATATTAAAATTTATGTTTATTTCCTTTAATACATTCCATAATTTTGCGATTGGAACATTATCATATGCCTTCGTTAGATCAATAAACAGAAGATGAATTTGATTTCCCACCGCCATTTCCTTTTCAATAATTTGTTTAAGACAAAATATATTATCCATACATGATCTTCCTGCTCTAAATCCACTTTGTTCTTCACTTTCTTTCATTCTTATTTCTTCTTCAAGAAAATCTTTTAAAATTCGTCCATACAGTCTACTAAACGTTGCTGTTACAGTAATGCCACGGTAATTTTCACATTTTTGTCTGTCTCCTTTCTTATAAATTGATGTTAAATATCCAATTCTCCACTCTTCTGGTGTTTCTTCTCCGTTTAAACATCTTTCGAATAATTGTGTAATTAATCTTAGCAATTTATCTGTTCCATTTTTGATTAGTTCTGCTGATATTCCACCGGGACCACTTGCTCTTTGATTCTTTAATGTTTTAATTGCTGTTTTAACTCTCTCAAGTTCCAATAGTATAGGTTGTTGTATGGTATCAATATGAAAAAAGAAGCCTATTTGAGGTGGATGAGTTCAAAAAAGGAAGAGGATAGACAAATTTATAGAACTTTTAGAAATGACACAAAGAAATTAGTAATAGGGAAAAAAAGAACATCCTGGGATAAAAAATGCAGAGAAATTGAGACATATATAGGAGGAAGACGATGTACAGAGGCATGGAAATTTTTAAGGAATATTAGAAAAGAAGGTAATAATTCATGGCAAGGAATATCGGTTGAGAAATGGGAAGAATATTATAAGACTTTGCTTATAGAAACTAGAAATGAATTTCAAGTAAAAATTCAGTCTATTCAAGTTTCTTAAAACACGAAATCAGGAAACCTCTAAGAAAATGAATACATTATTTTGAAATTGACAGTTTTACAGTTATGCATATCGTACGTTGAAAAACATATACCTAATATACAAATGTTATAAAAAAATTTATATCTGTTGTTGTCGAATCAAATGCAGGAATTAGCTAATTGAATATTTATTACTAACAAAATTATTCCTTAAATTGAATGTCCATGGAACCTTTTATCAAATAGTTCTAGGTGCATTGTTAAAGACGAAGGATTAACTTTATCACCATGTCCGTTCGGCTGGTGATAGGAGCTTTAACTTCTATGTTGTCTACTATGCTAACAGGTTGAATCCTAGGTCTGGTTTCTGTATTACATGTTTTTTAAGGATTTTTTAAGTTTTTAAAAAAGATTTAAAATAAAGAAAAGATTTTGGCAAGTGTGTTAGCTTTTTTAAATTCATCTGTAACTGTATTCACTCACGTTAAATTTTTATCCTGTCTACTCTCTGCTGCGGATAAAGGCAATATTCTTTAACTTTTTTTATTACTTTTTTGGTGCAGTACGATCTGTATTGCTTTTGCTTCATTGAACCCAAACAAATGAAGTGTGCAGTAACGCGGGAGAAATAAAAAGATATTAAGAAAATTTGTCTCAAATATTCTTTTATCTCTCAGTCATCTTTAACTTGCGGTTAGGGTACTTTATGAAACAGACCAATATAAACATCTAATAGAAATTATTGAATAAAATCGGCTCCTCGGAACATGGGATGTAACATGAATTTTATTAAATATTTTTGTTTTACTTTGGTCTCTTCCAGTAAATTCTTTTATCTAATTAATTTTTACCTGATCCTCACCATTAAAATTTTTATTTCCCATTATCTTTTTGTCCAAACTTACTATGTTCCATTAGTTAGAACATAGTAAATAAACATCATCCCAAAATTATCGTCTTGAAAGATATTAGACCAACACACAAACAAACCTCCTTGTAATTACATGCAATTAAGAATGAACTTTCCCTGCTTATCTTGTTTCATATTATTTCCTTTATTTGGACAAATATTTGTTGTGTTAGCATTTGTAATCCATTCTCTTTGTTCTATTTATGTTCTAATCTTTATTTTAAAACAAGTCACTTCCTTTACCATTATTGACAGTTAAAAAAAAATCCTTCCGTTTAATTTTGTTTATGAACACTATTGATTTTTGTTCCTGAATAGTTTAACTTTATAAACTGTATTGGGAGCAGGGAAACGGAAAGATTTCAAATCCCAGCGGAAATTAGTTGAGTGTCAGATTGCCGTTGGCATGGTTTCTCCGTGATAAGAAAGTCATTCAGTGCATCATATCTGCAAGTGTCGATAACAGAGATTGAGCCAACGAATAACTGGTGTCGTTTCTGTAAAATTCTAAAGTGACTAAATGCTAACCTTAAACAGTTTCTTTTAATCATTTAATATAAAGTTGTTCTAAGTCAAAAGATAAAGTAATGAACACATTTCTGTTATATTTAAACCTAGGAAAAAAATAATGTAATACGTAAGGAAAAATATTAAAAATGCACATAGATAAATAAAGGTTCTCACATTTTGAGCTATTATGTCGGGAATCTGGGATAATTGTTTCAGCCTTATTAGGGTTCTTTAACAAAATTTACCCTTGATGATAGCTCAGAGTTGCGAGACCAAATTAAGGTTAACACTGCAGCTCCTTGAAATTTATTTATTAATTTATTTATTTATTTATTTATTTATTTATTTTTTATTTTTATGTGCTTTTTTAAATTTTTTTCCTTAATCATTATGGATGCACATTATTTTTTTTTTCTTTACAATATAGTACATAGTTTATACAATGTTGTGCAGATAATAAAAAGAGAAGGATAAAGAGAATATAGTTTTGGGTATCTACGCAAGAAAAACCATAAAGATGTGAAAAGAAAATCAAATGACAGTTTTTTTTTTTATTATTTAAATAACTTTAACTTATTTAACAAACGTATTTTATGTTTTAGATTAATTGTTAAATAAATAGAGAAACTTTGATTGAATTGATTTAAAAATTTAATTTTAAAATTTCCTTCAATTAAGAATAAATACGGTGAAAATCATTCTAGGTATATATTAGAAAATATAATTAACAAAATTGGTTTAAATAAAATTAATAAATTTTGAAAAATATCACAATTAAAAGTTTTTCGATTACTTAGTTAACTCATAATTTAAATATCCTACAAAATTAAATATAATTCTTATTATATTTAATGTTGTACGTAAAATATACCCTAGAATAATAATCTAGTACTTTATACCCATTTAATAATTCATGTATTTTAAATTATCCGCTTCAAATTTTCATAGTGTAAACCCATTGCGGAAAAAAAATGAAATGATTATTTGTTTTTAGGTAGTTAAATAAATTTAATCTACAATTCCATCAACAGGTGCCGGACAGCACTTGAATGTAATTATGAATAATGAAAATAAAAAAATAAATAAAATGATAAAAATTTAGATCCAAGATCCCTCAACAGCTGAATATAGAGACTATACGAAAAAGACTTTTGTAGAAGTTAAAACTACTATTTTTTTAAAAATTTTGTAGAGCCTTCTCAGAAAGCAAAGATTTGTTAAGATTTTTTGAAGGTGTATCAATGAATAACAATAACAATTGAATTTTATTTTCCTTTATAAAAGTCTAGCAATTTAACGTGCGACTCCAAAGCTTCTTGAAATGAATAAAACCACAGGAAAATTTAATTTGAATATATTCACAATAACGTAGAAACAAATGTCACTGATCGAAAATGGCCACAACGTTGTTTATATTGTGAATATATCCAATTTTAAATTTTAGTGTGATTTTTATTCATTATTCAAAGATGTTTCCTTTAGTTTCCACAGCTCTCTTTTCAAGATTGAACCATTCTTTTGTTGATGTACTCTAATTACAAATGTGAATTTATAATTTCATTTCACAAAAATTTGTACATATTTTGATAGCACTCAGACTTTACGTAACATGAACACTTTGGAAATAAAGCTTGGTACAATAAAAACAATTGAAGAGCCCGGCGCAAGACACAGACAGCTCTATTTTTTAGTCGTTTCGTGTTATTGTGTTAATCTATCATTAAAAAATGCTCTATCCGTGGATGCAAGAATCGGACTGTTTCACTAATTTGTTCACCAGTAGTATTCTGTCCGGAGACAGTCCATATTCTATGGAATTCACTTGGAACTCCCAGAAACATCTGGGGAAAGAAACTGAGGTGGGTTCCCGTGGCCTTCCTCAGGAAGCCATTATGGTATTTTTCAGACCGAAGATAAACTGAAGAGGAGGCTGACAAATACAGGAAAGGAAATTGAAACAACCAAGCCACGTCCGGGATTCGACACAACGTCCGCACGGCAGACCGCCGCTCAGACCACTCGGCCATGCTGGAACGGCTTATATCACATAAACATTTCTTATACTTTTTTCTTGTACTGACATCAATTTAAAGGTAAACTTTAAGTTTACTTAAAGCCAAAAAGCTTATATTTAAAATAGTTTGAAATTTATTGATTTAAGTCATTAAAATTTAGTATAACTTTAACATAAGTTATCAAACCTCTAATTTCATCTTGTATGAGAATATTTATCTAAAATAAAGACAATAAGTTTTATTGAATAATAAGCGAACAAACTTAGCGAAAGTTATTAATAACAATAAAATTTATAATGACATCACAACTGATTTTGTGAACTTTTTTACCAATATTTCAAAATATGAATTTGATTTTTGTACCGTTTTGGCACTGAAAGTTCTGGTAAATCATAATTTTATTTTACGCTTTTAGATTTAAATTTCATAGGACATTTGAGATAAAATAAAATTATAATGTACAAAAGATATTATATGCAAAGTCGAGTTGATGCTATTACTTGTAGTATATTGAATGTAAATCCACTTGTCATTCATCAAAAATTCTAGAAACAGGTGTATGGATCTTCAAATACTAATTCCAGAGATTTATATCAAGTAAAGTTAAACAATAAAAATAAAGAATCTGGAGAACTACTCCAGTTTTATATATACTTAGAAAAAAATTATAAATTGATTCATCAAACTTTAAAAACACACTAAAAAGTTAAAAAAAAAATCTTTAATACTGTACTTTTAAATTTTTTACATTTCGTTTTATTTCGGAAGTTCTCACAATGTGATGTATTGAAATGTTTTCAGCTTTCATTATTTTCCAGTAATTTTTTAACTTTTCAGTAAGTTTTTAAAGTATAGTTAGATGATTATTTAAGAAATATGTTCTAGATTATCGGAACCCTGTTCCTGAGATGCGAATATTTCTTTAGAAATTCTGCAAGTTGTATCTAAGAAATCGATCATAAAAACTTGCTGTAGGAACATGTTACGAATTGCAAATTCCTGCGCCTGAAGACAGCTTTAATTTATATTAACTTAATAATTGTTAAATTTGTTATTATAAAAAACAGTAAATACGAAAAACTGTGAAATTAAAAAAAAATAGTTCCCTAAATATATCTCCTTGAAAAATATAAATCAAAGCTTCGAAATCTGACATATATCGGATAATACAAATTTTTATGATTTTGTTTTTCGTGCTTCATCAATTTTAAATGTCAGAGCTATCTAAGAATACTTACTGTTCGGTGACATTTACATCAAATGCGCGTCGTTCGCAGTTTCCCATTAGAAAACCAATGATGTCTTTCCTAATCTCGTGTTTCCATAAATAGAACTCGCTCGTGTGGGCGTTGAACCACGTCCAGATTTCGTTTCATGTCCAGCAATTGTTAAATTAGTTTCGATCGTCACAAAACAAGATTCGATTTCTCAGTAGCCGAAGATGCAATGAGGGCGAGACACAAGAATACGATCGTGTAAGAGAATTTATAAATTTTAGATATATGTCTGTATGTAAGGAGATTAATAAATAAAGTAAGGGACAATTTCTGAGCTAATATATGCCTTTCTATTGTATTGTTGTTGTTTGATGCTGCACATCAAGTGCAACTTTGTGTCCGAAGTGTTCGTGCATAGTGTATCTCTAGGGTTGTCATCATGGCGAACCCCTAAAAGAAGCCATTGAATTTTCACGGAACAGATACTAAGATGGTTTCCCGTTGCCTTCCTCAAGAAGTCATTATGAAATGCCTCCAGACCTGAAGAGAAAGATAAAGAAGCAGATAACACAGGAAAGAAAGTTTTTTTGGAACATCCATATCGACGCCCCAATTTGAACCCAGTTTGAACATCTGCCTCCTGGCAGGCCATCGCCGCCTAGACCATTAGGGTAGGCTGGAACAGCATTGTATTGAATATAATTGGATTTGATGATAATTCCAGTATATTCTAATCTTAAATAGCCTCAGAAAGGAGATAACAAGTGATAGGAGGAATTGTGGATAAATAGAAGAACATTTGGAAGAACAGTGTTCGCCATCTGGTATCAGCAAAGAAATAGAATAGAAGATAATTTAAGAAATGTTTTTACAACGATTTTATTGTATTTCTAAATTATATTTCTGCTATATCAATTGCAAGAATTATAAGTAATAATATTGCTATTGATATGAGTGCTAGTAAACAACGCAATAAATTAAGCAAGTGTTCAAGAAGGCTATTGTCAGATAACTGTAAACATAGCAGACGAAACTTTACTTTCACGTCATTATTGTAGTGAGTAACGATTTTCAGTATAGCAATATTGAAAGATCAGTTAGATAAATCTCAAGATGCTTTGAAGAGAAAAGATATATAAATATGAATTTGTCATCAATGCTCTTATTCAGCTCTTTTCTTTCTTCTATTGTGAACTTGTACATCCCCTTTTATATTCTCCCTGCTCTGTTTTAATTTTTGAAATTATGAATTGATACTGTATCTCAAACTTGATAGCTGCTTAATAACATCAACTTTTCTTTCAAATCATTAAACACATGAAGCAACATTTGGTAAAACATGACTGTGTATTCATTTTTTTTAAATTCAGATTTTCTTGAGTACTAATTTGGAATAAATTACGCTGGAATTAATGTTATTTTAAAAATACTGAATGAACAAAACGAGAAACAAAACAAAGCATAGAAAATCGTTTGAGTGTAAATAAAAAGAAATTGTGGAGCAGTCCTTTTTTGCATCACGGCACACTTATTTATCAGGTAACATACTGCTGTACACCAATTGCTGTTCTTAGTGTCCCACGGAACACCAACCTTTTTTCGTTGTTTTCCACTAACAATATAGCTGCTTTTGCGCCATTAAAACCAAACCAACCTACCAATTATCCCCTTACAATACAGCTGCTTTTGCGCCATTAAAATCAAACCAACCAACCAATTATCCCCTTACAATAGAGCTTACAATAAGAAAAGCTCAGCATAAGATTTGCACGTGAGTAACATTCAACATCTAAAAATTCTCTGAAATGACTGAAGAATACCTTCTAAGCTGACTTAAATGTGAATTAATACTTTATTAACTTTTTTCTATCTTATTTATTTTAGGTGGCTATCCTCCAAACCATGACACGGTGGTCATCCGTTCCCAAGCAAAAAGCAGAATTCGTCGCCTGTCCGTGGATACTAAGTTGCTCTCTGCTGACACCACTGCAAACGCAGTCGAAGGTGTTAAAGGCACAAAAGGGGCATCTAGGATGCAGATTCGCCTCTGCTAGACGTCTGGAAATGGTAATGGCAGAGACAGGGTTCCCTTGTGACCCTATCACTTGTCGCTGAATAGTGGACAAGGAAGCCATTGGATCTGTTCGTGCCTTTCTCCTGGTGATCTGTCTGGGTTGTCCTGAGCCGGTCCGCCATAGAGATGTTCATTATTCCCAATACCATCTGACTGTAATATCATGAACGCGTAAATGGAGGGCAATACGCCGCGCCCACAGCCCACCTTTCGCAAACCGATGATGCGGCCTCTCTTCGTGAGTTGTTTGTACTGATGTCTAAGGCTTCTTCGCGGTATGTTGATCGCTGGCAGACCTCGCCTGATCACCTTACAGTGCCTGTGGACTCCACTACATGTGCCTTATAAACCTCACGGCTTGCGATTGCATTACCGCAATAAGACGAGCTGCCTTGCGGAATCGCATCAAAGGTTATTCATTTGCATATTTACCCTCGCCGTAGCTATTTACTTACTTTCGCGCTTATAGAATGATTTCTTCTTGGTGCACAATTTTTTATGCCAGTGAGTTTATTTGACCCGAACTGAACTGTACACTAAACGTGCCCTAGGAAATGAGCAACGATTGCTTTTACGGTGATTGTGCTTCTGGAATTTGTGGAATTCCCAATTCTTGCTGTCGATGGTGCCTTCAAGCCATCACGCCAACTTTGTTAGTGATTGTGCCGCAATGACTGACAAAGAAAAGTAAAATGTTGGAATGGGAGTGCGCGGAGATAGCTCTCACTTTATGATGAGTAGCTCCTTTACTATATTTGATTCATCTATCTTGCTTGCCTTAATTTGGTTCCCTTGAATGCTAATAAGCAGATCCGTCGGTGGTGCGAAGATCTGCCATTGGTGAACTACAGAGAGGAGACTATTCCTTTGCATTTCCTTTGCAGCTTCTTACAACAATGCCACAATGCATTTCTGGATCAAATTCGTAGAGCGTCCTTCGTGTAGGTGGCGATAATCAAGCTAATGGCGAAGGTTCACGACTTCTTCATGATCTGATACTTGTATGTCAACAATCCGTCCTGATTGTTGATGCACCAATGCCTTTCGATACTCGATGGAGGGAATCGCGTAGATTCGTGAAACTAAACTTGCGAATTCGAGCCTGTAGTTGTCTCTCTGCCTTAAGAATTACTCTGAGGTGAAAATCGTCCTTTTCATCGTGGGTTCCCTTGGGAACAGTGATTCCTTCCTTCAGGAACTGCGTTCTAAGAAATGATCGGTTATTTCGGTGATTTACACACGTGATAGACACACAGCACCATAAGTGCTCAGAAACAGTATGAGTGACTACTCTCACACAGTAATGTTTCATTGTATATCTGCGAAATGGTTCCTCTTTCAAAGGATTGCCTTGGTCTTTCCATTATCTTGGGGTCTGCTGCTATCTACCCTTCGAAGAACAGATGAAATTTTGAATGATGAAATTTTGCGTATTTTTGACTTGTATGGATAGATTTATGATACATACAACTAAATGGCTCACTGTTGCCACCTTATCATCATTATTAATAGCGAGCCAGAGAACCTTCCCCATTTTTTTAATTTCTTAGAAAACATTACATTCAAAGCTCTACCATTTAAAAATATATTCCTATAGATCTATTTATAGTGTTTAGCTTGAAGTTGTATATTTTAATTCGCCGCCATCTTGAATGAATCTTTCTTTAAAAAAAAATCAAATAACCAGGACATTACCTCGAATCCAGAACTACACATGTCAATTTTAAGCAGACCTAATGGATTAATATAGGCTGTTGCGTAAGGAGATGACCACATACTTACATGAATATTTTTATGTTTAAATAAATCGTCCTTTTGTTCTGACAGTAGATTTAAAAATTCCATAATATTAATGATTTCATTGCTGTAAAATTTCTCATCGTATTTAACAAAGCTTAAAAATCTTATGTCTTTTCATTACTAAGACATGATTAATTAAAAAGGCTCAAGTAGTTTGCCTGGTTTTTAATAAGAATATATTAATTTTCAAAGTCACGTGACACAAGTTTTCAAAGTGATTACTTCCCTTGGACGTTTCAATGATGAGAAAGAGGCTTAGTGGCCTATAAATAGTTCTTTTCATTTGAGCTTATGAACACGTGATTCCAACTGTGACGTCAGATGCGCTGCAGGAGCTAAATTTAGTGGTTCGCTTATTGAGGAGAGAAATGAAGCCTCATCACACAATATGGAAAAGAAAATCACCCGAATGAAATTGACGTCAAAAGCAGAAAGTGAGGGTGAGGAACAGAAGGGAAAAAAAACTAAGTAAGATGTAAAAATTACCAAACAAAAGACGAAACCAATTGAAAAAAAAAATCAATATAAATGCTAAAGTTAAAAAGCAATGATAATT
>JAFIDM010010028.1:55427328-55461093 GCA_023159025.1 Thereuonema tuberculata | reverse complement strand
ATTTTAACCGTTTAAATTACAGGGAATTATGGGATAGCCACCAACCGTTAGACTTTGAAAATAAACAACAGAATTGACAGTTTAATGGAAAAGAATTTAAATGTACAGTGGATTAAATTATGATTGATTAGAACAGTAAAATAGAATATACTAGAATAAATACAGCTATAAAAATCATTACAATTATTCCTAAAAACTCATTACAATTATACCTAAAAACTCATTACAATATATTTAATTATGAATTTATTGATCTTAACTCTGTAACTTTCTCTTGATATATTAAATCTAAAACAGATCCTGAAAATCTTAGAAACTATCTTTAATTAATAAAATGCTTAGTAATGTGAAACAGATATTGCCCAGTTAACATACCTTAAAAAACTACCTTAGATTAATGAAACGACTTAGAAATGGACTTAATTGACAGGAACCATTAAACTTTATCTAAAGTTAAAGTAAACTTCCTTTTAGTCTGGTAAAAATTTTCAGTTTTTGTGAGCCAAATCTTGATAATTTAGATAATAAAATCTTCCTCGTTTGATTTAAAAGAAAGTTGATTTAACGTATTTAACTAGAGACAGGGGCGTATATAAGGGGGGGGGGCCGAGGGGCCCGGGCCCCTCCCGAAATAATGAAGATATGTCCTCCCAACGTTTTTTTTTTTTGGTTGAACAGATGGGTTTCTATGGGGTGTCTACTTAATTATATTAATCTTAGGCCTCCCCCCGAAAATATATTCTATATACGCCACTGACTAGAGACATCACCATCAACAGATTTAAAACCATCATTGATTGCTTTAAAGAAGATGAATCTGTCTTAGAAGATATTTTGACGTATGATTTCTGAAGATTGTATCACTTAAAGAAATTACAATGATAACACATTGCAACTCAAAAGAGAACAATGCGACGGTTGGAAAAGAGGAAAACAATGGGTTATGGATTAGTACTTCCAGGTAGTCTCAGAGAAGTCTATCGCAAAGCATTGTAAATAATTTCTATGTTTCTGCAAAGTAGAAGAGACTGTCGATTTTTTTGTTAGTCTTTGCATC
Organism: Thereuonema tuberculata; assembly: GCA_023159025.1. NCBI lineage: Eukaryota > Metazoa > Arthropoda > Chilopoda > Scutigeromorpha > Scutigeridae > Thereuonema > Thereuonema tuberculata. The sequence continues at coordinate 55,460,036 of JAFIDM010010028.1, read as the reverse complement.
TTAACATATTGTTATTATTATTTTTATATTTATAAAAAATGTGAATAATATCATCCATATCCAAAACTGGCTTCGGACGAGTAGAAAGGAAATGCCCGGTTAAGGAAAAATAACTGCGGGCTCCCGTCGATTTTCGCTCGTTGACAATTCTCTTCACCGTCAAATGGAACAAGTTTGTAGCAATTTGAAGTAATTCAGAAATACATATTTCATCACCCTAACTTTTAAATTAGTGGAAAACGGTCCAAATTATACCTCTAGCTTGGCTATGCAGGCCTTACAGTAACCTGATCTTATGATGCCGCCATATTGCCTTCTGCAGCAATGAATTCCAGAATCAACTAAGTGATCAAGTTTTTTTTTCTCTTTTATGTTCACTCTTCTTTCTCTATGCTTGCTGTAGATCTAGAATAGAAGCAAAACTTTGAGAATGTTTATTCCAAGAAACCAATTTTTTTATCATTTGTTAATAGAGAAAAGACTCTCTAGTATGAGGCATGTCAACTTCAGTAAGTCGTATAGAATCGTTTCCGGCTTATGGTGGGTTTAGATCATTCTGTTGTAATTCTACGAATAGATACTTTTTTATTAATGCAATAGATAATTTTAATCATATTGAAAAGCTTGTTGGAGTTATCTATCATTTTGTTTTTATTTTGTTTTTTCAACTACTATTCATGTATCACCTCTGAGACTTATTTCAAGGAAGTTCAGTTAAATTAAATACATATAAATACAATAAATTTAAATATAAAGCGAATATTTTTGTTCTGTTTATAGAACAGAATGCCAATACTTTTAAACAGAACACCCTCTTTATAGACATAAAATCTGTAATTATTGCTTAAAGATATGCTTAGATCATTAGTTATTTTAAATAAAAATACTTGATTACTATTTTGCTAAAATAGTTTCTAGACATGTTTCTAAAATCATAAGAATATAAATATATCAGGACCCTTTATTTTGCCTTTGTTTGTGCTGTTTCTCTGAGTTTTTGATTTTTTTCTAAACATTTCTTCTACCAATTCAATGCAACCATTATAAAACAAAGAACATCAACTTATTTGAGTTCTGCACTGAAATGCCTGAAATCTAAATTTTTCAGAATACGAAATATATTGTAGTATTATTAACCAAAATGTCTAAAGAGTTACAACAGTAGAAACCTGGTATCTAAACTATCGAAGATGATACAATTCTCTTCAATATAAACAACAAAAAACACCAAAGCATTACATCTCCAATACTTCAATTCTTTTTATCAAGAATCTTTATCAAGGAAAGAAAAATAGTTTCTTTTCTAATTCCATTAGAAAGATGGTTTACTTTCTTTTGATGTATTTTCCTTGATAGAGATTCTTGGTAAAAGAATTGATATATTGGAGATGTAATGATTTGGTGTTTTTGTTGTTTATATGTTTATATTGAAGATTAATATGAAGTTTTGGAAGAAGTTTATGAATGATACAATTATCTTTATCTAAAATGAAGAAAGAAGTTTGGAAGGGAATTAGAAAGTTTAAAACCTGATAAGAAGTGAATGTCTGTCTTCGAAAAATCTTTCGTCATTTATATAAAAAAATAACTATACCGTCACCCGTAAATACAAAATATTTCGTTTTCCGAAAAGTTAATATATCGGGGAAAGGATTGAAATTTAGGTAGAAGAATTGGTTTTTTGATTTTACCTATTCTGAAGAAATAAAATATAAATATTTTATGTTCTAAATTTAATATTACACGATAAACAGAGGCAAGATAATATTTGTTTCCCATAAATTCTTAATGTAAATCTAAAAACTAAAAAAATAATTACAGTCACACAACAATTTGGTAACAATTCATTCCATTGTAATATTCTCACTGTCTGGAAGATGCTATTACTTAAGAATATCATTTCACATTTACTTAGTTCGCGAATTTCGGTGAATAGTGGTTTTTGCTTGTTCAGAGCTTCTTATTCAAATAGCAAAAAAAAAATGCTGCTCTTTGCTGAGAAACGTGATAAGTTTGAACAGACAACTTCAATAATGTCAGAACCGGATTCGAGAAAAGGGAGAAGAGAAGATATTATTGATTCTTCCACATCTTGAAGCCGCCGCTGATTTGTCCACGAAATGTTCGGTGGAGAAGTCAAGACCATTGTCATTTCAATACAGAGAGTGAATTCTCACAAGGCAGACATATCGAAAAAAAAAATCCTACACTTGACGTAAGGAACAAGCAGCTTCGTTGACGTAGGTAGCAAAGATGTTGTTGCTTTAAATAGAATTAGGAGCAGTTATTATTGACAGATCCTAAGCCTTTTTGAAATAAGTTTCCAGTTCTTTTACCTTGGTTTTATCTTGCTTTATACATTTTATGACCAAGTTTTTATTTATTTGCAATGTAGAACTATAGAAGATGTATTTCAAAGACAATTGAAGTTGCAAATCATCTGCTTGTATATTATTTCGAAGTGTGAATACTTCAGTTACAGCTAGTATCTGAAGTAGGGACTGACTGCAGATACTAGCTGTAACTGAAGTGCTGTAATTTTTTATTTATTTACTCCCCTAAACGTTTTTGGATCTTTAGTCATGAAGAGTTGCACTCCGTGATGGGAGTGTTATGTTGCTCTTGTCTGGATAACACTCCAGGAGGCTTCGCTAGATGACAATCATACTTTGTCTTCTTGTGGATGAGAAACATACACTGAAGAAGAAGGACACATTCATCCAAAGCAGGGATTCAAACCTAAGTTCAGACGTACCAGCCTTGTGGCAGGCCATCGCCTTGACCACAAGGCTGTGCCGGAACGGTGAAGTGCTATAATAAAAGGTCGATTCCCGGAGATGGCTCAAATTTTCCCCCCACACCTTTTTTTTCTGTTTTTTTTTCTTAGTTACAATGTATATTTCTTTCTTTGCAATTCAATAGTCAACTCACGTGTGAAATTGAAAGCCTTCATAAATTAAAAGTTAAAAAGCAAATTCTATCATACTGATAAATAAGAGAACTAATATTATTAGAATTCATTATTTGTAGAGTGAAGTAATTCGAGATGCATCGAATTATAGTCGGTATAAGTTATAATCGAGCACGCATGAAATTATGAACAATAGAGCAGCAGAAGTGGAGTTACTATTTTTTCGATCATGCCTAAGATTGCAGAAGATAGTGAATGAAATATATCTAAAAAGTCAACCAACTCCATCTTTGGCGTGTTTTGAATTCTTTTGTAAAGACAGATTCATGAAACATTGTAATTTCGATTTTTTTTTTGGTTTACTCTATTTTAAAATAGAATCCTATTCCCATCTCTGTTTTTCAACAATTCTAATAGTTATTTAAATAATTTACCATATTCAATATCCATTGTATCAAACAAAAAACATGGTTTCAATCCGAGTTGTATGTCATGGGTCCTGTCTACCGTCGCATTTTAACTTACATTGTAACTAGCACAATGGTGAGCACATAAATGCAGAAACTGCCATCCCAAAAAGGTAAATTAATTCTCAAAATTTTTTGATATTAAGTAAACTGTTCTTATTTAACTGATAACAGAAAATTATAGATATAAGAGTGTTCGCAAACTATTTTATTAAAGGGATCTTATACAAGAACCTTCTAGGAAATTCAATTTCAATCGTTTAACGACGCAATTCCAAATTGTCGCGTCGTGTTAGTTGCCGCTCTTCTTGCTCGAGCTGAAGATGAGCAATGCTCCCGGGGCTAAGTCTTTATCGTTGCCGCTTCGAGGACATTGAAATCCCGCACTTCCATCAGCTTTCCCGGGCATCCTGTGAATGGATCGTCAGTGCCACGACTTCTTGGAAAGTTGTTAAACGACTCGAAGCTTTTCAAGAGTGTATGAAAAAAACGTGAACCATGCATGTGTTGTGATTCAAATTACTCTATTCTGATTGTCTGAAGTAAAATATGCAGAAAGATCTACAAGAAAACTTGTATACCGTAAGAGAAGTTATGCATCTCCTTACAAGAACGATACCTGGTACAGATCACGACATATATAATAGAATATTCCACTATTCCAAAGTAAAATATTCTATTAGTGTTCGTGTTTTTATGTGTAATAATTGAATATTAATTTAAAAAAAGTATGAGTTTTACACATAAAAAAATCCAATTTTAGTTAAAGTACGTATTTGTTTAATCTTGTTTTGTGGAATGATTTATTATTTTCTGGTTGTGAATGGAAGATGTCGTTTATATATTGTATGATTCGAATTTTCTAAAGCCGAGGTAAACCTATTCATCCTGACGAATGGTTTGCTCTCAGTCATCAGCTCCGTAAATATTTAAACAGCAAATTATGTAAATAAAGCAACTAATTTAATGGCTTTTGTATTATTCCCGTGGAACCAAGTGAATATAGCGCAAACATCAATCAGAAATAGCAATGACGGAATTATAAAGTCAATTGACTGCAATTATGTCTTGAAGGGCTGTCCGACTCCACAGCACAGTGCCTCACGCTTAAGAGTTCAAATTATGCTTCAGACCAAGTGGTCTGAGTGTCATTACAGTCTTGTCAATCCCACTAGTAATCCAAAAGCTAGTAGACCTAAAGCTATCAATATTATTTCTTATAAAATATCAATTTATTTCGGAATTAACAATCAGTGCCTTACCGTTTACTGTTAAGCTTATTACTTAATCCGTTATGAGTAGATTTTACTTTGCACAAAATTTCTATAAAAATAATGTCATAATTTGATAGTGACATCTTACAACAAAAAACGAATTGCGGGAAATTTCAAATCAAGTAACTTTACATTCCGAGTGTCAATTGCGGATATATCCGTATAGTCTCGTCAATTGTTAAATATTTGACTTTGAACAGTGTTTTGTTATTAAAGAATCCTGGATTAAATTCAATCCATTCTTCATCTTCTTTGTTCTTGCTGCTATCCTCTACTGGCCGTTTGTATACTAGGTTATTTGACATTTTATGTGGAATCGCTTACTTTTACCGAGATTTCTTAATAAAAAGTTAAAAACAAAATAAAACAATTTATTTGCTGAATCATGTCATGGTATGAAAGTCTTTAGGAGAATAGAGCTCTAGTTTGTAATATTGCTTATTTATCTCCTTCCAATGTTCAGATCAGGATTTTATCCAAATCTTATTTTAGTTTTCTCCTTCAAAATTTCTACGAGATAATTTCATTATACAACTTTAATTACAACCATATTGAAGAATAAGTTTTACCCGATATACAATTAAGTTAAGAAATACATAAATATAATTATACTTAACACAACTGAATTTGATCCTATCTGTACATATATATATATTTATATATATATATATATATATATATATATATATATACGGACAGCAATCTGAAATTTGAAAAACCCAAACCCAAAATTCAGAATACTGTTTCCGTGAAAACAACGGCCAATTTTGCTTTCACTTCATCAGCGGCACCTTGTGAGAGATTTTGAAACTAAAATTAAGATAAACTAAAACGCAATATCTAAAGTAAATTGCTCTTTTTTATCGTATATTTTTTAAGTGTTTTAATTTTATATATTTTTTATTTCTTTTAAGTTATATTCTTTTTTTATATTATTTTTTTATAGTTTTTTTAATATTAAAAAAAAATTAATAAATAAATAAATGAATAAATATATGACAGCCATCAGATCAAACTTCCTAAAATAAAAAACTAATAATAATATAAAATAATAATAAAAAAAACTATAAAAAAATAATATAAAAAAAGAATATAACATAAAAGAAATAAAAAAAGATATAAAATTAAAAAAACTTAAAAAAAATACGATAAAAAAGAGCAATTTACTTTATATATTGCGTTTTAGTTTATCTAAATTTTAGTTTCAAATTCTCTCACAAGGTGCCGCTGATAAAGTGAAAGCAAAATTGGCCGTTGTTTTCACAGAAACAGTATTCTGAATTTTGTATTTGGGTTTTTCAAATTTCAGATTGCTGTCCGGCTATTTATGTTTAGTAATATAAGTTAATTTTATTCTTTTATTCTATACGTTCTAAATTTTTCCAAATTGCAAATGATTGATTGAAATCTTAGCTCTGCGAAACTCGAAAAGCCAGATTTGAGTTTTGCCTTTTCGATATATATATATATATATATGGGTCATTCCAAAAAAAAGTGTAAATTTGATCTTTTGAAACTTTCTTTTTAAAAATTATATTCCCACAATAACTTTTTGCTTCAGTGACAGCCAAGAGTCTAAACTTTATCATGGTATAAATTTTAATTTTGTCCAAAAATTTATATTATGTTTTTTGTAATGTTTTGTGATGAGAAATGAAAGGTTTTGTCCACTCTGTTACATAAATAAACGTTGTTTTCCTGTGTAAATTATTCAGTACAATTTAAGTTTTTTGACTTTATATCTTTGCAAATGCTGTATAATTTTTATACATCTAAAAAATTTTTACAAAAATTCTTAAATTGTATGTTTTTTAATGATATTGCAGTCTACTCTGTTACAAATTATGGAATAATACTTGATATAAGTTTATTTAAGTGTTGTGTATTAATTTAGAAAATATTATTTTTATGTGTTAAACAAGTCACATAGTTTTTAAAATAAGAGGACACATTCACTTCTCGTTATTTCAGTTATTTTATCCTGGAATGCAAAAAATCTGTAACGTAACAGAGTGGACATCTCTGTAACAGAGTGGACAGCTTTGTAACAGAGTGGACAACTGTATCTTCTTGGGAAAACATCAACAGGATTATGTAGTATAAATAAATAAAACACCCTTACCTTCCACCTAATATTTTATTTTTCATATAAGAGGATATTTACATTAAAACTTAAGCTTTCTGGTGTACATCTACATTATATGGAAATTCGTAACACAGACGACCACCCTGCAACTTACATTCGGGTTCAGGAAGAATTTTTACGATTTGTTCTAAATTGATGTATGAAATATCTTTTTTATCAGCTCGAAACAACTTTCCACAGTCCTTAATAGTCTTTAAACCCATCACTTTTACTTCTCTGTCATCATCCATATCTTCTTGAGCAACTACAACATATTTGTACTTCAAATTACGTGTATCTCCATCTGTTTTAAATGAAGCCAACATATACTTCCCAGCTTTTATATTATCAAGCAAAACTTTCTGTACGGATTCCTCAACTTTCACTTCACACTCTTCATCAGTGGATGCTCCATTTGAGTCTGATGAGTCCGAAGAATAAACATCTGATACTTTTAGTATTTTGTGATTATTTTCACGAGAAGCAAGGTCAGGTTTTATTTTACAGCTGTATTGCCTCACTTTAAAGCAAGGACAAAGTTTACTATTTTTCTGGCAAAAACAAGATACATCTCTGTACCTAAATATTCCATTACCTGTTGTCACCATCTGGTGAACAGACAACGTTCCTTTTAGAATGGCAATTTTATTTGGAATAGCCTTACTCATCTTATCTATCTCTATCTCTGGAATAAGATATAATTTCACATTGGTGATGTCTTTTAGTTGTCTAAAAAAATCATTAGCATCTGCTATGTCACCCCCACAAGATATAATCCTATCTGCCATCCTCTTCAGCATTCCTCCAACACCATCAGCGGCTCCCTTTCCGTGACCTGACTCAAAAAATTCCATGTGCACCAATGAAATTTAAATTTGTCAACATGTTTATTAAATACATAGAAATTTTTTTTTGTCTATACTGGATAAAAGGTCCATCTGAAAAAAAGTGAACTACGTTGATCTTGTAATCATCTCTAATCATTTTCAATACTGGTTCCAAGTGGGCCCAAATAGCTGCTGGACCATGTTCTAAAGAGGACGAGACAGAACAAAATGTTATTGGCTTCTCGTGCAACTTCATGTACAGAACACCTGTATGTAAACTCATTTGCTTTCGTGAGCCTCCAAAATGATGACTCTGTACTTCCTCACCCAATTTGCAATTGAAGTTCTCGCTGAAGTCTATGTGAAGTGCAGCTTCAGCTTCTCCCAAGTTCTTCAGGCACGTTCGGTATGCATGGTATTGTTGGTGAATGTTAAAGATGTGTTTTTTGAAAACTTTGATATCTTTTTGAAACACCAATTGACAAGTTCACCAATTTGATTCCTCTTGGTCTCCTTCTTAACCTTTGTTATTGTTTTTACTGTTTCTTGTTCGTTAGAAAGTTTTTTAACAATTTGTTCTTTTTTCCTGACCCACTCTGGCCATTCCACAATCATATTTTTGTCCAATAATCTCTGTATTGGTACAGTTTTTGTTACGCAATAAATAATAATAGTAAAATAGTTTTTTTGTAAAAGAAATGGCATGTCTGTTACAATTTGTCCACTCTGTTACAATACTGGTCCACTCTGTTACACTGTATATGTAACAGAGTGGACAATGTAACAGAGTGGACAACTAACCCTAAAAGCAGAATTGTAGCTTAAATTTCATGAACAATAAAAAAAAGGGCGGTATTTTAAAAGCTGTTAATAATGTACTTCCTCTTAGTGATTTATTTCTTTAAAAAGTACTTATTAGATTAAAAAACATGATGTAACAGAGTGGACATTTACTAATTACCTTTAAGCAATCATAGACATAAAATCGATCTTACGTTGTTCCTGAATATCCAATCCAATATGGCTGACTGGAGTGAACACAAAACCCTTCAGAGAGTTCAGTACTGTTGCCAACTTTAATATAATTTAATTTTTTTTATTTAAAAAATATGTAACAGAGTGGACTTAATGGGACTGAATAAAATTTGGGACACACACCAAAAAATCTATATCTCTAAAAATAAAAATAAATTTACAAATGTGTTTTGTCAGTATATTTTTTAATTAGGTGTTTCATTATATATTATATAACTTATTATTTTAACTTACAACCAGTTCATTGTAAACATCTTCAAATGTTCTAAATTTGAGCCTGGGACAGCTTGTTTTCTCTGCCCAGCAATAAACATTATTTTTTGTAAATTATTGTAATTCATTTTTACACTTGCAAATATTCACAACTAAGAACAATAAGATGAAGAATAAGAAAAAAAAAACAACAATTTTTCAGAAGCATATTATTATTTAAATAAAAAATATTAACTTCTCGGACATAGTTTTTACATTTTTTTTCGGAATGACCCATATACACAAAGCTGTGTGTTTTCAAGTATAATTACATTTACGTTTTCCTTAACTTAATTGTGTTTCGGCTGAAACTTATTCTTCACTACAAATTACTGAACACACGTAAAATATTTCCTTTAATTTACAATCATCTTATTTCTATAATTAGTTAATATGTCTGTACCTGCTTTTCGAAATTATCAAAGTTCCGAATTTTCTGAAACTGTTTTCCATTCCTCTCTTTTCATTCTTTAACAAGAAAGTTGTCTTTAAAGGATTTTCAAACATCTATGTTCAGATAAATGCTTCAAGATAAAAAAAAAAAAACGTTTTATTCCTATACAACACATAAATAAAACAAAATTTTTATCTTAAATCTTACATTCTGATTTGGCTTTTATTGCATCTTAGAAATTTCCTTAGGGTTTCATACAAATCCAAATTTGACTTCGCAGCTAGTAATGTTAATATTTTTCCTATAATTTACTCAGAACATAACATTTGCAATGTCGAAGATTCTGTAAAGGAAGTCTTCGAAAATAGTGGTTTCTTTTTAATAGTTTTCGAAAACTTTTTGTCTATAAATTTGATTGAGTAATATAATTAAATTGTTAACAATAAAATTCAGAATATATAATTGAATATAATAAAATTCAGTAAACATATATCAATTTATTAACTTTGAGACACTGGAGACCCTAGTATTTGGTGCTTTTTTTAAGAGTCCAAAAAATAGATAAACATTCATCATCTTGCCTTTCGGCGTATACAAAACTGATATTCCAGCAAATTTTCATTATTTTTAGTTTGAGAAACTGTTAAATATTTTAAATTTTAAAATACGATGATATTACGTAAGAATTTATATATACTTTGTTTTTGAGCATTGATATTTTAATAATTTTCCGTTATTTAATAAAAGTTTATTTACCTAATTACTATAGAGCACTTCAAGTGATTGCAGACTAATTCTTTTGTTTACTTGATTTTCTATAATAAAACCTCACTTATCGTGATAATATTGTCCACTTTAATTACATCTAATTATAATCACAAAAACATTATAGTCAGTATTTCCTATCGTGTCACAATTTCATTATAAGTACAAAACCCTAAAATTAAGAATTTTCGTAATTTCTATTGTCTACCATAAAAGGCTTAATGATTTCAAGGTTATTTTGAGGTTGTCCATAATAATCTCTGGCTTCGTTGATGCATTAAGTAATCAGGATTAAGGCAAACAGGATTTAAACTATTGAGCTGAATAATTAGGAGTTTTAAAACCTAATTATCCCTAGCATGGAATTTTCGAAGGAAGCATATCGCTTGGAAATGATTATTTTAGAAAATACAGCAAAAAAGAACGAGACTAATAAAAAAGTGTAAATAAAAAGGTTTTCTTTCATACCATGATCTTAAAATTCAGTAGCAGAATTAGAATTCATAGAAAAAATTCAAAATAAATATTTTTGAGTATGGCAATTTAGAAAAAAACTTATAATGTCCAATGATTTTTTTTTCAACTACTTACAGTTTATTAGTTTATTTTTCTAGATTACACTAGGTATTGTTATTCAACAGATTTGTGTTCTGTTTGTTTCAGCCCATCACGCTCAAACCACTGAACTGATTTCCTTAACATTTGCTTTCATTCTTAAAAACCAACTTAGAATATTATTATGATTATTTTGTTCTTGAAACAATCCAGTCTATACAAAGTAATTTGAGTCTAAGTTTCAATCATATATATATATATATATATATATATATATATATATAAATCCAAAACACAAAACTTGAAGCTGGTGGTCTTCAAATTTCGTAAAGCAAAGATTTCAATCAATCATTTGCAATTTAGAATTCAGAAAGTATAGAATATAAGAATAAAAATTAACTTATATTACTAAACCTATAAAAGAGCCGGACAGTGAATTGTGATTTGAAAATTCCAATATCAAAAAAACAAATCACTGCTTTCGGAATGTAATCAAAAAACAAATCACTGTTTCCATAGAAACATAATCTAATTCATGTTTCTACTTCATCAGCGGCGAAATTTGGAATTAATTTAGACTAAAACGCAAAGTAATAAGGATTTTGTCCTTTCAAAATAGATATATGTGTGTGTGTGTGTGTGTGTGTGCGTGTGTTTGTATTTCATTTACCCGTAAGGAATTACGCAGCAGGTATAGATATATAAATAATATTATAATTTTTATTACTTTGATTTTGTAATTCTACAAACTTTGTGACTATTTGCCTCCACTTTAATTTTCCTTAGTATAAATTCAGAAACTGAAACGGATGTACTATATATATATATATTATAGCATCTATTTACTAGCAAATTAATAAAGTTAAGTTTACGAACTACATTAATACATTACTAACAGTCAGTAAATGCAATGAATCAGTTGCTACTCAATAATCACACAAAAGGCATATTAATTTCATATCAAAATTAAACATGCATTTCATTCTTCTCAGTTATACAACACTTCACACGATCCATAATCTTACGATGAATGAAACACAATTGTATTAAGAAGTTCTTGAGATCACGTTCTGAGGAAGAACGAAAATGTCTATCATCACACGAAAATTCACAGTAAAAAAAAAAGGTCTTTCAAGTCTCTAAGAAACATTCACTTTAAACGATTCATCTGTATCTAGCGTATTCTTGAAATAAAGTACTTTCACTTATATATAAATCATGTTAACTAGAAGACTTGATCGTGATCACTTTTATAATGATAGATGTCGGATATCTCTTCTTTGTTTTCACGAATCAAATAAAAAAAACTTACTTTAAATCTTCTATGTCATCGACCTCTTAATTGAAGCCTAATGTCCTACGTCTCTAATCCTTGGATATATACATCGAATCCATATTCGATGACAAAGTTTCATACTTCTTAATATGGCGGATGGTATTCCGTTTCCAGGCATCATATTCACGATCGAAGATCTCTTCCGTCTCCCTGTTTAAAACTCAAGCAACATCAATTCCTTATTACATCTCTTGGATGTTACGTCTCAATCGTATTACAATAACGAATTATGTAGTTTTATGTGTAGTGAATGTGGGTGGCAGAGAAGACAAGCACTGCGACCGGAGGTCTATTGTACTAACCCACGGAAAGAAGGACAGATGGAGAGAAAGACTGAGAAATTATGGTGGGAGAAGTGCAGGGGAAATGGGAGAACCCCGAGAAAACCTGCCCAGCGCGGATCGTCCACCATCACGAAACCCACATGAGAACCGAACCCCGGTACACAGAGGTGAGAGGCCGATGTCATAGCGACAACGCCAACCGCGCGGCCTCAATAACGAATTGGAAAATATACATCGACCTAACCAATTCGTACATAACGAGGCTTATTTCTTCGCACGATTTGCCGTCCTCCTCGTTTTTCTTCCATCTTCATACTTCACACAACAAAGAAAAACTTCAGCCACAAACAATTACATGAATTCTTTAACAACATTTCAATAATTCATCCCCTTCTTATTACACTACCTGCTTGTTGCAATATCCATATCATTTAACTCACATCAAATAAAAAAATAAAATCGTAAGATAGCATTAGGTGTAGTAATTGTTTATTCGCACTCTTCTTTATACTTGTTTTATAAACAATAAGAAATTTAAATACGTAGTTAGTTGCAATTGCATTATTCAATCATAACTAATATTATAAAGCAACAGAAACTAATTCTTTCTGTAAACCATTATTATACTAATCTTACATGAAAAAAAAATCACTATTTACAAGTTTTCCTGTAGTAGAGCAGAAACTTGAATTTATATTTTTAAACATAAGTAACATTAGTGGACATAAATTATTCTTTCGCACAGTCCGAGTCATCATCAGCGGAGGTCCTGGACAGGTCTTTCATCCTTATTAGGAATCTTCAGCATGCACTTCTCCGTTTACTATCTTCTTTAATACAATATTTATCTTCCTTATACAGGTTAGTGAGGTCAGGAAAAAAACTTTTCCTCTTCATCCTATATTATTTAAGAAATATTATAGGAGTTATGAAGAATCTTCAGCAGGATTTACCCTTGATAGGCTCAGACTATAGTAAAAAATTCCGCTCCCGGTAGTGGCACAAACACCAAAACAACAGAAATAAAAAATAAAACTGTAAACTTAACACTATGATGATGATAATTTTTATTCACTAATGTAATTTTTTACTTAAAAATTTAGTTTTGGACGATAAATTTGGTTTTCAATTTTTTAAAAATATACGTATTCATTTAGGCATACGCTACTTCTTGCATGACTTAAACTTAAACGTCATGTTTTATACATGCATATTTGCATTTTTTGTTTGTCTGTTTTTTTAACTTCTTGCATATTCGTCTAAATTTGTTAACGAATAACAATCAGTGTGGGTGGTTGAAATATAAGCACTATCGGAAATTTATACTTCAAACATCCAATCAATATCGATTTATTTCTGCTGATTTTCAAGATTTTTGTATCCGCCATCTCCCTTACTAAAATAGTCTCGATCCACTGTCTCGACGGAATTTGAGCTGCACTTGAGCTTTGGTAAATGCCTTCACTGTATTTAATTACTGATTGGCCAATTAAATGAAGTGATTAGAACATTATTGGGAAATGGTGCCTATTGACTAACAAGGTAATAATGTCAAGCCCTGCTGGCGTTTCACGTTTTCACGTGTCTCATTATTAAACAGGTTTCGAAATTTTGAACGAAGAGAGATGATATGACTGCCACTTGTTTACCAGAAAACACGAGAAAAATGCTTTTAGACAAAAAGATTAATCTGAAGTGCATCCTCAATGGGAAGTTTTAATAATAAGTGACCACCGAAAGTTGAATTATTTTGTTATATTATGTTATGTTATGAGGGGAGTGTAGGTAGCAGGGAAGCCGAGCACCGCGACCGTTGATCTATTGTGCTATCCCACGAAATAAGGACAGACGGAGAGAAAGACTGAGAAAGTATGGTGGGAGAAGTGCAGGGGAAACGGAAAAAAACCTGCCCAGCGCGGATCGTCCACCATCACGAAACCCACATGAGAACCGAGCCTCGGTACTCAGATGTGAGAGCCCAATGTATTACCGACAACGCCAACCGCGCGGCCTAAGTTGAAGTATTTACTTTTGATTGCAGTTTTTAGATAAAGCAGTATTGCTTTCCAGTCACTTTTGGATCAGAAACTCTTTTGAAATTCTTTAATTACTGTTGTGTACCATACCGTGTTAGAAAAGTACTTCAACAAATAAAAGACAAAAAAGTAATTTTATTTTATACAAGACAAGGCTAGAGAGCAGAAAAAGAGCAGTAGCAATTTTTTAATATTATCTTATATCTTGAAAAAAATGAGATTCTTTTATTACAAATGTACTATGATGAGATAATTAGGATTCAAAATATAATAATCCATTTAACTTGAAAATAGGCTTTGGTTCCAAACGGTTCCTTGTCACTTATAAACATTTGATCAGGATTTCGCAGATAATAGCTTCTCAAGGGTCACTGATCTCCATAAGATACATTAAATTTATTATGTAATATTAAGTTAATATAAAACACTTATTTATATTTATTTCAACCTTTTATCCATGACGAAAAATTACAATCCTGTAATTTGGATATATTATATAATTTGGGATACCTTCAGTTTGAACTTTAATATAAAACAAAAGAAATATTGAAGCAGACAGCTAAAGCCTCGAGTCAGCTCCTTCAGTTTGATCCAAAATCAGAATGGAAGTGTCGAAGCAACAATCGTACTTCTTGATTATTAGAAGACAGAGTTAATGAACTTCATGAACAGTCGAATTGAAGGTAGCTCATTAATTAAAAAGATCAAATGATGTAATCTTCATAGTTTTTAAAAAGAAATATTGATATTTCTTAAAATACCAATCATTAATATATAGTCCATCAAATATCGTTTAGTCCTTCTTCATCTTCAGTGCAATTGCGATATTTCTAAGCGTGGACTTACTCTGCTTCTTCAGACCTCTCTTACCTTTGAAAATCTCCAAAACGATTACAACACTTCTCATTACGATAACGCTGTTTACGATTACAAATAAATCATTACACCAATAACAATGAGGTTATTATAAACCAATAAAAAGTAAATCCATGAAAAAACACTATTACAAATCAAACAAATAAAATATAATTCAAAACTATTGAAATATTATTAATAATTACTATTGAAATTTACTTTCCTTACCACAAAGTTTCCTAAAATTTTCTATCATTAATTGGCATTCCATTTTGTTTAATAATACATTCAAAACTGTTTCTAATACTTGCTTCTGCTGTATATTTTGGTTCATAATAACTTCATTGTTAATGGTGTAATGTTTTGTTTATAGCAGTGTAATTGTAATGAGAAGTGTTATAACAGTTTTGGAGATTTTCAAATGTAAGAAAAGAATTGCAGTGAAGATGAATTCTCAAGAATTGTAGTTGTAGTGTAGTCGCAATTGTAGTGAAGATGAAGACGAAATAAACGCTAATTGACGGAATATTGATATTGACTAGGATTTTCACTCACAGGAGCTAATATGTGAGAAATAACTTCATAAAACCTCAACTGATGTCCAAGCTGCCTCATAGAGATTTATATCATTAAATAAATCAAATTTGAGATCTATTTAATGAATTTATATCGTTTAGTTGCAGTGTCTCCCTTTTCAAAGGTTGTACTGTTTATCCATCCATCAGTTATACGTGAACTGCTTTTGTTTTTTGTTGATAGCCAATGAAGTTACCATTGTCTGCTAACTTTGCGTTTAAGGTTTGAATTTGAGTCTAATATGAATTTAAATAATCACATTCAAGTCAATATTCTCTGATACAGTGCAACTTGGATAATTCGAAACTGAAGGGACCACTACAAAACTTCGAATTATCCAAGACTTCGAATTAAACAAGTAATCATTTAAACAGAAGTTAAATATGAACTAATATCAGTGCAATATCAGGAGCTTTTGAACAAAATTCCTGTGTAACTACTTGAGTAACTACTACTTTCTTAACAATAAAGAAATGATAAATTTGCGGGATTTTTATTAAACGAAATCTATTTCTAGAAAATCTTTAGCTGCTTTTAAATTTTAATCAATATTTTATCTGTTTGTTGAATTTAGTTCCTTGAGAGTGCATTGGTTGAACTCCATCTTTTAATTTCAAATTTACTATTAATTCTACTACGCGACTTTTATATGATTAACATTAATATGATTCAGATAACTAAAAGTAAGTATTTGAGGATTTAGTTAATTTCCTGCTGAACTGAAGAGAACTAATAAGCGCGAAACAGCTGTCTCAGGGTCTCAGCTTGACTCAAAAGCTTCCCTTTAACATTTTATTACGACTTGTTTCCTTTTTCTTTCACCTATTCCAAAGGTTATTATTTTTATATCTTTGTTGACAAATGCCTTTAGTGGTGAGCGTTTAGGTATCCACGGATTTGTTTTTCACAATTAGTTGTTGTTTTTATTTTCTTAACTTTAGTTTCGGAGAGGCCACTTGTAGAATTAATGTTTTCAGAAATTAGGATCGAAGGTATCTGGTTTGCTGTACGATAACACCAGCTTCTTCCAGTTTTTTTGCTGGCTCTGGCCAGCATCATTATAAACTGTGTCGAAGACTGGAGACTGATTCTTGGTAAACTGCTCAATCTCATCATTATCACGACAAATACCAATCTGACAGATTTGAGATGTTATCCATATTTGGCAACGTAGTCAATTGCCGCTTCATCTTCCTCCGTTCCATTGAGACAAAAAACTCCTGTGAAACCACACTGGGCTACTCTTTAGAACTCGGCACCAGTTTTTGCAAACAAGACAGGCATTATATCGATCTCCTGGCTTAAGATACGAAGCAATTTCAGTTATAATCTCATCTGGAAGATTCTCCCAATGACTAATACGCTGACCGATTATGTTTTAAAGTTAAATTCATTTTTAAATTTTTAGATCCATTTTTAAAGATGCCAATGGCCTTCGCTGTTTCGGAACAGATCACATAAAGAATATTGAGTTCATGGCTGATATGTGATCTGTTTCTATTTTAATTAAATAATTATTTTTTATCGTTGGAACAGATATTTTATTCTCTATTAATTAAAACAAAAAATTTTATTTACAGTAAAAATAGTTTACTGTAAATTAAACAGACGGAAAACACACATGACTAGAATAAGATACTTCCATATTATTTATAAGTACTATTGTAAAGACATCTAGTTGATATACTCCTTTAATTCTTATAAAAAACACAATGTTTCTTGTCCTCAAAAAAAAAAAAAAAAAAACCACCTGAAGAAGTTTCCTATTAAAGGAAAAGAAATACAGTGCAACTTGGATAATTAGAAGCTGAAGGGATCACTAGAAAACTTCGAATTATCCAAGACTTCGAATTAAACAAGTTACATCTTTTAACTTTAATTTCAGGTCCACTGAATGCTTAAAAGATTATTCTGTCAGTAAGTAAATATTTATTCAGAAAGATCATGGTATGAAAGACTTAAACACTATATGTATATAAAAACAAAATAAGATTTATATTATGTAAGCTACAGTACATATTACATTCAATACAGAAAATTATAGTTTTTCAAAAAATTGTGCAATGTCTGATTGTTTTGTAGAATTCAGTCGCTTAAGATTAGCAAAATCATCTAGCATGTTTAGTGAATGGAAAACAGCTTCACTTACGTTCGTTTGTCCTTCAATGTACCGACGAAATTCGGCGCTATCCCGTACTCGTTGGCGATTTGGCATTTCTTCTTCACACCCTTTTCCACCTCGCGAATGACGGCGATCTTTTCAGCGAACGTTAAATTCTTGTACACGCGTGGTTTACTGAAAGACATGGTGACACTGACAGCAGGAAGCTCGAATGGCGTCTGAAGCGTCATGTGTCGAATGGTGTCACGTGTCGAACGGTGGCGAGAGGATTTCAGTTGTCACGTGTCGAATTTCTTAACGATGAAACGCCGAAAAGTCGTTATGGTTCGAAATTTTTTATAAAAAACTTCGAATTTAGTTGAACTTCGAATTATCCACGATTTTTTAACATTGATTTAATAAGAAATTCAAGGGACTAAGAGAAATCTTCGAATTAACCACGATTTCGAATTAAAGACGTTCGAATTATCCACGTTGCACTGTATTTGCAAAATGCACCTAGAATGAATTTGTAGTTCTTTCATTTAATGAAAGTAGAGAATGTCAATGTTTTTAAGGTTTTATTTGAAACAATGGAAATGCCAACTCACGATTACAACAATTTTCAAAAAGCTAGAGAGTAGATGAAGTCATTTTTCAGCAGTATAAGAGTGAAAATATATTGATTTCTACTCATGAACTACACGTGAAATAGCGAATTTTACTCTAACCACGACTTTTTATTCTAAAAATCAAAGAACATTCTTAGATTTTTTGATGGTCTTCATGAGACAAATGTTGAAGTTGCAACTGAAACACTTCAAAACTTCAAGGAAATGAACTCTGCTACATTATCTTGAAAGAGTGTGATGTAACATTGAACGAAAATGAAATTCTTACACTTCTCAAGACTGTCGTTGTTTTAGTCAGTGACCGTAGATTTAATATTGATATTCTTAAGGCAGTTTCATTTCCTGTGTCTAATGTTGACTGTGAACTTTTATTTGTTAATTTTCATGTTTGCTAAAAAAATCATCGACGAAATTGAAACTTTATTTGATGAAAGTGAGACATTGGCTTCAATTAACTCGAGATTGCAACAACTTATTGATAAAGATAATTATAAAAGTAGTAACTATAGCTTTTTGCTATTGTTTCTTGTACTTTTACTGTACTTATTATACTCTTCAAATAAATGAGTAAAAAGTTTATAAATATTCTAATTAATGTCAATTATTTTTTTTTAATTCTCATATTTTTGCTCTGTATTCACGAGATATCTTTACCTATTATTTATGGATTTTCCAGGGTCCCTAAATATCAATATGTTTTTTACTGGATGAATGATTATTTCGGGAGCTTAAATGATCTTCAGCTATATATAACCCAAAAATAAAATGTTAAGAAGATATAAAAATATACCAAAAACAGCTGGCAACTCTATAAAATTAGGATACAGTAAATCAATTAAACACTTAAACCAGACTCTCCCAAGTTCATTATAGAGGTTCCGGTAGGGTTTGTTTACAACTAAGCTTTCATCTGAAGGAAGATTAAGAACCATTTTGCAAATTAACTGGGGTTATCCTTTATAGAAGCTGAATTTATTATGCAGGGAGATAGTGGCTTACGGAAGTCAATGGAGGTAATGAAAATAGGAGATAATGGACAACAACTTCAACCGCTGAACCTAATTAAACGCTATAATAAATGGCCAAATCAAAGTGATGATCAATCATGTTTTTGCTACAACTTAACGTCTTTCCTGTCAATTAATACCATATAATGCTAAATTTGACGACATTCGATCAGTAGATTGTACTAATTGCCAAACCTTCTAGAAAATGAGCAAAATGTAACTGCTTTTTTATATTTTTCTGTTATTTCAAATAGAAGAGTTAATATGTAAGCTTCAGTTAACATCTAACGATTTTTTGTTAGTAAATTAAAATATGTTCTAACGGATTTGGTGTAACGAAATGCTACTATGTATCCAAGAGAAAAAGAAAGAAGAGCACAATTATTTTTATATAACGTTAATTATTGTTTTATAAAAAAACAATATTTTAGTTAGAAATACTCTTGTCCGTTCTTTATAGTCCACTGTGATCGGGATAACTCCATAACTATTTGTTACTAGTTAGTTAACTAGTTTTAGGTTCTATTAAGGAAGAGGACTGTTGATCTTAGTACTAATTGAACCAATAGGTACAAAGTACGAGAGATTCACTTCCTCTTCACGATATCTATACGATAACATTAAAGGTCGCTTCCTTTTCATGTATCAACTTTCCTCAGTTTGTCTTTAAAGTAATACCTTGTTTCTTTCTTCTGAATTTTCTTTCGCTTCTTATATCAAATCGTACTGCTTTCCTATTATTCTGAAACTGACAAACTTTGTATTTCTAAAATTTAAAACACAAGAAAAATGTGTGAAGTATATTTATTTCGTATTGCATTTGTGGATAAGAATAAAAACTTCGAAAGTGCTGCAAGTTCAAGAATATGCCGGTGATGATGAAGTTTTTTTTTTTTTAATAAGCAATAAGACAGTAAGGCACTAAAGAAAAACAAAAGATTTCGCCTATGAGCTATCACTCACCCGGCAGTGGGATCCCAACAAAATAGAGCTTTTTCTTTTGATTTGATTTTTTGGTTGTGTTTTTGTTTTGTGAGGATCCCACTGGCGAGTGCGTGAGTGGAATCCCTAACCTGGTTTCCCGATCTGAGCTTTCATCGCGGGGTTTGTCTGGCTGATGAGTCCACAAAGAGGACGAAACGGCCGTCTCAGACTCCCCACAAATGTTAGCTGAAAAGCGAAATTTTTTGTGCCTTGTTGGTTTGTTGTTTAATTGATAATGGGCATGTTAATTTTGATTGTAATTAATGTGGTTTGCCATCAGCCTTTGCTTTCTTCAATTTCCTCTGCGCCTGATGGATTCGCAGGCCAAGAACTGAAGCTTTTTCTTTTGCTTGAATTTTTTGGTTATGTTTTTATTTTGTTGGGATCCCACTGGCGGGTGCGTGAGTGGAATCCCTAAGCTGGTTTCGCGATCTGAGATTTCATCAAGGGGTTTGTCTGGCTGACAAGTCCAAAAAGTATACGAAAAGGTCGTCTCAGATTCCCACAGATGATAGCTCAGAGGTGAAATCTTTTGTATTCTTTTGTGCCTTACTGGCTAATTACAACGAGCACGTATAAAACAACAACAATTCCTATTTTTTTTAGTTTAATTCTTGTGCTGCAAATACATTAAATTTTCTACTGAATTCGTTCATTATGTAGATTTAATATTTGTAGCCATGAAAAGGAGTCTTATTATGTATCAGATATTTATTAAAAGGAATCTATAGTTGGATTTTGTCCTGTAAATATTATCAGTGAAACGATACCACATTTTTTTAGACAGTTTAGTTGAATCTCCAAATAACA
This sequence comes from Thereuonema tuberculata, assembly GCA_023159025.1. Taxonomy (NCBI): domain Eukaryota; kingdom Metazoa; phylum Arthropoda; class Chilopoda; order Scutigeromorpha; family Scutigeridae; genus Thereuonema; species Thereuonema tuberculata. The sequence goes on along the minus strand of JAFIDM010010028.1, from coordinate 55,438,810 downwards.
GACTCTTAGTGCAACCCTTAATACAAAATCTTTTATTTATATAAGACATTTATCTTTGATAACATTGCCTTATGATTCAATATCCCAGAAGGACAAACAGAATTTTTCAAGTCGTTAAGAGATTTCAAATCGGATAAAGGATCAACAATATCATTCTTCATCTTGTTGTCTTAGATTTGACAATATTTCATTCAACTATGAAATATGGATCAGAAAGAAAAGAAAGAGTAAAACTTTACAATTCAGTTATTTCGTTCTTCAAAGTTTACAGAAACTAAGTTTCTATTTGTGCGTTTAATGAAGCTTAAAGAAAGTAATCAAAGCGTAGAGAAAGTAATAAAAAAAGAATAATCAAAAATCAACAAATCTTCAATCAACTCCTTAAGTGTATTTTGTATTCTTGAACGTCATTAAGGGCAAGACGATATTTTTCAGTCCTGGAACCAGAGAATTAAAGGAAACCTTTAATTCATTAAAGTTCCGCTATTACTTTTAATTATTATTGATTAAGTCTGAATTCTAAGTCATTACAGTAGGTCTTCTTCGAGTCAAATGACTATAAAGACATACAAATAAAAGTTAAGAAAAGAAGAAGTACAATTATGATAAGTAGACATACGATATCTTCCAGTGGGATTTCTGGGATACTGTCGCAGTATTACAATCTATTTACAATCATCACTTTTTTATAATTCTTCAGAGGATACTAGAGAGTTCAATTAGTAAGAACTTCTGTAAAATTTAATACTGATATAAGATTGGCAGATTTTGCTCTTGGTATGAAACACATTTATGAAGCAATGCAGAACAATATCGAAGGCTTAAAAAAGGTTTACTTTACACTTGGTGAATCAAAGGTAAAGGCAAACAAGTTGAAGTGAACATTTTGGGAAACTGAGCTTTTTCTGCTGAATATTAAATTAGCTCAACCCTTCAATCAAACAAAGATTATTTTCTGTTTTCAGTTGCATTTTCTTTTTCTTAAAAATCGGAAAACAGAAAAATCAATAATTCTTCCTGAGTTGGGAAATGCACAGCAACCTATACTCCTAAGACCGATAAAGTTGCTTTCAATGTTAAAGAAAAATTATAAATCATTATTATATGAACAAAACTAAAATAGGTTTTCATAATATTAAGATTCATATGTTTACGTTTGTTAACTATTAACGATTCTAAAAAGTTGGATAAAACACGTGTGTTTTTTAAATGTTGTACTTTTAAACTTTTTATGTTTGTGTTTTTTATGAGCACATTTCGTAAACATACTTCAAAACACGTTTATGAACATGGACATAACGTTGATTTTTAATAATTTTGTAATATTAGATCAAAATATCTTTCCCGGGAGTTAAAGGCGGGCGGGCGTCGGGCTGACCCCCCCGGCCCCAACTTCGTCCCGTTGCTTCGCTGTGCTGGGAGCCTTAGCTTCTGCAATCCCACAGGTATGTCACGGTCTATAGTGGGTATCTTTATCTTTAACTTAAGGTCAAAATATTGACAAAACAACTCTTGAAATGATTGAATCTTATTTTATTTCAATATTACAACCTTACAACTCGCCAGTATCTAATCTAAGTATGAATCCATGCATTAACCATTATAGATACAAGTAATATAAGATTAAAAAAAAAATCTTTCAGACAAAAAACAATACTCGAAAATATTCCTCATAACATCAAAGGTTAATCAACCAATCAACGACAACGACTCGATTGAGTCTGGAAAAGTTTCCATAATGTCAAAAGTACGTCGTACAGACCGTCCCTATTGAAGGAATGAAATGACGGAAGCCCATTGGTTAAAATTAATGTCCAATGTGAATTGATTGAAGACCCCCATATCAAATACCATACAGACTGTATGGTTTTTGCCCATATATAGTGAACCCTGGACATTGTGCTAAAGAGGCCGCAAATGGATCCGAAAAGCTTCCCGTGAGATATGTAGGCCTATGTGTTTTTAAATGCTGTATTTTTAGATTTGTGTGTTTTTACCCAACGTTTTAGAATATAATATTAAGACAAATGTTAAGAAATAAACATGCATGAAAATAAACGTGAAAAATTTTTAATCCTTTTTCTAATTCCTTTTTCCTTCATCTAATCCTAAATGATGATGAAGTGTATTTCAAAGCTGAAGTATTATCAAAAACGCTTTTTGATTCAGAAACAAAATAGTCTAACAAAAAACCTAGCTAAGTTTTTTTTTATTATTTTATTTGCTTCTTAACTCTGTCTAGGTGTTGTAATCCTGCCTGAATTGCCCTGTTTCTCAACTGAACATCTCCATGTTCTTAAAAGAAATAAATCACGGTTTGATATTTCGTATTCTCTGTGATCTTCTGTTAATTTATGATCATTACGACCGGTTTCTCCAAATAATCGTAAAATATTCCTGGATTAAGTCCAATTGAGTCCAACAGAGTTGCAACGTGAGCTAATACTGTTTGGAAAAACCGAAAAAAATCGTTAATGAATTAATTCCAAGGATTAGAATTTTGCTGCTCTGTCACAACAGAAAGGAAACTCGAACAAACATAAATTATTACAAGAGCTTAATTTTTATGCTTTTTCTCCTTTTCTAAATTTCCTTTTCTAAAAATCCCACATGTATTGCTCATTACTTTATAATTCTTAGAATTTCCTTCTTTAATCTTCAATCCACTGTACTATCATAATCCTAAATCATTAATGTCGTGTTTTTAGATCAAGTGCAACTCACAATGTAAACCTACCAAGTATTCATAAACCAATTTCTTGGGAAAATAAATATGAAAATAAACCAATCTATTTTGAGGGGGTTGAATGAAAGTGGGTTGATGAAAGACGAACTCCAGTAGCTAAACAGGAAGCAGTTTATAAAGAAGCAGGTGTTATTGAAGTCAATTATTTTTTCTGATTAGGGATACCAAGATATTTATTTATACTTACATTCTAAGTTAAAATATAGAAAAAGTAATGCATCAACACTGAATATTAGCTTCATTAAAAATTGTTTTCCTATTGATATAATTAACTTATTAATTATACTATTTGAAAATAATAACTAATAGTATAAATAATTTTGTACTGTTTCTTTTAGTATTTTAGATTTCGATTGTTAAAGGAACTATAAGTTATTATTAACTTATATTTTACTAAATTTCAAAATCATAATCTGTGACATTTATTGATTCAAAACTTTTTGTTTATTTATTTCCCAGCAGAACATGATTATATATATAAAAGTTGAATATAAAAATTCAGAAAATGTAATAATCTTCATATTCTTCACTAAATTATTATCAGGTTTCATAAAAAAATAAAAAAGTTAAGATTATTTTTCCTCATCAAAAATTTAATTAAAATACAATGAAATGCAACTTCCATAATAAACGCAATAATTTTAACAATTCATTATTATCTAATCTTTCTTAAACCACTGCTAAGTTTTGTAAATTGTGAATGAATCGTGCTTGGGCCTATTATTTACATATATCTGTAAATCCACGGAGATTCAACCAAAGAATCCACTTAGAAACAATTATCTATATCGAATTCGACTTTCAATTTCTGAATCATTTCAATAATGAAAATACCTGTGTTATAACTTGAAATTCTAAAGAATCCACGCAAAGAAATAGTGAATTGATATTACATATTAAAAAATCAAGAAAATCTTTAATAAATTCTGCTTCAAATTAAAAAATATAGGAAAAACTAATGTGGAAATTTTATATTTGCAACTAACTAAAAGAAAAGCTGAATCCTATCAATTCAACATTTGATTGAAGTACTTATTAAGAGATACACAACGAATATGTTTTGTAGTAGTAAGTTTATTTATTTACTTATTTCGATATTTACAGCAAAATTGTTTTCCGTAAATAGATTAGAAAGATTATTTTACTTGAGGATTCTTAAATTTACAAATATGTTCTCTTAGTAAATCTACTCCAGCAATTCTCCGATTTCCTTCCAAACTTCTAAAAAACAGATTCGTTTCACAATGGTGAAGAAGGAGGCTACATACACACACTCACTTTACACCACCTAATTATGTTACTCTAGATTACTTTAAGCTTATACTCTTTCCGATTGAAATTTAGAATCCTTACTGAAAATTCCCAAACAAACAATGCCCTACTTTTGAAATGTTTACTTTTCTAATGTATCATACAACTTGGAAATAAATGTATGCTGATTTTTTCTTTACCCTTTTATCAAAAACAGGGAATTGCATCCATCCAATCTTCGATACTATATTTTTTTTTTACCTGGGAAAAACCGATTCCATTTACTTTAAACTTCAATTTACACTTTAATTCAAAGAATATTAGGAAAAATAGGTCTAGGAATGAAAAGAAAATGAGGAGGAAGGAAAAAAAAAACATTCAAGTTAAGACGAGTCGGTTTTTTTTTGGTAGCTTGAGTTTAATTGCAATCTCACGCATTGACGATTTTCGATTTCAGGTGAATCCACTTTTGATTAGGGAGGCGCAGTTGTCGGTAGGTTTTTTTTTCCCATCGTCGATGAGATATTCTTCTGCTAATGAGATTATCTTTTCGAAACTCACGGGAAATAGGAATCGAATTTTAATTTTGATTAATATTCATGTAGACTCGGAATGGGAGAATAAGAATAAAGTAGAGACTGTTTTGAGATTACTAATGGTTTAGGTAGAACTATAAGATGATTACATGCAAAGTACCTTTCTTGGGAGTGCTATGGGTTTTAGCTCAATCTTGCTTTATCTTCTGAAAAAGAATTAGAAAAACAAAAAATTAAAGTTTACTTCTTCCTCATCAAGAATTACATACATACATACATAGCAAACTATATTACATTACTTACATACAAAAGCTTATTACCTTAGTTCTGTCAGTCTGTTCGTTCGCCTGTCCACGGGGGAGTGGATTTACAGTTTTAAGTTTTCATAAAATTTCAATTTCTTTGAAATGTAAAAACATCTATTCCTCTTCCTTAACTTCTGTAACATCAATATTTCGATCTCTTTTCCAGAGACCTTCTTCAGGATCTATGAGGACAGGAAAAGTTCTTTTCCTCTTCCTCTACAGCAGCGGTCGGCAACCCGCGGCCCGCGAAGCGTTTTGGTGCGGCCCGCTAAGCGTGTTGGAAGATTTTTCTTTTTTTTGGGGGGGGGTTGTTAAATTGAGATTTTCCTTTTTTTTGGTTGTTAGCGGCCCGCAGTAATCCCCTCATAACATATTTGGCCAACTTACAACAAAAGGTTGCCGACCATTGCTCTACAGTAATTTCGTTAACGATCTCATTACAAAATAACAGATGTGACACGGGGTGAATAAACGCTGTGAATAAACTGATTAAAAAATAATTCTAAAATAACAATCATTGAAGCTTTTTGATCGTTTGATTTGCTTCTGTCATCATTTTCATTAACAGTTTCGTTATTCAAAAGGCTTTAGAAGTCATTAGAGGTCATTAGTGAGCACCAATCACAGCCGAAGTTGTGACGTTGCAATTTTTGTTATCGTTTCGACTAAATTAAAGATTATTATGAATTAAGTGTCTCGATTAGAAGATTCACTTTCAAGAATAAGCAATATTTTTGCTGAAATAAATTCATTCTATGCTATCACAATATGCAGATTCCTAACGTAGATCTTTCATTTCTTACTGAAGAGACACCGGGTTCGCTGTAAGAGTATTTGTCGTTCTTCGATAACCAACTACTTGCATTCATTTGCACTTTCGCTTGAATAATGGAGATACTAAAACGCAATACACATGCATTTCGAAGAGCTAAAATTCTTTTAATCTACAGAAACTGCGTCGCATAAAGGAGGCTTTAACCCATAAAGAAAACTGAAAGTGGAAAGTCTGAGATCTCGTCGATGATTGGTTCATGGATTTAAAAGGCTTTTAAAAAAACAGCGTCTATTATAACAGGCATTTCTTGAATCTCTAGGAATATGTGATTTGGAGACAACGATAACAAATGACAGAAACACATCATCAAAAGAGATGACTATTTCATTAATTCAAATAATGACGAAAAACTTCATCGTGTGATTCTACCATTAGGTTTAAGTTTGTGAACAAAGCAAATGTTTACGATATATTATATTATTGATCATTATTGAACTGTTTAATCAATTTAAATGAAACACGCGCACAAACATATCAACACTGTGCGGCCACTTTATTAGGTACACCTACCTAGTAGCGTGTTGGGCCTCCTTTAGCCCTCAAAACAGCCTGAATTCGTCGAGGCATGGATTCCACACGATGCTGAAAAAGTTGTACCATGCAGACATGAGTGTATCACGGAGTTCCTGAAGATTTGATGGAGGTGTAGGCCTGGTGCGAACAGCCAGTTCCAGCTCATCCCACAAATTGTCAATCAGGCTGAGATTCTGTGACTGAGCGGGCCACTGCAGCAAGGAAAAGTCATCGTCGTGTTCCTCAAACCATCCCATAGTGATGCGGGCTTTGTGCACCGGCGCATTATCCTGCTGGAAGTAGTCATCTACATGAGGATAAACTGTTAACATGTACGGTTGCACTTGGTCAGCTACGATGTTTAGGTATTCTCTAGCATCCTAACGTGCTCCAGAGGTATCAGTGGACCCAACGTATGCCAGGAAAACATCCCCGACACCATGACACTGCTCCCATTACCCGTACCATTTGTCGGCACAGCAGGAGTATACTTAATAAAGTGTCCAGACAGTATATATATAATACTGATACTACTAATACTAATAGAAAACATTGGATTTTTTTTTTCTGGCCACTACTACTCCGAAACCATAACACACAGAAGTACAGAAAAGATGTCAAATATTAAGTATCATATTGAGGATGGCTAGATTTTATTTTTCATCCTCTTGGGTCAACCAGAAGTCACGTGACGGAGAAATCCAAGGTCACGTGGTCTCAGTTTGCAAGGTCACGTGATCACTGAAATGTTTCATGGTTGTTAGTTATACTTAAAATAAAACTTCAGCTGCAATCCCTAAGTTTATTTGAAGCCCTAAGGCTTCAATCTTGATCCCTTAAATGAAAAATCACCATGAATGATGTAATTAAAGACACAGTAGACATTATTTCTAAGAGATTTTATATTTGAGTAAATACTCATAAGTTTCGCCGAATCAGAAATTCAAAAATTCGAATAAAACCCATTCACTACAACGTGTAGTGAATTAAAATAAAGAAAAATTATTTATTCAAAAATCTTTCTCAGTTTCATCTTTGAATTCGATTACATAAAATATAAACAACTACTACTCTTTCATTAGTATTTAAAAATATTTATTTTGAAATATATTTAGCAAATTTTCGGGAACGTCCGCTAGCCTTATCTCAAGCCATGATAGCAGACGTTCCCGAAAATTTTACATGTATTTTAAAATAAATATTTTTAAATAGTATTGGAATAGTAGAAGTTGTTTATATCTTATGTAAAAAATTATTTGTTATTTTACATGAGCATTATTCCAATGGTTCAGTAGAAAAGAATAAAGATTTACCGAAAGTCTAAATAATGACCTTTGCTATATAGAAACTTTAGTTTATTTACAGCAATTAAAGTTTTAATTACTGCCGATTAAAAGGTAATTTTAAAGCCTCATTAAAAATGAATTTGATGTACCAATTAACATTGCCACAGGTTATTTTCATCAACACCTGTAATTTTGCCTGTCCTCTGATACATCAAATAACAAGAGAAAATTAATTATTTAATTAAATAGCATAAAGGAAGTAAAGACATTTTATTTAAATTTGCTACGTACATAAGCATGTATGTATGTATGTATTTGCTTATGCAAATGAAACTGTATTTTCATTGCTTGCAGCGCCGCAAGTGAAATAGTGGAGACTTTTGGTACTAATTTGTTTTTTTCGGAAATCAGCTTCATGTCCTGAAATTTCACCCTATCAAATTTCATTGCATTTGGAATGCTATATATCTCTCTGGACAGTGCTGAATAGGTCACTTTAATAACGATCACCCGGTATTTACTGATTGAATCAGTAGATGTTATAATTTGAAAATAAATGTAGACTAAAATCATTTGAATTTTTTTTTTGGCGAACGCTAGGACTCTTTCTATTGATATTATTGGCTTCAACAAGAGGCGCGAAATGTGAATATTTAGTCGACGAAACATTACCCAGGATACGCCAAAGGATATATCTCAAGGATACGCTATACCTGTAGAAACGGACGAAACACAGAAGGGGAAACATCCATGCCGACGCCGGGATTCGAACACAGATTCCGACACAGCGGTCTAACGGCAGACCACTGTCTAGAAACTTCGGCCATGCCGGAATTTCATACAGGCCGGAATATATTAATAGCATTTAAAAAAAAATGTATTAAGCATTTAAAAAAAAAAAGATGCTAAAAAATTATAAGGAAAATTATTTATTATTTATTATTTTAAAGAAAATTATTTTAAAGAAAACAAGCCTTAATTTCTTTCAGAAGCTCTTGTTTCTGTAGAATCGATAGTAGCTCCTTAATGTACAAGTCATTTAGATAAGTTCCACTACAGATTAAATTAATTTATTACTTTGTTTGCGCAGAATAAAAGTGATGATTTGATGAATACAACTTAACGTCGAAAGCGAGCAGAATATAGGAACGAAAGAATCTGCTGAAGAAGCAAATCTAAGAACTCAAGAAAATAAAGCTGCCAAAAATCGAAGAGGCAATGAAGATGAACAACAAAAAGATCAGATAGACTGATCTAAGATTGGATTCGAAAGAAAATCGACTAAACAGCAAAAGGCAAATGATTTAGATAAATGAAAGTGCAAATAGTGTCAACGGAGCTCAACGTCAATATCTAGATCTCTGCTTCCCATTGGAGTGACTGAATGAATTTGACACTTCTAAAAATTATATCGAATACTATCAAGATGGAAGAATATTACTCGAAAATAAATCTCAAACGCAACTTTCTTTAGTTATTATTCATATTGAAGACCCATATAAATAAGAGAATAGAGGACACAGCAGAAAAATGGAAAAGAAAAATAGCATTAATGAACAAAATTAAAAACAAAAAAATAAGCCAAAATTAATCTCTCACTTAAACTAGTTTATCAAATTTTGCAAGTGGAAAAATCCAATCTTTAATTTTTATTAGAAAATTCTCCAGTTTAAAGGGTGACCTCAGTTCATTTTCAAGATTTTCTGGAGAATTATCGTATCCTGTAGTTTTTCAATTCTGTGTGTATATATATATATATCCCTCTGAATGTAACACAAGAGATCAGAAATCATGATTATGGTATTCACTAAAAAAAAAAAAATGTGTAAACAAAAACTTTGGCTCTTTAGGCGTATGTAAAAAAATATTTCAAATTTTTTTTTTTTTTTAAAACACAAAGGTTCTGTTTTTCAATCTTTGAAAAAGCTTGCACTATGCAGATAATATGCCCTTGTGAAGGTAATGTGGTCAACTTCAGAAATATCCCTTTATTTTAGGAAAATATTTTTTTGTTATTGATTAATAATTTTGGATTGAAAGTAAATGTGTCTTGACTTCATTAAAATTTTCACACGGATAATTATTAACTTTCCAGGAGTCTACAACAAAAATTATTTCAAAGTTACAATTAGATCATGTGCGTATCCACAGAGTTAGAAAAAAAAATCATTAAATGATCAAAGCTTATAGAATATAAAAAATATCAATCATGGGTATGTGTAGCAAATAAATACAGATTTATCGTCATTTATGAGCCCAATACATTCCTCGTTTTGGTAATACGGCCTACTATGGCCATTTTACCTGATTACAGCCCATCTCGAAAAATCTCTTAATTATCAGTTTAATTAAAGAAGCATCGGGTGTCTGGAACGAGCTTAGAATAACTACAGCAAGTGATATATGAACAACAATTATCAATTGCAAGCAAGGAAATAAAAGACAACAACAACAATAATATTATAGTAACAACAACATTATAACAGATTCTCGATTCGTTGTGAAAACTCAAATGACTGGTTCCCTGGGCTCTGTGATTACATTATCCTGCAAACTGTGGTAGCCATGTAAACTTTCTACTTCATAGTTTGATATTCTAGCGTTATCTTTTGGATACTTTTTCAATTTACGGTAGGTTGGCAATGTGGCCATATTTGCATCAACTACCTTATAATAAAGTCCTTAAATTACCTACTGAGATCAAAATCAACTGTGTAATTAAAGTAATACGTCACAAAAATGGTAACAGGATAATCCATAAAATAGGAAGAAATATTAAATTATTATTAAAGAACAAAGAAATTGACAAAACAACAGATGACGAGAGAAATATGGGAACAGTTTACAAATTAAAAAGTAGAACGTGCGACCAAGTGTATTTTGGAAATACTCGTAGGATGCTAAAAGAACGAGTCCGAGAACATACAGCAGCCCATAGGAACAACCACCCTAATAATTTGTATTATTCAGAACTTCACGTGATATCTTCTTCGGGATTCTTTGAATCTTCCGCCATCCGAAACGCACATATCAACATCCACAGCTGATTACCACCATTAAATCACTATGTAGAATGTGAAAATTCATCTGTCCGTCGATAACACTAATGCAGTAAGGATTATATGATATTCTTTGTGACAGCTTTGTCATAGCAAATTCGTTCCTAATTTGCCGGGGATATAATAAAAACAAAACTACCATTTATTTGTTGACTTTGTACTCTTTTCGGGAAGTCGAATTACAACTCGTTAGGAAAATTTCCACATCTCCAAAGTTTTAATCACTGCGATCATATTGGGGAGAAACACAGACCCATTTGCGTGGTTGCTTACTTGTTTTCTTCTTTCTCCACATATCACCCGCAGTAGCTGACACTTGCTATCTCATTTCAAAATGAGCATCGTTGTTGCCTGGTATCTGGAGGGACGAATAATAAGAACAAATTAGTGTTTAAATACATTTTTAAATCAGCAAAGGAATTACATAGACCAATCAGATTTTTGAAATTTACAAAATTTACAATCAATCAGCTACTTAATAGGATTCACTGCCTCGGGATGACGTCATCCATGATGAAAGCCTTGCCATATGATGATCGTTCCTGAATTGTGCCGTACGGGTGCTTCTATAAAATGGAACCACGGTTATGGTCACAACCTTCCGGGCAACCAGTGACCGCGTCTATAAATACCAACCAGATTTGCGGTTGCAGTAACCGAGGTTACGTTTTTGCAACCGGCTGAGGAGGTGGGTTATTCCTACGGTTGCAGACGATGCGATAGACTTTCAATTTCGTTTCTATTAAATTTATTTTTATTTTTTTTATTTTTACATTTGCAATTTCACTTCTATTAAATTTATTTTTTTTATTTATTTATTTTAGACTTCCAATTTCGCTTCTATTAAATTTAATTTTTTTTTCTTTTTAGACATGCAATTACACTTCTATTAAATTTATTTTTCTTAAATTTATTTTAGACTTGTAATTTCGCTTCTATTAAATTTAATTT
>JAFIDM010010028.1:55410533-55426514 GCA_023159025.1 Thereuonema tuberculata | reverse complement strand
ATCCTGGCTCTTGCTCCCAAGAGCGGGATCACTCCCCAAAGAAATACTAAATAAAAATTAATAAAACGAGAAGTGTTCTTAGATATTTTTTTTTTAATTTAATCGTCGAGTAAAAAGCAACTCTGTATTGTAAAATAGAAATGTAATGTAAAATGCATCCATTGTGTCGTCTGCTGGGAATGTTGTCGGCTGCTACGACAGTTTCTCTTGCGTAATTCTCAATTCTTGCTTTCTTTCTACCTTCATTACTATACATTGATAACATAATAATCTCTTCATCTGACGAGGATGAGGAATCAGTACTTGATTCTCTTTCTAACAATGAATAAAGTTCTGATTCAACTTCTAACAACAAATCCACAATCTTGGCAGCCATATTTGAACACAACCAACCCACGCCGTCTATAAAATGAAGGACTTGGGAGTAACCAGGCTCCTACGTCAGAGCAACCTGTGACGTCACAATCGTAACCGGAGTGCTTGTAACCGAAACCGTTGTTCCATTTTATAGAAGCACCCGTAGTCTCCCGGAATCGTAAGAACGTAATTCTTTGGTGCTGATGTAACTGGAAAAAAACATCTTTTTTAATCTTTTAGTTCAGTGTGTCATTATCCTTATTTCTCGTGTAATATGAAAACATATGAAAGTAATTATGTTGAATTTTAAATCAGATAATGTTAAGAAACTATTAGATAATTGCTAACTCATTATGTATCGATTATGTCGACCCCAGAGGACAAGTGGTAAAACGTTTCTTAAGTCAACCGGGTTTTAAACATGGTCCGAAGTCGAGGATTTCTTTTCCATGCTGATATCTTACCCAGACGGGTCCTAGGGTCCACCCAGTTCTCTACAGAATGGATATCTGGTTTCTTTCCCGGGAGTTAAAGATATACGGAGTCGGATTGACCCCTGACCTCAATTTAGTTCTATTATCAGGGAATGCAGTGAGCCACATATGCCTCCCGCCATCCGAAGAGCCACGTGTGCCTACAGTTAGATACTGAAAAAAAAAAGTATCAATAATCATTTTGTTATCGATATTTTATGTATCATTACCTGATGTTAATTGAAATAAAAATGTAGTACAACTATGAAATTACTGAAAAATATAATAGGGTTAAAATGCCTTGCAGTCGTTGCGCTGAATGTTGAAACCGGAAACACAATATCATTGACTAATTTCTCCAGTATCAATGCCACAAGCTCCGCAGGAAATATCAATCTCAATTATCAAAAATCTCACATACATCTTCTTGAAATCGACGAGCAACGTTAAGAATAATTTCCCTACTTGACTTTTGAGACCTTTCCCTCGTCGAAATGTTGAATGTGAATCAGCGACCGCCATTTTCTCTTATATTTGAATGTGACCTGACCGGCCAGGAAAGGAAAATCTATCATCTGCGTTGCATTCTGGGAGTTTCAACTCTGGTCGCATTGATAATAATAACGGGACAGCTTAAACGTTATAGGGCGATATTATGATTTGTCTCTGCTTATGATTTCCGCAGTGTTATCAAATTTAGTTTAAAGATAAATGGGGTAAATATATTACGCAATATGAGTTCTTGAGTGCAAATGAGATTTAGGTTCCCATTCCATCCCTCGATCAACGGCCCTTAACCTCCAAGTAAGAAACCCTTACCCATTTTATAGAGGGTTGGGTAAACCCTAGGAATAACTGAAATTCCGGACCACCTCCGGGAACAGATGTCAGCTCTTCCAGTCCTCAGTCCAGCGACTAAACAAAAAGATGCCTGAACTAACATATTTTAGTTACGCGAAGTAAGAATGATAATATTTCAGTTGAGTGAAGATTTATGATTGGTGAATTTTAATTTTGTTATACATTTTATTTATTATTATTTTCCAAGCTTTTGCAAGTTTCTATATGTTCTTGTAAGTTTTTGAATATATTTATGCGTTCTCTACGCTTTTAATATTCTGTATTTCTTCAAGTACCTTAAATTTTTCCATATCTTCTTTATGCACATGATAAACGAGTTTTCTTTAGTTGAGCACCAGTTCCAACTTTTCTTGCTCGTTTCTTTTCCACATGTCTCTGCGACGTTTTTTCCAGATGTAACTTAGAATTAGATGTGAGGCGAGACATCTACAAATCCTCTCGACGCCTAATGAATTTCAGTCATTGCGAACTTTTCTGGCTGCAATGATGGCAGAAGCGCCTTGTGACGAACTCTTGTAAATGAAGATGTCCACAGGGGAGCTGTTGCTTTATGGGAAAGGTGTCGCGAGGAAATGAGCCTTCCAAAGACTTCAACTGGTAATTTCCTTTCTTGACAATATTGACGTCTTTGCCGCCTGCAGTTGCCTTAAATTCAGTGCACCTTAAAAATTTGATTAAAATTGTTTACCCAGAATGCCTTGTATTCAATTTATTTTTGTAAAGATTTGTTCTTGACATTCCTTGCAATGAAAACACAATTCTTCTTAAAAATATAAAAAAAATAATCTTTAATTTTTAGCATTTAATCAGGCTTCAATTGAAATATATGATACACGACTTGTCAACAGAAGCTATAATAGCTTCTTCTATTCTCCTTCCCAGATTATAAATAGAATATTAAACCCCGCGAACACCATGCAATTTTTCAGAAACTTAGTTGTCCGATTTTGACGTCACGAGTTGATATAAACTTTTGTCAAACCCCGAACACCATGCAACTCGACATGAAGTCGGCGGTGATAGAAGGAATCCCATAATGCAATGCGTTTCCCAAACCCGATGTGGAAAATCCAAAAAAATCGAGGTTTTGAAACCTCTCTGTTAAATTCTGCCGCATACAATTTCTGCATTTCAGTATAAACTTTATTTATGCATGAAAGAAACTCGCAATACTCTTGATATTCATTGAGTACCAGCAGGTCTTCGTATCGAATCGGCGAATATAATTTTCGACGCCACTTCCTCCATGGGCGGGACGTCACGACTGACGTATTCCAACGCTGCCCTGTGATTGCGTAATTCTCAGCGACTTCGATGCAATTTTTCGAGTTGCAGGTGTAGAAACAACTCGAGTCGGATGACAAAAATTGCAGTCAAGTTGCATATAAACGGGCTCAAAACTGTCTATATCAACTCGTGACGTCAAAATCGGACGACTAAGTTGCTGAAAAATTGCATGGTGTTCGCGGGGCTTTAGACTATGTCAAGTACACCTTGTTACTACTTGAAAAATTAATACCACATCAAAAGATTATTATTGGAAATTTTGTCTTTTTAATTTGTGTGATTTGTTACTGAAATTCCTGAAAAATAAACTTCGGTCCATAGGGAACTTTGAAGTAATTATGGAAAAATCAAACGAAATTATTAATTCAGGGATTAAACTTAATTAAGAAAATGTTTACTAAAGTGGCATCTTGGATGGATCCCTAAGTGTCAGGGATGCTAATTTGTAGTTTATCAATAAAAAGGAGCCTCTACACCCTGTGCTGTCCTCTTTTTTAAGTTATTTATTTACTATAAAGAACAGTCTGGAATTCAAAATGTTGCAAAAAACTGAAGACAGGGCATTGAAGTCGGGTGATTCGATACATTTTATCAATTTTCTATAGTTAGAATACATTTTCTCTGAATTTTAAAAAGTAATTTATTTAGTTCCATTTCTATGTCGTTGTTGTCTTTTGTTTAGTTTATAGATCGAATAGCCAGGCCACCCAGTATCTGTTGTCAGATCACTGTAATATCCGGATTCTAAAATCACTTAGACCCGATACCTGGCAGTTACCAGATCCTGGAAAAATCACTAAAATTATTTATTTTAATAGTGCAACGATGTTAGACTTACAATACTTTAGTAAACTACAAAATGTTTGAAACCCTTATTCAATATTTTTTTAATTAAAACATTAAAGCGAGAGAAAATTTATCATTTTCCAACTAATGTTTTTTGATAGTGTTTAAATACATTTTTTACTCTAAGTAAATATTTTATTAAATCTAAGGAAACTAATTGGTAATAAACGAGCACTAATATGATATTCAATTTAATATTGCATTTTGATCTTTTACCGAGGATTTCTGTTTCAATTCTAACTTTGTTAACATATGGTATTACAGTTAATGCTTATGGGCAATATCATGGTGTTACAAAAACTTTATAGTCTTTCAGATATTTAAAGTTTTCTGTAAATACTTTTTAGAATATTAAACTATCCATGTAACATATTTTTAGTACCTTCTTTTGTTTAGTTATAGCTTGGAATTAAGAAAGCACTATTGTACAATTTAAAGACAAAACAAAACAACAGCATCCTTATCTTAGTTTCTTTCTTGAAGCGTTTTACTTCCATCTTTGAACTGGTTAATGGCGTAAAGTGTTAATTTTGTTTAAAAGCCCTTTCTGAGAAGCTTAATCATTAGAAAATGCCCTTAATGAAATAACACCCATCTCAAGTCTCTTGGAGGGATATTAAAGATGTAATGGGGACGCAGCCCTTGGCACTTCTATTCAAAGCTGAAGGAAGAAGAATTCAGCAGTGCGGTGGTTTTGAAATGTGAACTACATTTAAAACCTGTTCAAACACGGGAACACCACTTCAACTTCCATTCTTCTTATGCTGATAACTCACTGATATTTTAGGCAATTACCATTAATGGTTCAATTCCCAGGACTTCAATACATTCTAATATAATTTTGTATCTTCCCCAGTAGATCGACAAGGCTAATTTGGCTAATTGCTGGGTCTGTCTGAATTTCTCAAGTGAGTCATTTTCCTGATAAATTGTAATCATTTACATTTGTAATGAGATAAAATCTTTTTTTATTAGAAGGACTTCTCTTCCTTATCATTTAAATTGAAATGAGACAAAAGTGAGTAAAAGATAACAAATGAAGCCTAAATCAAGGGGAAAAAAAACATTAAAGAAATCTCTGAAGAAATCTTTCTCAAAACGTTTTACTGATAAAGATTGTAAAGTTGTAATAATGTATAATTAATAAGTCGACTTGAAATAACTTCTCAAACTCATTTCAGAATTTAAAGAATTTCTTTGTTTTTCTATCTATAAAATTTTGATTCTGAATAAATTCATTTTTAAAAATGACTAAATTTGCTAAAAATGTAACGTAGTAACTACAATATATACGAACTTAAACATTAAAGACGGAAGACATAATAGATACAATTCAGTGAAACTTACATCAAATCGCCAAAATTCTATAAAATAAACACAAAACATGTCTTTCATCACGAAATGTTGGATTCTTGTTTATGTCCATATTTCATTACAGGAGTCTTTGTGGTGTCAATGAAGTGTAAGACACAGATCTCATAACTGATTCTCATAAAATGTATCTCTTTCTAAAGTATAAAGTTGAGAAATTTGTCAAAAATTTTAATTTTCAGATAACTAACGTTAAAGTTAAAGTTCTGCAAAAATTAATATATTCAGAGAAATGTATATATTAACAAGTTGGTTTTCTTTTATTAACAAATTTATATATTCTTTGAATGATTCACTGAAAACTCATGTCTACAGATAATAATGCCGATTTATACTCCAAATATCAAGATATACATTATTTATTTAATATTATTTGGACTTACATCATTTCTGAAGCTGATATTCCATTTCAGATGTTTGCAATGTCTGACTTACACTACTTTTGCGGTACTTGGAGGATGATTTTTATTAGGCATCATCAAAGAGGGAAGCAAAAAATAAATTTACGCATTCCGCTTTGATTGATTTACAATGAACGAAACAAATGAAAAACAAAAACGAAGTAAACACAGAAAACATTGTTTAGGATGAACAGAGTTGTAATGAATCCATCATTATAGTGGTGTTTGTGGGAGTCTTTAGGATCTAAAGACAAAGAGTCAAGTTCTGGAACTGAACAGTATTAAGTTATTATATGATAAAACATGGATTTTTATAGTATTTACAAAGCTCGATTTGAGTGGCTAAGTAATTTTTAATGATTGGATTGAATAAAACATAATGATTAAATAAATTAATTTACTGATTTAACGGATACAACGAAAAGAAAATAAACAGAGCAGCAATAGTTAGGAAATGCATAAGAATATATAACGATTAAGGATAAAAATGAATTCAGATAAACATAGATAAATAATTTCTACAAAGTACAGATAAATAAATGAGTTCTAAAAAATATTTACATATATACTGTTACAATATTATTTTAAAGAAAAACGAATTGAACTTGTGAGAAAAGAAAATTTAGGGGTTTGGAGTACAATACTTCTATTCAATAGTGTACATGTGTAGATTCATTCTGTTTTCAGGGATGTAAAAATTGGTGGTGCACAGGAGGAATTTAGTGGAGTATATCAAGTATGTTTCTTTTTTTTGGCTTCTGTTATTGGTGTATTGAAAAGACGTCATTACTTAAATTGGGTGTGTGATTGTTTAACGCTTTTTGCTGGAAACAGTAATACTTTCTGAAATGTCTTGTCTTGATCTAGGATTTCCGTATAAAACAATCTGAGGACTGAACCTCTTGCACTGTGATTTCTCAGTTCATCAACTCTGCTCTGTTCGATTTGATTCACTAGGTTCCTTTCCCAAAACGATGGATCTGAAGAATTACAGGACATTTTTATAAACTTCCGATCAGAACAAACACACAAACGACGCTTCAATATAAAAAAAATGTGGCTTGCATCACAATTACACAAACCGTTACAGCCAATCGATTGACGACTTCTCGACAACAATGTAGCAAGAAACTAACGTAAGTTCACTTACACCGCTCTTACACAAGATAGGATGACGTTAGAGCTTCTCATCTGTGGGGTTAAATCTAATTTTAGGAAAACTCTTACACCACTTTTATATTCAACGACTCTTTTAGAGGTCATTATCCACTCAGACAAAATAAGTTCGAAGAAAAAGTGATATCTTGAAAATTCTTTATTTATTTTTTAAATCGTGAAAAACAACAAAACCGAAAAGCCTACATTTATTTTCGAATTCTATATCTGCTGAATATAAGCTTTGAAATTTCGGGAAAACAATTCATTCAACTTAATTTCGCATTATTGACTTTAAATTGACCCTCTACGTAACTGTTTTAACCGCCAGTATTCACGAAGAGCAGCATTGGCATTTTCATCCCGCTGATAAAACAGCTTAACTAATAAGGCACGATCATATAATGACAACGACATTGACGGGCGATTCTTGCAGAATGACTAGAATTCCCGCAACCCCTCCTTTTATCCTCGATATCATTTCACAAAGTACCCGAATATGCAAATTTTCTGCTGCATTTTTGGCCGCAGCGCCAGAATTTCCCCTATCGGAGCTGTTTAGTACTAATTTTTTTTTCTTGGCAAATCGAAACCGCATATTTTAATTTGTATGGTGGCCAAATTTTGTTTTATTTCGTCCAGTACATAACATGCTACAGGGCTCCGAACACCTCCTGTTATTTCTTGATCACCCGGTATTATTCTTATAGTATTGTGTTCATGCGATGCATATTATAACAGCACTGACATATACATAATCTCATTCTATTTTACGATTTTACGATTTTACTTATATTTAAAAGCTTAGAAGATCATGCCTAAAGACCAGATAAAAGTAAAGCTTATGTTGTCTTACCTAAAAATCTTTCTGTTTTCATTACATGTTTGCATGTTCACGTATGTATTAGAATTATTTTAACGTTCTATGATTACCATAAATATAGAATAGTTTTAAAAGCTTAACTGTAACATCTTTATTAAAACAAAGTAAAAACAATGTATTATAACCAAAATTTTAGAATGCAATATTAAGTCAATCTGTGAGCATCTGTCCATATCTAAACAAGCTACTTCATTAAGTTTTAGACATTTGAAACTTTAAGGTAACATCAGTAATCGGTATTTATTTATTTTGTGGGATATTATATAGGTTTGAACCTCAGCTAAGATTTTAGGGTCAAATGACCCGAGTCCCTTGAGATCCGAACGTTACATCAATAATAATCGATTATTCTACGAAGTTTACTTAAAACTGTCGTTTTGGCATAAATCAAATTCAGTGTATAAGATGTCTGACGGAAAAAAGCAATTATTCTACAAAGCTGGAACTCCAAAATTAGAATACGAACTTAATATGATCAAAATTTTCGTCATCGTTTGGATTGCTAATATAATATAATCATTGTTTTTGATGATGTACATCTGTCATTTGAAATCGTTGTTCCCAATTCACTTATTCATAAAAATGTCAAAGACAAGTTATTGCTGCAACATTATGCCAATCAGCGACGATTTATAAAATTTTGGATTTTCAGCTTTTGTGATACAACAATTTCCGTAGAATATTAAGAAATTTCAGCAATTTAGCAACCTGCTCACATGCATATTGTATTTTACTGCATTTACAGAACTGCATGCCTATTATATTTTTGAATCTCTAAGTGGAAGCGGAGTGCATTTGAAATGATATGTTGTGAGTTTTCGCAAAGTGACAAATGCTGTCATAGTCCTTTGCAAGCTCAATGTACCTTAAACAAGATATGAAAATCTTTTTAAGGAACGGATATCTGCATACAAAATGAATTTATTTTAGTAAAAATATTGTTTAGTTTCGAAAGATAAGCTCCTGACTGTGACATTTAATTCTTAATAACTTTGGATTCAGTGAAAGCCTTGGCTAAAGCGGAGTTGGCTGCATCGTTGCTGGTTAAAAGGAGATGGGCTTCCTTTTGTTGATTTCTACGTCACAACTTTGCCGGCTAGGATGCATTGTCACTATTCAGTGGTCTTTCACTGAAATTCGCTGAATTGTAGAAAGCAGGTTCTTAAGCCTTTTCAGTGATGATACTGGTGATGACTGAAGCAAATCACATGATCAAAGAGCTTCAATAATCATGTCAAGAATGAAAACTAAGATGCTGTGATTCGAAAATTATAGTTTGTTGTTGAAATTCTAAAAAATAGTCGCTTGAAATGATTGTATGATAGTTACAAAGATCTTGAAGTTTGGTAGTTGTTTCCTCAACAAATATGATATGGGAAGACACTGTTGATCCTTCAATTGTTGTTCCGTGTTTCGGAAATATTGAAGAAATTTATTATATATAAACAAGACCAAAATACATTCCTATGTATTGTTTATAGATAAATAGGAGATATTATTTTTCATTTCATATTTCATTTCTTTAGACCTTTTTTCACCTTTTGTAGACGGTAAAAGCTGTTCTGCAATATTCGTTAGGTAAATAATGACTATGTGAACCCGGTACCCGCTTGACTGCCGAGAGGAGGTGGTGGATTCAATCTCCAGTCGAGATTGGAAATTTTACCTGGCTGAATTCTCTTCAAGACGGTCTTAGGGTCCACCTAGCTCTCTGTATCATGGATGTCGTATTTCTTCCTCGGAGATTAAAGACACATGGGACACATAGACCATCCGATCTCAAGTTAGTCCCGTTGGACAGGAACGTCTTATCTCCCGCATTCGCAAGGGCCTCATAGACCAGTAGTGGACACTTTAACATTTTAATAATGACGAGAAATTGCTTTGGAAAATGCGAGGAATTGCTTTTTGAATTACCATTTGGCCTATGACATCTTTCTAACAAAAATAACGTGAAAACTCATAAAGGACCGTAATTTACAAATCTCATAATTTACACAGAGTAATTAATACCAGTCTTCCTAGTAAAAATAGTTTGTGATTTACGAAATGGGTTCAACTAGTCTTTACTATAATCTGTAAAGGACCTTGTCTTCTTACAAGGTCGTCGAAATTTGTAATAGTATTAATGTAATAAATAAGTTTATTTTTTCATGTAAAATTACATAAACATTCAACATTTCAAATGTAAGCTTAAAACGTTTTCAGATCTTTCACTTTTACTTTTATTCAACTGAATTATTTTGCATTCTTAAGTTAATATTGAATTATTTGATAGTTTTCTTCAATGTACACAATTTCTCTATATTTTCAGACTTTCATTTTTCGTTAAATGTTGTTACATCAATGAAATGCAGACAGAAATTGAGTTTTTTCTTCGAATTTCGGATTTCAAAAACTTCTGATATTAAAACGGAATGGAGTTATTGATTCCACATTAATTTTAATTTCAGCAAAACCAAAACGCCATCGGTGTCAGAAGAATCGATAGAGTTGGTTTCCTCGAGATTTTACGGAAATGGAACTATTTAACCTGTGAACAATGTCAAAGTTTTGAAATGTAAAACCAAAATTTAAAATTTAATGTAACCCTTACAGTAAATCGAAATTTAATTTAGTAATGTTATTAAGTTTAAGTTTAATGATGTGAATTGAAACTTCTGGAGAATATAAAGTTTCACCAAAAAGACATCTCCTTGACCTGCCTTTTCTTCCTATTAATTTAAAAACTTTGTTTCTATTATATTTATGAGCCTTACAGGAAAAAAGATGTATCATGTCATAAAAATTATTTCCCATAGAATTGTGTTCCAATGATGGATCTATTGGTAAAGAAATTCCTAGATAAATTAAGGAATTCAAATCTTCACACGATGTGATAATCTTGTAATTCACTTAGGCAAAGTATTTTCGGCGACTGGTCTAGACTTATACAGGCAATGTGGAGTAGAGCCTTGTCCTTCATATATCTTTCAAGACGCGTATCAACGTCTATCAAAGTGTGTATCAGTATATCTTTAAAGACGTGTATTATTAAGATGTGAATCAACCACAGTAGATAATTACTTTACATCATTCACAGTATGTGAACCCGGTAGCCGAGTGGGTATGGGCGCTTGGCTGCGGGTTCAATTCCCGGCCTCGGCGGAGGCGGGAATTTTTCCACGCTCCTTCTCCTCCAAACGGTACTAGGGCCTACCCAGCCCTCGTAGAATGGGTACCGGGTTTCTTTCCCGGGAGTTAAAGACGGGCGAGCGTCGGGCCAATTCCCCGACCTCATCTTCGTCCCCAAGGTTACGATCACTAGAGCCTACCCTCCAGCGGCCTGCGCAGGTTGGTTGTGGCATCGCGCGGTCCTCTGGGCCTAAATCGCCTCTTTAACTCTTGTTTAACATTCACAGTATGTCTAAAGATATCAGAACAAAATATTTCAATGGATTTCCTATCTTTTGTTTCTGCTGGACAGTGATAAAGGGTAATTATTCTAGGTTTTTACCCCTAACATACGTAGAAGTTAGATCAAGAAAAGAAATAGCTGAAAACTCAGACGAAATTATCGATGTGTCGGCCGATAATTAAAAATAGGAATTTTTACTTGACATTTACAATCAGAGACTTATTCACAGGAAGAAAAGCCCTAACAACCAGGTCCTAAAGTAAGTCATTAGAAAAGGCAGAGGTGTTGGAAACTTTCGGCGCTGGAAAGCTGCCAATGTGATCTTCAGTTAGGAAACCATTCAAACTTTTAATCAAACTCCAGAGTAACATTTAGAATAGAAGTAACGACACGGTAGTAACGACATGAAACATATGTCGACAACTAATTAGATTTGGAACAAGGAAATAGAACTCTTTCTTTTGCTGGAAGGTGGACTTTCAATGACAGAAACAATGCATACGAACAATCGTGGTCGTTATAACATTTTCAACTGTTTTTATATGAGATCAGGTAATTAATTAGTTATTTACCAATTTATTTACTTTGTCAGTAAATGGAGAATGTTATAAGTATTATTTGGTGCTATTTTCATGAATTAAAAAAAAAAAACACTTTTAAACGAAACATTTTGTAGGCTTTTTATTCTTCAAAACCTTTTGTTCTCTTTTCTCAAAGAGATTGACAAAATGTTAGAGAGCCTTTCAAGTATTGGTTTGATTTCATTCTTATCAATGGAAATATCTTCATGTAAAGTGGTTTGATTTTCTTAAGTTTCTTGTTCTCGTAATTTGTTGGAAGATTTAAATGTGATACATAAAGCAGTCTAAATCTTGTGGTTACTGTACAAAACCCATTTCTTCTGACAGTTTTTGTACGTATCTTGCTTTTCTCCTGTTCTTGGTTCTCCCTCGAGTGAATATTGAAGATATAGATGGATCGTTGTCTTTCAAAGCACGTTCCACCTCGGCTGTATTTTTTGAATAAACAGCGCTCTAAACTGTAGACATAGAATTTATTTGCGCCCTCACGGGGACACATACCTTTGTTTATTCTCCAGAGACACTCCTCCAACGTCAAACAGTGGAATAAAATTTCTACCAGTTCGGATGGGATTCATTTTCCTAAGCGACGGAACGCCATCTGGTGAGTTGACACAAATAAAGAAGCAACTTAATGACGTCATTTGTCACTCAAACGAAGTGAACAGTCCGGGTTAAATGCGCCTTTGACATGGGAAGCAGAGTAGAAAACACTGAAGTTGTTCTGCTGTCAGCTCATGGGTCCATTTAGCATCATTAGATTGAAATATTGATTAGAGTTAATCTGGTAATCAAATCTTGAATAGACAGACAGGTTCAATCAGAGAAATTTTCAATAGATTTCCACTTTACTTTGAAAAAAATCTTGCAAATGAAAGAATTACATAACTGTAATAAATTGGAGTATAAACATTGTATAAATAAAAACATTGTATAAATATTGTGTAAATATTGTATCATGAAATTCATAATTCTCAGCCAAATGCTGAGTCTTATGATGTATTTAGACTTCAAGATGTCGTAAGACCAGTATTCATGCTGCTCAAATCCTTTATACTCATCTTTTGACTATTGAAATAAATAACAATACGTTTCTGAAATTAACATTTAAAGCATGTAGATAAAAAATAACTGCAGACAGAAACATGGAAGATTAAGAAATAAATGTTTGATGATTTGAAGTTCAAAAATCAAAATCAAAGAATACTATTAGCACTAGAAATCATTTGAAAAGACCACGACTTAATATCAACGACTTCGTATTCCACAATAGGCCTACGGAAGCGCGTAGATTTGCGAAAAATAAGGCTCACGTCTACCAACGTGGCTAAGTTGAACTCAAGTGATCAGCCCGAACCCCGCCCACCTTAAAACTCTCTGAAAAGAAAACAGGTACCCATTTTTGAGAGGGCTGGGAGAATCGTAGAACTCCTACGATTGGAGGAGAATTCAGCGTGGAGAAAACCCGATCCCCGGCGAGGATTGAACCCAGCCCCTGCATTACTTGGCTACCGGGCGAACAAACCAACGATTTACTGAAAGAAATTAAGAAGAGAATTGATTTTTTATTCAATTGAATGCAATTTTAAACACACATTAAACTTTTATTTAAATATAAATGAAAATAAAATAAATGAGAAACTTCATTTCTACTGAATAATTTCTAAGATATTTTAAGAAATAAGTTAACTTTCAAGGAAAACGTCTTATATCAATAATGCTTGGATAATGCTTTTGCTTTTATAATTGGGACAGAGCGAATCATAGAATCACATATTTGAGCTGTTACGAACTTTATACTTTACTCCATACTGTCCGCTAAAAAGCTTTCGGTAAGCAACAAACAAGTTAGATAGCAGATTAATGACTTGAAACAACTATTGAAGAACACCAGCGTTCTTAATAGCTACAGTTTTCAATTACATTATTCCCAAGTCGAGAAGAATAACTACCAATTTCAGTATTTGCAGAATTACAGAAAATAATCAAGATGGATATCATTTGAGTTCCTCAGGTATTGATTGAAAATGATTTCTCTAAATTTAGACTTATCTACATAACAGGATATTCAGAATTTCCTCTTGCGAATTTGAGGTTGTCATGTTTCGAATGAAATCAGATTATAATCTGATCTGACGGATGTTGTGCTCTCTTTGAAAAATAGCTCTTTTTATTTCCTTTCCCTACCCCTTCTACAAAACTCTTCCATTATTTACCAACTATCTCACATGAGGCTTTGGCTTTATCCCTCCGACTAACAATAACGGGTTAAAATATTTTTAAATACTAATGGAAGAGTAGAGGTTTTTTATATCTTATATAATAACGGGTTACGCTTAATCATAAAATAATATACTCGTTTATATAATATACATAGTGATGAGTTTGATCGAATCATTAAGGTAAACTCAAAAATTCTATAAGATTATACATACAAATGACATAAAGATTACGATACATAAAGATTAAAGTTCAAAATTATAGAAAAGTCTAAGCAGAAAAAGATTTGTTTCCATTTTACATTTATTATAAATAATATTAAAAGTAAATTTTTAAGACATATATAAGAAAAATAACTGTATAAGAAAATAGTTCTTTGAAAATTAACTATATAGTTGAAAAAAAATTATAGTAATGCCATGAAATAAATAAAAACATGCACAAACAAAAAAGAAATTACTTATAGGTAAATTTTCCGTTCCGATTTTCATAGATTTATTGTGTACATTAAAAATAAAAAACACAAAACAGTGGACTTTTAATAATTAATAAAAAAAAAGAAAATCTACCTCGTGAATAATCAACCATTCAGTCATGTGAGAAAGTCTTGGATGTTTTTGTTTTAGTGTAGGATGAATTGTAGACGGTAATACATTATCGATCTCAATATCAACCCACGATCGGAGATTAAGTGATCAGGGGAGTAGAAGCGGGTAAATAAACACATCAATTATCTATAAAACGTAGTTAAGAAGCAAAGTACACAGTGGCCCTTGTACCCGAGAGGCAATACGCCCTCCTCTGGCAGGTTTTGCAAAGGCGTATTTTTCTTTGTTGACTGATGAATTAGGTTTAATGAAAGCCAGGAAAACGTCAACAGCAGTCGCGTGTAAAATTAATTTCATGGTGGAGGAGGTCTCCCGGGAGGCGAGGAGTGGACAAAGATTCATTCCCACTCCTTAAGAAGTCGTTAGATTCGAGAAGTTTTCGGTGAATTTATCACAGGTCACAGAAGTCAAAAGGAAGGGAAAGAGAGAAAAAAGGAACCCTAACGTCTTTCAACAATAAATTAAGATTAGATTTGAAAAGATTGGTTTTTTTACTGAGTTTTCTTGAATTCGAGAATGTTCCAACCTCATTTATCACTGCGTTTTCAATGTATGTGAGATTGCCCGAAGAGGTGTTTTAGAGTGCAAATGTGTTTGGGAAAGATTTAGTCAAATGCTCCTACAAGAAAAAGCTTTTAGGTTTGAGAATGTTTTTTTATAAGAAAAGCAGTTTTTTTATTTATTTTAGACTACCTTTTATAAATATGTGTAATTAATGTAATTATTAGAGAATTTATATTTAAAAAAAATATTTTATTGTTAATTTCAATTAAATTTAAAAATATACTAAATTTACGCAAAACATCAGAATTTAATTTAAAACTTTACATAGCTTTAGTCATCTTACAAATATGAATTTAGTATACTGAATAAAAGTAACTGATAATAGGGGAAGATGTTATACCTTTGACCAGTTTTCACTAAATGAATTTTCTAATTTTTTGTACTCAAGTAAATCCTTACCTGAAAGGATACATGTGATCTTCACGCATCTTGACATCAACTGCATGTGTTTTATATATTATATTTTGAGTATAAGTATTTTATTTTTATTTTACAAAAAATCTATAACTTGTGGTCAAAGGTACAACTACGTGTTGTACCTTTGACCGGAGGGTATTGCACCTTTGACCAGGTGGTAGTAGAAACTGACAAACAGTTATTTAATTAACATTTTTATTCAGAAATGTATACATTTGGCAAATGTATGCAATTCAAAGTAGAATAATAAAACATGTAATAAATTCTAATGGCTTAAGTAGCCTACTTCTGCCCGTTTACTCTACATTATATAATGAAAAATCAACTCCAAAAGATAAGACATTCTTTTAGTCGAGCTGGCTGTGCCGCCAGCTGTGGTTGGATTTGGTAGCCTGGCCACAATATCTTGTAGTTCTACGTCGTAGAGCTGGTTTTTTCCTTGGATGAAATTTGCTATCTTCGGTAGTTTTTTCAAATATTTAACTTAAAATAATATATGCTGCTTCGTTTATTTGGGCCACAAAGTTTCTTGTTTTTTTTTTTTTTTTTTTTTTTTTTTT
>JAFIDM010010028.1:55375049-55385533 GCA_023159025.1 Thereuonema tuberculata | reverse complement strand
ATATATATATATATATATATATATATGTATATATATGTATTATTTGTATTTTATTTATCTGTTATTGTTTTCAATTCCATTATTTAATTATTTAATATTAATGGAAATTATTGATTTTATTTACGTATATTCGGCAGACAGGTCTTTTTGTACCTCATAGAATTTTGTATAAAATGCAAAAAAAAAATTGAAATAAAATAAAACAACCAAGAATCTAGATAATTTAATGATTTAATATTTTTTAATATCTTCGAGAGAGTTAAATTTAAATTTCTTAGGATTTTGTTTTTAGAAATCCAGTTCAAAAATAAAAAATTTAATGAATTTCTGCATATTATGAAATATTAGAAAAGCGCCAAAGCAGATAGCTTTTCAATATGTCACTTTGAAAAATGACATGGAGTAAGGCCAATAAAATTTTGAGGGCCTTATTGCATTGAATAGCCTGCTATAATAGTCGAAATGAGTCTCCGTACGATTTCGTTAATCTCTTCCTGCCAAATAAAAATAAAGAAAAGAAAATAATACTTGGAATTGCAATGGCTTCACTTTTTTTTTCATCTCGTGCTATTCCGTTAGTTTCCATCTAAGTTGTAATGTAAAACTGCTATATACTTTATTTGCTGATTTAAGGACTTTTTCTTAAAATCTTTTCTCAATTATACTGTTAATGAATAACTATATTCTCGTGGAGAGATATCTAAATATATAAAGTAAAAGACTAAATATGTCATAACAGAAAATGAAAATGAAGATTGAAATGCATATGCCAACTGGCACGTCATGAGAAAACAAAATTCTCGGAACCGATACCCATTCTTCACAGGGCTTGTGATCCATCTGTAGAAGAATTTAACATGGAAAAAAATTCCCAGATTGAACTCAGGTTTTCCAGCACAATTTCTTCACTTGGTTACCTGGTCCAGAAACTGCAACCAATACAGTTTCCAAATCATGACGAGCTCTCTGCAGGTATTTCTTTTTTATTTTATTTATTTTAACTAAGGTATTCATTTTATTTTACAGTATAACAGTTTAAAAGAGATTTTTAATGTACGGGTGGGAGTGAAATGTGAAAATAAGAAAGGATACAAGTGAATATAGAAATTTTTCTACTTTTGAATTATCAATTAGAGCCCTGTTAGGAGCTCCAGACTCCTATCAACGGGTGCTAAGATATGCTTGTTAGATGTTTTAACATCTACAGGGATGAAACAAAAAAAGAATATTACATTAAGAAATATTATTTAGTTCAGATATATAAAACATATCATTATAAGATGAGTTATACTTTACATGAGGTACAAAGATATATAAAAGATTGCACAAAGATTGTGCAAAAATGCAAAGGTTGTACAAAAGATGTATAAAAGGTTGTACAAAGATGTATAAAATAGATGTAAAATAGATACTTTTTTTTGTATTATGTTGATTATTTCTGCTAGGATATTTAATTATTTCTATTAGAATAATTTAATTAGTTATAGTAAAAGGAAATGTAAAAAGTTTTAAAATGCTTGAAAAGAATTTTTTTTTTTAAGATTATTTTTTTTTTCCCTTATATCTCCCTCCTTTCATATGAATGTGAGTAGTCCTAATTTGAATATGGAAATGAAGATACTAAGTAACGCAAAGAAACGTCATAAAACAGAGGAATAGTCTGGCTTATTGAGAAAGGAAAGAAAAGTATGATTAGGGAATGTGAAGTTAACAGATTCGGTTGAGAATCGATAACCGTTTTAGAATCAGTTTAGAACTGATTATTAATATAGATCTGAGCAGGGATAATCCACTGAACAGTAACCCAGGTCAATTTATTAAATTAATTCAATTAAGTTGAATTATAACTTCGTTGAAATGTGAATTCAACACCGTGGAAGAGTTAAAGTCAACTAATCCATTTGCGTGTGAAGATGAGAAGAACAAGTAAATTTGGTCGGACGAGATCAATGGAGATTTATTTACACATCAACCCCAGAAGCTATCCCAGTCTAACTATGATAGACGAAGCAACAATTATTGAGAAGAATTAGGAATACCGTTGTCATAAGTGAAGACCAAGATAGGAGAAACCTCAACAAGTTCCTATAAAGCGAAATGTAACTTGGACTGAGCCATTTAGAATTAAGGTGCGTTGGTGCGATTCTTATCCGAAGAACTTTTCAAAGAATTAAGTGGAATCTTAGAGGATTAGTACAAGACTATTTCAATTAAGGAAGGAAGCATTTCCCGTCCCAATTATTATTCGTATAATACGAAATAGTTGATATATTAAGAATGCAGCTGACATTGACGCAAATAAGTAACTAAATTATTTCGAGTAATTATTCTATCCAGAACTCTTGAAGAATTAAATATAAA
The DNA here is from genome assembly GCA_023159025.1 of Thereuonema tuberculata. NCBI lineage: Eukaryota > Metazoa > Arthropoda > Chilopoda > Scutigeromorpha > Scutigeridae > Thereuonema > Thereuonema tuberculata. The sequence continues at coordinate 55,383,172 of JAFIDM010010028.1, read as the reverse complement.
ATATATTTATTTCAAGCTGAAGTTTTCTAATAATTATTTACAAATATGGATTGAGAAGAATTACTATGGATATATGGATAACAAGCGCCATTAGTTCCAGAGCAGATGAACTTTCCCACAAAGCATTATGGGAAGAAGAAATCAGATGTGTGACAATTAAGCGCCATATTTGAAATTCAACGGAAAGTGAAGTGTTCATTGATAGCTAAGCTCAAGTGTGCATCGAAACAGAAAGGCGGAATCCCAACGAATGGTTGTCAACGCAGCGACTTCGCCAAGGTGAAAACCCAGCAGTGTCGACAAACTGTAAGTAATTAAATATTTTATTACTTCCATTTTGGAGGGTGCGACGCCATTCCTAAGACGAAGAAGAAATAATTGCGAAGCAATACTGATACCGACTGAGTACATCGGGCACTGATTGTTGGTTAGGAAGCGCAATTATGAAAGTATATTTATTCACACAAGGGTATTATTAATACAGAAAAGCCCAAGAATAATTATTATTAAATATCTTTATAGCGATTATAAAGATAGATTACATTCATACAAGGGTGAAAGAAACCATTTATTATAGGTAGTGAGATATCACACAAGATAGGTGAATTGCCTTATTGAATAATTTATATTAGCACACAAGGGAAGAGAAAGCCTGAATATATACACACAGGTGAAATTGGGAAAGGCCATTCATACTTGATGTTGAATTGTAGTACGTATGATGTGAACTCTCGCGTATGCGTGAACTTTGTAGATATTGTTTAAAACAATCTCTAAATATATTATTTGCAGTAATAATTATTATCGAGTAGCGTGCAGATTATAATATTATTAGTATTCAAAGAATTACTTTTGAGAACTTGTTTTAGTTTATTCTCCTCAGTAATTTCGATTAGGATAATAAGTGATGAGTATCGAGTTGATACACATAAAGGATTCATTATTATATTGAGAGCAGTGATTTCAAGAACTGTTACAGACTACATCAGATTAGTCTATTGTACATAGATATATGTCACTTGTAAATATTCATTGCAAGGAAATATTTTTAAATGATTTGTAAAATAAATCATTTCATGATTTTACATTTGCTTCCCCTAATTTTCTTGTTGCATCTCTACTTATTTCTAGGCGTCCTGCACTCATTCGCAGCAATTTCTTTATACGAAACAACAACTTCCTCATTGTTCTACGTAAAATAAATCTTAGAAGTTAGTTAGTTTTGTCAATGCCTTGAACAAGAGGCGAACCGGTCGTAATTTTAATGTGTTAAAACCTTTTTTATCATAATCTTGTGTGTTGGCTTTAATTAATAATATTTGTTAATTTATTTTAATAAACTAACAAAAAGATAATAATTGAAGCCAAAATGGAGCAAAGGAAATAAAAAAGCTAATTCTTTGTTTTCTCCTCTGTAATGAAAATTTTCTGATTATCGTAGAAATGATAGTGGCACTTCAGGAAACTACGAATGGAAATGAAATTTGGAATGAGATTCAGGATATTTCAGTATTAATAAGCTCCATAACTAGGGCAAGGCATTTGATGATTTTGCATCCTTTTTCTATGAAGGCTGATACATGGCTCGCATATATGAAAGTATGTAACATTAAATAATTAGTTAAATAAATGTAATTCGTTAGGGCATTTTTTTGCATTTTTCGGCATTTTTTAGGGATAGGTCATTTTTTGGCAAGTTTTAGGTCATTTTGAGCATTTTTATTAGTTTTTGGAAGGCAATGGGATTTTTATTATACTTTGAGATTTATTTTTATTATTCAGTATTTTTTCTTGTTTTGCTTGTCCTCATTCAAGCGAACAAATTTTTCCAGGAAACAAGTAGACCTTTTTTTTTGGTTGTCAAAGGTAAAAAAAAAAAGGCTTAACGTAATAAATTCAAATATTTTATTGGTCATTTTTTTATTTTTCTGTCATTTTTTTACTATTTTTAGGTCATAAATGCATTTTTTTTTGTCATTATTAGCAAATTTTAGGTCATTAAATGCCTTGCTCTATCCATAACATTTGTTAACCAGAATTCCTTCTTTGAAGGTTTGAAGCCTAGTAAAAAAGTAATCTATTTTATTAGTTCATTCTTTGGTTATTTAAACAGCTTTTTTAAGTATTTTTTTATGAAACTTCCATTTAAATAACCTAAAATTTTAAATTCTTAAAAGCCTGTGTTAACAAACAAATCTAACATTTACGTTTTCCTTTTGTTTCTGTTATTAAAATCCTTAAATGTTTAGTTGGAACAGCTTCCTCTTAAAGTTTCTTGCTTTCCAAGAACTTTTTACTTTACGAAAACAGTCCAAGTGGATGAATTCATATTCGATTATCTCCTTCAGTGGATAAGTGAAAAGTTTTGAAAAGAATTAACTTCTTAACTAATGATATAGTGGCGCTGCAGTCGCTGTCGTAATGCCGGTTGACCAATCACATCGCATGTAGACGTTTCTGATCAGGCTTCTTTATTGAGATTTTTTAGCGAAGCCTTTTGCCAAACAAATTTATCAGTAATGTAAAAAAGAAAATGGTTAAAAAAATTCTTAACAACACCTTCAATTTTTTTAAATCTTTATTTGTTTTACAAATCATCAAAAAAATATTAAAAATATTCTTTTTCATTTACAGCAGTCTGTTTTAAAAGCTTTGTAAATTTGAAGATTAAAAACTTTTGAAAAGAGACAAAAGGTTATATCTTGGTTATATCCTGGCTTATATAAGAATCGTATTATCATTAGTTAAAACTACAAAATTATAATTTTATTGTTGTCTCTTCTTTTAGTTTCAATGAATGAAATTTATGATGATGAAAGGTATCACTCTATCGTGATTACATTAACTAATACGTACTCTTGCATCTGTAAGATACTTTCTGAGGCTTTAAGTGTAAATCAGCAGTGTAAATTATGAAAATATTAGTCGCACTGATTGTCATGTGTTATGAACATACATATATAGGGGAGATCCGTGTATTATGGACCATCGTAATACGGATCATATTGATATTTAGCTGTTCACCACTACTATTCGTTTTCGTTTACGAGAGCCTTCAACGCTTTTGCGCATGCGTCAGGTCTCTTTCGATTTCATGAAAATAGGGTGGAGGAAAAATAAAGAGAGGATATTTATTTTTTATCAGTGTTAGTTTACTAGTAGCTGCGTCCTATTTGCGCTTTTCGGGAAAGAATTATGGAAAGAATAAATACTATTGCAAAAATAACAGGTACTAAAAGAAAAACAGGTCTTATGAAAGTGCCCATCTCAGCGTATCACCCCTTTGCGGGGTAGAATCGTCTGTGTTGTAAGCTCTCGCTTTTCGAAACGGACAGTAGCTGGCAGAACCATCCCATTACCTTTAGTAAATATTATTGTTATCCAAAGCAGGAGGTGAATTGTATATGTGTGTCTTCATTTGGCGATTATTAAAGTGTTTTCCGTTTTCCGTGTGTTTTTCATGGATGTAACGGGTATATTAGAATGTATTACTGTCTGCTGTTAGGTAATTTTAATATAATTTTCACGTTAATAGTAGCAAATGTACTTCTATTTTTCTTCACAATCCAGACATGTGTTTTATGCGCGTCATTTTGCATTGCGATGTGTGATTGGAAACAACGTTGCTCCGTCCATGCGTGTAATATAAACCGTGCGCTGTTGTGTAATATGGACCACTGATTGCTAAGCATATTACTATGAGCCTGAAGCTTGTTTTATTTCATATATTAAACGAAAAGCACAAATTAGGGCTTAACGTAATTCAAGTCGTACAATTTTTATGATTTAAATTTTTCAAAATTCGACCCATAAGAGAGGTAAAGAGGGGCCAATTTTAAAATCACCGTATCTCATTAACCAATCCAAATAAAATCGTGAACGGATTTCACCATCGTGTTCAGAGGTCAAATAGCGTAGGAATGGGGTATTTCAGAGACAAATGCCCCCCCCCCCTCACCCTGTTTGAGATAAATAGCATTGGTTTCCTAGGATTTCCGCTATTAGCTTAAATGTTAGAAATGCAATCATCTCATGCCTGTTGCCAGCTATAGTTTGATGGTTAAGGTTTCGAACATATACTGAAGATTGTCGGTTCAAATCTGTACATTTTTTTCTCTTAATATATTTTTTTTAATCAATGTCCGCATTGGTTTTTTTCTTATTTTCATAAGGTTTTTTTATTTTTCGTTACGTTTTTGTACTCCCTTTTTTTATTATTATTCTTAATTTTTTATTATTATGGGTCTCCTTTAAATTTATGCTTTAGCATAAAATTATATTCCCTTGTTTTCAATCGTGACAACCTATTTGAATGGATTTCCATGTATAGTGGCAGACAGACGGTCTTAATGAAAGACTTCATTTCTAATTTACAATTGAAGAATGCAAAATAACAAAATTACGTTTATTTTAAATCTATTAGCATTTTGTAACAGAAATAAATTAAATATTCTAGTCGTGATCAAAAACAACAGATCTCATTGTCACTGCAGATATCTCCAATACTGCAAATATTTTATAATTCATATTTCATAGCATTAAATGTACACTTCTTCAAATCCACCAATTTCGAACTCCCACAACGCTATTTCGCGGAAGCTATCGTTCCGCTTGTCAAGTTTTTCGCAAATAAAATAACAATAATATATATTTTATTTGTTATTTTATTTGCGTAAGCGGAACGACAGCTTCCACGAAATATCGTTGTGGGAGTTCGAAATTGGTGGATTTGAAGAAGTGTATTTTGTTTATTAATATATAACGAAAACATTCTTTTAAGCATTAAATGTTATTAAATATAACAAAACAAAGACATTGATCTGGCAGGCAACATGTATATGGGAAGAATTACTCTGATGTATGACTGCACAAGAAAATTATACTTTTACAAGAATAATTTAGTTCATTTTAATTCAGTGTGGATAATACATCCCTATACCGAAACGAAAACGTGGGATTATACAACTTGACTGTTATTTTGAACATTTTTAAAAATAAAATATCTTGGTTAACAAAAAATCATAAAATTTTCTTCTCTCGTTACAGTCTACTGCATGCGTTATTGCAAGAAGGTACAATTGTTTTTCAAAACATTCTCTCACCGGGATTTTGCGATTGCTAACATCGAGAAAATGTCTTGAAAATAGCAGCATTCTCTTGCAAACTAGATTGACTACTTGCAAACAAACCTAAAAAAGAAATTAAGCATCAATAAAAATGCTTCGTTCGAAACTAACCCTCAATAACTTGTCAATCTAGTAATCAATTGTGATAAATTTCGTAGTGCATTCAATTAATTTATTGCAGCTAATAAATATAATATATATAGATTTTTACAGAGACATTAATGAGTTGGTATCTTCAAGTCTTTTTTTGTTTGTTTATTTAATCAAAAGTAATCAAATATCAGAAATAGTAAGATAATAATAAAATGTTAATAGAATATAAACGCCTAAAAGTTAGGAAGTAGGGGTTTCTAAGATTCTCGAGAATCGAAGAAATCAGGAAAAATCCTCCCAAATAATGGGTTATCTTATAATAATTCTGTAATTCTCGTAAATCTGTTCGATTACACGAATGAATAAAAGTAATTTTCTGTTTATTGTTGGTTCTACTATGATTCTGTACGATTTGTGTCTTCTAACACGTTTTCGATACTAACTTATTACAGAAGTGAAACATTGTAAATCTAAAACAAAGAAAGGCTATCATTTCATATAAATACTGCCAATTTACTAATTTTAAATTAATTGATGTAGTAACAAATTTCAATTTTGAAAAAAAAATCGAAAAGTGTTCTTTTTTGGTGCAATGTCAGTCTTGCTACTGTTAACGTTAAATAACATGTAAAATTAACAACATAATTTTAGGCAAAAGCATCAGAAAAATGAAGTGAAACAAAATTAAAAAAAAAAAAAAACCTACGAACAAAATCTCTAGTAAACTAGTAAGTAGCAACTCTGAGAAGATTTATTCCTTTTAATCTTGTTTTTCTTTGTACTCTCGAAAGAGAGACTGAGCGGAATTCTCAAAGATGCTTAGTTTTTTTTTCCTTGTAGCTCGAGCTTTTCCACTCAGGGCCCCAGGGTCGTGTTGGAACATTCCATTGCAACTTAATTTTCTTGTTTGCAAGCGTCGTATCATTTCCTAGCTGTGCATGAGTTTGTTACTAAGATTCAAGAGAAAAGGATTCAATAGAAATTGAAAGAAACGACAACAGCAGACCAATGAGGAAAAAGAAAGAAAAGAGCAAAGGAAATCAAACCTAAAAATCTCTTATTCAAATTCTGTATTCAAAGTTTATTACAACTAATAATTTCATTGCTTTTTCCTCTAAATCTTTGTTTCATTTTCAATAAGAAAATATCCATCATATCACATCGATTTTTAGCTTTGTTGATATTGAGAACATTCCGTTTTCAAAACATTTACTAGTTCAGATGTTTTGGATTGCTGACGCTCATCAGCTGGGATTAATAGTCATTCGTTAATATTCTGAAGTCTGGGAGCGTCGATTTTGTCATAACAAAGGAGCAACTGCCTCCAAAAGGTAAGAAATATGTAAAACTATGTATGTCTCTTAAGTAATTTAAAAACTACTTATCTAAAAAATATTATTTTTGATTTTCGATGTTTTTCTTTTGAAGTTATGGAAATAAAATCTTCGTACCCTTCTAAATTATAATATCTAATAAATGTAAAGTAAGATTTGGAAACTCCGAAATTTTGTTTTCTGAAAATTAATTAAGTATGCAAAATATTTACTCATGATTAAATTGTATTGGATTAAATTTTATAATGAAACATGCGTAGAATAATAGTGGATTACTATATTAATTAATATTCACTGATAGATATGAATAGGAATGCGTTGGTTCGAGAATAGGGAATATCTGTCATCTTCATCCTCGATTCCGAATGGACACGCGCAATTTTATCTTTTCAAAGATGAGAATTCGAAGGGTTATTCTCAGCAGAGTTGATAGAGTGGGAGGCCACGAATGGTCTTCGGCAATACTACGTAAAGAAGCTGCAAAATAACCTTGCTTTTATTTATTTTTATTTTTTTGCTTTTATTTATTAAGAGCTGGTTTATTTGGAAAAAAGCTCCTCGGACTTGTTTTGGGCGACATATTAATTTCTCGCCCCTTACACCAAATTAAAAAAAAATTAGCTACATCACTGTTTAAGCAAATTTTAAATTTACAAATTTAAAATGGTGCATTATTTTTAATATTCAAACTTTTGCGTCTAAGTTGTATTGAACTGTTACCGCTGATAACCTTTTGGAAAATTCACTTTATTCAAAATTTTCTAGGTCAATATAACAATGAAATTTTAATTATCACTATTCATTCATGCAGCCTAACAGAAAGGAAGCATACTTTAATGCCACTTTAATCACCTAGCAAGAATTCACAAAAATCGAACTGTAATTTTGAAAAAAAATAAGAAAAAAATTCCACATAATAAGTATTGAAAGAAATTAAACAATATAAAAGAACTCTCAAACCTAAAACAAAAAAAAAAAGATCAATCTTACTTACCTCAGCCAATCCGGATATGTTGAAGAGGCCAATGATGACCATAGCAACAGGATCACGTGATCGCAAGAAGGAATCCAATAAGGGAGAACCAACATATGAAGAAACAGGAACGGATGCGAAGAGATCTATATATCCAATTTCACCAAGGTAACAGATATCAGGGAAAAAAAGTTAGACATGCAGGAAATGGAAAAAGTGGAAAAACATTATAACAGAAATTATGAGAAATATTACGTGCCCTTCCGATCAGTCTTTCAAACATAGTCTGACATCTTAATAATTATTATTCGATTAAATTTTAACATTAAGAAATTCCTATGCCTATTTTAAATTGGCAAAAATCTTCTTCACTGATTTCTCCATTCACTGCCTACCTTAAAAGTCCTACAAAATAATTTGACATAAAAATTCTTTTGCTGACAATCAATTAAAAATGGAAAAAATTCAAGAATTATAATGTGGTGAAGAAAAAAATTAATATCTTTTATTTGTTTTAGTAAATTTCAGGTTTGTTTTTCAGTTTGTTTAAAAACACATAAATCAGCTTAAGATTTCTGTCGACCGGTTTTAGATGGC
>JAFIDM010010028.1:55339059-55359865 GCA_023159025.1 Thereuonema tuberculata | reverse complement strand
AACCTCAGTCACGCACTTTGCCTAGGGTCCACTCTGCCCTCTTTCGAGTGGTACTAGGTTTCTTTTCCAGGTTGAGGTAACCAACCAACCTCATTTCCACTGCCAGATCAATTGCGAGCTTTACGACAAACGCCACACCCCCTCAATGGGCCAATATGGACCTCCTATGGGATGTGTAGCAGCTACATTTAAAAAAAAATATCTGGTTAACCTTTTAAATTATCTTACATTAAAAGGAATAACTCAGTTAGATACTGAGTTATTCCTTTTAACAGCAGACACACATTGAGTTGCTTTTCTTGAGTTTGTTGAATTTTTCGTTGCTACTTACTCAAAAAATTTCGATGATAGAATTAAAGTCTAACAGAGAAATTTTATTTTATCTTAAGAGAAAAACAAAAATTAAGAAAAATTTGAATTTCTTATATCCATAATAACCTATGAAGTAATGTAGGATTTTTTTTTAATAGCAATCTAAACTAAACATATGTATTTTCTGATGACATAGTTACAATTTTAATATTTTAATGTATTACTGTTAGGTTAAAATGATGTTATTTCAATTTCACATATCAGATTAAACCTTTTCGGTTTTTCAGTAGGTTACATGTAGGCTTCATGTTATTAGTTGTGAGTGAATAACTTCTTTAGATTACCTTTAATATTAGTACAGTTGATGAAATTTGGTTCGAAGTTAATTTAGAATTAATTTATTCTTAACAGGACAAATGAACCCTCAGAAAATAAAATCAAGAAAATAAAAGCAATATGTGGAATTCAAATCCTATTACAAAATTACGCCGACCATAAGAGGCATTTGACCACAAAGAAATAATTAATACTAATAATAATAAAAACCTGTAAAGGGTAAAAGGAAAAGGAACCAGTTCATGCTGCCCTGTTATGAAGTCAATAAACACATAATAAGTTCTTATCTTCTTCAACTACAGCTTTTTCCATTTAGGGTCGCTTCGGCACAAGTGTAAATCCGAAGAAAGTTATTACGGCCGGATGCCCTTCCTGATGCAAACCCCAAATTAAGCGGAGAACCCAAATACTACAGAGGGCGAAAGAAGAGATAGGCGAAGAATCAGACAAAAAAGAAAGCAAATATCCACGTAGATGTCTCGAGTCGAACCCAGGTTCCGACACAACAGCCTCATGAGAGACGCCGCTGAGCCCACAAGGCCACGCCCGAACGGCTGTAGCAAGTAATTATCAAAATCTTCAATAGTTCAACTTCCATGTTTTTAAGACTTTGCTGTTTTGTTTTGTTTTTTTTTCTTTTTTGTTGATCTACTGTTCCTATTCATATCGTCCTTATCATAATCTCGAAACATGAATTAAAAGAAACTGTATCACATATTTTCTTGACATTTCACACTCAATAAAAATGAGGAACACTTTAGCGTTATCCGAAGACCAATCTTTGATGTGAGCTATTCTATAAAACTGTAAGAAAACCTAATCAGCTGATGTAATTACCTTAAGTGTGGTTCATTAAAATTTTTCAGTCAATTCATTGCTGTGCTTGTTTCAAATTTTATCAACAACCAAAATTGGTTCTGTGAATGAAAATAAAATGAATTAATCACTAAAAATAAAATTTAAAAGATTTTAAAAATCATAGGTTTATTATTCTTATCGATTTTTCTTTCTTTCTCAATTTTTACGACTGTGCGGGATTGTGCGAGAATAAAGAATGCGACATTTAATTCTGCTATTAAAGGATGTCTCATATATGGGGTAGCTAGGCTCTTTAGCATTGGATTAAAAAAAATTATGTTAAAACGGAATAATATTGTTAACCTACTGAATCATATTGTAATTTCTGTGAGTGTGTGTCCTACTAACCTTGAATCAGTTTCCAGAAGTTGTTCCATTCCCTATCAAGTTTCAATGACCCAAATTGAATGTATGAAAATTTTACTTTTTTGTAGAGCTTTGACTTTCTTAAGCTATTATAAATTCAAAGAGTTTGCCTCCAATTCAGTGGTGAGACACCAAACAGTAATTCTAAGATACGACAAACTAAACCAGCATTAATACTTAATTTTCCTTATTGTATTTAGTAATATTCTACAGCTAGAAATAGACCAATAGACAACCGTCCAGACAAAGAAAGGCGGTAGTAACACATTTATTACTAAACGTATTATCGTTTCGATTAGAAGGAGAGGTTTCCAATTTTTTCGGGTCTGTTTTTAGGCGGAATCGTGCCCCCAAAGTAAAAAAAAAACCAATCTATTAGGTCAGAATTTTTATTGTCGACAGCGATATCACATTTTTTACCATTATTGTTTTGATTGGAAGCGAAGACCTACTGAGATTTTTTGTAGTGTCGGGCATTTTGCTGCAGAAACCAACAAAAAAAAAACCTAATTAAGTCTCGTTAAATCTATTGTAGTGAGAGAGAAGAAATTGGCGACGAATTTCTGTTTAAATCTGTAGTAAATTGATTTTTTTTCCTTATTAATTCCATGCATCCTTACAAAATTATGTAATGAAATCTTGAAATGCGTCTATTGACAACTCATTCGCTTTCCTAAAGTACACAGACATCAATTTAACAGCTATTTACCCTCAGTAAAAGGAAGCAATTTCCAAGGTAAGGTAATCACTGTTAAGTAATAAAAAGACATATTCTGATAAGAAGCGACACTCGAAGAAAGGACTGGAGTGGTTTAATTTACAGTGGTTTTCACTTGACGTTGGAGCAACAGCTTTCCTTCATTCATTTTAGCAGCCAATACGATGAGCATCATTAATTCTCCGATGTGTGTTTGTGTATTGCTTTTTAGCTTGGTGTGGGGGCGCTGTTGCTCCTGCATCGATTACCTGTCAGACCACTTCATCGACATCTAACGCTGGGGTGGAGGCAGTGAATGGATGGTCTTTCATCATATTCGTGTTTGGGTTTATTTTTATTTTTCGCTATTTACTTTCCCATTTGTGACTTCATAAATAAACAAAGAATCAGCGGTTGACGTTAGTTTATTTACAGAACCACTGAATTGAAAAGGGAATTATGGCTTTTTTTTGGAATAAAAATAAAAATTACCAGACCGGATTTTAGAAGTAGTGTAATGTATTTCGATGAAAAATGCATATCAATTTATACAGCTTTATTTTACTTTAGCAATTACTTCAGAATCTGTATATACTGTTATTGCTTTGTTGTAGAGCGTCAAGTTTACTATGAGAAAAAACAACAAAAAATAAATAAATATTACAGTCCTGAGAACTCAACTGTGTCTCTATGAAACTCCTCTTATTGTTGTAATATTCTCATTATTTGTATCTACTTTCTAAAAATAAATGCATGTATATCAAATCAGTCAGTATGTGGGTGGGGGTTATAACTTTTGAACTGGTGGACGGACTTGCTTGAATCTTGGTATGCATATTCTAAGACAGTGAACAATCTAACTTTTATATTTGAATCTTCCTTGGAGAAGTACTTGTCTAGTAATTACTTCGACATGTCATAATTTCTTATAGAAAACTTGGAATATAAATAGTAATTTTCTAATCTACTTCTGTTAAACATGCATTGTCTTTAATAGTTAAATATTAAGTCCTTAGTCCATTGCTCATGGTTTAAACCGATTAAAATTATTACAATTTAGGCTACTTATGTAATAATGCACGTTTAATGCATTTTATTTTATTTAATTCATGAAAAATGTGTACTGTCTGTATTCACTAGAATATGTTTAAAATATGGACTTTACGCTTTTGTAGTTTTTACGACTTAACAACAACAAAAAAATACGTAACATTTTAAAGAAATGAAATGATTTAAAGTCATTTAGAACTTTTAAAAAAGTTTGTGAAATTAAAAGTAATAATGCCACAGCCGAGCGGTCTAAGGCGGCGGTCTGCCGTGTGGCTGATGTGGCAGGATCTGGTTTCGAATCCCGGCTGAGGACATGGATGTTTGCTCTCTTTCCTGTGTTGTTTCCTCCTACGTCTTTCGCTTCTTTCACCGTCTATGGCATCTTTGGGTTACCCTCTGATCTGGGTTGGTGTCAGGAAGGGCATCCGACTGTAAAACCCCCTTGCCAAACCGATTATTGAGCAAGCGTCTTCCTCATCAGCGATCCCCACGCTGTATAAGAAAAAGCTGTAGGATATGATGATGAAAAGTAATAACACAACAGAGGCAGCTGTGGATCTAAACTTTAAAATTTTACTTGAGTTTCAATTTAGAAGATTAAAAATTTATTTTTTTATATAGCCATTTAGTTTTTTGTTACGAAATACGTTGACTTCGACATAGGTTTAACACTGTTGACGTTACTATCCTTCCATTTTTGAGGCGCCGTACGTGCCGTGCTACTTTTACAATATAGGCCTATAAGTAATTAGTTCTGAAAAAGTTTTAAATGATTTATTCACAGCCCCATTTAAAACTTTGCCCCACGTTTATGAAATTTTGAATAATTAAAGGTAAAGATTTTCATTGAAGTTTTACAAACAGTGTTCTTACAAAGGGAACCATAAAAGAAGACATAAAAAAATTAGTGTAAAAGGATAGAAAAAGAACAAATTCCTAAATCTGAAGTTTAACTGGCTGTAGATTTGTTTTGGGTTAATTAATTAGCTAAACCAGTAATTGAAAAATAATCAGAGTTTTCATCTTGGCATTCTAATCTTGACTGTGTTATCAGCAAGCTGTGGTATTATTAACGAAAACTTTCAATTCAAATGAAAACAAAAGTAAGATTCGAAACTTTTAAATAATACCACTTTTCCTTCTTGAACTAAAGTCACATGATCGTTTTATCTATAAATTTAATCTGTGAAAAGTTCATCTTCCTAGAAACTGAATATTTTCAATCTAGCTTTCTCGAGTGATAATTATTATCTACAGTAAAGATGTAAAATGAGATAAGCGAATGATAACACTAAATGCGAAAAGATTTTATGTTTACAATTGATCATTTAACCAAATTTTATTAATAACAAAAAAAGTTGGGCTGAAAGAACTTTAAGCCTGGTTGCTTACAGTGTCTCCCTTCAAGTTTTCTTTTTATTTTCCTTTTTAAATTCTAATTAAGTTTGAAACTGCTGGATGGATTTTCATGAAACTTGGCAAAAGAAACGATGTAACTTTTATATTTCAAAGTTTGCAAGTCTTTATCAAGAAACTAGTGCTTTATCGAGATTGACAATGAATCTAAACACGGGATTAGACAAAACGTAGATAAATGTTTTAAAAATGGATTTTAATCCATTTAGTAATCAACTAATGTCCAATTGTTTTTATAAGAAGAAAATATAAAATGAATTGAAGCAACTTATGAAAATAATGGGGATTTAATTACTATTTTGAAATAATGGAAAATTCTCCTATTTGTTACTGTTTTTATTGAATTTGAAAGTTCAATTTGAGGCATTTAAATATTTAAATAATTTTTTTTTTCTAAATACTCCCCTTAAACCTAACGTAAAATTAATATGTAAGATATATTCATTTTTAATATGGAAAAGAAATCCTTTATAATTAACTTGAAGCCGAATGAAATACCTTATTAAAAATCGTGGACTAAACCATGATTATCTGTTATTAAGCTAATCCCTTTGAACTTTTTAATGGCAGAATACTTAAAAGGATTAAAATTAATCAGTGTAGTTTAGTAAAGACATATGACCTTTATACATCTTCAAAGGAAATTTAATATTACAAAATTAAGGAACTGAAAAAATATTTACTATGCAGACTTACTTCAATATTTCAACTTTTTCAACAAAAGTTTTTTCATCAGGAATTACACAAAAGAGAAGAGAATGATTATACTCTGTCCAAAGAACCGTGGCACCTGAACGGCTAAAGTCCCTTAGCCGTTCAGGTGCCACGGTTCTTTGGACAGAATATAAATCACTCTTCTTCTACTTAAAAACAGAAACAGAATAATAATCATGAATTGAATCTCACGTTACACTTGGTAACCTACATAATAACCATACATTGTAACGATTGTTGACAACATGCAACGGATGTTGCTAAATTAATTCTATATAATAAAAAATGTTGTCAACAAAACGCTACATATTCATTGTTAAGACACATTACAGTAATCTATTGACTCTTTAAGATGTATAATATATTTATACTTTTAATATGTGTTATAAAATAAGAGTCAGTAGATTACTATAATGTGTCTTAACTATGAATATGTAGCGTTTTGTTTACAATATTTTTTTTTTATATAGAATTAACTTAGCAACAACCGTTGCATGTTGTCAACAATCATTACAATGTATGGTTATTATGTATGTTACCAAGTATAACGTGAGATTCAATTCATGATTATTATTCTGTTTCTGTTTTTAAGTAGAAGAAGAGTGATTTAATCATTCTCTTTCTTTTATATAATTCCTGATGAAAACTTTCGTTGAAAAAGTTGAAATATTGAACTAAGTTTGCGTAGTAAATATTTTTTTCAGTTACATATGACCTTTTCATATTTGAATCAGGAAACTGATCTATTTTGAATCACCCAGAAGTTTTAAACAGCAAATGATCAAAACGGACGAACAGAAACCGAATTGTGAATAAGGATGGACAGACATCAGTATACAATAGAATTTTTTCCTTTTACAGTAATTGTACCTAGAAAAAAAAACCTTGATGAGTAAGTAAAGTAAGTTAGCTGTAGAAAAAGAAATGATCAATAACGTACGCATTTTTTTAAGATTAAATCGACCATTCCGTTGAAAAGAGCTAAAAAATATATCAAATTTTGTATAGTTGTAATACTTTTATTTTCAACCGTTTTGATTAAATATTTCCCCAAAAAAATTGTTTTGTTACAATTTCTTCAACCATTACAATTTAAAATAGCGTCAGATAAATTTTCGTAATCCTTTAAAGAAAAATTACAAAATAACTGTAGCAGTGTTTTGTAACATTCACATGAATACCAAGAGTCAAAATTAAAAAATAGGATTTATCAGCCTTGGAATTAGGGTAAAGAAAATTAATAAATCATGAAAAAGTGAAATGAAAGTATTAGCAGTGATACTGAATTTTAACATAGTAATAAATTTAGTACAAGTATTTTTCAACTCAATTAAAACATATCCAATGAAAATGATCATCATTCTAACTCGTACATAACACAAAGTATTATGCATTGAAATTATAAAAATATATTTAAAAACGTACCTGTAGACTTCATATCATTTTTGATGTTTTATTATTATTATTATTATTATTATCTTTCAATTCTCGGTACGATACAGCCGGTATACTAGCATTAGTAACCTTAAAATAGCTAACCTTATGATATCTGATGGTACGTTAAAAACAGTGCGAATTATACGGCATGTCTCCAAAATCACTGATTTTTGTGCTGTACATAAAATTTTATCTGGGTTTAACCGTAGATTGATCAACAATCAATTATTCTTATTATTTTGTAAAGGTTTCAAACCATGGGTTTCCCCAGCAAAGACAATATGGGGGGTCAAGGACCAAAGCACATATTGCCAAGTGTAAAAAAAAAAAGTGTGGAAGAATAGTTAGGGATGTGCGGTTGTTATTATTATTATTATTATTATTATGATTATTATAGTATACTCTACAACAGTGATTCCCAAACTTTTTTGATTGACGAAACACCGTTACATTTGAACTTCGAAGCCAAATTACAGAAAAAATTATAAGCAAACTTCAATTTTCTTGTATTCAAACGACGTGACATAATCAGGCAATAAAAAGTTTTAGACTTTAATTTAAGGATATTTGAAACACTGAGATTCAAATTTACATGTAATTAACTGTAATTTTTTTTTAACTTCAGGTAGACACAGTCTTGCGTCTTTACCAGAGATGCTTTGATGTTTTTTATTTGTTCCACTTGAATAGTCAACCCTTCCTTTCAGATAGAAGTGGCTGTCGTGTTGAATCTGCCATGATTTCTATCATAGGTCTTGTTTCCACTTCACTAACTCATAGGTTGTGCTTCATCTGACAGATATTATCTCATTTTTAAAATGGATTTTGCATTCCGTCCATTTATGTCATAACACATTCCAGTCGGCGGCTGTATTATGTTCAGCCAAAGTAAAAGAAGCCAATTTAGACTTCATTGCAAATCTGTCTTATAACGGGGATTCAATTTTGGCAGCACGGAGGACCTTCTACCAATAAATAGCAGGATTGAAGCTGAACGCTCGCCAGGTCACGTGTTAAAGATGTCTTCTTTTTCATAGAAATTCAGAAAATAATGTCGATTTATCTGCCAGGAAAACAGATTCTTCTCGTAAAATAAAATGCAATAAAAGACAGCATTGAATATCAAATACATTCAGAGAGATTCTTATAGCAGTGGTAAGAAAACCGAAGGAAATTTGTCAAAACTACGATAGAAACGGAACATCTTAGATTTCTAAAACTACAAGATGGCGTATATTTATTGTCTGCTTTGAATTTGATATAGACTTATTTTTTTTCCATAGTTTCAATTACTTTATTATAAATGCTGTAAGAATTGGTATTCAGTAAGTGTTTAACTTACAAATTACCATTTGTGGACTGTTTTTTTTTTAGTTATCTTTAATTCTTTAGTTTAAATGTTAGATCCCAAAAACAAGTTCCAAACAATTATTACTGAGAGGCAACATTTAAGCATGCATCTAATCTCTTGTTTTTACTAAGCATTTTACTACTGAACAGAACGATAAGAATATCAGGCAAGAAAGGATATCAAGATATTCCAATCCCTAAACAAATTGGAATTTCCGTTTAGGTATTTGCAAAATTATCAGAATTCTTTCTATAATAATCTGGATCAGAAATCTTCAAGTCTAATGAAGAAGGAGACAAACTAAATCCTGAATTGAAGTTAAGAACATATTTTTGTAAGTCAGTTTTAAGTTTCTTTGAAATCAAGTTTCTGCGTCATTCTTGAATCATTCGAATGAACAATGAGACGGAAATATACAATTATGGTAAAAGGCAGTATCTTACAGCGAACATCATATCTAAATACATTAAGTGGATGTGATGCTAAAAAAATTTAGTAGAAAATAATTTTATAATTTTTTACCTTCCTCATATTTTTTTGTATACTTATGATTGTTAATAAAGAGTATTAAATGTTTGGTGTAAAGGTTGTGAAGTCCTTACATGCACTGGAGAGGAAAAAAAAAGATCTTCGAATTCAATATTCTACTCATAACTAAAATGTTCATTCGTTTGTCCGTTGTCCGTCTACGAAGGAGATATCTGAAAACTAATTGTACTGCAAAGCTGAAACTTTGGTAGAAGACGTAGGTTCTTCTGAGGAAATCCACATTGAATTTTGTATATTTGGACCAATAAGAACAGATTGATATTCAATTGCAACACGGTATTATTTGGAAAAAAAAATACTATACTTTGCTTCCTCAAAAAATTGTTTGCCTTATTTTTCTCAGTTAATTTTAGAACTATTTTCTGCGATCACCAATCGTACTGAGATAGAAAATCAGTTCGACGCTCGCCTGCCTTTTACCCAATTACCAAACCGGTACCTCTTTGACTGGGCTGGGTGAATTTTGAGAACTATCTGGAAGATAATAATCAGGAAAATTCCCTCCCTCACCCATGTATAGAATTGAAATTATAAGAAGTTCCTTCCAGCATTGCGTGAAAACCGGCCGGAAAAGGCTGCTCTTTCACCATGATAACGCACCAGCGCATCGGGCCAATGTGAAGCAGCAGTTTCTTCGTGAAAACAACTTTGAAGTGATTTCTCATGCTCCCTACTCACCTGACCTGGCTCCTAGCGACTTTTGGCTGTTTCCAACGATGAAAGACACTCTCCGTGGTCGCACATTCACTAGCCGTGCCGCTATTGCATTAGCGATTTTCCAGTGGTCAAAATAGACTCCTAAAGAAGTATTCACATCGGCCATGGAATCATGGCGCCGACATTGTGAAAAATGTATACCGGCTGCAGGGAGATTACGTCGAGAAGTGACACAAGTTTCAAAGTTCTCGTGTGATTAGTTAGTGAGAAAAAAAAATCTCAGGTGTTATAACTCCTCTCACTTAATCTACGGATCCTTGTGATATCATTTACTGGCGAACTAGAATAAATTCAAGAAATTTGTAAAAGTAAAAAAGTAGAGTCAACCGTTGAAACAACTGAAGGCAGTTTTGAGGAGACTAGTGGCATGCACGAAACACAAATGTTGTATGATGAAAATATTCAAATTGAAGAAGAAAGAACTACTGAACCACCACTGACACAAATCAACATAGAAATCACTGATGATTTGAATCCACGGCAACAACAGTTAAAAGAAAAAATAATGACACATGCACAAGCATGTACAGAAAGACAAAGATTACCAACCTTAAAAGTGGTGTCAAAAAAAGACCTTGCACCAATCATGAAAGATGTGAATATGGCATTAGCAACAGTTCCAATTTTATCTTTGGAGCAAACCAATCAGCTTGCTTACAGCACAGCTGTAATTGTCACAGAAGAACTGGGTATTCAAAAAAACAAGCCAAATGGATCAGCAAAATCAACACCAAAATGGAAAATTAGACTGGAATTAAAGATAAAAAAATTACGCTCTGATGCAAGCAATTTGAAGAATATGAAAGAACAAAAATTGAAGAATGCAAAAATCAAAAAGGAATTAATAAAGAAATACTGGCTCAATACAAGAAAAGTTGATGAAGCACTAGAAATTGTAAAACAGCAGATAACAGCAACAGCCAGAAAAATAGAACGTTATGATGCACGAATTGTTCAATTTCGACAAAACCAGCTTTTTCAATTAGACCAAAGACGATTCTACCAAAGCATTAACTGCCTTAACCAGTCAAAATGTAAAAAACCTGATAAGAATGAAACAAATCAGTTTTGGAAAGATCTGTGGGAAAATGAAAAACATTTTAAGCAAAATGCTGGATGGATAAAAGACTTTGAAAATGATTTTTGTGAAAATCAAATGCAAGATCTTTTTATTACTACAGAAATGATTAAAAAGCGAGTAAAAAAAGTCAAAAACTGGACATCACCTGGAAATGACCAATTGCATGGCTTCTGGCTCAAACACCTGACTAGTCTACACCCGATCATAGCCAAGCAATTTAACGAAATTTTACAAAGTGGAAATATAAGTGAATGGTTAACAACTGGCAAAACTTATCTTATCCAGAAAGATCCAGCAAAAGGTGCGACACCTGGAAACTATAGGCCTATAACATGCTTGCCAACATTATTTAAATTGTTAACTGGTATCATTGGTGATAATATTCAAGACTTTTTGGAGGCAAATAATATCCTGCCTGTAGAACAGAAAGGAAATAAACGAAATAGCAGAGGTACAAAAGATCAACTTCTAATTGATAAAATGATACTAGAAAATTGCAAGAAACGAAAAACAAACTTACATATGGTCTGGATTGACTACAAAAAGGCATTTGATTCATTGCCTCACAACTGGATCATAAAGTGTTTGGAAACAATAGGAATTAGTAAAAACATTACAGTATTTGTTAAAAAAACAATGAGGAAGTGGAAGACACAACTAATTGTTGGAAATGAAGAATATGGACTAGTTAACATCAAAAGGGGAATTTTTCAAGGTGATTCATTATCACCACTATTGTTCATCATTGCCATGATCCCCCTTTCTATGATTTTAAAGAAAACAAACCTTGGCTATCAAACTTCCAAAAATTTAACAAAAATTTCACACTTACTTTATATGGATGATTTGAAGCTTTATGGAAAATCGGACGCTGAAATCCAATCACTTGTTAACACTGTCCGCATCTTTAGCACTGATATCTCTATGGAATTTGGACTAGAAAAATGTGCAAGTGTGGCATTAAAAAGAGGAAAAATTTTGCACAGTGATGGAATTGAAATGCCAAATGGTCTTAAATATTTGAAACAATAATGATAAAGCTTACAAATACCTTGGCAGTTTGCAAATGGATAATATCAAGCATGGCCAAGTTAAGAATATCATCAGTAAAGAATACGTACAAAGGGTCCGAAAGCTATTAAAAGCAAAATTAAATGGTGGGAATACTATCAAGGCCATCAACACTTGGGCAATACCAGTTATAAGATACACTGCTGGTATCATCAACTGGACTCAAGCTGAATTGGGCCTTTTGGACAGAAAAACAAGAAAATTAATGACAATTCATCATTCGTTGCATCCGCGCAGTGACATTGATAGATTATACCTACCCCGTCAAACTGGAGGTAGAGGATTACTGCAAGTTAAACAAACAGTAGAAGAAGAAAAACATGCACTGGCAGATTATGTACAAAGCAGTCAAGAACAAATGCTTATTGCAGTTACAAAACAAAATTTACTAAAAGTAAATAAAACAAAACAAGATTATCGACAAAATGCAATTAAAACAAGGATAGAAAGCTGGCAAGATAAAAAATTACATGGCCAATTTCTTAAAAACATCAAAGGAAAAGTAGATATGGATAAGACCTGGTATTGGCTTACGAATGGAACATTAAAAAAAGAAACAGAGGGCTTAATTCTAGCTGCTCAAGAACAAGCTTTACGAACAAATGCAATTAAAGCAAAAGTTGAAAAATCGTCAACGGACTCAAAAGTGCAGATTGTGCAAAGAATCTGATGAAACAGTGGATCATATTCTCAGCTCATGTAGAAAAATTGCACAGACGGACTATAAGACGCGGCATAATGCAGTTGCAAAGATGAACATCTGCAAAAATTATCACATTGCAACAACAAACAACTGGTGGGAACATACAGTAAACAATGTGACTGAAAATGATATCGTGAAAATACTGTGGGATTTCAGAATTCAAACGGATAAGATCTTAGCACACAATACGCCAGATTTGACAGTGATAGAAAAGAAACAGATATGGCTAATTGATATAGCCATACCTGGTGATAGTAGAGTGGAAGAAAAAGAACTGGAAAAAATCACACGGTATCAAGACCTAAAAATCGAGGTTCAACGATTATGGCACAAGCCGGCAGTGGTGGTTCCAGTGGTTATCGGCTAGATTCTTGGGAAGAATTCGATGCGTTTGAAGGCCAACACCAGCTAAAGAACTGGCAGCTGTGATACACATTGTTTTGTAGTGTCCTATAATATAATATAATAAAATGTGTCCTCATATGGGACACCACCTTTTCATGGTGTGGGGGATTGTGTGCTTCTATGATCCTAAGAGCTATGCTAGCGGTAGCGTAGCTACCAGAAGGGCCACCCAAGCCAGATTGGTCTTGGTTGAGAAGCCAGACTAAGTGTGTCCCAACCCATTTCAATGGTGAACAAAACAAAGAATCCTACACCGGATCGGTCGTCGCCCGGGTCAACAAGGGCCGCGTCAGGTGCTGTAGTTCCTGGGCATCAGGCGAAAAATGGGCAACAGGGCTCAGTTGCTGCTGCTAGGCAACCAGGGCCGGCAACTGTACAGCGACTGGAAGGAAAAATTAAAAGAAAAAAGTGGACAATTGAAATAAACAAGGAAATTATAATATGCTATTATCAATCAGACCCATCAAAAAGAGGATTCCAAAAAAGAATGTTGAAAATCTGGAAAGAAAAAGACCCAACTTCAGAAATAACTGAGCAAAGGCTAATGGATCAACGGCGTTTTATAATAAAAAGAAGAGTATTTACAGATTTACAATTGAAAGAATTGGAAAGAGAAGCTTTGAACCTCGGCAATAATAACATACAAAATTTTGAAATTGGAAATAATTATACCCCAAAAGCTTCAAATCAAGCACCAGAAATTTTATTAGAAATAAATCCACTGAATACTGGTAGTGCCACTACCCAAGATCATCGGGAAAATAATAATGCACAAAATAGTCATGCGCAAGGAATTGGGGAAATGGAAGAAGCCATACATTTAAATATTATTACAACTCAACAAACCACACGACAACAACATCTGAAAGAGAAAATTCTTCAGTCTATGCAAAATACAATGGAACGACAGCGACTTCCAGCTCTGAAACAAATAAGGATGCAACATGCACTACACTCTCGAAGTGATGTTGATCGTTTATATCTTCCAAGGAAGGAAGGAGGCAGTGGACTTCTTCAAGTGAAGCAAACTGTTGAAGAGGAAAAACGAGGATTAAAAGATTACATAAAAAAAAGCAAGGCAAAACTGCTGGTTGAAGCCTGTAAGGAAAACATCTTGAAAGTTATCGGGACTAAATTGGAATATAAAATAGAAACCATAAGACAACGATTTGAGAGTTGGAAAAACAAGCCTCTACATGGGCAATATATAAAACAAATTGAAGAAAAAATTGACAATTCCAGAAACTGGCAATGGCTTCAAAATGGTTACATCAAGAAAGAAACAGAAGGGTTAATATTTGCTGCCCAAGAACAAGCTTTATTAACTAACGTGATGAAAACCAAAATACAACACGTGAGCAACGATAGTAAATGCAGATTATGTAAAGTGAAGGATGAAACTATTGACCATCTTATCAGTGGTTGTAGTAAAATTGCTCAGACTGAGTACAAAAGACGCCATGATAGAGTAGCCACTATTATTCATTGGAATTTATGCACAAAATATCAATTCCCAGTTTCCAAAAACTGGTGGGAACATTCTATTGAAAAGGTGCTAGAAAATGATGAGGTCAAAATCCTCTGGGACTTCAGAATTCAAACCGACCGTCATTTGGAACACAATACTATAGACATAACAATTGTAGAGAGAAAAGATGTTTTTCTAATAGATGTGGCAATACCTGGAGATGCACGAATTGTTGAGAAAGAATTGGAAAAGATCACAAAATATAGGGATCTGACAATTGAAATTTCTCGTTTGTGGAACAAACGTGCCACTGTAACATCTATAGTTATTGGTGCCCTCGGTGCTTTATCTAAGGAATTTGTAAAACACTTTAATAGCTTGGAACTTCATGAGATTTCAATAACAGACCTGCAAAATACATCATTACTACGCACTGCATATATTTTGCGAAGATACTTGGACAATTCTTAGGTCTCTGGGTGAGACTTGAATTGCTCAATTAATCCAGCCAAGGATGTTGTCTTTGTACTGTGTCGTATGTTAATAATAATAATAATAATAAAATCCTTTTCCAGTTTTCAATGCGGAAGCTCCTGGGGCTTTAAATTATTCAGTTGAAAGACATTGCAACTTAGTGGATGTCACCTGAAAATGCAGAAACGTCAACTAGTTGACTCAAAAATGGCGTCGTGGACTTGACTCGTTTCTATTTGATTGCCCTTTGATGGCCAATACGCCGTGGTGAATGAAGTCTTGATTTTTCTCGCCCTAAGTCCCTATTTCAATTCACTGCCGTTAGTTTTAACTCTCCTTCCGCCACAATCGACTCCATTAAATTCATTGGGATCTCATGAGATAAAACCATTTCCGACAGCGATTGGCGGCGGAGAAAGATAGGGATGAGATAAGTAGGTACGAAGAAGAAAAGAAAGGTTACAATGGAAATAGAGTGAAGTAACGATGAAAGAAATAAAACGGTGAATGAAAAATAAAATCAGAAAAACAATTATTGACGCAAGGGAGGGAGGATAATGGAAAAAGAAATAGAATGAATAAAAGAGGAGAAGAGGATAATAATAAAATAAGGGGGAAAAAAACCCCAGGGTGTTTTATAATAAATTTTATTGTAAAATGAAATAATAAAATGTAAAGAGAAATTTATAAATTTATAACCACTTTAACAAATCCATTTATAAGAATATAAAATGTAAAAGACTTTCAAACAAGTAATTCTTTTCTAATATTACAATAAACTGTTTCTTAATGATAAGTCTTTTTTCTAAAGTACAAAACAAAATATATAATTAATAATAATCTTGTAGAGTTATTTTGTAGGAAATATATAATTAAATATATGAACATTGTATTTCAAAATAATTAAAATAAAAAATATCTGTGGTATATACAACAATGAGTAATATATTAAATACACATAAATTCACATTATATAATGTATTTTGAATGACAAACTCTTAACCTGAATCTAATGAGTTTCACTTCACAATGATTTCATTTACTCAAATAACATTTTGACATAGTAAAGATTATAAGAATAAATTAACTTGCATTATAAAAGAATATAAAGCTGGTCAGAAATGTAGAATTTGTAAACTTCTAATTTAAAACTGATATTTTTGTTTATAATTGCATTACAATTCACAGTCTATCAAAGATGCCTACATACAGACAGGACGTAGTTTTATCTCTACAGCAAAAAAGCTCTAGAAGCCTTTCAGTGGAGCTCATCGTATTAATGGCCCACATGGAACCTGGTTTCAGAGCTTGGATCTGTTCATAAATTGGTACTGTCAAAAATAAATGTTACTTAGCTTCATTGTAATGCTGTAATATTTATCAAATTCCACGTAAATTGTAAGGAATTGATATTAGAGAAATAAAATACTCAGTCTCAGGCTATGATCTTTGAAACCGTGAAGATTTGATAGCCTCTAATGATTAAACTAGTTGTAGGAGCAATCTCAAAAACACCAGATGTCGCTGATGAAGCAAAGATCAATTGGCATTGTCCTTGCAGAAATAGAAATATGGTTTTTGAATTCGAGTTTTACAAATACCGCATTTCTGTCCTGCTTTAAATGTACATTTCATGCATCTCTTCAATAAAATTATAGTCCGTTGTTAAAAACTTTCAAGCAGTTAAAAGTTAAGTTTTTTATTAGTAAGTCTTTGGAAATTGTTCATAAGTAAAGAAACACAAACGAATCATCTGACATTCTAGAGTAATTTCACTGTCAAAAATATCAGAATAAACAAGCGACATAATTCGTTGTGTTTCTGAAAAAGGTTTTTTAAAATACAGCTTAAGTGCTTTATATTTAATAAACGAATGAGAATTTTAGCACATCAACCTTAGGTTTTTCGTTTTACAATTTAAACTTTTTACCTTTCGATATTCTTTCTCATTTCGTAATTAATTTGTGTAAACACAACGCAACTTTTATTTCCATTCTGCCACAAAAACCACATTAGATGATTCGATCTAATGTAAAGCTGTAGCGCGTTTCTATTCATTTGTTGGGTAATCCCACCCTAATTATCGATAGCGTAGATTGATCGATAGGTCAATCGACTGTGTATTTAGAGGTCTTCAAATTGATCCCCTCCCACAACTAGTTTAATTATTAGCGTGTTTCAAAACTTCAGTGTTTCAGGGATCGTAATCTAATGCTGAGTGTTTCATCTCTCTAATACCAATAGCTTTCAATTTATGTGGAATTTGATACAAATTAATGCACTGAACAATAAAACGAAGCTAAATTAATGTTTCATCATAACCGAGAACCGATTTTCGGACAAATCAAACCCCGGAACCAAACTCCGTGTAGTTCACCAATGTGGTGAAACGCCTTGAAGGATCTATAAATGTACGAATCCTAAAATTTTGCGTTTAAGTGTATACGTACATATTTAAGATAGACTGAATTGTATTGAGATTGTAAGTGTGATTTTTTTCACAGCCTTTAAATCGATTATATTGTAAATAATTTATTTAAGACATTATAGCAGCACAGGCTTAGTTACAAAAAATACAAAAAATACAAAAAATATTAGTATACAAAAAATACTAATAATTGAGTAATGATAAGAATTTTCATTTCCGCATCCTTTTTGTAATTTCAAGTAAAAGAAATGCTGATTCTTAACTGGTTCCTCGACATCCGGATGATGTAGGATTAAAGAAATCTGATATCCAAGAACGTGCTTATAATTCTTTATAAAATAAAGTTTCGATATCTTTATATACCTATATTAAAGGAAAAGTTCTGACTCACTCATTCACTGACTCATCAACGCCCAGCCCAAACCCTTGGACCTAGAAAGCTGAAATGTTGCACAGACGTTCCCTTTATGATGTAGACAAGGAATAAGGCCGGATTTTTCGAAATCCCCACGGGATAGGGAATAAAGAGGATTTATATTTTCGCTTTAAAATGACTATAAAGTGTGTGACGGCCAACCTGCAATATATCTGAGTTATCCGGAGAAGCCCACATCGGGCTGCGAATTCGTATATTTTCCGATCTCAATATTAATTTGCTAAATAACTATACTTTTTTTTTATGCTATGATTGTATGGATATATTTGGAAGATTCCGAATCAGGAATATCTGATTACTCGTTGAGTTCATTATTCCATCATAAAAAATTTTTTGTAATTATGAACAAGTTAACATTTCTCAAAAGTTACATTCCTAAAGTTACAATTTAGAGTTAACCTGCTTTGTCTCCATATTAATTATAAAGATATCTTACGCTGTTTATCACATTGTTAACAAGAAAGCTTGACAAAGAAGTTCCAAGATTATTTCAACGTGTTGTTCCGTTTCAGAAGTGCCCAATTTCATGTCACCTTTTGTAGTAACTATTTACCGCTAAGGTTTAATTGCTCATCAACCTTACGAAGGCTTATATACTTTCTGACAACATTGTGTGATTTATGACTTCGTCATAAGATGTGGCTGCGCTATTTATTATAAAGAGTTGTTTTATTATTGATGGCCTCAATCACCACTGTCTAACTGATGATACTATTCATTTTCAAAGCTGGAAAGGTTGAATCTAGTGATTTGATCTGAATGTTTGATAACGATGAGCCTTGCCTAATAGGTTTATCAACTATATACCCTAAAACAAAATCTACTGACAGGAAATTAGAAACCTATTTCCCTTAAAATGTTATTTTTTTAAGTTTCTTTTTTATTTATTTTTTTTACAAAGTCGTAAGTGTAGATTCATTATGAAATTTTAAAACATGCTGAAAAAAAAATTAATTTCGCATTATTCACTTAAGTTGCCGAATTTCAGATTAACTTAATCATATCGGAATATGTGCTAAATTAATCAATAAAAGATTTAACATTAAAACAGTGAAATGACAATAGAAACAGAATAGAAATCCATTGTCTAGGTTCAAACGCCTTTTTATGGCAATTTTGTCACCAATTTCTCGATAAGGACCCATTTGGATAAGATATCAAATGTGAAAGGTAGCTCGTCTGTTATCCTTAAATTTGCAGACTAAAATTCAAGAAGATACATCTAGCAATAAAACAAAATATTAGGGGAGAGAAAACTAACTTACAAACACTCATCCAGCAAAGTAGATTAAAAAATGGTCAACCAATTTTAATTATGAATATATTAAAAAATATCAATACAATAACATAGGTTATATTATCATGAAGTTGGTTACTGAGCATCGACTATTCAATAAGAGAATCTCAGAAATAAGAAAGTGTGTGTATTTTTTTGATATTTTACTTTGCCTAACGACTGCCAACGTCAAAATAGCTTCCTCAGAATGGCAACTGGAAACCCCTCAGTGTCTTTCCCCAGGATATTCTACGGCAACTCCTGAGTTCCATAGAATTGCATACCTACGTGCTGGGAGATCGCACTTGAAGGAGAAGAAGAACGACTGCCAAAATAATTAATTTGCACTGCTTTAATATTTCAATGCGCCAATTAAGTATGGGAATTGTAAATCTGTCAATGCTAAATAGAGATTTCTTCTCTACTTCATGAATGTCGAAATTAACATGTCATCGCATGTTGTATTCCATTCCCATCTACGAGACAACTGAAACTACCTTTTCTTTTATTCTGTTTGGCAGCCAACCAAGAAAACTCTGAACATCAAATACATTATCATAGAACTAATCTGCTCTTTATCTTCAGCATCAACCATCGCTTGTTATATATTGTCTTTTTCAATTTCTCTGCTTGTAGATGTTGGAATATGAGCCACCATTTTTGTTATGTTTTTTAAGCAGTTGGTGTCTGACTGCAACGAGCACGACATTCGAAAACTAAGCAATGAAAGCGTTGCCTCCATTAATTGAATCGGCGATCTTCTCTTAACGAGTTCATTCTCTAATGAGAGGCACAATTTGTCACTGAAATAACACGGAAGCGAATATGGGGCCCCCGCCCTCCACCTCTCCTCCTAACAAGGCAATGTGGAGAGGTTTTTAATATTTGAGAAAGAGTTCATCCTTTTTAAGTATGTAATTAAGAGATGAACATTACCCTCCCACTGCCAAAACACTCGAAACGAGGAATTTAGAGCTTCATCAACTTAGTAGCTGCAATCTGGATTATTAAATAGCTTTTGAAGTTGACTAACTGAAGAGTAAATATTACTTCAAATTATGCTGGTATAAGTTTATCGATTTTTAGCTTTAAAATTAAACGCAAATGTAGTTCATCACAATAATTTCAAGACAATGCAAAAAAAAAGTTACATTCAGTTAAAATACATGATAAAAAACGATTAAGCGTGTGTACACATCGAAAACAAACTAAACTTAAGGCCAATGCCATTGAGTAATTCTAAAAAAAACACATCTGTACACATTAAAAATTTACAATGGCACGACCGGTTTCGGCTCTCGAACGAGGCTTTGACAAGTGACAAACTTTTTTAAGTATAAAACAAGTAGAAAAGAAGGCATTTTTAAGTATATGCGGAACCTAGAAGATTAAATGTGTAATACATGATCGGATGGTAGTGATATACAGTGAAACTGGATAAATTGGACTCACTCTATGAAGAGAAGTGGGAACTCTGTAATGAAGTCTTCTGCTGAAAGTCTCCTTGAGATAAACTTGTTCGCAAATTCCGATGTTTGGAAAACTGTCTAAAGCTCAGAAACATGCAGAATTGAAGGAACATTCAAACTTAGCGAGGTCGGAGTAAGATCCAATTTACGGCACAGGTTGTAGAAGATTCAGGCCGTTTTTACGGGGGCGAG
>JAFIDM010010028.1:55307933-55327524 GCA_023159025.1 Thereuonema tuberculata | reverse complement strand
CGATCTTCTGCAAAATGCTAATATGCAATCATTTACACAATCACAAAACTCCCTACAGTGCTTTTTAATTTCACGAACAATTAGGTCTTCACCTGTGTTTGAAGCACATAATTCATTTGCGGTTGACAATTATTGGAGAATGGAGGAAACATCACTAGTTTGTAAAAATCTTTAGTCTCTAAAATATATTCCAATGAATTTTTTTCCTTCACGGAATAGTTTTAAAGAAGAGTTATATTTTAAGAAATATTAGTACAATCTAATTATAATTTAAAATTATAAATTAAGTGTATATTATTCGGTTTAAATATAAATGTTTTCTTCTATTCATCAAAAAGTGACAGACTTCTTTATAAGCAAATAACTTATCTTGTGGATAATACATCAATAATTACAAAAAAGTAAATAAATAAAACAATGTTTTAAAAAAAGAAATTTCTATCTTTTGCTATTTCTTTAATATTTTCTAATACTCTTTTGCTAAGAATATTAGAAAATATTCAAGAAATATATAAATATATTTTTGTATATTTGTTATTCGTTTATTTCTTAAGAAGTAAAAGCACTTCACATTATTAAAACAATGAAAATTCCATTTGTTAGTATATATTTGTTTACTATCAATTAGTTAGTAGATAGTTTAAATGTCCACCATAAAAGATAGCGTAAACATTAATTTAATGTCTAAAACTTACATCAACAGAAAAAAACATGTCGGTCGAAACTCAGACCCAATAATCAACAATTAACAAAGGAATGCACGAGATCCCAAGTGTGAAACCACGTGCAACAATGGTAATGAGATAAAGCTATTGAGGCAATCTGCCAACACCATTATAACAACTATGCATGATAACTTTCTATTGTTGCATCATTGTAAATAAACCGTCATCTGCTGCACTACTTCATAACTGGTGTTTTCTTGTGGTTGCTCGCATCATTATGATATTAAGAAATCAAGAAATACATAAGTGTAATAATTCACAATGAGAAATTAAAACTACCTCGACGAGTCTCTAACTTGTCTTGGTGAGGAAGCTTGTGTGTCCTAATGATCCGGAGAACTATGCCGACGCTAGCGAAAGCTACAGGTACGGTCTCCCATGTCGGATAGATCTTTCGTGAAGGATCAGGCTAAAATGGGCCATCGGGCCATTTTTTAGTTTGTTTCTTCTGTTTCAATTTTCCTTTCTCAGTTTTGTTAATTTCTTTTGCGAAAACGAAAAAAATATAGCAAAATAAGAAACGAAAAATTCAGATTTTTTAGAGTTTTTTTTGCTTTCTTGTTTTGATTTTTTTTTTACATCAACAAAGAAATAAATCAAAATAATATCCAACCATATAAGAAAACTGACAGTATGGGCCTTTGCCACAGCGTTATCATCTCCAATTAAAAGAAATTGTAGGATTTCGTACTTTAGCTAACAAAAAGGGCTTTTTTCTGTAATGTACAAGTAAAAATTGCAGTATCGTTGCTATTTTCGAATGAAATAAATAAAAGTAAACACAAAATGAAATTGGTCTAAAATTGACAGCAAAATAAATATAATCTGAATCCAACTAATTTTTTCCATATTTATTTCGTACCTTTAGAACAGTGAACATTTACTTGTACTAGGAATGTGGAACTTAACGTTCAACTGCAAAAAATATGAAGCGACCGTATGGGCAAAAAAATTAGAAAACAGATTTTATAAGAAAATAAAAAAATGAAGGAAGTTACAAGTTTCGGAAACCTGTAGCGGTTTTCTTCTTCGGACTACAAATATAAAAAAAAAAAATTTTTAAAAATTAAAAAGACCGTCTTTTTAATTTTTTATTGAATATTTATTTTTTATAACAAATTTTAAGTGCCTATTAATTTAAGAAAATAGTATCTACGGAAGACACAAAGAAATCATAAAGATTTGGCATCTAGAGCTGTCGTCGAGAGACTGGGACGGCCGTTTCGTCCTCTTTAGGACTCATCCGCCAGACAAACTCCACCGATGACAGGCTCAGAATATGTAAGAAACCCTCTCTCACTCCCGGAAGCGGGACCCCATAAAAGCAAAACACAACCAAAAATAGACAATAATAAAAAAACTTGTCAAATCCTTGGCCTGCATTCCGCTAGGCTTAAAAGGAATTTCTCTATAGCATAAACAAAGCGTTTAAACTAACCAGTTTAGGTTATAACAAATTATACATGCCCAAAAATTTCACAAAGTGGTATCTACGGAAGGCACAAAGGAACCAAAAGATTTCGCATCTCGAACTGTCACCGGGGAGAGTCTGCGGCGGCTGTTTCATCCTCTTCAGGTGGGATTCTTATATATTCGCACCTTCTGAGTCCTAAAGAGGACGAAACAGCCATCTCAGACTCTTCCCGATGACAGCTCGAGGTGCGAAATATTTTTTTGGTTTTTTTGTGCCTGTCGTAGTTATCATTTTGTTTTATTGTTTATTTTCTTATTAAATCTGTTTTGTGCAAACGGTCGCTTCATCCTTCAAATACTATTTTTACAATACTTAATCTGTGCAAATTATATTGCGAGCTTTCATTACTCTGTGATAAATTCAAAATAATGTCGAACTTAAAGTTGTAAGTTGTGTCTTTCTCAAAGACAGAAGGTTTAACGTGCAGACGAAGATGTTACAGAAAGGGGAATTACCCATCATGCTCCAAACAAAACAAAACTAGTTTTCTTTATTAAAAACTTGTTTATTACAAAAACAACTCCATATTTTATCTGCAGTATTTCGCAAGGTATTACTTTTTCAGGCTACATTTTGAAATTAAAACCGACGCAATTACACTATAAGGATATTGCACTAAAGTTTTCTTTGTTTTTTTCTGCTAGTTCGAGTTCAAGATAAGTTTAAATTTCCATATTCCTTTTTCTTTTCTTTTTGATTAAACATTAAGCACTTTTTTTTGGATTTCTACAATATAATAAATAAAGAACTATGAGAAACTTTTTTAGAACTTTTTTCATTGAACTATAAAACTTCATATTTGTAAAAATCTTAAAACTTTGGAATATTTTTACATCTATATTGTTACATATAGACAAAGTATGTCTTTTAATCCATTTATCAATACTGTATATATTTATAATATAAATTACCCTATTAAATTTTAAATAAATTTTCTTTGCTTATATTTGAAAAATTTTGAATCAAAATAAAAAAACAAAAAATAAAACAAACCAAAACTAACTGAAAGCAGTGAATAGATTTTTTTTATTTTTAATTTCCGTCGACGTCAAAGGGGATCAGATTTCATCTCTTATTTTTATTACCGTTGCATCGAGATTCTAGATAATTATTAATACTAATGAAAACAGTTACACAATATTTCCTGAACTCATCTACCATACCGAAAGTTTAAGGAAAAGAAAAAGAAATTAAATCTGCTCTTGTTAAATGCTCTAGTTCAGGGATGGCGAACCTGTATCCACTAGTGTCCTATTTAAATTTGGCTTATTGCTTTCAATTTTTTTTTTTTTTAAATTTATAAAATTTTACAATATGTTAATAGTTGGTATCATAACTTAAGTATATTGGATTTTTTTAATTGAATGTTAATGTTTTCATACCGGTGTGCCACGCGTATCGTAGATTCGCCATCCCTGGCCTATCACCTCTCAGTACCGGAGCCCGGATCTCAAGTGGGTTTAGTGGTGGTGGACGTTCCGCGGGCAGGTTTCCTCAGGGTTCTCTCATTTCCCCTGCTCTACTTCTATTCTTTCTCAGTCTTTCTCTCCGTCTGTCCATCTTTCCGTGGGGATAGTGTAATAGATTAACAGTCGCGGTGCTCAGCTCCCCTCCTGCCCACACTCTCCCAACATAAAAAATAAAAATAATGACGTCATTATTTATTAGAAACTGCATTAACAAAAAAAAAAATAAGAGGAATACTTATGAAAATATTTATTAAGATATCCATATCCATATCCATTTCCTTTTTTAAGGGATATTATATTTGGCGGGTAGAGGATAAATAATCTCGGAAAAGATTCCCGACTGAATTAAAAGCTATAGATATTTTAGCTTCAGTTTTTTGTACATTTATTACATTTTCTTGCTTGCAAAATTTCAGATGAATAAACTTGCAAATTAAAAAAATTCTGAAGTCTGCCTGATTTTTTTTTTTTAAGTAACTTAAGAAATTGTATTTATGACTGTGATATCAGATAAAAGAAGCTTAGATTTAGTTTAAGGCGGGTAACTTTATGGTTTTAATAGTTAAAGTTTATTTTTTATTATTCAAAAAGTAATACGTCTTGAAATTATTAAAGTAAGGTGTATACATCTCCGTAGTGTTTTTAGGATGCATTGTTTTTATATTTACAATTAAATATAAATTGACTTGAAATTTGATTCCATTTATTTTTTTATGCTTTTTTGACCAATCATACTTTAAGCCACTTGATTGCTTTTTAATAATACAGAAGAACTTATAAAATGTGCTGCTTGGTTATTTGTTTCGTTTCTTTTATTTCTGAAAATGCGATATCTTTTGTTCACTTATCTGTCTGGGTGCTTGATTAAAACTTTCCTTGATTAAAACTAAAATAATGGTTCAAGGTTTGTTTCTTGAAGGATAACAATTTTGAATGATTACATTATGATCAATGCTTCCGCGCTGCTGTTGTTACTCAAATAATTTTAGTAATTTAAAAAAAAAATCCATATTTATGCAGAGATATTTTATGTTGTTTTGTTTTGTTTTTTATCTCGAGCTTTTTATAGAATAAGCGGAAACAATTTGGCTTAATCTAAATTGTGTATCAGTGAGATTCTAAATTACGTTTTCATTTTTAATTTTAATGCAATGCTCTTTGGAAATACAGAGCAAAGCTGAATTACTTGCAAATTTTATTGATTTTGAAAAATTTGTTTTAGAACATTTCGGCAATTTTAGCTAGGCTGCCAATTAAGGAAAATGACACTAGAGTCTCTATTTCAATGAATTGGCTTCATTACTGCTATTTTGAAGTGGTCAGAGAATGCTTCAGTAGAAAAGGCTTAATTATGCTGCAGAGACTGAGCAATCAAATACCCATCAAATTGTTTCATGGCTTTTTTATAGTTAATGCCGTCAAAAATCAACATGAAGTCTTTCATGAATTTAATGTGGCGAGAGTTTTCTGTGCGTTTTTCAAATGTTGAACCAAAACTAG
Source organism: Thereuonema tuberculata (assembly GCA_023159025.1). Classification (NCBI taxonomy): domain Eukaryota; kingdom Metazoa; phylum Arthropoda; class Chilopoda; order Scutigeromorpha; family Scutigeridae; genus Thereuonema; species Thereuonema tuberculata. The sequence continues at coordinate 55,322,356 of JAFIDM010010028.1, read as the reverse complement.
AATAAATGCCTGGTTTGATTTTAATCTTGACTATTTGCAGGTAGTTATGTGTTGATTGACTGAATAGTGATACTTATTCCGCATGATTTTATATTATTATTGTATTTAACGTTTTTATAAATTTAATTTTCTTTTCTGATGAGGAAGATGGAATCATCTTACGTTGATCTTCAAGACATCTTGTATGAAGCATGCAAATTTTGTTCGTTATCCAAGAAAAAGTTCGATTTGGAACTTCAAATTTGGATAAAATAAATTTTGATAGAATTTAAACAGGTAGTTGAAAAAAAAAATTATGAAAATTATTTTACCGTTCTGCGAAAAAGCTTACGAGTGAATGATTGACTCGAAGAAAACTAAAGATTTTCAAGCAATAAATATATTTTTTTTCCTCCTAATAAATTTCTTTAATCTTGAATAATAATTTTCCTACATTTAAGAGTTTCTTGATTGGCGGAAAACAAATAGAAAAATTCCAAAATGAAATTAAAAGTGATATAGAATAGATTGGCATTCAACGATTGATTGTAACTCAAGTGGAACATTCAGTAACCTATAAACTAATAATAGCCCATTTGAAGGCCATGAAATGGAACTATTTTGTTGTGACATTACATAAAGCAGTAACCTCCTGCAAGTCAAAATAAACTAAACTTAATAGGAGAAGGTCCAAATATGGGCTACCACTTTTATTTTATGAATTCACCAAGAAACAATTATCATAATTAAATTATACCAGTTTCCTCAATATCGAAGATGAGTCTACTTTATGATAAAAAGTTGAAAAAAAAATAGAAAATTGCTTCAATTTTTTTTAAAGAAATCTTTTTTTTTTATGGAAATCTGCTTTTTGAAATTGTGGTCCAAATATGGCTACTAATAAAAATTTAATGTAATACTCGATTTTTTTTTTTCAAAAATGTGAAAAACTGCTTAAAGAATTAAATTAAATATTAATTGTCTCTTTCCAAAATCACAAATATAAACCTCCTTTTCAACACACCTGCATAATCACTATAGGCCACCTAAAACACTGAATGTATTTGACCCGAAGTTCCCTCCCCTTGTGGAATTTCTAGGCAGCTATCATCTTCAGGTAAATTGAGTTTTTAAATTTTCTTTTATCCTTTCGAATAATGTTTTGGAGTATTTCTGGGCATTCTGAAAAGAAGAAATCATAAATCAATTAGTTTTTTTGCTTCAAATAAACAAAAAGGTCTAAATGTGGGCTAGCCCATATTTAGACCTTCTTAGGTAGCCTGTATTTAGAACAGTTGGTATGAAATATTAAGATCGGTTTCCGCCATTACCACCTGGTTCTATGTAATAAATAAATTATGCTAGAACAAGTTTAGAATGTAAGTAATGTCATGCATTCTACAAATCAGCTATTGATTCAATAGAATTTGGATTGAAGAAAATAACAAAACGTACATGTGAAATGTTTCATGATCATGAAATAGATTGATTGACACTTATCACCACACTGTGTCTGAATAACTTGACTATAGGCGACCAACAAATCCACTTATTCCTCTTTGTTACTCAGACACATTTTCACTTTATTTCCACTGTGCGGCAGTACCCCCCATACCCGAATACTTCAACTAGCCCATATTTAACGAACAAAAGCCTTAGCGTATATTTGGACCTATTCCATAAGCCTTAGCGTATATTTGGACCTATTCCATAAGCCTTAGCGTATATTTGGACCTATTCCGCTAATAAAAGATTTGTGAAAAGCCCAAACCTTTCCAATAAATATATTATACATTTCTATACCGTAGAATGGACATACTTTGACAGAAAACTCGATAAAGCTCCATCTACAGCATAATCCATGCAATTTTTCCACAAACGGCTTATATGGTTTTAGTTGAAAATTGTCTCACTAAATGTCAGTTGCAGGAACAATTTCATTCGGATCCGCCATTTTGATATATTGTCAAAACATCTGTAACATATAGTTATGTTAGAAGAACGCGCACAAAATCTTGTTGAATCTGTAATTTCTAAACATTATAATGAAAGTAAATCAGCGCAGTCATACGATGGGAATTTGATGGATTTCACAAATAAACAACTATTTGTTTTGTAAGTTATCTTATATGAAAAAGGTTTTACGAAACATAAGAAAATTATGTATTTTCGAGGTTATGTGGTGTTGGTCAAAATAAACCCATCCTAGAGGATACTTTGATCAGTAAGATTTTATTCGATAAAAAATTTTCCGTTTTGTATTTCTTCCAACTGCGCTATTTCTTCCAATTTTTAGTAGAGTTCATATCAGCCCCCTTATTTAATATTTTTTTTAATCTATAAGAATAAGTAAGGGCTATAAATAAATGAATAAGAAAGACGGGCGAAGTACACCCACTTTATGTTCGAATGTAGATTCCTATTAATGCTCTACAGTTCAGTTAACTCAAAAACTAACTTAAGCTAAAGTTAAGAAGGTAAGTAAATGAAATTTTAAGGGCATTATTGACTATTGAATATTGATTACTATATTTAAAACATATTGATTTGGTCTTAAAGAAGAAAAGAATGGTTAAAGACTATCATTACTTCAAAAGCCGTCATTACGACAAATTAGCAACTACTTAATCTCCAATTGCTAAGAATATCCTTTAAAAATCCTGGAGATATCGAAGATTTTTCTAGATTTTCGTAAGCAACTAAAAAAACAAACAAAAATTAAAAATCTTTTCATAACTTCCAATTTTGGCTTCAAATTCCTATTCCTTGAAATTTTTATTTTTTAAAGAATAATTAAGGAATTTTAATTAATGTGAATTGTTTTCCTGTCTTAAGTAATGAAAATTTAAACTAGGTATTCAAAAGTGTTATGGCATGAATCCGGTCTTAATACTTTGTTTTTCTACTATATGTGTTAGGTTTAGGTTTATTGATAATAAAATACTTATTAGTTATTAAATTGATGTGATTAATCATTCATGTTTACACAATTCGAATGAGGCTCTTATCAGCCGAGAGTTTGTAAATATTTTTGCTTTCTTAATTGCTTTTCTGTGTAGAGAACTTAAGCAGCTAACTTGTGATTGGTTTTCCTTCTTTATAAATATCCTTTGCTTTCTTTTTTTTTTTTTCCTTTTCTTTTATCCGAAATTGTCGTCACTTAAATCATTAACGAATCTGTAAACAACCTTTTTCCGCTTCGTAAGTAGGAACCTCCATTAGGATCATATTAAATCTCTATTCAATAATCCATGTTCCATAATTGTGTTTACACAAAGTCTTAGAATCACTGTTAAATAACTTCTTTTTTCCTTTTGAACTTTTTTTCATTATGTAAAGTTGAGGATGTTTCCTGTATATTTAATTTTTTTTTATTTTCATGGAATAATTTAGGTCTCATCTCGTAACATAGCTTCGTAAGAGAGTAAAAGGGTTAAAATAAAAAGAATGCAATTTTAACTAGAAATAAATTTGTCTTTCCGTCTATGAATTCATTGTTCTTACGTCTATGATCACGATAAAAAAACTATATATCTAGAAAGCTAAAATTTTACATGTAAATCTAGGTTTTCTTATGAGAAAGGAATCTATTGATTTAAGGAGATTGGGAGAAAAAACATATAGAGGTAAAACTTCAAGAACCCCAAAAAATGTTTTGTTAAAAAAAAAGCTAACATTTTAATGGTAGATAGGTTTCACTGAACAAGATCTCAGTTTTATTCCATAAAGTATCTGACGGTACCAAATTCTTGTAAGTCACCATTGTAAAGAAATTGGTTGTTGGGTAAATGAGAGGGCTTGCTATTTTGACTAATCTCTGGTACAGTTACTTTGATCTTACTTATGAATATTCTTGCGAATATTCTAAATTTGACAAAAATCAGGTATTTCTAGTTGAGATTGATTTATAGAAATCAGTAATTTGAGATCACCAAGATCGTGAGATTTCACTTTATACTTTTTAATTCCTTTAGCAAATACCAAGTTTGTAATTCCTTGTTACATTTACATCATAACGTATTTCTGTAGGTATAAGATTTCTCACTTGGTAGAAGCTAAAAAAAGGGATTATCTACCATTAACTGATGTGTAGAAGCGTTTCAGGTTGGAATAAGAGACTCGACGACTTAAACTTGTTTGTTTCAGACTTCAAGAAAGAAGATTTAATTTTAATTTTGACAAATAAGCAGTTTTAACTCAATGTATTTTTATCGCTGCCTGTGGAAGGCTCAGTGTATGTTTATCTATAGTATATTCGAGAACACAGATTCTTTTCAGAAGAGTCTTGAGCTTGGAAATAAAACAGTCTGAAATGGATTTTTCGCAGAAGGAATAATCTCGTGTAATGGTTTTCAGTGACTCTCTTCTCACGAAAATCAATAAGAACTTCAAGTTTCTACGTTGTGTCTTAACTTGTAATTTTCTTAGTCAATCGCTGCTCTTAATTTCAAACAAGATTTAACAACTTTTTTTGCAAATGAAGTTGAATCAATTGATGTTTATCAAAACAATTGAGAGAAAATAAACAACTCTAAATAACAACTTAAAACATCAAGAGTTAGTAATTTTTAGAATTTGTAATAAATTTTCAAAAAAATAAAAGGTCTAAGAAAAATGGAAATGTTTTTTAAGCTGAAAAAAAAATAGTTTGTTTCATAATTACAGTGCTTTTGTATTTTAGTTTTGATATCAATTTTTTTCTCTAAAGATTGAATGCGGAGTTAACTCTATATAATATATTAAGATATCTAGAATAAAAATCATTGATAAAACCCAATTTTCATTTAAATGACCACCTAACCTCTCCTTACTGAAACAAACTAATTTACGTTTTAATTAAAAGTTTTTCTAACCATAAAAAAATGCAGAAGCCTAAAGAAAGTATAGTTATTCCTTTCAGGGACAATATCGCATGACACAATAGTAAGTATTTCATGCACTCATGCTTGCACTTCAGATGAAAAATAATTGGAGATGGCATTAATTTGTCATTAATTAGTGTACATCTAGATTTTATTATATCTACTTCTTTAGTTGTATTTATTTGTTTTAGGAACATCTAGATGTGTGTTAAACCCAAGAAAACTAATCTAATTCAAAAGTATCTAGATATCGCAGCTCAAGTGTTATATTTCTGTGTCTTTTCTAAGTTCCTAAATTTTTCCCGGAAAAAGAATTATTGATTCTCTTGGTTCCAATTCGGGCCTGTAGCAATTTATTTCTTTTTTTGTTTTCAAACGTACGAAGATTAGCTTTTGAAACTTAATATAAACAACAACTGTTTAACTAAATCTTCATCAATATAATTACATTGACATTTGTGAAAAGATCAATTTAAAACAATTAATACCAAATATATAAAGAAAGTAATTATTGCATAATATATTTGTGAGATTTACTTGACATCTTCACAGTTCTAACTGAAAAACTCGGGTCGATAAAGTTCTGTTCCATATTTCGGGGAAAAAAAAACATGGATTTTCTTTTAATTTTTTTAATAAGAAATGGCTAACGCTGATTTGCTGCAGTAGGTGGATATTCAGTCTTACAAATGCTGAACACTAATAATTTCCATATATATATTTATATGTATTATTATATTTATATATATTTATATGTATATGTATTCATATTTCAATAAATATGTCCATAAGACGACAGAAAGACTTCCTTAACAGGGCTTCAGGAGTATAGTGCCCAGGAATGTTTCAATTATTTTATGAACTATGATTCATTAGATTTACTTGAAAATTTTAAATGTCTTAAATTATTACTACAACTTGGTATACTCTCTGCTTTTATTCGCCTAATTGGAACTGAGTATGGAGTCCTAAGGGATCCAATTCCAGGACTAGAAGGGTGAAGACTCTTCTTGTCTCCCCCCCCCCCTATGAGTAGGAATAATCGTACCTATAAGTTGATAGACATCGTTTCAAATTTTAAAGATAGCCATCAAGCCGTTTAGGTAAAGGATTTTTGAAGTTAACTATGAAGGATAGGAGAAGTGCAGGCCTATAGAAGTGGGCCTACTTTTAAGGTGTATCATAAAAAGGTATCTTTTTTGGATATTTCTGTAGATATTTACGTAATTTATAAAGATATTTACCAAATTTGAAGGAAATCCTTGTAGCTGTTCTAGCATAATAGGCATACAAACAGACAATTGGACAAGAAGACCAACAAGGACGAAAAAATCTTCCAATGTAATAAAAAGACTTTACTTTGCTGAGTCAACTTCTGTTTGTTTATTAGCTCCAGGATTTATTAAGTCTTTATATTTATTCTATTTATTTTATTTCTCAGTAAAAATTTAACAAAATGTATGTTAATGATACAAGATTCTAAAATCATCTACTTTAGGCATTGAAATGCCGGTTATCTACTATTAAACTTTAAAACCTTTTATTTCCACACTGTTGAATTTAACGGTACAAAGGCAAATTGTTATTTATCTGCATTTTTAGTCTACATTCTGTAGACAAAGAAGTTCAAAATACACAAGTTTTTGTTATTGGATGGATTCTTAGATACAACGTACAATAAAATGCGACGCCAATGAAAACTCCATTTAGGTTCTGGTAAGGAATTTCCCTCAGGAATAACAAATACATTTCTCTGTTTAAGGTTTCGATCATAAATCATTAATGGATTCCTAAGATTCCCTGGAGAAATCTTTCCATAAAAGACAATCTGTGACTTTCGGCTGAAACATCTCCTCTCCGAAAAGGCTTTAAATACGACTATTAAAACAGGTTTAAATATTTACGCTACTCATACAATAAATATTGAAAAGTCAATTTAAGTCCAACCTTCATATTTAGTTTCTACGAAGAAATTTTCATCGTTTAGAAATCATTAATTTGTTTGTTTAAACCTTTACATCTTTGAGAGAAACTCTCAAAGACATAAAAAATATCTTCAGATGAATTAATGTAATGTCTTAACTATTGATTTTACAAAACTAAATAATTCTCAAAAATATTAATGTAACTTTTGGCTTGATGCCATATCAACTAAACAATGATAATTTAAATAAATACTACTTCTCCTCATAACCTTAAAAAAATATATTTTTTAATGTAAATGAATTTTCGAAAGCATATTCCTTGCTTTCTTTTTCAAGTTTGTTTGATAACAATATGTTCTCAGGTGAACTTACATTGCATATATATAGTTATCAACCACCCCAAAACTGTAATAACATCTACAATCTTACATTAATATTACAATAATTGATAATTTACAATTCATTGAATTCATCAATTATTACAGTTTTTTTGCTTCGTTTGAAGCATTTTTTTCACCATTTCATTAGCTAATTTTACAAACATACTCTACTTCTAAGCCACTACTTTTATTGAAATTTAAGTTCTTGGTATTTCTTATTATGAAGCTCTCCAATATTTTCCTGGTTTTATAATCAGAAGAAGAAGATTTAAAGAAGATATATGGATTAGTAACATAAACAATGATAAGGTGGACGTAAATGAATTTATTAAAGTTGAGAAACGCTTGGGAGTAATTTATGCTTGTTATTGCTGAAATTTTCATTTGAATATGTCTCCTGTTATTTGTCTGAACGCACATAATGTTAAAACAGTTGATTTCATTAACGTTACTATGTTACTGGTAACATAGGCAAATCATGGTCCAGCTTAAAACGTAAATATATTTTTTTGATCTCCACCCATCCCATCCCACAAAATTCTAAAACTCCTCGCTGTTCTGATTTCTTCAGACTTCCTTTAGATACAATGCTTATATACGGTCCAACTGAAAATACAAGCACCATTATTTTGATCTCACAAGTCAGTCTCCTCCCAAACCCTCAAAGTGGTTTAGACCTAACCTGTACTGTATGCTCAGCACTCATAAGATCGATAGCAGAGGATAAACCTACTTATAACATATACCTACTTATGTAGTATGCCTTACATAGTATACTATACTAAATATTGATATACTTGTATACAGTATACCATATATACCTACTTATATAGCATTAGACATTTTGTACATAAACTTATAATTTGAACAAATAAAAAAGGTGAAATTAGAGGAACTTTTACATAACATTTTAGAATTTACCTCTATTTGCCGTAGACAAGCTCAAATATCATTGTTGATTATAAATAAATGCATGAAACATATTGTTAAAAACAGAGGCAAACGTGAAACGAAACCCCAGTGTAATCGTGAATAAAGAAATGCATCATTGATGCAACAGTTTAAAATAGGAATAACTTTCGTTTGAGAAACGCAGAAAGAGAAATGCATGGTTAACTTTACAATTGTGTCAAAGTGAATACTATGAGAGGATTAGTCAACGCCAATCTCTGAAGCAAAGCTTCAAAAAGGTACAGATTAGAAGGGATAAGTCAAACAATGTTCAAGATTTGTTCTAAAGCTTTTGTGAGTTTATTATATCACAGATTATGAAATGATAAGTAATTGCACCAATATAAGTATTCAGTTTATAATCATTAAATATTGTTTTAAATTTATGAGTCTAAAGTTTCAGATCGGAGTGATGTCATTGAACCAAGTTACACAGTATCCGTCAGCCCGAAACATAGTTCCACCTTTCTGTGAAGTTCGTTCTGCAAAAGATTTTGTAAGATGGGAAATTAAGTTTGTACTGATATATAATAAAAAGTTTAAGATTATTTTCTTTAGAAATTTTCAAACTAGTAAAAACCATCAGTTAACTACTTGACATCATGGCTGCCTCCACTAGCTCGTATGTATCTCCTCAAATGTATTCATACTTTAAAGTTAATCGTAAAAGTCAGTCTTTGGGTGGTCCTGTGATTTTACTGGAGAGAATAAAATTAAAATACAGTAAAACCCCGATTATCCGCGAGTCCCGCGAAAATTTTTTTTAATTAAAAAAAAAAATGTAATCCAAGCCAACAACAGGGAAAATACAATAGGCCCTATAGGGCGAAGGTCGAAAATTACTGACAGCTTTATTGTGCATCGTAATCTTATAGGCCTTCTCGGAATTTGTGAATGAATGGCAGGCTCTTGCTAGAGCAAAGATTTCTGCTGTACTGTACATATTTTAAAAGTTTTACATATTATGTTTTTTGTACAATAAAACAGTTTTTATGCTGAAATATTTTTTTTCGTGTTTACACCTCATTTTTAGTCTTTTTTCGGGTTATCCGCGATTTTAGCTATCCGCGGTGCCCTTGCCACCCAATTCCGCGGATAATCGGGGCTTTACTGTATGTGTAATTTAAACATGAATAATTACAAAACTAAAAAACTTCAGAAGGAGAAAGAAAAACAAAAACAAAAATAGCATGTAGGAGAATCGATCCAGCGTGATGATCAACGCTGAACCAAATTTAATATATTAATTTAACTAGTTATCCTTACGTGGCTGAGCAGGCAGCGCTGGGGCTGAGGAGTGATGTTTTCACATTTTACGTTGGACTATAACTTAACATGGTACCTAATTTTATAGAAATCAGTGTACCATATAGCGAGCGATTTCGGCATCATCCCAGAGACATAGTGGAATTCAAAACAATGTGTCTTTTTTTATTTAAGTTAGACCATAAATAAGCAAAGTACCAAATACCGTGATACAAATAACAAATAAAAAATAATAAGAAAGAAAAATTTTCAAGTGGAATACTAAAAGTACTCAATGGATTGTGTAAGTTGTGACACAAAACTACAAAAAAGTTTTTTAGTTCAATAAAAGGTAAGTACACATACTTCTTTCTGGAAATATATTTATCTTATTAATTTGAACATTTTTTTTAGATGACCAGTACATAGATAATAATATGGAACGAAAGTACTATTAGAAAGTTTTAACAGATTTCCATAAACTCTTATATATACAGGGTTTTGCAAAATTCCTGTGTAATATTCAAACGACGTGTACGGGCATGGCTAAGGATCAATGTATCCCTAATGAACCCATATCCGGAAACGCCCCATTAAGGCGCTAGGTGGTCCTAAAGTGATCTTTCCGAGAAAACATATCGTTTCCTACACCCTAAGAAATGTTTTGCAGGCGAGCCCATACATTGATCTGGGGGTGCTTTTTTTATTTGTTTCAATTGAAAGATTCTAACTCCACAAAACCATTTTATGTAATATCTGTATAAATTTGCTTACATTTAAAAGTTATTTTTTTTTAAATTGTGTGAGATTTAATTACTTTTTCTAAAAATTAACTGTTGCACTAATAATAAATATTTTAAATGCAAACATTATTTTACGAACTTTGTATCATTTCAGGTTTTTGTTAATTTTCTCGAGTTGAAAAACCAGAGTAATACCTCGTAAACAGCCAAAAAATTAATTAATTGTAGAATATTTTTGACAATTAAAAACAAGAAAATACAAATCCCAGATGCTTCACAAGTTCATATTTAAATTTTCAGAATTTTAGATGCATTGGTAAAAGAAATATATAAAAGAAATAAAAGGTTTGCAGTCGCCTGCATTTGTTGAGTTAGGACCTTAATGAGAATTCAATCCCAAAAACGTATTTAATTGGCGAAACTCCGGTACACAGTGAAATTTTAGACCCTATTAAAAATAATTATTGGAACTTAGGAATCTGCAGGGTGCACGTTTGGGTTTACACCTCAAAACTATATAAAAAAAGAAAATATCAGCATCTGAAACTTTTAGGGAAAAAAATTGAAACGAAATCAAATTAATTTAAGCTAAACCATCGCAGTCCAATTACACATTTCTTTTTCCAGTCTTTTTGTCTCCCTAAATGAAAGGCAAATTCCGCAGGTCACACAGACAGTAATTAGATTGTGACTAATAGCTTTTCTCAGCAGAGAAAAGAGTCTTTCACCTTCGCTTAATTGATTCTTTTGTAATCAGTACAATCACTCAACGTAAAGAGACAATGGCAAACATTTCTTGCTTCCTAAAAAGCTTGTTTATGCATTTTTTTGACCAGTGAATTTATAGTCAGTAACACAAGTTCCCAGAATATTGATTTGCTTTTCAGAAATAGAACTGATACATTGGAACCACGCACCCAAACAATCAGTCAACACAGTTCAATTGAACCACCTACAGAATTAAACTGAGCTTCTTGTTTTAGTAAATAAATAAATAAATAAATAAAGCAAATTTAGAAGTAATCTTTTTTTATAAAAAAACAATTTCATTTGTTATTAAAAGACTTCGCCTTTCTCGCTTCGCTCGCTAATCCTCTTTTTAAGTCGTGATCGTTCATAGATCATCTAATTTTTTTAATTAATTAATTTTTATTTATTTGCTATTATGAGAAGATAGATGATAATAAGCTTTCTCTTGGTAAGTGCTTTCTCGTCAAAGAGTATGAGATCAACTTTATTATACTAAGTATTAAATAACTATTTAATGCTAAAAAAATAAATTATGAAATTATAGTATCAACTATATAACAATTCAGTTTAAAAGAAAATAGTCAGTCTTTAAAAAAATTCTGCCTGATAAAAGAAAAATACACAAAATCATTTTTACAATTTTCTTTGCCATACAAAAAACGAAACAATAAAACAAAATGTAAGAAATTTTTTAAAAACTGCATTGTAATGCACTTTCTATTTTCGGTCGCATATTAAGTGATATTACGAGTCCAAACTTCAGACCAAAGTACTGTTACAAATATAGGATTACAGAAGTTAGACTTTCCAGACGTAATGAAAAGACATTATAATGAGTCACTGTATATTTTTTTTTGTTAGTTGCTCTGTATCAAATAAAAGACATAATAAAAATAAAAAAAAATTGTGAAATCACTTTCAGGAAAAAGATCTTTTTTCGTTTGCAAAAAAGTTTATTATTTGTTTTTATTTTTATTTTTTTTAATTTTTTGCCTACAATGCACCGCTTGACAAAAATAAGATGATTTACGATTTAACTATAAGATATGAATATATATATATAATTGTCAACAATTGGGTAAGGAAGATAAGGGTTTTTTTTGTTGTTGTTGTTTGTTTTTGTTTTTCTGTAGATGTTCATTCAGGTTTTGATGAGTGACAAATGAACAGATTAATAAATATGAGACTATATATTTCCTATAGCTTTTTCCCAGTCCCCTGGGGTCGCTGATGAGCAAGGCGCGCTTGCTCGGATGTGGGTAGGGGTTTTTACGGTCGGATGCCCTTCCTGTCACCAACCCAGATCAGAGGGAAACCAAAAGATGCCATAGACGGCGAAAGAAGCGAAAGACGAAGGAATAGACAAGATTATTAAATGAGACTAATAAACTGTAAAGATTATAAAAAAAAAAAAAAACTGGTATATATATACACTCAACCCTCCGCTATCGCGCCCAATTGGTGCCGCTATTGCCGCGCTATAGCCGAAAACGCGATAGCCGAACTGAAGAATTTATGGTAATAATTCTTATTGGTGCCCCGACCTCAAATTTTACTCCTAATTTACCTTATTTTGACCTCTTTTTAATAAAATTAATTTAATTACAAACCAATGCTGGAAATGAAAAAAAAATCACTGTTATATAAATAATAAAAACATAATATAATAGCCCACTTTATTTACCTTTTTGGGGACGATGAGGGGCTTGGGTTGGTTGAAGGGGTTCCGAGGCCGGGATGGAGTCTTACTGGCCACCCTTTCGACGTTCTATCTCATCGAGGAAATCAGCAGCAGCAGCAGGAGTCTGGAAAGGACCCTCAAAACCCTCAAAATCATCCTCGGACTCATCCAGCTGAGACTCAATGGTTGGTCCTGGTTGAGGGTCCGGCTGAGCCTCGGTACGACGGCGTAGGTAGTCTGTTATCTGGAGGTGCTGGAGTTGCTAGTTGATGTGGGCATGATACTGATGATGTTCGTCGTAAACTTCCAGTGTTTTCTTAACCTTGCCTCACTGTTGATGGTAACATCTTATTCAAGGAGGGGGCGCCCTGAACAAAAGATATCCAAGTCAATGAGTTTCTTGATGTTAGCCATGCTGAGTCCCTCACGCCTCACAGCATCATCACCACCTCCCTCCTCCTCTTCTCCTTCGCTGCTGTCCTCTTGTGCCAGATTCTCCTCTTCTGTGATTTCAGCAGCAGTAACAGGGGCTAGCCGTATCATTTCTAAAATGTCTTCTTCTGTTGTGTCAGCAAAACCAGCTCCAGGGACTTGTGCCTCTTCCACAGCTGCGTTAATCAGCACTCACATCACCAGTGATGTCCTGACCAATCAATGAGTGAATCGACTCATGTCTTCACCAATCACTGAGTGAATCTACTCACTGCCGGAGCCCGCAATATTTGAATTTTTTGACCAACCAGGGTGCGCTATAGCAGTCATTTAGGGGGCGATAAAAGTATTTGGGCAGCATTTTAAGTATGCGCGATAGTAATAAAAGGCGATAGCAGAATGCGCTATAGCAGAGGGTTGGGTATATATATTTCTAGTTACACTGCTTAGGGATTCTATTATCCGTTCCGTTAAATATTTCGACTTTAAATATATTTCAGTTTATGTCTTAAAAATATCTTAAAAATACAGCTTAAAATTTTTGTGTGCGGGGTTATAATTTCAGCATAGCATTCTGGAGATGATATAAGTCTGTACCTACTTGTCTCCAATGATGAAATAAAGAAATTGGTGCTGTTAGAATAAATAGATACTATTAATAAAATAATAAAATAACTTTACAGTAAATCCATAAAAAAGTCTTTATTTATTTAAAATCCTTATTGTATCAAATTCCTGTTAAGAAGCATTTTAAATATTTTATAATAAACTTACTTCCTATTATTACTTTCCTAAAATTAACTACTGTAATGAATTATACAATAGTTATAATTAGTTTAATGATAATAAATTCATATAATATTAATTGATTAAGTTTACTGTATAATTAAAATAAGTAAATAATTAATTAATATTAATGATATTATTTCAATTATTGACCGAAAGACCTTATTCACATCCATAAAATAATAACTTATATAAATAATATCGTAAATATAATTGAATATACAAAAATTAGGATTCTTAAATTGAATGAAATCAAATAAATAATTTTATTAATAAAAACTTGAATATAAAAAGAGTTTTTTTGTTTTGTTTGTACGACTGTGATCCAACATGGAAGCATCACTTTCCTTTTAATGTAAGAGGACACCATCCCCCCAATTGTTGTTGGTAATAGACCGTAGTTTATCAGTTCCTCCGATATAAATTACCACCTTAATTGCTGAGTTGTCAACACAGGACCTGATAGTGGAGATAAAGTGGCCCCAAGGTAGCAAAAAAAAATAGCTGTATCTGTCAATCATATATAAATGATTCAGCAGCTAAAGATAAAAACATGACGAAGGGATGTTAGATCCAAAACTGATGAATATCAAGTTTCGTAAGTTATTGATATTAGTTCTTCAAAGTTTTAGAAGTCTTCCAAAGGTTGAGGAGTAATTTCTTTTTGTTCTCAGAAGAGTCTGATCTTT
>JAFIDM010010028.1:55275076-55292933 GCA_023159025.1 Thereuonema tuberculata | reverse complement strand
ATTTTAATCCAGTAAGCAGGTGTGTCGGCTAAATTTGTGAACTTCAAGATATGATCAATATCAACACACGTGAATTTGCAATTGTAATAGTTTTTCACTTCATTCTTTTCAATATGGGTCTTTATCAAGAAATTAGCATGTGAAGATAGCAAAAATTACCATAGAAAATTAACGGAATCTTAATAATGGATTTAAGTTTTATTTTCTGTTAATATCTTATGGACCTTAATCCTTTCCGCATTACTTGACACGATTAAACTTCGTACACAATGTCAGCAAATAATGCCAGTTTAATTCGGGTTTTTTTTTTTTTTTTCAGTTAATTGAAAATTTGTATTGTTGTATTCAGTAGATACTGAATTATAGGCTTTTCAATTTTGTTATTTTCAATACAACAAGGTAGGGATAGTGATCAGTAAACCAATCACAGTGCTTCGCAACGGCTACTGAGTCATCTTTACTTTAGAATAGACTGCGCCGGGGTGGTCTAGAAAATGCGCGCGCGAGTGTGTTTGCGACCCCATGCTATCTTACCCACCCCTATATTTTATATGGAATAATCGTCATTCTTAACTCAAACCTTGTTAATACACTGAATTCCTAATAATGATTTAAAAAAAACTTAAGTTGAGAAACTGTGAAGAGATTTAAAATGGGGAGAAAAAAAATGAAGAATAAGAATTGCTCATTAATAAGAATATGAATCGAAAGTCTCCTATTGAATGGGCGAGTTGAAAAAGGTACATATTCCGTAAATTTGACAAACTAAACTGAGATAGCCATTTTCTTCTTTGCACGTATATACATCCATTAAACAGAAAAAGAAACCTATTTCTCAATTTTAAGTCTGCTTTCCAGAGCCTGTAAAAATGATTGAGTTGAAGAAGGGACATATTCCAGGAATATGTTCTGTTGTCAACTCAAAGCCGCACTAGCATTGAGTTGAAAAAGGAACATATTCCTCAACGCACGTACATTGTTTTATGCTATAAAAATTTATATATCTAAATATTTACAAAGTACAATACATGGCGTGCTATAATATTACATTACGTAACATAAAATACACAAAAATAAAATTTTATGAGGTTTTTTTTTAAAAAAAAAAGACATTGAGTTGAAAAAGGAACATATTCCTCAACATATTTACATAGTTTTATGCTATAAAAAGTTATATATCTATATATTTGCAAAGCACAATGAGTTCGCTTCACTTAACGGTATAAATCGATAATAGAAAATTTTTTTGTAAAAAAATTAGTTTTCTTAAAAAACAGTTTTTTTTAGTTTTTCAAAAGTTTACATTTGTGGAATATGTACCTTTTTCAACTCACCCATTCAATTCATTAGTTATATTTCTTCCTACAATAAATGAAATAACTGAAATAATCAAAAATACGAAAAATAAAAACTCTGTTGGCTAATATAATACCATGGTAGAGGATATCAAAAACTTCAATCACAATATAGCAGAATTTATGACTATATTAATAAATAATATCATTATAATAGGTACATATAAATGGAAACTATCTAAATTAATTCCCATCTTTAAAAATGGAAATTATATGGATATAACAAATTACAGACCAATATCAATATTCTCAAATTTATCAAAAATTACAGAAACCTGCATTTTTATCACAATATATAATTTTATTGAAAAATATCAGTTAATAAATAAAAATCAATATGCATATCAAAAAAATAAGAGTACAACATTATTATTACAAAACTTAAATGAAATTATAAATAAAAACTTAAACAAAAGTAATTTCATTCTAATTATATACACTCGTGGACAAAAAAATTAGCGCACCAAGAAGGAGTCGTCAAAATGAAACGAAAATTTACATACGTAATGACTACTTTGATATAAGTAAATGATTAGAAAATCAAAGAAAAAGGATAATTTATTTCAGAGAAAAAGGCAAAAGAACGGAGGAGTTAATACTCCATTGAACCACCTCTAGCGCGAATGCACGATGCGATACGATCGGGCATTGAGTCATACAAGTTCTGTATGATGTCTTGAGACATTTCGTTCCATATTTGCTGTAACCTTGCCTCTAGTTCGTTCAAACTCGTGGGATGCCCAACTCGTCGTCCCAAATGATCCCAGATATGCTCGATTGGAGACAAATCTGGGGATCGGGCAGGCCAAGGAAGGGTAGTAACAGTGCGGAGACAGTCTTGTGACACCCTTGCCGTATGAGGCCGAGCATTGTCTTGTTGAAAAATGGCTCCTGGGAGCCGTTGCATGAGTGGCAACACATGTGGTTGCAGGATTTCATGAAAATACCGCTGGGCTGTCATGGTGCCACGGAACAATACAAGGGGTGACCGTGTATTGTAGGCAATGGCACCCCATACCATCACACCAGCTGTGGGAGCGGTGTGTCGCTGTACAGCAAAGGCAGGATTGAAGCGTTCACCACGGGCTCTCCACACACGAACACGATTGTCATCACTGCCGAGATTGAATCTGGATTCGTCGCTAAAGACGACCTGGTTCCATTCCGCTGCAGTCCAGTTTCCTCGTGCGCGGCAAAACTCCAAACGGAGGCGTCGATGGGTGGGCGTCAAGGGCAGCACACGTAATGGGCGCCGCGATACCAACTGTCCTTCAGCCAGGCGCCTTCGTATGGTTCGAGAAGACACAGCGGCCCCTAGTGAAGGTGCTACCTGTGCCTGGATGGCGGCCGATGAAGCAGTTGGCTGTACGCGTGCATTTCTGACTATGTGGCGGTCTTCTCGACGACTGGTCTGTCGAGGGCGTCCTGAGCCTGGTCTTCGTGTACATGACATCTCTCGGGTCCACTGGTCCCAACAACTCCTCACAACACATTCAGAGCGGCCTAATTGACGAGCTACTCGCCTATCTGACCACCCAGCTTCCATCATCCCGACGATTCTCCCTCTCTCAAACTGCGACAACTGCGTATACTGTCTTCGAACACGGCGTAATGGCATGTCTACCTCAGCTCTTCCTTTGTAAATGATTCAGCACACTCAAACAAGCTTTGGTTACCTGTGTAATACTCCACAGAGTACGATGTTCAACGCCCTCTACCGGCTATACGTAATGCGCAATCACGCTGCATTTCTAATCATTTGCATATCTCCCCGACATGTACCTTCATTGCAAGTTTCGTTACGATCCCGCAATTATTTCTTGGTGCGCTAATTTTTTTGTCCATGAGTATATATAGACATGAAAAAAGCTTTTGGTAGTCTCGATCACAACATATTACTACAAGAACTAAATAATATTGGTATAAGAGGCCCAATTCTTAAAATACTAAAGAACTATTTAAAAAAAATAAAATTCAAAATTAAAATACAAAATAAAACAAGTAAAATATATAATTTAAAAAAAGGCGTACCACAAGGATCTAACTTAGGCCCAATACTATTTCTAATATATATTGATACAATCTTCAAAAATTCAAAAAATTAAAATATTTTTGCTTATACAGATGACTTACTATTAGTAAACACAATCAAAAACTTTTTAATAGCACAAGAACAAATACAAAATGATTTTATAAGTATAATTAAATAGACACATGACTATAAATTAGCCATTAACAAAAACAAAACTAAATATACGATAATTAATTCAAAAAATAAAAAAATAAACTTTATACCAGAAATAAAATATGAATTCAACTGCATACACAAAAAACCAGAAGATATGAAAAACTGTAACTGCGAAAATATAGAAATAATAAATAATTATAAATATCTAGGTCTAAATATAAATAACAAATATACATGGCATACTCATATTAAAAAGACTAAATTACTTATCATATTTATTTTATCATATCAAAGACATCTTTCCAGTAGAAACAAAAATTATATTATACAAATCATATATTGACTCAATAATAAATTACGGTATTGATAACTGGATCTATTTAAATAAAAATGAAATGAAAAATATTAACAGAATTTAAAAAAAAATAATATATTTAATTTTTCATAACTTTAACAAACTGCAAATTGAACAACAAAATCTAATTTTAGTAAGTAATAAAATATTATTTCCTCAACAAAGAGTTATATATAATTTAATTATACAGAATTATTATAAAATATGTTATAAAATGCAAGAAGGTGATACACATGCAACAAGAAGAAATAGATTTTATACAAAACAAGTCTTTGATAATCCAAAAAATAACTTCGGACTAAGAATTAAAAACAGACTTATTAATAAAATATTTGATCAATTTTCAACAAAAATGAAAAAAATTGAAAAAATACCTATCTTAAAAAAAATAATATATAGAGATATAATATTTGGAAAAATCGTATGGGTCGACTAATTTAAAGAGACAAAAAAAACTAATATTAATAAAACAATAAAACTATTTTATAATTATTTACTTTACATTCATTATGTAGTACTATGATATCAGCTTCTACCTTTATCTTAAATCTTTTTGAAATATTATTATTGTTTTGTTTGTACACTTAATTGAATGTTATGTTAACATTAAATATATAGGACCATTTTTGTAAATAATACTATTATAACTCTCAGCACCTACAACACAGGCTTTAACCTAGTAGGACTGAATTGTAATATTTGATGACTGAATTAAAAAAAACAAAAAAACGCACGACCTTTGCGTTATTAGGACGACGCTATAACCAACTGAGCTAACAGGCCACCTACAACATTCAAGAAATCCTAAAACAGTCGCTTCCTATCTACTTTAAACAACGTGATATTAATTTTAGAGAAAATCAAGTAGCTATCAAAATCACAATTCTAAAGGATTACATAATCAATATCTCATAATGTCATAAGTTGAGAAATTGTGAAAAGATTTAAAATGGGGAGAAAAAAATTGAAGAATAAGAATGGCCCATGAAGGAACCGAATCCACGACCTTCGCGTTATTACCACGATGCTCTAACCAACTGAGCTAACAGAAGCCGTTTGCGGAGCATTGTGGGATATGTATCCATAGACAGACAGACAAACCGGGGATATAAGGCGTCTTTCAGAAGCCTAAAATTTAATTAAAAAGTGTATTTTTAGTTTTGCCTAAGAAAAAAAAAATAGGAATAAAGAAGCAGAAACATAAAAAAGGACAGAAAAAAAAGAAAAAGATAAAAGAAAAAAAAAAAGAAAAAGAAAAATTAAAAAACAAGTAAAAGAAAATATAGTCACAAGGAAAGAAACAGAGAAGAAGAAAAATAAAGAGGTATCAGGTAGCAGACCTGAACTTCGCATCTTCTGCTTAGAATCCGAGTGTTCTACTCAAGACGCCATCACTACAGTTCCTTTTTCAGTTGACACAGGAAGCTATTAAGCTAACATCGGAAAAACACTCAAAAAAGCAGAAACTGTCTCGAAAAAGGTGGTTGTTGGGCCCCAAACCCCGAATTTTTGAAGTACTTCATGAGTACTTTTCATCTCAAAAAATGGCAATGTAAAATTCCTCGTTATACAACACATGTCTTCTCTTGTAAGATGGAACAAGCATTAAAAAATTATTAGGAAACGAGTAGAGATCTACTACTCAACTGGCTTCCTTTCTTCTCGGTTGGAGGTTTTATACACTTCTAGGACGTCTGAGTAAGTTTCTAGGACATGTGGGAACTTGCTGAGTTCCTGGATAATTTCCTAAGACATATGCTTTAATTCAATTCCATTTTGATTATTTACAATCAAGAGTTTGCAATTTAGAGCTTCTTTTAAACAAATGGTTGTTTATATTATTTAACAAAATGTTGAATCTCATCGCAAGCAACAATAAAAGTATTTACATAATAAAATTCATAAAATGATGAGTCAAACATACAATCTTACTTTCTAGAAAGTAAGATTCGCCCAAGAGTTTCTAAGTATGTGTTCTCCAACAACTTTTCACTTGCAGTAAGAATCTTCTTGAAACTTCGGCAACAATTTTTGAAGACAAAAGATGGCTTAACTTTTATGTTTAGAATTTTTACTGTGGGTCCTTGTCAAATTAGCGAATGGAAGATAACGAAAATTCGAAAAATAAAGCATTATTAGAAACAATGTTATCTAGCATTGCATATTAATCTATTTATTAATCCACTAATGTGCACGCACTTTGAAAGATTAAATTAAATCATAACTTAAATAAGTAATGAGATTTAAATTACTTTTTTACATAAAACGGAAAGTTCCTAAAGTTTATATTTGATGGTATTTACAATAATTAAAAAGGTAAACAGGATTTATCGTTTTCAGGCCTTAAAAAAAAATAAAAGAATTCTTATATTGAAAAAAATAAAAGCAATCAAAAGGAGTATTTGGAAAATATTATGCTTTAGAAAACTTCATAGGCTGTATGTTTCATATTTGAATTTCAAAGTCACTATACAGTATTCGAAGAATTGCAAAGGCGATAGTTACTTAATAAATAAGCTAAACAGATTTGATAACCGGATTAAGTAACGGTAAACATAGTGTCTAGTAGTTTTCTAATACGTATTAAATCGTCGTTCTTCCATTTTCGACTGTTGTTCCTGGAGTTCGTTAGAGACTAAACTGTTCTCTCTTTTCCGCTGTCTCGTTATCTTCACCAGACAGTCATTTAGTATTTTTGCGTTGTAATTTTAGCTCTTCAAATTTCCCACGAGTATTAAACATTGGCCAGATGTCTTGTGGAGGAGTTTTCACATGAGAGATGTTGGCACCTCCAGCAATAATTGCCCCGGAAGCCTCGTCCATTACTTGCATTTTGCTAGGAGAACCATTTTAATATGAAGATTTAGATCCACTGATAATTTCATGCAACACAAAGCAAACATGAATTTTAAATGCAATTATCCTACAGGCGGCCTTCAAAGCTCCGACTCTGCACCTGAACTATCCTCACTGGGATAATGAGGAAAAATTAGTAACAAAACTTTTATTTGCTTTGGCTAAATTATTTTAAGCAGACATTGTGGGAACTCCATATGTTCTTTTGTTGATGTTTTCTCTTTATTTTGAACATTTATGACTTTCTTTTTCATTTCTCCTGACATTTACATTTATGTCTTTAAAAAAACATGTCTTTAGAATCTTGTTATTTTTAGAATAAGAGCTGGCGGACTCGTGTTTTATGGGATCTCTTAAGAAATTTTAGTTTTGCTCATATATATTAGTGATGTTGCTACAAACTAAATTTCATTACAATCGTTCCAGTGAAAGTTAAATAGTATTTTGTATACAAACAACTGGTCAAACTGAATTAAATACAGTCCGTCTGTGAACCATTGTTAGATAGCAGATAACGACTTTGCTGCAATCTTTCTATTGTATTATCGCAAAAATAAGTACTGCTATGAACTCATTGATACGGTGATCTATGAGCAAAAACCATGTATCAGTATTATTGTTAGGGGTATAACAATGGTAATATTTAGCATACTATAAGTTGTGTGAAAGAAACATTCCCAAAAACTCCGAACTAAGGAAAATGATGCTGGTAAATGTTTTTATGCCATACAATTAACAATAATATGAAAATCATAAGTTTTAAATGCAAGATTACAGATTATATTTTATATACACCTTATCATTTGGATATTCAACATATTTGTTCTTTGTTAACTTTCTTTTGAATTTTAGAAAATGTACAGTAAAATATGTTTCCTCATTAGAAAGCAAATTACTTATTTGTGATAATGGAATAGCAAAAAAATGAAATTAATTAGCATGTTCAATAAAACGAAGGTGCATTAAAACTAGAAATTAACAGATAATTTAAGGTGGAAAGTACTTTGTTTATTCAGTTCTAGTTAATTTCAGGTTCCTTCAGTTGTTTTTGTTTTTTTTTCTTCAGATTTTACTTCGGTTTATTACTTTAAAAATCTTTCTCTATTCCTTCAAACATGAGAAGAGTATTTTTATAATTTTTGCTTGAAATTATTCCTGAGCCATTTCTCTAAATTATAGCCTATGTTGCTCTGTTTATTCTGGTCAAGAAAAGATTTGAAGTTATATGCTTAATAAAAGTATGTAAACATGGGTTTGTAGGACTTTTTGCTCAGTAAATAATTAAATATCTAAAGAAAAAAAGGCGTAGCTACTATGAAATACAAAATGTAATTTAATATTAGTGTATGACTGCTCAATTTTTATTAGTTTTGAGCAATTTCAGAACCAAATTATTTGATAGTAGAACATTTAATATACTTTTGATATCGGCTTCTTTTTCTTCTATTATGTTTTCAGGAAATCTTTAGAAAATTCCAATTTACTAATACATTCATAAAAAATAAACGTGTTCCTCATCAATTAATTTGGAATCTCGCGTTTGTTTTAAATTTGTCTTTTTAGAACTATACAGTCGTTAACAGAAAAATTTGCGCATCAAGAAAAAAAAATCATTCTCTAAACTCGAAAATAAGTAAATATCTACGGCGAGGGTAGACATGCAAATGATTATTGTTTGGTTCGATTGCGCATGGCTGCTCAACCTACAACGGCGCTCCAATCGCAAGCCGTGGGGCTTATTTGGGACACGCAATGGAGTCCACATGCACTAGAAGGTGATCTAGCGAGGTCTGTGAGTGATCAACATGCCGCGAAGACGTCTTAGATGTCTGTACAAACAACTCACGGAGTTTGAGAGAGGCTCTACCATCGGGCTGCGAGATCCATTTAATCCGTTCTGACTCTACATTCAGATCATGCTGGGAGCAATTTGTTTTATTATTTATTTTATTAATTTATGGATGGGGTCTTTATTGGACATATTTTGTATTTATGGTTCGTAGTACGAAAAATTACCTTCATATTGTTTTTAGTCAATTCATTCCGATTTTTTCTGAGATGAGTCCGTAATACAGTAATACTATCTTTTTCATTTGATTATGGGTTGTTGTCGGATAATGTTGTCCTCACTTCATAGAATCTAGTTCACTTTTTATTCTTTGAATGAAGGAAGGTGGATATCCATTATGCAACAATATGCATATCGTATCAATATTCATAGTTGTTTTTCAACTATGCTATAATTAGGTGAGGCTTAGTTCTGTGGAACAAATTTCATTGTATCCAGAAACATGTTGCAATCAAGATTAAAATTTTACTTTTCTTTGGATTATTTTCCCGATTTGTGCTTAAAGTTGATTCAAATAAATAAGCTAGTGAATTACGATTTTTGAAGGTTTGTATTTTTCTTTTTAATCAACATCAGCATGTTTGTTGTCATGTTTAGAAATGTCTTGTTGTTTTTATTTAACAGAACTATTTATTTCCATTATTTCATATTGATGTCTCATTATTCCTTAAATAAAGCAATAGATGTTTAGAAATTTATGCAGTCTGATTCCTATTAGATAAATTTATATTTACGAACTACGTTTCCATGTAAAAGCGGAAATTATTTCAAATATTTTTTCATTTTGGAATTTGGAATTATTTTAAATAAACGATACTGAAATTGTATTAACTAAATCTTGACCCTGTCAATTATCTGAATGGTCAACTTTGGGGGGGAGGAGGAAATTTATGGAATCTTCTTTCTACAAATAATTAAAATAAAAGCTTCAGGAAATTCGCTTCAATACAGTAGCCTATATAAATTTGTTTTTTTTTTTTAAGATTTTTTAAAAATTTCTTTTAGTTCAAGATCATTAATTTTTTTTTTAGTCATTTAAATAAAACGGAATTTGAGTAAGAAATTTATTACCAATAAGGAGTAAAAAAAAAATGTACCACAACAGGCCACGCAGGTCCTGGGATGCACAAGAAATTTAGCTCTCTACGATTCTCGACCAATGGAACTAGTTGAGGTCGAATCCTAAGGTCGACGCCCGCCCGCCCGCCTTTAACCCTTGAGTAAGAAACCCGCTGTTTGACAGAGGGATGGGTGTATCATAGGTTCGTATAGAGGAGAAAAATCCCCGACCACCGGAAAAATCTTCGACCAACGCCGGAAATTGAATCAGGGTCCTCCAGTGGATTAAACCACTGGACCACTATAAAGGAGTAAGTAAACCTTAATTTAATGTGCTTAATTTGCTTGCACGTGTAAGTATACCAGCGTAGATTGTGTCAAAGGTGGCGATATATAAGCAAAGAAACAGAAGGAAATATTTTCGTACTCCTTTAGTGTGTGCTCTACCGGCTTTCGACCTCTACCACTGGTGGTGTTCTACAGCTTATGTGGGTTGAGCCTGTAGAGTACACGCTA
Source organism: Thereuonema tuberculata (assembly GCA_023159025.1). Taxonomy (NCBI): domain Eukaryota; kingdom Metazoa; phylum Arthropoda; class Chilopoda; order Scutigeromorpha; family Scutigeridae; genus Thereuonema; species Thereuonema tuberculata. Next base: position 55,282,755 of record JAFIDM010010028.1, on the reverse strand, counting down.
ACGTGACACCTGTCTTTCGTTGATATAAAATATCCATAAGACAAGTGGATCGAGGCTTACTTTTGTTATAATTCCTATAGTGCTTTCCTGAAAATTTAGTAAATGTGACTGAATCCTAAATCTGGGATGAAATTTAAAACTTAGAGGAATAGCAAATATTATTCTAATTTACGAATTATTTCTTTTGAGAAGTTATTTGATTACATTCAGCGTTGATTTTAACAATTTTTTTTTTAGCAATATCAACAAGGAAAAACTAAAAGAGAAGCTTCGTATGATCTGAATAGAAAATGTTATTGAAAGAAATAATTAAAGAAATAACTTACATTCAATGATTCTTGTTTGAATCCTTGAACTGAAAGGATAGAAATATGTCTACTGGAGTTGGGTAATAATTGAAAAGGTTCTTCATTTAAAATCCGATAGGACGAGAAAGATGGCGATGCTTTGCTTTGGCTTCTGAAAAAGCAGTTTCTTCTAATTGGTTGCAAGCAGCTTGCTACAACTTCATTGGCTGGAAGGAACGGATACATTGCCCCATCTCTGGCTTTGTCTGTCAAGGAGACAACACACCTTATTATGTGAAGTTGGACAGATGAACTGCCAAGGTAATCCAACAAGTCTTTTTGAGCTCACATTAACTGTAAAGGTTGATAGACAAGAAAATAACTAAAACAAATATTTGCTGATATACAACATTTTAAGCCTAATTGCAAATGTGTCCAATTCCGAGCAGTTTCCAAGATAGAATGTACAGTGTTCTGAAAGGCTGGCAATGTGTTCTTCCCTCCCACACTAAAGCATCACTGTCTGAAGTGCGAGTTGCAAACTGCATCGATGTAGATAGTGGAATTTTTAAAAATATATTATAAACTAACAGTCTTGCTACTTAAAAATAAATATTAGAAACACTAAGTAATATGTTTTCTTATTAATAATTTTGTTACTGAACATTGAAATTGCTCTAACACGGAAACAGTTCAGAATAAGGACACATGTTCATATAAACTTTATTTTTAGAATGACCGGTAGTCATCCAAGATCTCCATAATATTGACCTTTCCTCCCGGGACACCTGTATATTAGACCAATGAGTGATACTTCGTTGGATTCCCCTTGCCTTGGAGTTTGGGGAAAAAAAATCCGATTTTCAGTCAAGGACACATCTGGTTTTAGATTATTACTGGCCGGATGATAAATAGTGGTAATCGGACAAAATTGGGGTCTATTTAAACTCTGCAGAGATCCAATATGATATCCTCGATCCAATCTATTCACTTCAAGTTCAAAATGACCATTAGACAGGATGCTGCAAATTTTACGTGTCAGAAATAATGGTAATTTGGTTTACTATAATACTGAATGGATTTGTTTCCTTGTCGAAACACCTTTACCTTTCAAATGCACTCCCTTAAAGAGACTGTACTTACTGTGATTAATTTCTTCATATGCCCAACCCTGTATACATCAGTATTTTAGTTATGTGCACAGAATTATAGTTAAGACAACTGCATTTTTAGAAATGACAATGTTTGAATTAGAGTAATTTAATAGCTTGGTGTCACATTCTAGTTAAAATTCTAATTAAAATATACTGCTCCCAAAATTTAGGGGATATTGCGAAATGAATATAAGCACCCAAAAAACAGAGGCATTTGAGTTTATTTATTAAAGAACATCATCCGAAAAGCAAATGACACGGAAATGGAAGTTGTATGAATATTCAAATGTGATGCGAAACGATAATTTGCATGTTTGACCAAAACCCTGAATTAGGAGGCTGGCGCTGCTGGGTTATCTCCACTTTCCTGGATCAACAACGAGTGTCATCTGAAAATGCCCCTGCAACGTGATTTAACCGAATCTGAAGCATTGAGAGTCATAGGGCGTCTTAAGCTAGCCAAACAGAGATGACAGCGGTAGCAGCGGTTGGAACCTCCCAAAGCGCGATTAGCAGACTCTGGAATCGCTTCAGAGAGACTGGCACAGAACGAAGAAGACCAGGGCAGGGCCCACGTGCCATCACTGCACTAAATTCATTTCGCAATATCCCCTAAATTTTGTGAGCAGTGTAGTGAAAATTCTACTTTTTTATTTGTTTCTAAATTTTATAACCAAGCTGTGTTGTAAGAAGTAGATATTCAATCAAATCTGAAATTCAATAATCCCGTAGAAATAACTCTTCAAAATTTAAAATTCGAGAAACGTCTTTAGTTCCAGTTAAATTTTTATGAAGCTTTCAGGCAAAAGTAATTCCTAAACAAAAATATACTAAACAGAACTGTTATGTTAACTTAAATAGTGTAACAGTGGCACATCTCATTAAAATATTTTCATAACTCAAATGATGGCGAAATGCCTTTCGGTAGTGACTTGAATGGAGAAGTTCTTTCAGGGACTACAATTATTATTTTTTTTTTGGCTCCATTATTTAGTCTCAGTAAATAACTTTTCAAACTTTACGTGCGAATAATGCAATAATATGCAAAATACGACTAGTTTTTTCCTTAATCTTCATCACAGCGAAGATTGAGGAACGTGCCGATATTCATTAATAAAGAAAATGAGAAGGAAAAGGAGAATAAAAAAAAAGAACAAGTTTTGTTCTTTCATAATGAAAATATTAACGAGATTTTCGTTCGCTGACGTTATTACTCCTTTCTGCTCATTCGTTCATTAATTTCATCGTTATATGATGAGCTTTTCTTCCAGTTATTTTTTTATCGCCATTTTTTTCTCCGTTCCTTAGTTGTACTTCGAGCACTGATTTTTATATTAACTGGAACGTAGCACGTGCAAAATGAAACAAGGACTTCTCTCCCGAAGAAAAGCAGATTAGAAGTTGGTGATTTGATTTTCGTCTTCATTTTCACGACAGAAAATAATATCAAAGGAAAAACTCATCAACCAAAGTGCGAAGTTGCTGTTGTCCACAGAAAGTTAAACAAACAAAGATCGTCCTGATCAGCAATTTCTTGATTTCTTGTCTGCTTGAACTGCTGCTGTCAACTTAAAAGAGGGCTTCACAGTAATTGAAGGACAAGTTTTGAAGGCGTTTTTTACAAAAGGAACTAGATTCTTTTGAGTTTATTACAGTAAACTATACTACAGTACAGTACTGCATACTACAGTAAACTATATTACAGTATAATATTAAAATTTGTGGATTCGGTTTCACATTAATTACCAATCAATTGAATTAATTATTCCTGTGTAATTCTATACACAACATTAAAGTTATGTACAGTAAAAAACAAGGAGTACTGTGAAGCGGGGTAATCACAAAGGCTCTACCGGATTCTTTACAGCCGTGTAAAGTTGTGTGAAGGTTTATCTAAATATCTACAACTTTGATATTTCTAATCTCTGAAAGTAGTGTCGGATAGACTGATATATTGATGACAGACATATACCGTAGAATCCCACTACCTAGTAATAGAATAATAGTGGTTCTGTAATCCTTTAAAATCTACCAACTAAATTTCATCTGTGGTTTCCAAGTGTGAGTCGCGACCCTCTGGGGGTTCGTGATAAAGAGCCAAAGGAGGTCGCGAGAGGATTTACAAAATAAAGCAAAAAATGCCTTATTGTATTTTAGGAATATAAGCATAAAGAACGTTCAAGATAAAAAAGGAGAAAATGTTTCAGTAATTAAGTAGCCTAAAAAATATTGATGCGATAAATATATCTGTTTTTCAGAAACTAGCTTCTCAAATCTGGGCTCCGTATTCTTACCGAAGAAGCTGATATTATATTCCGAAAAATCTATTTTTAATGTGTTTTTCTTGCATCATCAAAAATATTTTTTTATGCAAATGGAAGGAGTGGGGGGGGGGTCGCAGGCTACTTGACTAATAGAAAAGGGGGCCGTGAATGGTTAGGTAATACTGCTCTAACTATATAGTTTCTAAGTTGAAAAGCAGCCACAAGCCAAAAAAGGAAATATATATAGAAATACTAAGCATGAAAGCAGTTCGAATAAAATATGCGTTACTCATCAAAAAAAGTCTGTATTCTATTTCCATGTAAGTGTAGTTCATCTATTTCTAAACGATGTGTTGCTGCAGTGGTTATTCAAAAAGCAAACAAATTTGGACTATCCACAGTTCGGTTAAAGTGGAAAAGGTAATTACCAGAAACCAAAAGAAAATGTCATTTATATTAATGAGATACCTGCTGTATTGGTGTCATGGAAATTAAGGTGAATTTTAATTAAGAATAGTTAATTAAATTAACAATCCAAGTCTGCAAAGTTATGAACGCTGTATGAAATACCAATTTTAAAACTAAAAACCGCTGTTAATTTATAGAAACTAAGCATTTCTCTTTAATTATATGGAGTCTCTATTTCTTTCCAAGATAAAACCAGATCCTCCATGTCTGTTTTTCTTCATGTTACCTCTAATAATCTCTAAAAAACGTACTCAATCTATTAATATGACAGATACAATACATCTTCAGGTAGCAATGGTAACAAATTAATGTTCCTCATAAAAATAAAATGTTGCTGATTAAATACTGAAACATTCTAATCGAGCTTCACCTGTTGATTCTCATGAGGGACATGTTCCCATTAAACGAATTCCAGAGGATTATGGAAATGTTCAAACAGTAATGGATTCTTTTGTTGTATTTAGGTTATTATAGTTTACATTACTCTTAGTTCTTAGTACGTAATTTATTCATGAAAATCACTTACTTCTACAACCTACGTCTATATATCCGATCTTTAGAATTGTTACAGAAATTTGTATTTTTCGTAGGATGTAAGACATTTTGAATTGCTACACTGGATGAATGTTACTTAACACCTTTCCATAAAAAAATTTGACTAAAACGTCTTTTATTTTTATTGAAAACTTGAATGTTTTTATTTTCAACATATATTTTAATCGAAAGTACTGTTCGGTTTTGTTTACGACAGCCTTCAACGCTTTTGCGCATGCGTCAGGTCTCCTTCGATTTCTTCAAAATAGGGGCAAGGAGAAACAAAAATGGGCTGTTTACTTTTTATAGTGTTAGTTTACTAGTAGCTGCATTCTATTTGCGCTTTTCGGGAAAGAATTATGGAAAGAATAAATACTATTGCAAAAATGCTCCACGTTATTTTTATCTTAAAAGCGAAAATGTCCAAAAGAATTTCTTAGGAAAGTACACATCTCAGCATATCATCCTTCTGCGGAGTAAAATCGTCCGGCAGTGGTACCTCTGCCTTTCATAAACGCACAATACTTATGAGGCAAGGTCTGAGTTGTCTTTATTTTTTCTTTTCAAGTCTTATTTTTCAGCTGTTTACTTATGCACTGTCTCTTTTGTTATTTTTTTCTCCTGCTGATTTTGATTTCGTATTTATTCTGGATTTTATTTGCTTATTTTTATTATTTTTTATAATTATATAATATGACATTCAATGTACTTATTTCTTTTTCTGAAATTAATGCAACTTTTAGATATCCGTTTAACTGCATACAATTTTAGATAATTTTGAGAAATTATTTATTCTGTAGAGTGTGTTGGTAAGTGTTGCATCCGAAAGCAATCTTGCATTTTTAAAAATTTAGATGGAGAGCCATCCGTTTTGTTAGTAAATCCCCTAAACCCAATCCGAATAAAAACCCTTTCTTTGTTTGGTTGAACGGCGAGAACCATCATAACCCTTCTCCTTTATTCCAAATTCCTGAGCAGCCTATATAATAAATGCAAGATCATCATCATCATCAGTGTTCTGTTGTAGACAGGTCCAATGGCAAGCAGCAAATAAGGTCAGCAATGTCTCTTCCTCCAAGTTGTTCTATTTCTTGCCTCCTCTTTCAGGCCTTGATATCCACTTGTAACCAATAGGTCATCCAGGATCATTTTTCTCTTTCTTCCTCTTGGTCTCTTTCCCTCAATCTTCCCCTCCAATACTTCCTTCATGAGATTTTCACCTCAGCACATGACCAATCCAGTTCTTTTTTCTTCTTCTAATGTTCTTTAATAAACTTCTCTCTTCCCCAATTTTTTCGAGAACTTTGTCATTAGTCACCTTGTCTGTCCATTTAATTTTCTCCAATCTCCTCCATAGCCATTTCAAATGCTTCTAGCATCCCAGCATTGATAAATAGCTTTTGATTGTGAAGCTTTTTGATTGTTTAGGGGATTTACTAATAAAACGGATGGCTCTCCATCTAAATTTTTTAAAATGCAAGATTGTCGCAAGATCATACTGCGACTTTAAAATAATTTTATTTAAAAATCTAGTGGGTAAAACGCCTATGTGTTGCCATTTACCGATAGATTCATTGTAACTCAGTTTATTTTAATAAGCTGCAACTTGGTAGCTTTAGACCATTACATGCAAGATTTTGATAGCAACAACATTTTTAGATATTATAGTTAAGATCAAAAACTGCCATTACACGATACCTCTGAAACTGCCATTATCTATATAGTGACAAATAACGTAGAAAAGCTGAAAACAATAAATGTTGACTGTCTCGTGTCTGGTTAACCCCTATTTTTTTCAATGTTACCAAATAGGTGAAAATTGTCATAACGATTAAATTTTTTGAATATATTTTGAAATGAAGATTTCAAAATTATACTCATTGTTACATTTCGATACGACATATTTATTACTTGGTGGTTTGGTTTTCTTTGATGGTTAATTTCTAAAAAAATTCAAGTAATGTTCAATAAATATTGAGTCTAAGGATTACGATAAATGTTGCATTGAGAAGTAAGATGACGTGCATATATTGAAATAGCGGAAATCGATTTATTGTCGCTTTTAATATAATATATGACAGATAATATGTTCTGAAAATGATAGCAGTAAATTAGAAAGTTTATTGTATTAAAAATTGATAAAATTAATTTAAGCATAAATTAATTTTATCAAATTAATAGAAATTTCAATCAATTATTAGTAATTCCTGAAAAAGTATAAAAAAGCAGTAAAACGTTGAAAAACAAAGAAAAAAAAACTAAAAGATATTTTTTTCCCCCGAGGGCCTGAAAAGGCCAGTTGTGAGCTATTAACCAAAGAATTGTTGCCCAGGGGATACCGTAGGAGTTTGTTACATGATACCCACAGGAACAGACGAAACACAGGAGAAGAAAGCCACATTCATGCCGACGCCGGGATTCGAACCCAGGTTCAGACGTATCATCCTCCTGGTAGGTCGACGTTGTGCCTGTACTGCACAGAAATAATGAATAACAAGGTTTCCATACATTAAAACGTCAACAAAAAAAATGATGGTGTAGTAATAATATTGCTATTCTGCATTTCAATAGAAAAAGCATAAAATTGATAATTTGTTCTTCATTAATCTTAGAGTGACAAGGAATTGCCTGAATCACCATTAAAAAAAATATTTTTTTCGTTATGCAGGTTTTCCGATTGTCCCACATATGACTTGTACTTAAATGAAAAAGCTTAAAATTAAAAAAAAAAAAAAAAAAAGTGCGATTAATTTGAATTATATTGAATTCTGCATAATGAATATGAAAAAAGTGTTAAAAGAGTAGCTAAGAAAAATTATAATAATAAAAAATTTTTGATTGCAATGTACACTGTATCTTTAAATGTACAATATAGTAATATACAATAGGAAACTACAGCTCTAGTAATGTAAGTAATTAGGTAAATAAGTAAGTAACTTACAAGTAATGTAAGTAAGTAGGTAAGTAAGTAA
>JAFIDM010010028.1:55240708-55253000 GCA_023159025.1 Thereuonema tuberculata | reverse complement strand
GCAGAAGTGTGTTCGTGTTCGAGTTATGGTTCTGCCTTTTTATCTTGCGACGCATCTTCTAGGCGGGGGTGTATTGGGCAGCAGGTGAACGCGTCTCTCGACTGGAATGAAATCCTCTTACTTACCTTTTAAATCTTCCCCTTCGACATTCAATGGACCCCGAGGAGTGCGTTAGAAGGCGAGGCTGCTCTTCGGAGACACACAGCTGATCCAAACAGAACGCAATTAGAACCCCAAATGGAGCGCCCGCAAATTTAAATTCTACCTTAACACCAGTGGGAATCTACGTCTCGGCTTCGATTGTGCGTGCTAATGAAAATTCAGAATTCACTTTGAATTCTGTTTAGGACTCATCTATATACAAATGGGCTTATGGCTGTCCAAGTATCTCAGTTATCATTCATACTTTGCATAAAAGATTGCAAGAGAAAGAAAACGTGAGAGCGAATAATGGAGAAGATGTTGTTTTGATACAGTAGCCACATAAATAAATAAAATATACAAATCCTTCATAGTGCTTTCGTGTCATGTAAATCTGAAGCATATTAGATAAAAACTAAAAAAAAAACAATATCTACATGTCTTTCTCTTCCAAAGACTAAGATAATACTGTTTTGTTTTTGTTTTTTAAACTATAAAAAAGTTCATGAAACAACCGGAAATCTAGTTTCCTTAAAAAATATTGCTTTTTTAACCCCTTAAGCCATCAAAATAATACACAGAAAAAAATCTCCATTATTTATAAATTGAGTTTGTTCATTTGACGTACTTGGATATTTCAAAAATGGTTCCCATTCTTCTCAGAATGAATTTGAAAACGAATATAAACGAATATGAATATTTATTCATATCTGAAAGGTAACATGCAAAAAGATATTTACTGAGGATGTAATGCTTACAAAAGTTAATGCTTATAGAATTGTTTTACTTCGTATATTAAGTATAAAAATATTGCACATTCAATGTACATTCGATGTATATTCATTCAATGTTGCAAAGCTATGATTATACACTATTTTAATAAATATTAACAAATTAAAGCATAAAGTTTTGGGTCTATCCGTTGCAGATCTACTTTTCAAATGAGAAAAAAATCTAAATAAATATCTAAAACATTATAATAATTATTATATTTACTAACTTTTTATGATGTATTGAATTAGATAATTATATTTATTTTTGTAGGTGTTTTTTTTTCTTTAATTCATTCACATTAATTTCTGTTAAAACTTAAAAAACAAAACAAATGTAATTCCTCTACTATTAATTATTAATTGCTAAAATTTTATTAAACTTTATTTCATCTTCTTTAAGTTATTGATTAATTAAACTTTTATTTGAAAGACCATAAGTCAGAATTCCCCTGTAAATAAATGAAACTTTTCTTTGATTAATTTTACATTTTTTTTAATTGGAAAATTAAAGTAGATTTTTTTTTTATCATGACTAAAAGCAAAAACAGCTTAAAACACACACACATTTTAAGGAAAGTAGATGTTAAGTTTTTACGAAATTATTATTTTATTTATACTTTTAATTATTTATTATTATTTTTTTATCATTTCAATTATTTTAATCGAAGTCTGAGTTTTATTGTACATATCTCTCGTTTTTCTCAATTTGTCAAAAAGCTAATAATTAACTTTTATCCATGAGATTCAGATGTTTTTTTGTTTTGTTTTTTGAGGGTTAAAGGTCTAACATATCTGAGAAAGATTTCTAAGGATCTCAAGACAATACACAAAATCTTTACAGGCATGGGGAAGAGAATTAAATTAGAAGTTAAAGATAGCTGTTTCTGCCGAAAAGAGGTCATCTTTTTTTAAAGCTCTCCACATCTTTAAGAATGGAGAGAGATTGGTAAATTATATCCATTTCTGATAAGAGGACGGCAGATGATCTCTGACTGAAGATTTCTGCTTTACAGATGAAAACAAACTTAAAAATTATCGTTTTTATTATCGTTATTACTCATACAGGGAAGGTCAAAAACGACTCATACTTTACTATCGTATTTTTGCACTAAAAGTTAAAGATTTCAAGGCAAACAATAGTGCTGATTTAGTATTGTATACTACATCATTTTTATATCGCAGATATAAAACAATTTAGATAATAATAACATGATTTTAACATAAGAATTTGTAAATTTACTCTTTAAACTTTTTCAACCTACTAATATTTGAAAATGGTAACGATGAACCAGATAAAATATTAAAAATTTAAATTATAAATAAGAAGCTCTTTTTATTTTTGACAAAACTAAAAAAAAAAAAAGTATTTTTTTGCTTTTATTTTCAAAACTTGTATTTTTTTTAATAGTAAAAATTTGAAACTAAAGTATACTTTAAGCTTTAGTTTCAGACAAGTAAGTAATATTCTACATGACAAGATGATAAGTTTTGTATTTTTCTTTTTTTTTTTTATGCTTCGGTGATTTTGTAATTCCAAGGAATCACTGCAGCCATCAATAAATAAATAAACTTTGAAACAGATTGACGATAAAGGGTTATTCCATTCCAAATCAGCCGATGGTTGATATTTTTTACACTTATTCCTACATTTATTGACAGTAAAAAATGATTTAAAAAAAAAAAATCCTACTCTATCGTTTTCTAGCTCATTTTCAAGATGGCCGACGCTCTTTTTTTGCAGATTCAAGAGTTTACAGAGATGTCAATGTCTCAATTACTAAACAAGCCAGACTTGGAACTAAAACCAAGCTCTTCTTCAAGAGATGACTACATTTTGTTGTATTAGCATGTTTTTTACATATTTTGACCTATAATTGCCCAAAATTAACTTCAAACTCTACTTTTTGCTTTTGAAATCAGAAAATATAAGACGGGGTTGAGTTTTATCAGTTATATTGACTGTAACAATATTCGCAAATACGAAGCTGATGTTTATGAGTGAAATTTTATTGGTTCAACCATACAGAATCAGTTTTACTAACTATATTAAAAATGGTCCTTTTCAGTTTTTACTGAAATTTGTCTAGAAGTTTTTATATGTTTAACATGTACGTAGTCAAATCAGCTAAACTGTTAAATAAATAATTTAAAATTGAAAAGAGTAGTTTTTATTTCAGTTAATGTATTCGCTAAGATTCTTAAACGGCATCCATATAAAGCATCAACACCCATTACACTGACTTTGAAACTGATATCTCAAAAGCATAAAATAAATAAAATAAAAAATATGCACCAAAGATTTGAAAACTGGAATTGTTCTTAAAATATAATAGATATGACGTACTTGTTTTCAAGATTCTAATTTGCAAGAAAGTAGAGAGAATGTAAGGTGGAAAACGTATTTTATTAAAAAAAATTTGTTTGCTTATGGCCAAATCACACCAGCATATTTTTTCATCATTGATTTGCTTCGTTGAAATGTCAGTGAAGTGTTCCTATCGTTGTGACCGTTCACACGATGGAAGACTATATGATGAAATAGTGCATATGATTGGCGGAGAGTTAAAACCAATCAGCGTCGAGCTCGATATTATGGCGAAAGATTCCCCAGTTACGAAAAGACGGTGTTTAATCTTTTTTTAGAGGTTAAAATCGTGTTTCGGCAACGCAATTTCGGTAGAATTTGAAATGATTTTAGCAAGCTGTCAATCTGTTCGAAACTAATTGTATATTGTATTCAAGCATCTCTACTATTTAAGCGAAAGCGAAGTGAAACAGCGGCAAATCATGACAGGCATCAGCGAGCGGTAACGAACTGAAGAAAAATGAAATCTCTCTTTAAAAAGTTGTCATCTGCAGATTGTAACGCATAAAATTAATTTATTTCAGTAAAAATATTGTTTATTTTCGAAAGATAATCTCCTCACTGTGATACTTAATTTATAAAAGCCTTCGATTCACTCGAAACGGTGGGAAAAATGGCGTCGGTTGACTTTTTCGTTCTGGAGTTAGTCTGTTCTGATTGGAGCTTTCACTAATTGCTATCGTTGAAAACTTCGATCGATTTAGAGCAGTTTCTAAATTTTTTCATGAGTGAAATCTATGATGAAAATGGTCAGAGAGGCAAATCACACGATCGAAGACCTCAAAGATAGGGTCAACGATTGAAAAGAATGATGAAAAATATGCTGGTGTGATTTGGGTATTAGTGTTTCTATATTTATTGTACTTATCATTATAAAACAAATATATAAAAGAAAAACAAAAGTTTCGTGAAGAAAACTACTCTGACCGAAAAGAAAATGTAGTTTTATTTGCAAAAAACGTCTAGAGATTTCAAGTGTACGAAATAAAATTGCAAGGCAGAAGTAAGCCCAAGTTTTCGTAACTTATGATTTCTTGGGCATTCAATGTTTAAGTGATACACATTCTTTTTTTCGTTATTCTGAATCTAAAGTTTTACTGTGAACTTACTAATCAAAAATTACGAATTTAATTTATTATTAACACCAAACAGGACCTCCTTTATTACAATAACAAAGAATCTTCGACGGAGATTGATTCTAAGAGAAGTAATGACAGCCATTCTTACAGCAAAATATCACCTCAACTGTGACGTTGACGCACCATCCTTGGATAGTGTTGGCTGGGCCCAGTTCTTCTCTCCAAACTTCAACAATTTATAGTGACACCCATAGATCTACATCATTCACTTCCACTGCTGTAATGTTCAATCATAACGTTCTTGATTCCATTATATGCATATTTCTGCTGACTTCGAAAGGGCAGATGATTGGAAACCCAAATTTTTCAAGTCACGCATGGGTGGACATGGGTGGACTTCGACCTTCTCTAAAATCAGACGTCAGTGGCAGGTACACTGGCCAACCTGTTCCTCATACACTTTTCCTCAGAATATCAACTCTGTCAAACTCTGCAAGTATGTCTTTCAGGTCACATTTGTGCCGTTTCCATATGGCAGATCCAAATGTCTTCTAGTTGCTAAAACCTTCGATATGGTTGCTTCTTTTGGTCATTTCTTTTGTTTTGATAATCATGGCAACTGTTGGCCTGCACACTGCTTTGAATTCTGACATTTTCCCTATTTTCACATAAAGAACTGCCGAATGTGGTCTGCTTAAGACTCATCAGGTCATCTTTATAGTGATTTAATAGTTGCCAGGAATAGTAACTATTAATAGTTATTAATAGTTTTTAGCTGTAAAAATAAATTGTAACTATTGAAAAGGAACACGATTATTGTATCTTGTATAATAGGGGTTAACAATACGTTACAAATTTTAAATTTCCCAAATTTCTTTGAATTAAAATAATAACATTTTAACATTTCAGAAAATACGTAGAGTAATTTGCACGTTTCAGAGATGCAAGTGATTCATTTTCTAATTTAGTTAGAGAAATAGTAACAATATATACTGATTACAATGACCCTGATAGTCCTTATAAATGAGCTATAATACTTTTATAGTCTCCCATGCTGCTAAACGTTAGCTATTAAAAACATGCCGTTGTCTTCAACCTTTCATTCAAACCTTTTTCTCAACTTTCATCAAATGGCCTTCAAAGAGTGGAAGAGAAAGTTGCAGAGTTTAGTTTTCTTTGGATGAACAGTGGCTAACGAATGTTGAAGTCTGCTATCTTCAAGTTAGGAAAGAGTAATGAAACTTCAAGAACATCTGTTGCACTTAAATGAATTTCTAACCCTAATCAATCAATCCTTAAGCCACTGATTAATAATAGAGGTATTGTGAGCACTTTTACTTTCCACGCAATAATTGAAAACAACCTCAGGCAACTTCAGTATTATGTTACCTTATCGTGATGTACTAACATTATATTGCCCTAACTCTTGAGATTAATTCAGCAATCAACTACTTTTAATTAATGAAATCTGTCTTAACGTAAATAATCAAATAAACTATTTTTTGTCAAAATGAGGTTAAAGAGGTGGTCGGTTCCCAATTTTATTTTTTGTTTAACTTCAATTTAAGTTGCGTATTTCGTTTTTTATAAGCAGAATTTAAATTTGTTCAAATTCTTACTTTTGTATACTTTTTGATTATGGAATAACAAATAAAAATCTTTAGTACTTTCTGTTTAAACGTTAAGTTACTATGGTGTAGTACGTAAATCATGAAAATAATCAGGTAATTCCTAGATGAAGAACTTAATTATACACTTGCAAAAAACAAAAAAAATCACCTCAAAGAAACTTCGCGTAATGAATATGTAAAGATAACGAAATGATTGCATTTTAATTATAATAGAGCTTTTTATTACAGAGCAACATAACGGTTATAAATAAATACTAAAAAATCCTCCACTGGTGTTGGTACAAACCGATGCAGCTACAGCATGGAGTCAAATAATAGTCTAATGTTACCAACGGCAGATTCTGTGAGATGATTTGAAATTGTTGGATTAGTTAAGTTAAATTCCGTGATGGTTGCAGCTGCCTTTCTAGCAAATTCTAAAACATGCTCGACTGACGAGAGGTCTGGGGATCTGATTGACCATGAAAGGGTATGAACCCCACCGAGATTTTGTTAAGAGGTTCAAGACTTTGAGGTTTGTCATTCTTAAGCTGATAAATAGCCTTGAAAGACGTAACAACTACCTGGAGAAATTTGCAGATTTACAGGTGGACAGTGAAAGTATCTTGCAACAAAACTACGGGAGATAGTGAACTGCCATAGGAGATGAATCCCCAGACTGTAACCAAAGATTGATGGCTGCCCGATCATTGCAATCGAAATGGAGTGATGACACGCCTCTTTCTTACACGGATACGGGAATCAACATCGCCAAGAGAGAAGCGGGTTCGTCGCTGAATACAGCTTATCCAATTGAACACCGTCCAGAATTTTCTCTTTTATATAGTACTGCCTAAGTTAGTGGTGAGTAGTAAACGTATACGAGAGACCGAGAATGAAGTACGGTTTTTGTCAATCATTGCAGATGTCCTTTGATACTACATGACTCGAGGAACTTATGTGCGTTTGGATGGAGGACAGAGACACCGTTGGTATCGTTGTGACTGCTCTAGTGATCGCATGATCCCCTCTGGCAAATACTTCCTGGGATAAAAAGATCCATCACAATGGTTATAAATGCCCACTTTGGGTTATGTATACCCAGTACTGCCAACATCCTTTCCTACCGCATCTTTTGACTACCGATCAAGATGGCAGCTGCACGTCTGCATGGCTACCAGGTTTCTTTTGAGCTTGTGATTCTACCTCTCTCAAACCCGCTCAGTTGATGACACTGCCATTTCTGCGGGTATAGCGTGAGATGCCTCCTTGGCGAAAAAAAATGTTGTTACTGACTTTACTGAATTTTACAATAATTAAAAAAAAAAAAAATTTAACAGTGGCTAAACTACAATAACTCATTGCATCTAAAATTTCCATTAAAAATTCGAGATTTAAACAATGATCTCCGGTGAAGTAGAAAGAGTACGAAATATGAAGGTCGTAAATTTAAGGAAACTTAATAAAACATCATTGTGTCATACAATTGGAATAATAGCTGAACTGAAACGTGATTTCAAATAGGATCAGAAAGAAGATTTTGAGATATCGATACAATGGTTGTTTTCTATTGGTTGTTGCTTTGAAATAATTTTTCATTTCTGATTAAAGTTTATTCAAGAGATTCATAACTTTTATGAGAAATCTTTGGAGTATCTCAGATTCCTAACTTAATGAATTGATTTGTTTTTGTAGAACTTTGCCGGCTTCTGTTAATTCGTTAATGCCCAAGTTAGTTCTTAATGGCAGCCATGATAAAGTGCCTGAAACTAAAACGATGCGAATGACGAAAAAGCTCCATCTGGGGAGGAAGTACGGCAATAAAAATCTCCGGAAAGAAGTAGCGCCATAGGCTAAAATCTTTGATTTTTCAGTCCTTTGGAGACTGGACGGAAAAAATAAATAAAATAAAAAAGAGGATAAAACGATTTTCTGCATTACTTCAGGGAAATTTTCCAATTACTTGAAATTAGATAACTTAGATGTGCTGATAATCATGATAAACTTAATGGGCATTATAAATTACAGGTTTTCTTTGAAAATAAGGTTTCAGGCAAAATATTCCTCACTTGAAATTCTTACTAATAAGAATCTATTGTAATAGTTTAATTTAAACTAATATTTTGTTTGACAATTATAATTGTCAGATGATAATTATAATTATCAGATGAAATAAAAGAAATAGAAAAAGTAAAGGGCATGTAGTAAACGCTAAGTAAATTTGTAGGCAGAAAATAATTCGTAATTGATTATAATGATAGTGTAAAGCCTCCGCACTTTACTAAAAAAAGTAAACTGAAATTACAATTAAAAATGCACCTTACTAGTTGCGTCCAGAGCTAATCCGAAGGGGAATGATTATAATGATTATAACCACAATTTCGTTGGTTATCTAAACAAGCAAACAACAGAGTTAAATTTCATCAAATTATTCCCATGTCAATTGAAATAAATTCAAACGCTGAATAGGACCAATCAAAAATTGAGAGTTTATTTTACAATATGTGTCAGTTAGTAAACAATAGAAGGTGTTGGGATCTGCTACCCATTGCAAATTATAATTTTCGTTTTGTGTTAAACTTTATAGTTGAAATTATTAATCTTTAATAATCTTTATTCCTGGAAGAGATAAAATCCAACATTAAAATTCCAAATTTAAAATTATAGGTTGTAATATGCGTTATTTGAAAATGGGCGTTCTCCATATATTGCAATAACTATATCAAATTCCAAACTAATCCCTATTGCAGATATACAATTAGCTCAATAACGGATAAATTCTCGTAAAAATAAGAACCGCCTCCAATTTTTCCATCAGAAATTGGAAAAGAATTTTATGAGTATCCGCTTCCAGTTGCACTCATCTCAGTAATTATCGAAAATTCCATTAAATGGCATTTTGCTGGTTGGATGAATAACTACTGTTGATCTGCCTCAGAGCAATTTTTTTTGTTTGAGATAACATTAAAGTATTATATTTGGTTTCGAAACAGCGTCAGCTGTATTAAATTGAAAGCATTTTATCTTAATAGTTAGACAGTGATAAAATTAAGCAGAAATTAAAATTAGACTTAAATATCTTATCTTTTTATTGTAACATGGAATTAGGAAACTTCATGAATTATAGTGTTACCACAAAGTGAAGTAATAAGATTTATCAATTCGTCGATTTATGGATAATTATTGCGATTAATTTATAGATAATAATTTGTACATTCTTTCAGTGGCGTTCACTAACGTAAAACTTGATATGTTCCACAGCTGGCTTGTTTTTCTGTAAAATCAAAATATAAGTAAGTCTATCAAATAAGTCTATACTAATAACCTTGGATTTCGTTGTATAAGGTAACTGCACCAAATAAGGCCCACCTAACGTTTAAAGGTTTTTCATATTTCTTCTGCAAGAGTGAAAATTCTGAAAACTGTCTTGAAAGGTAGTTTAAGGTGTACTGTTATGAAAAAGTGAATTTAGAATTAGTTGCATTTGAAATTCTTTCTGTAATAACAGCTTTGAAAATATAATTGAAGGGCCTTATTTGGAGCCCCTGTTCAAATATCATATTTTTCTACATTATTCTACTCATGACATACTTTAAAATGACATAAAACATGTCTATGTATGTTACGTTGCCAAAAAATGGGGACGATTTTTCAAATTAAGTTGAAATAGTAACGACAAAAGCTTTAGACGACTTTTACTGTTCAACTGAAACAAACATGGCGAAATAGTCCACTTCAACGGACCTAATTTTTGGTGTAGCCGCTAGAAGCCAGGACCTATTTGAAACCTAACTAATCTTGGTAAATTGTCAACGTTCTATTAATAGAACGAAGGATGGGCCTTATTTGGAACCGAGCCTTATTTGGACAACCTACCTTATAATAAACTAAAAATCTTTCTATTAGAAAAGAATAAAACTACTTTTATATTCTTTTCTCTTTGTCAGACCTTGGAGAGTCCAATTCAACCACTTCTCGTTTCTATTGAGTTGAGATTCCTGTTGCTACTTTTGTAAACAAATCCATTACTCTATTTTTAAAACAGTTTTTTTAATGATCTTTTATTGAATGAGAGATTGCCATTGAATGAAATATGGAAAGTAGTCATCCCCACTGAGTCCTTGACATCTTCAAAACTTGTTTTCAATATTTCCCTGCCATGGTAACTGCGGAGACCTGTGATTGGATGTGTCACACTAGGATGCAACTAATAAAAACTGTGGCAACGTTGAAGAAAATAAGGGAAACAAAATATTGAAGGAAAGAGATAGATTTGATTTATTTGCGAAACTTAAAGCAGTACTCAGTAGATTTTAGCTTATTTTATATTGCAGTAATATTTCGTTACATCAAGGAATATTATTTTTTATTACTTTGTAAAAATACATCACACCATAAAGTACATTTTACTGAAGTTGAAATGAATTTTAATATCTCAGTAAACGCAGGTTATACCCCCAAATACTCTTTAGTTCAGTTATATAGTTCAGTAATATTATAGCCATACGTAGCTCTTATATAGTTACTATTTAGTGAAATTGTAAATTCGATTAAAATATATCATAACACAGAATATTATGTAGTGAATTTGCGTATTAGGTTAAAATATAATGTAAAGTACTATTTAGTGATGTTATCTAATCGGTAAAATACCTATAGTTTGGTACTGAAGGAGGAGTGAGACATGATACTACATAGGTCCTTTTTTTGAGGGATTTCCTAACTCTGGGATGAGATATTATCTCGATATTTCGGCCCGGTGCATAAACAACATGAGTAAACCCGAGACTAAAGACGGAAGTTGTTAGTTGTGCGCTGACCTTGATGGGATTGATATTTATAAATCTCCCGAAGAAGGCCCGAAGCACCGGGCCAAAATATCGAGATAATATCTCATCCCGGAGTGAGGGAATCTCTCAAAAAAGGACCTATATGGTAAAATACCTGTTTAGAATTTCTTGTTTACACCTTCATAGAAAGGATATATCAAAAAAAAATTGCATACTTCATACAAATACATCCTACAAAAACATAAGGTTACATAATCAATTTAAATAACTCATTATGTAACGTATAAATTATATCATTCACTTGTAATTCACTTGAAAATGCAGTAAATAAAGTTGCTGCGAAACATGTTTTATCCAATATTAAATGATTTTTATTAACTCTATTATCTTATGAAGTTCTGTATTTAATATCAATAGATTTCTTTACATTATTATATTAAATTATTAACAATAAAGTAATATATAGACTAATCTCACTAATGATTCTATTGTTTTCTAAAGTAATGCAGAAAACCTTTAGAATAATAAGGATTCATTTTTTATTAGTTAACCACTTCTTCTGAACTCAACCGAATTCACTGTATTGATAATTGTTGAATGAAGTGGATCAATGGTTTGTTTATTTCATTCAATGTAACCAGTCTTCAATAGAACAGAATCTAAAAGCTTTAATTGGTCATCATTCAATAAATTTCAATATGTGTAGCCTATCCATTTTTGTTGATGAATAGGCCTACATAAAGTTTGCTGTCATGAGAAAGTTCTGTGATCATGGAATTTATGATAAAAGACTTAGGGGAAGGTGTTGTACCTTTGACCGATTGTACCTTTGACCACCCTTGATTGTGATGTCATCTATGAGCATACTTTAAAAGCTTTTCTGTTTAATGTGTAATATTCCCATTATTTGCGACTTTAAACCTTCAGTAGCAGTTAGATCTTTGACTTGCAAGGAGTGAAAAATGTTTTTGTAATTCCATCACCGAAAAGTAAGTATTTTGCAAGTGCATGTTTCTTTAATAACATTGTTTGTTTTCTTTTGATTATTATTTTAACAATAATGAGTAATACATCTATGCCTATAGATTCATTGTTAGGACTTTTAATGTGACTGGATTAACCAAAAAATTGTACCATGGCGTGAAACGTAAGTTCGACTGAAGTTGTACCTTTGACCACAGCAGGGTGTTGTTCCTCTGACCAGGTCAAAGGTACAACATTACTTAATAATATATAAATGTTTTTACTTACAGTCATTTTAGCATTATGTAAGATGGAAATTTACATATTTTTTGCCAAATTTTTATTTTTTTTACCAAATCTTATCCAAAGATAGTAAACAATCGATTGTTTGTCCACGACTTTGAGTCTGATGTTGAATATTCATCAGGGGAAAGTGTTTTCGATCTTTCAGACAAATGCCATGAGTTGGAGAAGGAATTACACTTTGAAAAAGAAGATTTAGTTAAAGAAAGTTATGTCCTTGTCAAGCTGACAAAAAAAAAAAAAAAACCAAGAAACTTTGTGGCCCAAA
>JAFIDM010010028.1:55230037-55240608 GCA_023159025.1 Thereuonema tuberculata | reverse complement strand
CCCTCTTTATTTCTCCTCACTCCTATTTTGATGAAATCGAAGGAGACCTGACGCGTGCGCAAAAGCGCTGAAGGTTCTCGTAAACGAAAACGAACAATACTTTTAATTTTTACAACACAAGATTATTTAACGTGCCATTTTATTAAATATTGTATATGCCTACAACATTGGCACTTGAATTAGTTACTTATTTAGGTAACTAATTTTACATACCTTTCAAGTGCTAATGTAGTAGGCATATACAATAACTTTTAATTTTTGTTTTGTTTACTGTAATGTTTTCTGTTGTGTTTACTAAATAACAATTAATCGTTTTTGTAAGTTAAACTGTAGTCTTTATTTATTTACCCTTGTTTAAACCAGGGTTTTAAAAATGGTCTTGGTAATTCGGCATATTTGATAATCTGGCATTGACAGATCCCGAGCATGCTGGATTATCAAGGTCCTACTGTATAAAGCAAATCAGTTATAAAGCAAATAAAGCAAAGCAGTTAAAAGCAGAGGATGCCAAAATAGGAAACTGTAATTAAATGAATAATAAACCAAAAAGACCAAAATTAAATAAAATAGATGAAAACAGAATGAAAAAGAATCAGAAAAAAAACAATAAAACAGTAAAAGCAAGCAGTAAAAAAAATTGTCTTACACTTGCTTTATCAAAAGATTTATACATTAATCATCTTATATTTAGTTTTCAAAAAGAGCATTTGAGCTGGTTTAATTCTGTTTTGACTCTGTATGATTCAATTGTCAACCAACAACTCATTTCTGTTATATATTAATTTCTTTGAGTCTAATGATGTAAATATCTCTTGAATAAGAGAAAAATTATTACTTTTCAAGGTTGAAATTTTCTTTGTATTTCAAATTATTTATCTTAAGTTAACTCACTAGTAGTTGCCTTCAACATTCTTCAGTGAAGAAAACCAATCATTATATATAAAAATTACGAAAGAAGGTTCGCAATTATTAAAATGGATTAATGATTATTTAAGTATCTAAGCTATATCTGTTCTTGAAAAACTAAACGGATGTAAAGTGTTCATGAATGAATCTGATAATAACAATGTGTTATTTTAAAATTATTAAATTTCGGATATTAGTAAACAAAAGTTCGCTTTTGCAGCCTGAGCCATCATAGATGGGAATCTGAGACGACATTTCATCCTGTTAGGAGACATCAGCCAGATTTATCCTCGATGATAGACTCAGAAAGGTGCGATAGATCCCTTTCCACCTCCATATCCCAGAAATGTAAACAACAATAGAAAAAATAATAATCAAAACAGTTTTAAATCCATGGCCTAACAACTGTCAAGTTCAAAAGGAATTAAACTAAAGGTCCATAACATTTCACGACTAGCTGAGCGTATCATCGAGGACAAATCTAATTAGTCCTGATAATGACGAAACGGCCATCCTAGATTCCCATCGATGATGGCTGAGGCTGCCAAAACAAGCTTTTGTGTACTATTGGCATTTTTTATTTGTTATAATTGATTTAATATTTTAAGTCTATTGTACGTAGAAAGAAAAATCGATCATTTCTTTAATAGCACTAAAATTTAATTCCAGTTGTAAGGTTTACTTAAGCAGTGGCTACGTATGTAATGTGTGTATGCGAAAGATTAGTTTAAATTTCTTGTAAAAACTTTTATCAATTGTGTTTCTGAGGGACTATTGATGGGATGGCAAATGACAACTACTCTCTCTTTTATTAAACATAAATTCTTCTAAAATAAAAATCCTCCACAAGACAATAGTTCAATAGCTTTACCAGCTATCTTTTTCAAGCACCAAGTAATATAAAATAAAATAAAATAAAATAAAACTAACAAAAGATAGCTGGTAAAGCTATTGAAATATTGTCTTGTGGAGCATTTTTATTTGAGAAGAATTTACGTTTAATAAAAGTTTGATTTATTCAAAAAGAGTTTGTTATATTCTCTCTTTTTCTGACAGTCAAAGGAAAAAGAAAATCTTCCACTCAATCTTTTAAAAAGGCGAATGGTGGAAATATGGTAATTACATTCTTCCTAATACAACGAAGCACGAGCTAAACAAACAAGAAATAATGAGAAATGTCTCCTCCCTTACAAGAAGCTTAGTTTAAGTTTTTATTAGTTCATTTTCAGTTAAGCTGTAATTTTGGAAGTTAGATTATTGACTCCTCTTAAATAGAAACTTCGTTTTATCTTTCTGTATCTAACATAAATGTTATGTAACGCGCTCGGAAAACTGATATGTTTCTTTTTCAAAACTGTTATTTCAGACACCCAATTCATTAAAAACGCGAAAGCAGCTGTAACTTCTACGATAGGCTATAAACTGTTTACAGTCACATGATTTTTCACATGAATTCTAGAACTTTCGTTATGTTTGTTCAAAATGACAATCTATTAAATGCATAAGATCTGATACGTTTTCGGTAAGCATAAATTCCTACTGACAATAAGTAGTTGATGTGATGTTCTGATCCTCTTCTAAAGGTTCATTTGTACAAGGTACAGCAAAACAAATTTTTGCAGGATTTTTCAGTGATGATTTTCAATTATTCTGTCTCTCAATTTCAGATTTATATCGGTCTGTTATATTGAAGAATTCCTGGTTGAGATATTGTCCCATTTACGATGAGATCTCAAAGGTGGTACCAAACTTTGGTTGGTACAAAATTGGTAATCTTTCTGTGTTCGAGCGAATTTGTCACGATCTGTTATAAATATATCATGCTTAACAAATCAATATCGAAAATCCTTGATTTATATGGCTAATTTTGAGGCTATTAATGTAATTCAAAATCATTTCACTGATTTATTTCGAAGTGGAGCAAAAGTGAATGAAATTAAAAAATTTCCTAATTTACTGTTGTTTCTTAAGTAATTTTTAAGTGTTAGATTACTTAGCGTGATTCAGTTCTAACAGTTCCACAAAGTTCCACATTTCAGAAAAACAGAATAAGTTTTCGAGATCTTATTATTGGCTTTCTTTCAGGATTAACAAGAAGAAAAAACACAGAAAAGGCGATGTGTGATTGTCACTTAGTACTTAAGGGATTAATGTGTCTTGAACACATGTCGATAAACGTCTCAAAGATGTCACATGTAGCAACAGCAACTGATATCTCGAAAGACCTTTAATAGATACTGTCTTTCATTTGCCATCAGGTGACATTTTGATCCAATCAGAAATAGGTGGTAAAAAAAGTTTCAGGTACGAAAACAACTTGTAATACACTCATTCTTTTGTCGTTCTTTTTTTTTTAACTTTTGGAAATATCTAAGGCAATTTCGATTTTCATTTCTGTCGACATCATCTACTAGTAAGTTATCGAAAATTATATTATAATAGTTATTTGAAAAAAAAAGTACATGATCTCTTTCATAGCAGCTAGGATTTTATTTTGTTTGATTACAATTACGCTATTTAACATTTATTTACCTACTGTTTCAGTAGTAGAAAAACTAGTTTATAGATATAATTATTTATTAGCAAGGAAATAGTTTATTTAATCCAGCAGCTTATTTGGAAATTCAACACCAGGTAAACTTTACAAACTAATATTTCAATGAATTTGCTTGAGTTGTTTTTGTTTTGTTTTATCTCTTTATTAGTAACTGTCGTAATGAAACATTTATCAAAGAGTAAACGAAAAGGAAGGAATAATTTATTTCTTTGGAGTGTAACTCAAAAAGTTATCGAAATAAATAAAGTTTACTTATAAAAGTAAGCTGGATGAACCTTAGGGCCCATTTGTAGCAGGATTCAGCGTGAAACACTTCTTGACCCCCTCGAAGGTCAGATTTGAATCCCGGTCCTTTGGACCGTAGTCAAGCACCCTGACCAATTGGCTATTGGGCCCACAAATTGTCAATATAGTAGAGTCCCGCTAATCCGGCCCCGCTAATCCGGACATCGGTTAATCCGGACGGGATTAAAAAAAAAGAGAATTTTTTGAAAGAGAAAAAACTCCCAGAAAAATTGTGTTGTTCATAGACAATGCGCCGTGCCACCCTCCAAATTGTGTTATGTGCATTTTAAGGCAAATTCCGTTTAATCCGGACTTTCGATGATCCGGTCAGGGTCCGGTCCCATTTAGTCCGGATTAACGTGACTCCACTGTACATTCGAATTTAATTATACAAAGAGATTGTGCTCTTTTTATATTACAAGGTTTGATCTTCTCTTGTCTATAACTTAAGTCAAGTTTCAAGAGTGTCCATCCAACGGTTCAAAAGTTCTCAGATCAAACGCATCTCACAATCTCACAGGTAGACTGACTGATTTGACGATTCTCATTTTCCAAGGAAGTAGGATAAAAATGACAGAAAAAGAGTTGCTTTTCAAAATCAGGTAGCTGCTTGTTTCAAACAGAATTAAAAAAATATACATGACTTCTGATAACTTCAATGTAATAATACTGGATTTCTTTTTGTTCTCAAACATATTTTCTTCATTAACCTTTGTAAATATGGTAACGTCTAGTCTTCCACGACGACCACCGTTCGTGACCAAAACAAAACTTTTAATTACTTGAAGAAAACTCATTAGACTGAGGTAAATGGAGAGCAATTACAGTTTCTTAATAAGAGATCCAATGACAATTTCAACCGAGACACGCGACCACATTCTGCCTGAGGAACAGAATAATTAATATTAGTTTGGCCACAGTCTAGAGCAAAGCAGGCACCTAAATCACGAACACATCTCAACAGAAATTTAAAATGTTGGCAATGGAAATATTACAAGCCTCAAAACATTCCCTTGTTCAGAGACTGATAGCGCAAGAAAAAAAGCAATTCTCAATCCCCAAAAGTTACACTGAGTGAGTAGAGTGTGACGAATTATTGTCAAATTCTTATATTTGAAGAATTAAAAAATTATATGTATTGATTTTTGTCTAAATGTAACATCAGTATTCTGCTTTTTTTTATTTTTGTTAGCGTTAACTAATTTGGTGAAAACTAATTTGGTATACTACAAAAAAAAAATTCCATGAAAAAGTAATTAATGTGTAAAGTTTAAGCTAGATTTCAATCTAAATTGAATTAACTAACAGCAATAAAACAGAAACTATCTAAAGTAGAATGGGCAGATCTGCCCCACCCCTGTATAGCGGTAAGATATATTACGTAAGGAAAGATCTCCATAAGTAGAACATTTTTTATTATTATGCCTAGTCTCAATTATTAGTCCGTTCGGACTTATATACGTCTAGATATGACTTATCTAGGTGACATCTTACTTCCCGGATGTATTAATTAATTATCTTTTAATATTTATTTTCAGTGACAGTTAATATTATTTTCATTTATTACATGTACTGTGGTGGTCAGAATTATAAGGACAACTGAAAATTTCACAGAAAAAATTTATTTCTGAAGTAAATAAAGTGAAATTTATACATAAAATGCTTTTTTATGCTAGAAATCATTGTAGAATGCAAAACATTGGAATTTGCAAAATATGAATGATTTGCCGTATTAAACAAAAAATGTCATTGTAAAAACTGGCCAAAATTATAAGGACAATCAATGTTTTTGGCCTAAAACATACTAATAATTAATAATCTCCCCCTTCTTCTCAATCACTTTCATCAGTCTTGACGTTATAGAGTTTGACAGTTCCTTAAGAACGTTTTTAGAAATGTTTTTCCAGGCTTTTTCGATGGAGGACATGAGTTCTTGCTTATTTTGATATTGAACACCATTTTTGTATACTTCGTGTGCCAGAATACCCCACAGGTTTTCCATTGGATTTAGATCTGGGCTTCTGGCCGGCCAATCAAGTAATTTCACGAAATTAGCATCAAACCATGCTTTCGAAGTTTGAGAAACATGTACTGAGGCATTGTCCTGCTGGAACAAAAAATCTCCACTTGTAATTGACGGTGCTTCTGATAAAAGATTATTGCCCAATATGTAAATATAACTCTCAGACTTCATTTTGCCCTGCACAAAAACTATTGCAGTGGTTCCGCCAGTTGCGAAACCTCTTCAGACCAGCCACTGAGCCACCTCTAAATCTATGGTTTGCGAAAATTTCTTTTTCTTTACGGAAATCATACCAGAAGTAGCGAAAACCATCTGGTCCATCCAAATTAAACTTTTTCTCATCAGAAAAGATAATATCATCGCACTTCTTTTTCCATAGTAATGCATTTTTTGACAAACTCCATCCTCAGTCTCTTAGGAACTTTTGTAAGAGGTGGTCGTGACCTAAGTTTTCCTAACGAACCTTTTTTCTTTTTGTAAAACATGTCGAACAGTTCGAACACTGCATCGTAAGTTTAATTCCCGTTTAATTTCCGTTGATGTTTGTTTTTTGGAGCAAGCTCGCCTTATTATCATTCTTTTCACACGCACAGAAACAGAAGATGGCCTACGTATACGTCTTTGCCGTCCATATTTTTCGGGATTTTTAAGAAAATTATAAATAACCGTTCTCGATCTATTCAGCTTTGTCGAAATTTGATGTACAGTAAGTCCTGAACTTTTAAAAGCAACCACTTTCCCTTTCTAAAACTCCGAAAGTTTCGTACCTAGTGGCATGACTGAAAAAATAGAATATGACGTTCGCAATCTCTTACTATGCATTTATATCGTCTGAGAGTGCCGTGTGCTGAACAAAAAACATGCAAATTTTGCTTTTTAGAACACACAAATAGCATTGTCCTTATAATTTTGTCCATATCACAGTGCTGTCTAAATCCAAAATACATTTTATGAATGTGAATTTCCCATATATTTCCATAAAAACTAATAAAAAATGCTGCATTTATCGTTGGTTTCCAGCCATAAAATTTGCATAATTTTCCAGCCAACTGTAACCAAGTTTGGCGATTTTTTCCCTTGTCCTTATAATTTTGACCACCACTGTAAATAATTATTATTTACTTGAAATAAATGATGATATTAATTATTAATTACATATAATACTTATTAAGAGTTTGATTGATTGATTGTGGTGAATGTGGGTGGCAGGGAAGCCAAGCACCCTCCCACCTGTAGCTGTTTGGCTTATTAATTAATAATTAATATTATCATTTATTTCAAGTAAATAATAAGTATTTACATGTAAAAAATGAAAATAATATTTACTGTTACTGAAACTAATTTTTAAAAGATAATTAATACATCCGGGAAGTAAGTTGTCAACTAGATAAGTCATATCTAGAATTATATAACTCCGAACGGACTAATAATTGAGACGAGTCGTAATAATAACATATGTTCAATTTAAGGAGATCTTTCTGTAGGTATATATCTTATCACTATACACGGTGGGGCAACTTCCCATACATTTTTGCCCATTGTTCTTTATTATTAAACATCTTAGTTATGCTCCCATTTGTTCCTCTATATTATTGGAAATGCATGCAAGTTGCAAGAAATACCAAATAGGGAAGAATTTTCCAAGAAATATCGCTGCCATTTGTAGTGAGGTTTTTTTTTTTTTGATGTAGAGGGAAACCACATCCCCCAAAAGATGATGAATTACAACGAATGTTGTGAATAGTATAAAACTGATCTCATAGATAAAAATTCCACATGTATTAAAACTTTTTTGACTTATATTTTTTATTTTATTTTTTGTAGTTTAATTGGTTTATACTGTACAATTATCAAATTATTATTTTCATTTTTTGATAACTCACAATCTCCATACATGAACTCAATTATTTGGTATAATCAAAATCTTCAAAATTATCTTAGAAATCGTGAATTTATTGTACTTCTTTTGGTACATCTCTCTTTCGGGGTTTTAGTCTTATGACTGGTTCGTCCCCATGATAATCGCTCTCCAAGTCTCTCGATCTTCGGTTCTTCTGTTCAGTACAGCATAGGATGCCTATCCAGCTTCTCTGCATCAGTCCAATAAGCGTATTTCTCGACTTTCCACGTGGTCTCTTTCCAGGGATGTTTCCTTCCACCATGTCGATCAGCATACTTCGTGACCCATTGCGTAGCCCTTTTGAACATATGAAATAAAACTCGCGACAAATAATGAATTCATTTAAAGATAAAATTATGATTAGAATGATAATTAACTGAACCGATATTTGATAAATAAATTATACCAGCAACAACTCTTCATCAAAGATTAATGTTATACATGAATGCTTTTTGTTATTATATTGAACATTAAATTCTATCGAATTATAGAACTAGAAGTTGACAACGACTTGGCTACATTTTATTGTGCGCGAGGCGAATGATGAAATCTCAACCATGTCGTATAATCCAATCAAAACAATAAGTTCTCATAATTTCGAATAAAACAAAAAAAAATCCAGCGGGTAAACATGGGATCCTTCATACAAAGGCTTCGCTTCGGAACCCTTGCATATATAACATTAAAAAGAAAACTTTATTTATTTAGCAAATTAATATTGAGATCGCAGAATATAGCCTACGACTTCCCAGCCCGTTGTGGCCTTCTCCGCTTAACTCAGGTGTATTGCGGATTGGTGCCACACACATCTTGCAAACGTAGAAATGTTTGTGAATAACTGATATATCGTTCGATAGAACTTTCAAATACCAACATTTTCTCAATATAATGTTCTCTTCCAACTTTTATACTTTTCATTTAAATTGAGAAAAAGTCAAAATTTTACCCTTTAAAAGGCGACATCTTGGAAACCATAATTTTTTTCCGAAAGATTTTTATAGCATTTTGTTTGTCTTAAAAAGATCTACATTTTATCCATTTGCATGACCAGTCTATCTCTTTTAGTTTGGTCACAAAATTGGAAAAACTTAAAGTTTTATGACAGACAGAATAACGTTTTTATTATATAAAATAATTGCACTATTTTATTACACATTTTCATTAGGGATAAGTGTAATAATTAGCAAATTAATTAATAAGAGTTTCCCGTTCATTTTTTTGTAAAACGCCTTCATTTAAAAGTCCTGCTAGTAGGAGTCAATGTTTACAGACAGACATACAGAAAGAATAGTCAATAATACATTCAGAAACTTTCTGAATACAGAATCGCAACTAAATTAAATAGCTTACAAAAGAGTTAGCGTAGAAGTCGGTCTAAGCGCTTTAATAGGGTTAAGCTTTTCAAATCCTTTTTGTCAACAGTGTCAGACTTTTCTCATTAAACTGAAGTGGTTTCCGCCACCATCGATTCCTGGATATTGTATTGCCTCAGCCAGGGACCCATTGGCAGACGTAGCGGGATTGATTTACCAACGTTCCTTCTGTAATTCGAACCGTAGCCTCAAGTTACCAGATGCTGCCCTGACATAGAGGGTTTCAATTAAATGCAAAATCAACCAACTCATTAAACCTGCAGCGTTTCCACTTAAAAAATTACAGATAACGTTACAAAATTAATTGTGAAGATTACGCTTCGATATCAGCTGCTCTCGAGCTTCGAAATAATAGGCATCAAATTAAAGGTAATTTAATCCCTTCGTAGCAACCAGCCATTAATAATAAATCGGAAGGAAATTAGCACTTCAAAAATATCTAGAACCGGAAAATAACAGGCACAAACATCAAAACCAGGATTTTCAAGGAATTAATATATTGTCATGGAAAGAGAATGATTTGGTGGTCGTTTGGATGTCGTAAAGATGGGGGAACGCAAAATAAAAATTCTTCTGTTCGTTTGATAAAGTGGACCGTTGGATGACTTGAGTAGATGCTAGTCTGCTGTTGAAAGTGTGGTTTGAACTCTGGCGGAGATCAGGATTTTTCTCATATTACTCTCCTAGGCTCACCCAGCTTTCTGTAAAAACGATAAGAACTAGGAATGAAAGGAATGGTCATTTAAAGTTATATTTTGTCATTAAGCCTACAAAAATTAACCCCTAAAAATTCATTTTAGATCTTAAAAAAATATCTTCTTAAAAGTCACATTTTTTACAGGAAATTCATTCTAGAAGGAGTAGTCAAATTTCGTTTCCAAAGCAACAAGAAAAAAATCATAAAGACAAATTAGAGAAAACAGCTGCTATTATTTATAAGTCTATATAACACACATGGCCAAACTTGTTTACAGTAGCCACATACAATAAATTTCAGATTTCCGTTATATAAGTGTGCACTTATATTTGAGACCTAGCACACTTAAAAAACACATTTTAAAAATTGTTCGTTACACGTTGCGGGTCATGTGTCATCTGACCCATGTGTCATCTAACGAAGGGATCCGAACCTGGACCTCGCAACATGTAATGAATAAATTTCAGATGTTTGAGAGCCTCAACACGTGAACAAACGTTGCAGATACGTTTTATTAACAATTGCTCTGTAATCCTTTCTGATCCTAATTTTTTTTTAATTCCTTTTTTAAATCATGCATTAAAATTGCATTTAAATTCTTAAATATATTTACTCACCTTGAACTTGCATTTTAATTCAGTGGATTCTCAGTTTATACTTGGCAAATAATTATAAAGGTTGAAAATTTTATTTAACTTTTATATTAATTGTGATTCAAAAAAGGAGCTTAGTCATGATATTTACGCACAGGATACGTTTAAGAGCCAGTGGGCCCGGTAGCCGAGTGGGTAAGGGCGCTTGGCTGCGGGTTGGAGGTGGCGGGTTCGGTT
>JAFIDM010010028.1:55215066-55227231 GCA_023159025.1 Thereuonema tuberculata | reverse complement strand
TTTCAATAAAATTGGAGTTGGGCCCCTCTTGGATTCCGGGATTCAATTTAGAAAAAGCAAAGTATTACAAAAAAACCAACTTTTTTTCCGAGATCTGTTGTGTTATTAGAATCGAATGTTGTATTATTATTCTAAAAAAGATGAAGAATAAGGTTGAAAGCTTTCATCAAAATCACTTTCGTAACAGTCCTCTGAAGAAGCGATGATAAGCAACTCCACTCGATTCTCTATGAGATGATCCCATTGCCAGTTTATGTCTTCTATCTGCAATTCTTGATTGTAAGCAGCTATCATCCAATTATCTGACGATACGTAGTGAACAGCAGCTTCAGTGACAATTTCAACGTCACTAGTTTAAAGGTTTTTTTGTACTTACGAAAAATTTCACTCACGGTGGCTCTGGCGACAAATAAATCAAACTCATCCATTTCCAAAACTGGCTACGGACGTAATCTTTTCTTCCCGAGAATGGAATGCTGCCGCCTTCATCCTTTGCTTTTCCCTTGTTGACAATTCTCTTCACCGTTATAATGGAAGGCATCTGTAGTAACAGCCATTTTTTTCTTAGTAATTCAGAAACATATTTTCCATCACCCTGCCTCTTAAAATAGGGGAAAACGTTCCAAAACATGGCTTAACTGCGCATGGCCTGTTCTTTCTTACTCATAGTAACTTATTCCTGTAACGTGGCCATATTAATCTCTTCAGATATGATTTCAAGGATGAACTAAGTGATTAGGAATTTACCATATAAGGTAGGTCTTTCCTTGCGAGAACTATATGTCAAGTTTTTCCCGAAGCTCCCTTACCTATTGGTCCGATATAAATCAAAATCAATAGAATCTTGTAATAATCAACAAACGAATACTCGTATTTGGACTTAAAATTGGATTCTGAAACTTTATGGATTCTAAGCTATTTTTTTACTAGTGCGTGTTAAAGATTTTACACGAAACTTGTAATATAAAGCAGATATAAGTTAATTAGAGGATGGAAATACTCTGAGCTTCGACCATAGAGTATGGTAATTTTTTAGTGAAAATTAAATTAAGAGAAATGATAGAAAGTAATATTTAGTCTACTTTTTTAGAAAAGTGAAGTCAAATCAGTTAGGGTGCACTTTCTTGTTTGTTTGTCTCCCTTTCCCCTAACTTTTGAACTGCTGAATGATTCTTTTTGAAACTTGGTTTGTACATTTAAGGACGACAAAAGTTCTAAAAAATTCCAATTAGCGCGAGAAAGCGACAGAAATTCCTATAGAAAAAATAAACAGAATCCAAACATTTTTTTTTTTTTTTAAAAAAAGTAAAATATATTAAAAATTACAGTTATACGACAGTTTCGACCAACTTAACGTTAGACATCATCGGCGACAAGATCTAATATTTTACTTTTTTAGAATTTTTTTTTATGTATTTCGGTTGTCTTATTTCATTTTATATCACAATTTTTACACACGTTAAAATTTAATTGAATTATAGAAGAATTGTGGGCACGGTAGCCGAGTATGGTATGGGCGATTGGCTGCGGATTGGAGGTAACGGGTTCGATTCCCGGCCTCTGCCGAGGCCGGGAATTTTTCCACGCTCTTTCTCCTCCAAATAGGTCCTAGGATCTATCCAGCCCTCTGTAGAATGGGTATCGGGTTTCTTTCCCGGGAATTAAAGGCGGACGAGCGTCGGACCTACCCCCTCGACCCGTCCCGTAGGTTGCGATCACTGGAGATTACCCTCCAGCGGCCTCACCGGCTGCCCAGGCTGGTTGTGGCAGAGCGCGGTCCTTTGAGCCGCATCGCGCTGTAATTTTTTTGTAGAAACATTAGAAACTTATGTATATCTTAAATATTGGATGTTAATTCTATTACGCAATCGATTAATCGGTTTGAGGCGATTAAAATTAAATCATTTACAAAATTTAATTCATTTTTTTTCAAAACTTTATTGAACATCCATTTGAAAATAAATGTTTTCATTTTTGTCCTTTTCACAACTGTAAATAAATGACGAAGAATGAAAAATAATTAAAAAAATTAAAGATATTTAGCGAAGTAGGCTTTAAGTTATTACACGAATTTCTTATTCAATTTGAAACTGCACCGATACACAGCAGTTATTCGTAGTATTCTGTTTTGATGAATTGCATTTCTGATGTAACTTGTATTCTACAAATCTCCTTTGTCTAATCACTATCAAGTCGAGTGGAAGGATGTCATAAACATCACGTTTATGAAATCAGTTAAATAAGCAACCGTAAATTAGGTAACAATAACGATCTTGCCTGATGGAAGTTCATATTCGGATTTAAGTTTAACATTTACATATCTTTATCCGTACTACAGCTAATGAGTTTAGCAATACAAAGTGCAATATGTAGTACGTAGATGACAAATCGGCGGAGGGCGGGGATTTTTCCATACTCCATTCTCCTCCAAACGGGTCCGAGGGTCTACCCATCCCTGTGTTGAATGGGTACCAGGCGTCGGGTGTCGAGTTGACCACCGACCTCAACTTAGTCCCGTTGGTCATGAAGGTGGGAGCTTTACCTCTCGCGACCCCAAGGGCCTGCATAGACCTATAGTGGGATACTTTAACTTAGATGACAGATGACACCTGGAATTTTAATCATTACTTCCCTTCTTTCTCAGAAGCCTAGAGAAATACTTTCACGCATTCTGGAAAAGAATGTGAATTATATGGTGCTATACAATTAATAAATGAATTACAATGTTACGTTGTATTTCTGCTAATTCTGTCTTTTGCTTCACTAGTCATTTATTAAAAGCATTTGTCTGTTAACTGTAAATAGTTTCATTTTAAATTTTTTAATCATTCCAGAAACTATTAGATCATCGTTAAATCCTTATTCCTATACTTCAAATATATAAGATTTCGTTTTAGATATCAGTAGAATGCAATTAAGTTTTAAATATACCTGAAACTGGAATCACTGCATTCATATATCTTTTATTACATTGGAATTATATATGATTAAATCCCCTTTAATATCAGTGTACAACCTATTTCTAATGAGCACTAAATTAATTTGATAATGATACAAAGTATTTAATCAATAAATAGTGGATATCGAAACGAGTATAATTATGTTGAAGGTCATTTTCATACCAATTATACAAATGTAAAGATAATTAAAAATAATTAATATAGCCGATATATTTTTAATATTAAGAATGTTTCTTTAGTAGCCTTAGTAACTCAATCATTACATTCAAAAATTAAAATAACTTCATTGGTGTGCCAATGTTCGAATACCGAATGAACAGTCTTCAAAATTATTGGGTTATTTTTTGTTTCTAGACCAGAGATCGGCCACCATTTTTTTATGAAGACTTTTTTATTTTCGAGATTTCAGTAGAATCTAAAATTTTGAGAGCTAAGACGTCCTCTTCCTCATTTCCAGTCAAATTAATAAAAACAAAATCAATGATTCAAATCAACCAGCCAAAAATACCAAAAAATTTATCGGCGTCTAACATGCACCCTAATTTAAAGAAGAAAGTTTGAATAAAAAAAAAATAAAAATAAATTAAAAATAGTAAACACGTTTAGCATGCAGATAGAATTTCAGCCCTAAATTTTAGGAACTAAAATTCGTGCTGTACGCCGATAAATACGATAATTAAAAATTAAAGCATCAACAGTTATCGTCAAAAAATAAATAAAAGTATTAATGTTGCAGACGTTTGATGTCTGATGGACCCGCACATCATCCTTCAAAGAATCACAAACTTCTCAAAGCGCCAGGGGTTGCAAATTTTAGCCCTAGACAATTTCAGGATAATCCGGAAATCATATTTTTTGGAGGGATTTTTTTTTATTAAGGGTTGCAGGGAAGTTGTTTTGTAAAATTTTGTAAAAAGCTCTAATCTTAGCGACAAGGCTGGTTATTTTGAGAGAAAAGAGCTCCATATTCGCTCCCAAATTTTTACTAATTTACTAAATGAGTTTAAAATAGTTTTAAATATTACGAATAAATTTCTACAAATCAAAGCTAAGAAACGAAATGATTCGTTACGTTTTTCATTTCAGACCAAAAAGTGATATCGTATCTTACGTTTTTTTATATAAGTTAAATCTAAATTTCGTTTAACGTTACGTTTATATTATAACGAAACAATTAAGCATGAAATAAAACAAAGTATTTTTTTATTTGTTTATTAAACATAATTTGCATAAAATATAAATATATAAAATGTACGTTAATACATTTTGTTGTTGTTTTTTTGTTTTTTTTTAGTAATGTTTGTAAAATAATTATTTGTCCCCCTCCCCCCAATAACGATAATGCTGTAACTTGCCTGTAAATAAGCGTATTTAAAGTTGATATGTAATCTCTAAACATGTAACAAAGTGTATTAACTTACTAAAATAAAGCCATTAATTAAAAGTAATATGGACCTGTCCAGAAACTATGTCACGCTAATTTCTTCAAATTTTACCAATCTTTTATTATTTACACATGATTTTACCAAATCTGTTGCCAAATTTAGTAATTCTTTTACAACTTCTATGCCATCATTACGATTAATATTAACATGTTTTGTGTTTCTTATAACCAAGCTTTCTATACTTTTCCTTGTTTTAACATCCTTTTCCATACATAACAATCTGACTTCATCACTAATGCTATTCCCCAATTCACAGCAATGTTCCGCTAATTCAGACTTATCACCATACTTTTTCTTAATATAATAAATATGCTCTAGAACCCTTTCCCTAATCGTTCGTTTACTTTCTCTAACATAAAAATTTCCAGAATTCAAACAATCTAATTTGTAAATTATACCCATATTACATATGTTCTCATCTTTATTTAATTTGTAACATAATATATTTTTAAATTATTAGTGTATACAAAAGTTAAATCAATGTCATATTTTTTGCAAATCCTTTTTCATTCAAAACTTCTTTTATTTAAATAAGGAACTATTCTTTCCTTATTATTTTTGTCTAAATCCTTAATTTGGAGTGTATCATTTTCTTTTAAGGTCTTACCTATGAAAGTTTCTCCATAATCATTTTTTCTTTAGTATGATTTTCATTACAATATCTGAGCTTGAGGGATCAATTCTATTAATATAGTTAACAACTATATTCCCTTTTATGTGCATACTACGTCCTGACCAAAAATTAACAATATGGTCACTTTGTGACTCTTTCCTGTAATGCCTTACAAATATTTTTTTTTAACCAAACAAATGAAAATCATACTAAAGAAGAATGAGTATGGAGAAATTTTCGTAAATAAGACCTTAAGAGGTCAATCACATTAGGATAGTTCACTGCTGAAGACGATTAAAGAGATTATTAACGTAATATTTCAACAAGACAATGATAAAAACCTGATTTTATGACTCAGTAGTAAGCCATTTTCACTGCAAATTGAGAAATAGTTATTGTCTGCTTTTTGGTCTATATCATTACTTGTCAAACTGATTTTGAGCTTCTTTTTTCTCTATCAGCTTAATTAAAAACTGAGGTTTATTTTTTTTTTTTAATTTTGTCTTATTAACGATTTTGGAAAGCCAGGTCTGCAACATCCGGATACAGAGGTTATTATTGTAAAGTAAAAAGTATTTTTTTTATGTGCTACAGTAGATCCTCGTGTTCGTCTTTAAAACAAATCTTTTGTGCTGCTTATTTGAGCAATTGTTTTTCTTACATTTGTTTCTTTCTGGGTCCTGTCACAAGACCTGGTTTCGCGAGGACAAGTGTCGACGTTCATTCGTTTCTTTCTTTCTTGACGAGTCTCGATCTAATGAAGCTGCAGTGAAAAGCTTTCTGCCGTTAAAGACTTTGATTTAAAGTTTCCATCTGACTTCACCCTAATAAGATTTACAATAACGACTGTGTCGCCACTTGGACGTCTCTTACAAGACTTTCTGCGACAAAGCGAATTGCGTTTACTACAGAAATGTTCCCTGAGACCTTCATTTTCTTTCCTGGGTCGTGGTTTCGTTGATTTCGTCTGTAATAAACATGATAGTAAATGTTGTTATACATTCTTTTTTAATTATTGCCTTTTATTTCATTCTGAATAGTTTTCTTCTTCGTCGATTTTCGCAAGCATTTCACTCACAAAAATCTGATACGTTGCTTACTAATGGTCCAACTTAATCCTTACGCACGCCTATTTTTGTCTCCATCTCTCCTAAATCCTTCGCTGAAACGGCACGACTGATTTCCTTGATATGTGGTAGGATTTCAAAATTTGAACTCTTTAAAAAATGTATGGAGTAAAGCAAAAAGGTAAAAAGCTAAACTAAGACTCAAGTTTATTACTTATCCGTTCTTTTGTATATTGTCAAGTTTCTTTTGTTTTATTCCTCGTTCTTGATTGTTTATTAGTAAGCTACTGTTTGTTTTTGATAATTGTTTTTACTTTTATTTTTTCACGTTCATACTCATGATTGTTTATTTCATGCCATTTCGTGTTCATGATTGTTTGTATTCAAATTTTGTTAGTTATTAAGAAGGAGAACGTTGTTTTCTCCTCTTATATTATATAATGTTTTCTGATGAAGGTTTTTGATAAAAAAAAAACAGAAATAAAGAAGTTATTTGATGAAGAAGTATATTTGTTTGCGTTTTTCTTTGACAGGATGCTTATCAAAGGTTTAATTGAACATACACTATAATTATTTTGGTTTTTGGCCTTCCCAGCTCTTAAAAACCACCCTACGCTAATGCTTCCAAGCTTATTCAGCCAACGCGGTTGATTCCTGAGCGTAAAGTTAGTATAAAACATAGAAATGGCAAAGAGAAGCATTAGTTAAGAAGTAATATTTGACGTTTCTCAGATCTTTGGAACGACACTACCATGAATCGACAAAAATGCAGAATGATTCTTTAGAGCTTAATTTGAAAAAATAATAAAAAATTCATTGCTCATCAGCTTTGAATGGTAATCATTGGTTCATTGATTCACTGGTAATCAACTACCATAAACGATTTTTCTCGTATGGGGAAAGGGGAATCATTTTAAATAGTTTATTAGATAAAAAGTGCTTTTTGATTCGATGATGTTACGAGTACATTCCACTAAACCTACTGTACAGATCCGAAGAATTGACACAAAGAAACAGGAGAGAGAGAAAGAGGACACACACAAGAAATGAAACGCCCTAAAATTTTGACCAGGATTCTTACATATTGCCCAAGTTAGTTATAGGCTAATTTGTTCATCTGTTGTCTGCATCTTTCATTACTCTTTCATTAATCTAATCTTTCATTAAACTGATTGTGGAATTATTTTCTGTCAAATCTTTTATTAGTAAGCTGGATCCTTCATACAAACCGTAAATTTAAAAATTTATCTATTAAAGTTTAAATTACAAATATTAAAATTTTAAAAGCTTCGTAGTGATTTCGTAGTGAATATAAAATTTTGCTTTGTAAAGTTATCAATAAGTAAAACTTTAATGAAAAGATAACTGCAGTTCAGTTCATGAAAGAAGAGCTTTTGATGACGTAATTTCCTTACAGATTGATGTTTCCAGGACATCACAGCGCCATCTATTGCTAAAATCCGTAACTGAATCTTACAAACATTATTTAAACATTCTGATTTTGTATTTTCTACAGTTACGAATACATAATAATAATTACATTTGAGATAATGAAAAACGTTCCACACTATTCCCCTTGCTTGGCTATACAAAGTTTGTTCTTTCTTGGTCACGCTTATGCGATCACAAAACGACGCCATCTTGGATTGACTTCTCGGAGTTCCAGAAAAAATCGATCGCTACGTAACGACCATACATGGCAAACTCTTTTTTTTTTTTGCAAAATACCATAAGTATTTCTAAAACTAAACAATAAAATTCAATTACAAAACATCAACAGATGCGAAGATGGAAATGTAAAGAAGTAGATTAAAAAAAACTGGAATAAACATTTCTTTTTAAATGAAAATCACTGAATTTCTTTTCAGTGCTCGGAGTTAATTATGCTATTAAATTTTCCAATAAGCCTCTGCAAAATAACGTGATTCATTTTGTGGAAATATGAATTCAAAAGAAACTAATGTTATACACTCAACTAACAAAAATTACTAAAATCTCAAATAACTGCTACTTTAATATCACTATATTTCATCTCTATTTGCGATGGACTTCTACACGTAACAAAAGAGGACAAGTAATTTATTCTTCTTCCTTCATTCTTCTTCACACATTCATTTGGATTACAAAAAGACCTAAACAATCATAATAACAACAATATATAATTATCATAACTTATCTAATGCAATATAGTATTAATAACAATTCGTCCAAATCATAATAACAACAATTTATACCAGTAAACATATCTAATAACAATTCTGAAACAATATAGACAATTTCATATCATCGTGATCCATAATAAATTTATTTCTTCACGAACTCTTTCATACAATCGAAAGAAATATTTCTTATTTTTAGGAATTTATCGTTATTTATACAATTTTTCCAATTAATTAAACGAGATTTAATTATTAATCTCTCTTTTTCGTTCGAAATTTTACAACTTATTTTTACTACGGGGTCCGATTGTG
Source organism: Thereuonema tuberculata (assembly GCA_023159025.1). Lineage (NCBI taxonomy): Eukaryota > Metazoa > Arthropoda > Chilopoda > Scutigeromorpha > Scutigeridae > Thereuonema > Thereuonema tuberculata. The sequence continues at coordinate 55,218,675 of JAFIDM010010028.1, read as the reverse complement.
TCCATTCCCTATGCAGAGGTCTGCCCAATCAGAAATTTTCTTATTATTATTCTTAAAAGCTCTAATCTGCGTAGCTAATCTTTCTTTCATGGTCCTACCTGTGCTGCCAAAATAGATACCACCACCATCTCTACAAGATAAACTATATACCACACCACTATTATTTTCCTTTACTGATCCTTTCTTTTTTTAATCAATTTATTACCTTTATAATGAACTATTCTACTATTATTTTCTTTGCAAATATCTTTAACATTTTCATTCAATTTAAAACCTAATTGTCATTTAATCATTTTATTACAGACATTGTCTTGTTTTTATTTTTTTACTTTTTTATCTCTAAAAAACTCTTTTATTGCATATTTTAAGTGGATAGTTCAGCTTGTGAGTTTTAGGCCTCGGTTCAAACACAGGTATCTCTATCATTTATTCTTCTTCTTGTATTGGTAATAATTAATTACTTTCTTTTCTTGAATTTTTTGAATTTCTAGTTGGGTTTCCTTACACAATTTTATGGCTGGGTCTTCTTTTATTTCTTCAAATTCGTGCGATGCTAACATATCTTTTGCTTTGTCACCGTAGTCTTCTGAATCTAAAACCACTAATTTATTACCTTCATCAGATTTCAGAATTTTTCTAGTTTTCTCTTTCATTAAGTTCTTTATTATTTTGTTCTCATACCAATACTAATATTCCGATATTCTTAATTGTTACGTAAATTCTCTAAAACTTGATAGAAAATCTCACTTTTCTCATTAACTTGACTTTTAATTTTTTCAATTTCTTTAAGCTAGTTATTTATACTCAATAAAACACATATATAATTGGAAATTGTTGGTGCTCTCATATATTGCTCATATATATTGTTTAATTTTTTTATTAAAAAAACATAATTTTTAAATGTAAACAAATTCAAATTATTATTCGTTTTCAATTTAATTTTTTTATTGCTTTGAAAGAAAAAGTCAATTATAAAGAATTACCGATATTTTATAAGTTCTAAAATCGAAAACATCTATTTCTTATATGTTCTACTATATTCTAATAGCAAAAGGGCGGGAAGTAGTAAGTGAGGTCTAACATTTTTTTTAACTAAAATTCTGTGTTTTGTTTTGTTATGGTGGAATATTAGATTATCTTTTCTTTTCTTTGTGCTGCAAACTATTCAGTGGAATTTGAATCATTTCAATACCGAACTTCCAAAAGCTAACTGAGACAATTGCGAAATATTTACGTGAGGATGTTAGATTTAAGTATGTATATAATGGCCTGAATGAATCTGCGAAATCTTAATATCCTTCAATGATTTCTGTTCTTTTTGTTTGTCCATCTGTTGGAACGGCTTATTCGTTTGCTTATTTATAGTTCAAGTTAGTGTGAGCACGAATAATTCGGTCTTCTCCTCCTCATAACTGTAGGAATAGTCCTACTGTATGATGAATACCTGAGAGACTTCTTAATTTTCATTAAACGCTATCATTTAATAACAAAATAACACTTTATCAGAATAGTACATTTGGGAAACAAGCTTTCAGAAAATTGCCAATTTCATTATAAGCCTTCTAATTCATAATTCTAAAGGTGAGAGCTCTTTTCGTACACCAGAGACATCTCCTCCAATGCAGAACTCCGTTATGATAGATGGATATGGTACCAAGGACCATTCTGTATTCTACTTCTTATTTCCCAATTGTCTTTCCCCTCGTCTTGCCGAGTGTGCAGTCGACCAACGCCGTTGGCCATCCATCATGTCTGCGTGGAGGTCTTCGTTCAGGCCATTGCTTTCATTTGGTTGGCCGTAGAATAGCGGATTAAAAGTTTAAGCCAGACGCTTTTAAAGCTTGTCACACCCCACAAATATATCGTTAACAAATGGCTGCATTCGTCTATTGCTTTTAATTCCGCCCATTTCGTGTCCGTTGTATACGAGTAGGACGAAAGGAAACAACAACAGGCAAGGAAGGCACCAAATTGTTTATTTATGGCTAGGAAGAATTTGTACGACCTTAGAATCTTTTAATTCGTGGCCAAAAAAAAAAAAACTAGTTTAATTTATAGCGGTTTGGCTTTAACTGCTTAACCAGAGCTCGAAAAGTTCTGTTCCGCGATAAATTCTATGAAAGAAGCCATAGATCAAATGGAATTCGTGAAGAAAAATCCATTTAATTTCTGCAGTGTTTGTATTCGGAGTTTGAAGAGCGATTTGTCATTTTAAAGATATGAAGTCATTCAAGAAAAGTTCGTGAATATTAAACAGTTTAAAAGATCTAACAAGTAAAACGGAGATTAAAAGATGAAAAATTCGATGTTCATTTTTTTCTTTCTCTATCATTAATCAAAAGTAGGAAATCATGCAGACGAAAATGGAAATAAAAATAAACAGTAGTTTTTTCTAAACTACTTAAAAATGAAAATGACTAACAAATAGCATTTACGAGAATTTTTTATTTACGAGTTCGAAAGCGAGCTCGAAAATTTATATATAATTTTATATATATATAAATAAATATATCCAGGCAGACGACTTAGCAACTGCATCTGAAATGTGCTGCCAATAAGGATCTGAAACGATTCTAATTCAATTCATGACATACAACGAAAATCTCCTATTAAATTCCATATTTATTCACGATATTTCGTTTCTTTCAGCAAGAAACTTCTTCGGGTTGATTGATGACAAGAAAATTTTCTTTCTTTTTCTTTTAAAATTCGTTATTAAACATTTAGAATTTTAGCAATAATAATACTTTTCTTATAACAATATATGGACTTAATGCGAAAATGTTCCATACTTTCTTTGTAGCTCTTTCTTCCTACAATATCTATTATAAAAAAATCTTCAACAGTTGATGCATTTATTTTCAAAAGAAAATTTTCGAGGAGAATATTTCGTCGTCTCTTTCTCAAGCCTATTTCCATAGCAATAAAGCCCATTGCACATGGATCCGAAAATCGGATGGTCGGATCCACGAATCGGACATATTCTTTTTCACATGGCCATGAAACTCTCTCTGACGTTGTCTATACGACATGTAACATCAAATCGTTCGTATAAGCGACGTGTCGTGGCCATGTGAAAGAGAAAACGTCCGATTCGTGGATCCGACCATCCGATTTTCGGATCCATGTGCAATGGGCTTAAGTTTGCGAAATTTTGAACAACAATATTTCTATATACTGTAAGTTAAGTCAGAAATAGCCGAACACTGTGTAGAAAAAGCAAACTATATTAACAATGAGGTAAAAATTTTATTAATTCAGATAGACACAAAAATAAGAAAAATAATTGAAAGCATGTGTATTCGAAACACAAGGGACAGGAATTTAAACAGGAATGAGGGAATTGAAGTTAGTAAATATTTCGTGAGATTAGCTAAAGAATTTATTGATAAACTATGTACAAATTGCAGTAATAAAGTTGTAATCAAAGAATTAGATTGATAAAAAAATTTAACCAATAGGAAGTTTTCAAATCCAGGTTATTTATTGTAATTATCAATAACTAAACATATTGTAGTAGACGATACCTCAAGTATTTTTTTCAAAAGTTGTCAATAATAGGAAGTTTGAAAAGTGTGTCATTATTTTGTTATTAACAAAAAGTGAATA
>JAFIDM010010028.1:55187303-55197443 GCA_023159025.1 Thereuonema tuberculata | reverse complement strand
GGTTCCCGGCCTCGGCGGAGGCCGGGAATTTTTCCACGCTTCTTTCTACTCCAAACGGGTCCTAGAGTCTACCCAGCCCTCTGTAGAATGGTACCGGGTTTCTTTCCCGGGAAGTTAAGGCGGGCGGGCGTCGGGCTGACCACCCGACCTCAATCTAGTCCCGTTGGTATCGAAACTCTGGAGCCTTACCTCCCGCGCTCCCGTGGGCCTACATGGCATGTTTATGGGATTGCCTAACTAAAAAAATACGTTAAAGAGCCGCATGTGGCCCGCGAGCCACGGTTTGGCTAACCTCTGCTGTATAAGCTCGATGTGAATTAGCTTGCGTTATTAATCTTTAATTACAAAGATTAAAGAATCTTATGCTGATATCTTAGAAACAATATTTTTTTGATTTTTGAGTTTGTGTGATTTTTTTTTATTATTATTGTAGCCACTTTCCAGATCTACACAGTAAGATAGAGAAAAATTTAAATCGAAAAATAGTTTCGGGACAAAAATAAAACGGTAGTAAAAGAAATGCTTGGAGGCTACCAAAACTGAGAAGTTAGAGAAATGAAATAGTTTAATGATGAACTAAAACAAGACTATAAACTTTTTAAGGATTATTGTGGCACTGAACTGGAAAGCCACATATTGGTAGTTTTGGGCCAATAGCTCCTTACGGTATACATACCAAAACTTAACAGAAATCTTCATTACTAGATTCTAAACCTTCTAGTAAAGCTATAGCTTTTAGGACAAAGTCTGTGAGTTAAATTTATCACAGATGGTGGATGACCAGCAGATAGGTATTCCATTTTTTCCTTATTTTTTTGTTATAGCTTCACTCACGATGAGGGAATTCCAATTCTAAATAAAATTTTGGGAAAAGCTTGGAATAAATCTAAAATATAGATTCAAAACATACTGAAATGAAAATGAATCTATTTAAATAATAATGGCGATTTAAAATAAAAGTATAGCAAAAAAAATTGCTTATAAAGAAGTCGTTCTGTAAAAGTCCTATAGAAAACGAAACTAGATATGAAGAATGTAAATAAAAGAAAACCAGGCAATATTAAATCTGGATTAGCAAAGGATGATTCAGGCAAAAAGCTGAATTATTAAAATTAATAACTCAGTTAAACGTATATTAAAACGGGAAAAATGAGTTTAATTAGGTTTGTTGACAGTAATTTTGAGATTATTACATTAAATGAAATACAAATTCAAATATGCCAATGCTCTGATAAGCAGTGTAATTAGAATAATACTTAAACAACACATCTTGAAAATACTTCTGAAAACATCCAGTAATTATTGTACTTACATAAAAGATAACAAATATGATATTTACAGACTTTTGAATAATAAATATTATTTAAAAGGTATTTTATGTAATACGAATTCTGTGGAAAGAGAAAATAATTTTCCTACCCTATTTCATCTGAAGAAGTCTTATCGCTAAGATAAGACGAAATATTATGATTAAATGGATGTTTCAGGAGTATTTTCAAGATGTGTTGTTTATTTATTGTGAAGTTTGAAAGTTTTAGGAATATTTAGTAGAATAATACAATCATTTGAATGTTATGGGCATTAAACATTCCTTACCCTCAGACAGAATTTGCAACCAAACAATATTGTGCCGAAAACTTCTTCATCTCCTTATTTTGATAAGGTTGAAGACCACCACAGAACTTTTTCCATATGAAAAAATCTCTAAAGCTATTACAGAAAATTCAAGAGAACACGAAAAATATGAGAAATAGTTGATTATTATTATACGTTACTTTTAACTCCCTAAAAGCAAAACAAATTCTGCATTTATAAATAAACTTGGAAATCTTTAAGTTTATTCTAAGTTCCTCAATTGAAAGGAAAAGTGATTGATTGAACAAAAATATTTTCTAAAAATAAGAAAGAATATTTTTCCAGATCACATCAAAGTCTAACGTATTCCTTTCAATATAACACTTAAAACTGATTTTTTTTTCGAAATAAAAGATTCTTGAACTAATTATTAATTAAGCAAAGTCAGTAATCAATGATATCTAATTCAATTATTTAAAAAAATATAAATTAATTTTTCGCATTTATTTAAGTTATAAATTTACCTAACATAGAATAAATATTTTTATATCTTATTATTTTTAATTTCCTTGTGGTAGCCACATTTCCTTCTTTGAAATTTTAGTTAATTTTTAATTTAAAGTTTTACTAAAAATTCTTTTTTAATTTAAAGTTTTACTGAAAATTCTTTTCTAATTGTCATTTACTTACCTTATTTTCTTGATGTTGCAGCAATTGCAGTAAGCTTTTATTAACAATATTTTCACATGATACTCCATCAATATTCACCAAACCCCACAGAAAATTCGAGCTGAGATAGAATTATATATGACAGGTTCTCTGAAACAGAGATGCCATGATTTAAGCCTGTTTGTTTGAATATCGTGGCGAGCTTAATATATTGAGGTTGGACCAACCAACCAAATCTATAATTCGATAAATTCTTAGCTCTACCAGCTATAGAACGAAAATGGATTCTCCTATACAAGAACCAATGATCTCAGGATGTTCCATAGAGATCTTAAGTTTTTAATCTCTAAAAAAAGACGGTTCATTCTTCCTTTGTCATTGAAAATCGGAACATGAAAATACAGAAGAAACCACATTGAAAACACATTCCAGTTTTGCTTTATTTATTGCAATCTGCCAATATAAAGATAGTGAGTCCCTTGTTGTCTGCGAACCTTTGTAAACAGCTCCGCAAGCGTTGTTGGGCTTCTTTGCGCTAACTCAAAGTTTACAGCCAATCGCCAATAATACAGGTCTGATAATATATTTTTCTGCTTTCTACTTGCCGATGGGACAGATCAGTAATTCTTTATTTTATTATGATGACGGGTCAGAGAAACTTCAATTGTTGGGTGCATGGAATTTTTTGACAATTCAGTCGTAAGAAAATTACTAATTTTGAAATAGTCTACGATGCCTAAAGAAAAATATGCGAGAATTGTCCTGCTTAAGCAATGGGTTGAAGAAGAAACAACCTTAACTGATGGGATGGTTGTCATTTGTCAAGTTTGCAACAAAAATGTAAGTACCGTTTTACTTGTTATTTAAACTAAGTTATTAAAGTTTAATTTCAAACTGTATCAATATTCCTCTGCGATCTTTAATTGAATCACTGGTTTCAAAAACAGGGTAAGTCAAAATTCTCCATTTTCCAAAAAACAGAAAAAAAAATTTTTAATGAAAAACTATTGGCTTGTAGGCTACAGTTTTTTTTGTTTTTGTATTTATTTAACCAACTCTTGAATCAAAATGCAACAACGGATAATTGTTTAACTTTTAGATATTTTTCTAAAAATAAATTGTTTGCTGACTTAGCCTCTTTTTGCAACTGACTGTAAATATCGAGTAAAAGAATTCATGTTTGCGAAGAAAAACCGAAAGATTAACCTTTATTACCTTCATATACTGAATAATAGTGGATAGGACAGATGAAACAACACTCAGCTATCTTCTAGTACTATCTTCTTCACATATCTTTTACACTATTTGTATTTTTTTGTAAAACTTGTTTGCTCGACTTTTGTGCACAATATGTTCAGCAGTAACTTTCTTTTTTTCTTCGGCTGTTTTAGCACATTTTAATTTAACTGAAAATTTTTCGCACATCGAACATACGTCCACCTGTGGACTGCCGAAACGTAAATCAAAATTTTGTGTAAGTTGCAAAAACCAGGCAAGTTAGTTGTTTCTTGCAACTGATACTATATGGAGATGGTCTCTAGTATAGTGGTGGCTGATCTGTCTTAGCTGGTTTTTGCACAGTAAATGCGGACCCAAATGAACACAGTAGATCCATTGAAAGCGAAAAATTAAAAAAAAACTGACAACCTGTTTTTGCAACTACTGATTCAATAACACTAGCCTGCGAAAAAAAAAAAATTTTCTCCGGCAAAAGGTTGAAGAGCTGATTTACCCTAATTTAGGTGTGCTGAGTTCAAATACGTAAACCGTTTTTGCCTATCACGTACAGTTTTTTTGCTATTTGAAATCCAAATTTTACACATTGCTGTAATTTCGATAGAAAACACCATAATAGAGAATATGTGTAATTTTAATGGGACATGATCAAATTGCAACGAATATACAAAAAATAACATGTTCATTGCTAGAATGTATGAATCTCAGTTCAAGAACACTATTGTTTGCTGCACTTTGATGTGAATGAACGCTGTGTTGATTTGTGTTTGTGTTCCTCAGTAGTGACAGAGGTACCGAAAGCAGGGACTACTTCTATCAAAACTCTTCACGTACTGCTTCATAATTCCCAATTTAATTGTAAAGGAGGCAATAACACACTTTGAGGATCAATTAATGGACGATTTACAATGTTTTTTTCTCCAGACACGAACTGTTTCCTCTTGGGCCACTCAGACACTAACCAGTGACGATCCCTGTCCCGAGAGTCCCACTCACACAGAAAACACGGAACTTTGTATATCCTCCTTGCTGCCCTAATATGATACCGCACACTTTTAAATCACAGCACAGTAACCATTTGTGTTCGTTGTAGTTCAGTTTCTGCAACACTGTAGATAAATTGTGATAGTTTTCACGAAGAGATGTTGAATGGGCGACTGGCACTGAAGCAAGTTTATTTCCATTGTGCAGAAGAACACCTTTGAGACTTCTTTTACTGGCATCAATAAATAGACGCCAGTCCTTTGCTTGGTAAATAGTTCCAAGACGACGAATTAAGCCAGGATATCACAGCAAATTCGTGAACAAAAAACTGCCGGAATTCTTTCTCCCGATTTCTGTAACAATATGAATTTGTCCCAGGAAGTAAAAGATTTTTCTCTTTAAATCTTGATCCTAAAAGTTCTCTCTTTTCTTTTGTGAGGCCTAGGTCACGCACCAAATCATTTTGTCACACTGATTTTAAAGATGTGGAGTTTTATCCTCAACATCCGGTAGAAAGATATCATCATCACCATCCTCCGCACTTGAAGATGACGAAGACACACTCTCTGGTAACTGTTTTGGTGGTTTTGGGACAGGAATATCGGGTCCATGTGGTACGGGGGTTATGTCAGATGGAAGGCAGGGATACACAATGTGCTTTTTGTTTTTCATATTGAATCCGGACACTTTACATACACAAAAATAACAGTCGTCAAAGTGATTTGTTTGTTCCCGCCAAACCATTGGGATTCCGAATGGCATTGATGGCAACAACCCTTTGTACAATTGCCGCAGGTTTTCTACACACGTTTTACACACAATGTGGGGTGCGAAATTCTTGTCCTGATCACCTACCTTCATGTTAAAATATCCCAAGTACAGGCTTTTTATAAATGGTGTTATATTTCGCTTCTGGCCTTTACTTGTATATTAGTCATATATATAACAGAAAGAGTTAGGATTGTTCACACATTTTCGCCTCCCAACATCTCTGCCACTTGCCATTTTAACACAAACTACCTCACTTATTCACTCAATCGACTTCAAGTGCACGTTGAAACATATAGACAAAGGCATGCCACACGTTCTCAGACTCTCCTCTCAGACTACGGAGGAACACGATCTTCGCGGTTTTACCTTGTCTGACACTGCGCATGCGCGAACTACAACTGTTCTATTTGTTGTTCCGGTAATCCTGTATGATTACCTACTTCCCTCCAAAACACAGCTCATACAATATTTTCTCTCAGACATGTCCGTACCTGCATTCCATACAATCAAGCCAAACCTCATTTACAATAACGAAGCTCAATTAGCATACACATGAAACGGATTTATGACAAATCTGTATGTGATACGAAACAACTGGTATTTTTTTTTACATAAGGACACTAAATGTAAAGTATATCACATACAATTACTTTTGCCGGAAAATCTTCGCAGGCCAGTGTAATTATTATTATTAATATTATTATTATTATTATACCAGTTATAAGATACACTGCTGGTATCATCAACTGGACTCAAGCTGAATTGGACCTTTTGGACAGAAAAACAAGAAAATTAATGACAATTCATCATTCGTTGCATCCGCGCAGTGACATTGATAGATTATACCTACCCCGTCAAACTGGAGGTAGAGGATTACTGCAAGTTAAACAAACAGTAGAAGAAGAAAAACATGCACTGGCAGATTATGTACAAAGCAGTCAAGAACAAATGCTTATTGCAGTTACAAAACAAAATTTACTAAAAGTAAATAAAACAAAACAAGATTATCGACAAAATGCAATTAAAACAAGGATAGAAAGCTGGCAAGATAAAAAATTACATGGCCAATTTCTTAAAAACATCAAAGGAAAAGTAGATATGGATAAGACCTGGTATTGGCTTACGAATGGAACATTAAAAAAAGAAACAGAGGGCTTAATTCTAGCTGCTCAAGGTTGTTGTTATTATTATTTTTAAATAAATATTTTTAACTAGCCGGGTACCGTCGCTTCGCTCCGGAACCCTTGCGTATATAGCATTAAAAAAAAAAAAAACTTTATTTATTTAGCAAATTAATATTGAGATCGGAGAATATACGACTTTCCAGCCCGTTGTGCTCTTCTCCACTTAACTCAGGTGTATTGTGGGTTGGCGCCACAACACCTGGGGTTGCCGCCATACACTTTCATCGTCAGATTATTCCCTATCCCGAATTTCGAAAAATCCGGTCTTATTCCTTGTCTACATCATAAAGGAAACCTCTGTGCAAAATTTCAGCTTTCTAGATCCAAGGGTTTGGGGTGAGCGTTGATGAGTCAGTGAGTGAGTGAGTCAGGACGTTTCTTTTTATATATGTAGATTTTCATGAATTTTGTTTTGTTAACATAATTGATTAGTGCTTTATAGATTATATTTGGATGTGTTATTTTCTCATTTTCAACTGTTATCCGATTTGTTCTTTAAATCTGATTCCTGGTGTTTTGATATCATGTTTATTTATGAAAACATGATCTATATTTGTTTTCGTATTTCCATGATTTGTACAGTTTCTTGTTGTTCTGTAAAGACGATTTTTGAAACCATTATTGCACATAAGTTTTACGTATTTCTGTACTACATTGTTTTTATTCATTTTGAAAATATCTATATTTACGTCGCCAATCAGTATAGTTGGACAGTTGTTTAATATATTTTCATTTTTTATGAATAGATTCTCTATTTCAGTAACATTTTAGTAATTTGTAATTTAGCATTTTGCTTACAGAATGACAGACAGAATAACGTTTTATAATATACGTTTTTACAATATATAATAATAATAGCCGGGTACCGTCGCTTCGCTCCGGAACCCTTGCATATATAGCATTCAAAAAAAAAACTTTATTTATTTAGCAAATTAATGTTGCGATCGTCGGAGAATATATAACTTCCCAGCCCGTTGTGGCTTCTCCGAATATCTCGGATGTATTGCGAGTCGGCGTCACACACCGAAAATTCACATTTTTGCATGTATCTTGCAAACGCTGAAGGGTTTGTGAATAAGTGATATATCGTTCGATAGAACTTTCAAATACCAACATTTTCTCAATATAATGTTCTCTTCCATCTTTTATACTTTTCGTTTACATTGAGAAAAAGTCAAAATTTGACCCTTTAAAAGGCGCCATCTTGGAAACCAAAAACTTTTTTCGAAAGATTTTTGTAGCATTTTGTTTGTCTTAAAAAGATCTACATTTTATCCATTTACATGACCACTCTGTGTCTTATAGTTTGGTCACAAAATTGGAAAAACGTAAAGTCTTATGACAGACAAAATAACGCTTTTATAATATATAATTTTTGTTATTGTTATTCTAGATGCCCTTTGAAAAAACGATTTCAAATAAGGCAACGTCTTCAGATGTCAATGCACCAGAGAAATGCATCCAAGACCGTTTCAAATAAACAATAGACTTTAGAAATGATTCCCTCAAAGAAAGAAGGTAAAACCCAAGAGGATGCCTTTACAAAGGATTTGAACAAAGTCCTGGTCTCATGCAACATAGAGCTGAAAAAATTAAATAAAAGTATTGCAAGAGGAAGATTGCTGACGAATCTACTCTAAGGAAAAGTTATCTAAACGCTTTTTATTTAGAGGTTTTGGAGAGAATTAGAGTGGATATCGGAGATTCCTTCATTTTGATTATCCATCGATGAACTACCGACTCATGTGGAAGATATATTTGCAATGTTATTGTGGAAAAATTAGATGAATTTGAACCAGGCACTCCACATTTAATCATGTCCAAAGAGATGAAGCAGATAAACCATTCAACTGTTGCCAGGGTTGTTCGGAGTGCACAAAGACTGCTATGGCCTTCAGAAGAAAGAGACGACAAACTTTTGATCAGGATTCTATGCAGCTTACATGATCAAGGCAGCTCAAGCTTTGAAAATCTTGTGCATGTAACCTGTTTCTGAACACGAACTGCACAGAATAGCAGAAGAAATACATCTCCAGTTTGTAGAAGTGAATACTCTTATTTCTTGTGTGAAAAAAGTTTTCTTGAAAGCACCTTCTAGAGTTAAAAGTTTTAATGCTTCCTGAGATGCGCCTTCCTCTTGTGTTTGTATTGACTAGATGGGGTACGTGGATTTAAGCAGTATTTTACTCCTGTGACTATTTGCAAAATGTAAATATAGTTCTGAATGCTCTTGACAAATAAGAAGCTAGCAGTATCCCCTGCTGCAATCAAGGCAAGTGAGTTGACAGGTCTCCGGGAAAGATTGTTTTCATCAAGACTCAATTCGGAAAATCGTCATCGACTATATCTGGTTTAGAGAAGAGAGGACTGCCTCTGATACTGCATTAGATCTGTATGATTCATTTGCCAGGAACACATTACTAGGTCATGTGGGAAAGTCAGAATCAGATAAAATTAAGAAAGTAGAGGATAGAAAGACTAACATTTCTTCTTGACGTCTTTGATGCTGTCCAAGGAAGGGTGGGAAACAAACTTCGAGTTATCGGGCATCAGAAATTTCAGTGTTTAAGTATTGTCCAATAACATCCTGTGATGTTGAAAGGAGCTTCTTTTCATTCAAAAAAATTCTTGTGGATAATAGAAAATCTTTATCGCCTGAGGATTTGGAAAAATATTTAGTAATTTACTGCAAGTAGTAGTAATTAATTACTATAGTAATTAACTCCTACAGAAATTAATAAAAGCCTCAATATTCATGTATACAACAGAAAAACTTTTTGCTTTGAAAATATATGCAATTGCTTTTTGAACTCGTTTTAGCACAAATTAACAAAGTTTAAACGATACAAAATTTTTACATGTATTAATTAAATATGTAATGTATCAGTGATAATAAAAGTTCTTAAAATAAAGTCAGTTTTCCAATTTTTAACAGTGCTTATTTTGGCTTTTTAGCACATACATCCTGGGTTTTTTTAAGTGCATATATGCATGCATATTTTGAAGTTTTTTAGTGCATATGATTCCGCCTTTCGTGGTGAGACTTGATGATGATGATGTTGAGAATGTCAGCCATCTTGATTTCATGGCAGAAACTCGAATACAATATAAAACAAAATTATGGGAACATATCTTAAATAGAAAGAAATGTAAAATAAATGTAAACAACATATAAAAAATACCAACACAAGTACTTTAAAAAATAACTTTACAATCACAGTAATCTGCTTTTGACAGTACAAATTTCATGTAAAAAAAAATAATCAATTTCTCAAATACTTAAAAAAGCTCTGCTAGAATTGAACACAAAGATAATTAGCTAAATCTGAAAATCAAACCTTTGCTACATTGAAATATTTTTTAAAAATGTCGGTTTGGATTTGAAATCTCTTCATTGTTTAAATTAAATCTGATAGTTATGTTATAATGTTGGCGAAGTAGTTTACAACTGATGTAGAATTATGTGATGCTTGGTTGTTTGTAATCGCATACGAGCTTTCAAGTACGAAACATTGAATAATTCATTAGTTTACAACGTTAACATTATTATATATTTTTCCCGCTCGGTAAATCTAGTGTTTTGCTATTGGATATTGGATATAATTTTAAACATGAAGATGGAATACATGTTTCAATCCTTTACTTTGATAAATCTTCAAGTTCAATACATATCTTTGAAATTAAAGTATTATTTAAAAAATAATACTATAATAATATATTA
>JAFIDM010010028.1:55160914-55177320 GCA_023159025.1 Thereuonema tuberculata | reverse complement strand
AGGGGTGAATAATTAATCCCCGCTAGCGTTTAGCTTAGCATCAAGGGTACAGCATCAAACAGTACTGTCTCCGATTTCCAGCACAGTTATCAATAGCTCAGTGAATTTGTGTTTTGTTTAGTTATGCGTTCTTTGTTTTATTTTACTGTAAAAATGTACTAATGCACGTTAAATCTCTTTGTATTTATACCTGAACTGAGTTTTATTTAATCTTAGGGTGAACAAATTGTTATAAATATGTAGACTTATTTTTTTTTCTAGGTTTTTTTTAATTTTATCTTTCTTCGCTATTTATTGATTGTTTTTCGTTTTCTTTTTTTGTCATTTTCACAAAGAGAAAAACCGAAAGAGAAAAAGTGTCTTTTATCTGTGTAGTCAAACGAAATCCTTTTGCTATTTTCTTGTTTGCTGAAGAAAGAGAGAATTTTTGATGGTTTAATATTTGAACCAATAAAATAGAGGATTCAATTTCAGAGGAATTTGAAACATCCCAACAAAAGAATGTGGAAACAGAACAAACAAAAAAAGGAAGGCTTTAATTTGGTTCAAAACTTTGACGTCAATACGAATTGTTTTTCTTCTTTACGCATTGCTGATTCAATTAAATATCCGTTTGGTTTTCAAATAAGAGAAGTGTTTCACAGCTTTTTGAAGTTCTATATGATTCTGCTAATCAAATATACATGGTAGAGTCTGGTCTATTTGTCTCTCTGGTGTTATTTCAACAATTTTAACTCTGTTACCTGAAAGTTTTACACACCGGAGAAAAGAATAAAAAAACTTTTCATTGAATCAACTAAAATCTAGTTAATAAATATATAAACTACATAACTATAAAGTATAATAAACTTGAAAAACTCAATCCATCATCATATATCACTATATTAAACGACTTCAAAAACTAGATTTTAAACTTGAAAAACTCATTGCATCATTATATATCACTACATTTCGCAGAAAATTACTTATTTTGCTTCATCAGGCTTAATACAAAGAAAACATAGAGTAATATAAACAAACGAAGTAGGCAAAGTTAATAATATAACTTAATAATTTAAACAAAGTAAATAATATAAACATAAAGGCAAGTTATATAATAATAAGATGTTGGTAAGATTACCATGTTTACAATACAAGACAAATATTTGTTGTGCATGTCTGTTTAAACAAAGATCATAATAAAATATTTCAATTATTGAAAAATTTCATGATTTTTACAATTATTTTTGAAATTTTTCTACTTTATTTCTATTTCTACTCCATTTTGATTATTGAAGCAATTAAAACTATTAATAACACAAGCTTCAATCATAAACCTTGTAGTTTTATCATATATATTTTTATATAGTATAGTCACTAATGGGTCCGGATTATGCCCAAGCGTCATGCAATGGTTCGCCCAGCTTTATTTGTACAAATAAAAATTAAATGATTGCCTATTTGGCTATCTGCTCTCACATTTACGGAAAAAAAATAACTACAAAGATATTGTTTTGTATAATTATTTACAAAACTTCATAAAACACATCATAGTATTTAAAAAGATTTATTTTAAATACTAAAATTGCAAATTTTCGAGAAGTAGTCCGTCTTCTCTTTTTCATATTGTTTTGTTTTTCCTCTGTTTACCCCCCACCCCCTGTCCTATCCTTAATCATCCTTTTTCTTCCAAATAATACATATTGGCAAAATTTGTTATTAATAAAAAAAATCTCCATAGTCAAGAGATAAACGCTACAAAATACAGTAAAACCCCGTTATTACGCTCGTCAAGGGACCATGAACTACAAGCGTAATAAGCGGGATAGCGCTATAGACGGGAAATGATTTATGAGATGGGGAAACATTTAGACACCATTTTACAGGAAAGATACTTGATTCTGCAATAGATATAGTGCAAATGTGAGCTTATTTTCTATTAAAATTTTTTTTATTATTATTGTTCTCAGACTGGATGAGGGAATTCCTAGAGATTCTGCGAAATCCTGCTGACTTAGTGTAGAATTCTCGTCGTACTTACGGAGAATTTCCAATTTTTCACTTATAGAAAGGGATTTCCGCTTCGAAATTTTGCACTAACTTACAGTATCACAGACCCGCACTTCAAAGAGTTCAAAGATTCCCTCCTACCAGGGAAAGAAAAGAATCTTTACAGTGTTACATTTCTTTTTGATACAAAATTTCCGATATAAAAAAAGCGCTATAAGCGGGATTTGAAGCGTTATAAGAGGGTAAAAATGTACAGAGTTACATAGAAAATTCCAGGGACCGTATGAAAGGAGCGTAAAGAACGGGATAGTGCTATAAGCGGGAGCGTAATAACGGGGTTTTACTGTACGTTATTTTTTTTATATTCTGATTTACTGTTTCTTTCAGAACTGAGTATTTTGGCAAAAAAAAATTAAATCTAAATTAAGCAGCTAATCTTAACAAGTATTAATTTTTGTTTAATTCTAATACTGCATTACTCTAGAATATTAGGACTTCTCAATGAACTGGCGTCATAGAATGCAATTTCTATTAAGATCACAGTTACTTGTGTTATTTTGTTTTCACGAGGCATTAGAACAAGGTTTGTCAATTAACATGACCCATACTGCAGAAATCGTGAAATGTGATGTGACGGATAAACTACATTTAGAACTACATAATCTTTAAATACGATAATTTTGCCAAGATATTACTTTGATCTCAGAAAGTTGATGAGAAATATGGATTCCATGAAGACAATCATGCTATTCTGTATCTAAAGCAAAATAAAACAATTTATTCTGTAATGAATCAATGCAGTCCTTAAAGTATTAAAATTCAATATAGTTATGTATGAAAGTTACGTAAATATAATGTCAATGCCATTGAATACACATTAGTGATAACAATATAAACTTATCACAATAAATTTTAAATCATTGATTTGTCGATAGCTTAAACGTAATGCCTTTGTATGTCTTTATAAATAAAGATATATTTTTTTGAAGAAACACCATCAACATCGTCATGACCAATATTTCATCTTTTTATTCCGAAAAGACTTCTTCAGGGTTATACATATTTATATATAAATAAAAATAAAAGCAAATGAAGAAAAGAACTTCCTCTCTTCATTTTAACATTAAAACAATATTGAACTATCATCAAATTAACAATATGCATACAACCTCACTTAAAACAGAAAGTAACAAAAAGTATACAACCGCAAACAATAAATACCAAAAAGAAACAAAGTGTAACAAAACTTTCATATAAAATAATAATATTAAATAATGAAACTGAATTCATTTTAAAACCAAAATGTTAACAAAATCTTTTTTTATAAATTTTTTAAAAAGGTCTAAGGATATTCCACTGACTTTCAATGATTTATCCTTATTAATACAAAAACAACAATTAATCATACACGATTCCAAAATCAATCTTTTTTGTGTATCAACTAAATTTTTATAAATGATGTCAACTATCTGGTCAGGGTTATGGTTGAGCCGAAGACAATGGTCTGCCCATTCTGATATACCTTTATTTTTACCTTTGAAAGCTCTGACGTGTTCTTCTACCCTCTCCTTTAATGTCCTTCCTATACTTCCTATATATATTTTGTGGCGCTCTCTACATTTTAGTGAATATATTACTTCCATATAGCATAATTTTTCTTTTCGAACATTTAAGCATGTTAATAAAATATAAACATTTAAAACATGTATAAATATGTTTGAA
This sequence comes from Thereuonema tuberculata, assembly GCA_023159025.1. NCBI lineage: Eukaryota > Metazoa > Arthropoda > Chilopoda > Scutigeromorpha > Scutigeridae > Thereuonema > Thereuonema tuberculata. Next base: position 55,173,609 of record JAFIDM010010028.1, on the reverse strand, counting down.
ATGCCCTGTATATTGAATTACTGAATCCATACTTACATCTTACCTTATTTCTGCTCTACATACATATTACGAGTATATATATTGTATAGATGCACCGGGACTTACGATCTATTGTGCTGCCCCTATCCTAACACCTATAAGAGCTTAGTAGCCTTTATTAAGGCTAAGATAGAACCGATAGGCAAAGACTGAATAATCCTTGTTGTAATCAAAAACCAAGGAACCAAGAAATTTAAACCTGATGTCTTCTAAACACTCACAGTTGCATAAGATTTGCATAGAGGTTTCTTCGTCTTTATGACATTTCCTAGAAATGGGATTGTCTTTAATGTTCAAAAGGTATAGATACCTATTTAAACAACAGTGACCTGTAAGACGACGTACAATTAACGCAGCATCTTTTTTTTATTCTGCTCTTATCTGGAATAAATTTGAATTTGAATTTTAATGATTTTTTTTCTACATTATTTGGATGCTTTCGTTATATCATGAAAATTTCATACGTAAATATTTAAATTTTTAATTAAATAATTAATTTTAGTTTTGCATTTGTCTTATTTTGTAATTTTAGTATGAGAAATATCTTCATCAAAAATGATTGTTTTTGAAAAATACAGGCTATATTCGGAAGGACAGTAAGTTAAAAGCACTTCTTGTTAATTTCATGACTCCAAGATATTTTCTTCGTTGTTATAATTGCATCATTACAAAATTTCTGCGTCGATAATTTCAATCGATTTACGTATAATATTCCTAATTTTCTGCCTATTTGTACTCTGCTTTTATAATTAACACTCATTCCTTCAATGTCTTTCTTTTTTCAAACAAATTGATGAAGGAAAAATATCATCGAAACTATGCAAACTTTTCAGGGCAAACCTTTGTTTCCCGTAGCTTTTGCCTTTGGTGGAGAACTAGGATGAAGTTTGGAATTTCTTGATTATATTTCGCTGCAATTTCTTTTGCCCCGAGGATATATTTACTGAAAGATGATCAGCAAAACATGTGAAGTTATTTGAAGTATCTCAAGTATTTTCTTCCAGTCTGTGAGGCGATAAAGCTAGGAATAAAAAAAAATTGCAATCAATCAACTCAGAATATCTAATTAGGTATGTAAACTTTTTTATTCAAAGGGTTCCAAATTCTTTTTACTCTACAATGAAATACTCTATGATAACAGTCATAGACTTTTTTCAGTGTAGCTCAAGTAATTTGAAACACCTTAAGGTAATGCTCTTAAGCAATCACTCTTCCTATGCTGACCCATTTGGTTAGGATATGCCTAGAAATATACGAGAGAAAGTTTAGAAGGAAAGTATTGGAGCCTGCAGATAAACTAGATAACCGCCACAATTGTTGTCTTTGTTGTCTTCCGTCGAATCGAACATACTTTATTTATTTATTTATTGCTTTTTCTACTTCAACCACTCGACTATTCAAGTATTCAACTACAGAATATAGTTGATCAGAAGCCTTCTAATCCCGGTTTGTCCGTCTGTCTGTGGACAAGTATCATTAAAATATCATTAAATTATCATTAAATTATCAATCATAACAATCGCAACAATTGCGTCTTTTGCATGCGCAACAATCACATTTATAATACAGCTCTAAAACAATCGCAATAATCGCAACAATTGCGCCTTTTGCATTCGCAACAATCACATTTATAATAATAAGGAAATTAAAGCAATATCAACTACATTGTCTTATACGTATCAGAAACCGTTGCGAAGCATTGCGATTGGTTTATTAATCGCTGTCACTACCTTGTTTTTATTTATTCTCTCATGCCATGTAGTGGGCGTAATGTGATAGTTTAATGTGAGTTTAATGTAGGTCTGTATCAAGTCTATCACTCACTCAATTTATAGTTTTATGTAGTTGATGGATATAAAAATGCTTTTATGTTCTGCATGACTGTGATTTAACCTGTAGCGTTTGTAATTACATTTCCCTTTACTTTTATAAGGTTATTGAGGTTTTTATGTGTAGTATTTTCGTTTTCAGTTATTGCCAGACTATCACTTTTATGTCCTCCACAAAATTATTTCCCTTGTGTTTCTGCTCAATTTATTGGTATTTGGTTCGGAGTTTTCAATAAACCAACACATTCGAAGTATTTTCTGAAACTTAATTTTAGAAATGGTTTGTTTGAGATTTTTCAATTATAATTCAGCGTTTTTTAGGTAGAACATTTTTTACTGAGTTATTGTAGCCTCCGAATTCATGAGATTTGAATGTATTAAAAAGCCGGCAATAAAAGTTCATTTGTCTAATTAGAGAAAACTATTCAACTAATAAGATGTTCAAGAGATAGATTTTATCATTAACATGAAACAGGTGAAGCACTGAGCAGGGATTTCTGTATTAATCAAATTAACCAAATACTGAAATTAATTCCGAAAGTCTATTATACTTTGGCTTTTTAACTTTAGACAAATATGTTTTACTGTTCTTAGATTGTATATAAGAGTTTAATTGTAAAATTATTCTCATTCAAATCTATTGATTTAGATAACATAGTCTTTCTTCTTCAAAGTATCTAATGAAACTTTTGTTATACATTTCGACTTTATTTTATGTTAAAATGGTATCTCATTATTAATGGTTAACCTAATCAGTAAATGTTTAAAATAATTAGTCATTAATTAACAGTTTTCGTATTAAATTATTACTGATTAATGAATAACTTCCTTAATTTGGGTAATGTGATACGTAGTAACTGTGTTAAAGTAGGAATCCAATTCGCAGAATGGATTCAATGAATTTTGACATCCAATAAAAATCGATTCGTTGCAATAGGCAGATATATTAGCTTTGGTCCGCTCACATTCACTGAAAGATGAAATTGTACACTATTTTGCCGAGCAAACGTTTTTATAATCTTACATATCGGAGAACTTTACAACGACGGAAAGAAATGAACTCAGAAGGACAATCATTCAAGTCGGCTCCAGGATTCGATCATTGGTTTAAACTTACCGGTCATGTGACAGATCACAGTCTTTATCATTTACCAATTGTTGACATCCATTAATAAACAGAGGTTGTTCTTACATAAGCACTTCTCAGTTTTCATGAAAAATTACATTAAAAAACGTTTCGACTATGAGAAATTTGAATTTCTTTGAAACTACTAGCCGTTTCGAGTGGCAGGGAGGTATATGTAGAAAAATGATATATTTGAAGATCTCAATGTTAAAGTGGGTCAAGTCTATTTTTCCATATTTTAAACAAACTGGGTCATTAAAATAGCTGATGGCATTCAATATAAACGACAAAAAACACCAAACCATGACATCTCCAATATTTCAATTTCTTTATCAAGAATCTTTATCAAGAAAAATATAACAAAAGAAAGAAAATCAACTTTCTAACGGAATTAGAAAAGAAACTATTTTTCTTTTTCTAATACAACAACAATCAACAATAAAATAAACATTCACGAACGAAAAGTAAAACATCAAAAATAAATATTTCACGATTTAAACGTGAAGAACAATAAACAAATATCAATAATAATAAATTAATTATAAATGTTTGAAATAACCTATTGATATTGTTTTGGATAATAATATCAGAGAGATATGTGATGAAAAAATGTAAAAATCATTAATTATAAAGGTAATAAGAAAAAGAAGAAGATTAAGGATTGCAATTACTGAAATAAAATGGAAGTCATTTATGTCTTAAAATGTAGAAATTGTGATGAAATGTGCATTGGGAGTACAGGAAGGTCCTTAAAGGAACGGGTAGAAGAACATTTAAGAGCTTATAGAAAGAATAAGAAAGGAATTTCTGATTGGGCTTATCACAGTCACGACTTGAATCACAATCCGGACCCTATTATTGAAATGAGAGATTACTTTTAGAATCCTTTTATAGAAAGGTCACTAAAAGTAAATGAAGTTTCTTTCGGCGTATTTAAGAAATTTATGAATAATAATAAGAAGCAATTAAAAGCGAAACTAAATTTTGCGTAAGTTTTTTTGTAGTTTGGTCCTGAAGGAGGAGTGAGACATGATTCTGTATAGGTCCTTTTGTTGAGGGATTTCCTCACTCCGGGATGAGGTATTATCTCACATTATCTCATATTGTGGAGATAATATCTCATCCCGGAGTGAGGAAATCCCTCAACAAAAGGACCTACACAGTAAGTTTTTTTGGTTTATTATTTTTATTATTCTTCACATTCAGGTTGTGAAAGTTTGTTTTATTATTTTAATTGTTCTTGACATTCAGATTGTGAAAATTTACTTATTGTCTTTTGGTTTATTATTTTATTTTATTTTATTTAATTGTTAATTTGTTTTTGTTGTTTCTTCACGTTTTAAATCGTGAAATGCTTATTAATGATGTTTTATATTTAGTTCGTGAATGTTTTTATTGTTCTTCACGTTTTAAATCGTGAAATGCTTATTAGTGATGTTTTACTTTTAGTTTGTGAATGTTTATTTTATTGTTGAATGTTGTATTAAAAAAAGAAAAATAGTTTCTTTTCTAATTCCATTAGAAAGATGGTTTTCATTCTTTTGATGTATTTTTCTTGATAAAGATTCTTGATAAAAGAATTGAAATATTGGAGATGTAATGGTTTGGTGTTTTTTGTCGTTTATATTGTAGATTATATGAAGTTTTGGAAGCTGATGGTATATTTATATTTCTGAGTAATGTATATGTTGATGAATAAATACCTTACTATTACTAAAGTATTAATATAATAAATAGAATTGCCACAGAACAATTTCAGAATTTCAACTTCAAACCTCGTATTTCTCGAATTAATTATTATGTTACTTCGATGTAAATATATTCTGTTTGTGAAAATTTAAAACTTACAGAATATGTAGATCGAATTCTTACATGCATATGAATATAATGTCACTGAAAGCAGCGCCCTTTTTCCGGTCTTGGGTATAAACAAGTGGCTCAAACGAGATGCTGTAATCACTGAAGAGCAGACATTGGGTCGAAAGGGAGTTTCTTCTGTCTCACTATACTCCGCCCGTCATCGAAGAAGATCGCAATTATGAACACTTGAAGGACTTGAAGCGAGGAAGGATTATTGGATTGATAGAACCTAGATTTTTTTCTTAGGACGAAACGCAGGACTGCTCGCAAGACTGCTCGAGCGATCACACAATGACATCCACGGTGCGATGTTAGGACAGTAGTGGAAGCACTATCATAGGTCAGGGTTCGTGTTTAAGCGTAGTTCGATGCCGTATGCTTATCGGAGGACCAGACGCTCTCAGCCGACTGCGCGAATTCTTTTCTAGACTTAACCACGGCGTGTTGATTGAAGAGTCAAGATTCAACTTAATGAATCATGATGATTGCATACCTGCTCTAAGATGTGGTGAACGCCTGCTTCAATGGTGCACTTTGCAGCATCATACCAGTCCTACACCAAGCTTCGGGTGCCTTTGTGTTTAATTCGCGATCTCGTCTGATATGAATTCAGGAAACCTTCAACAGCCAGCGATTCATTAGGGATGTATTAGAGGCAGAGGTGATATGCTTCCTGCAGAGTTGTGTTGGTGCTACATTCCAGCAGGACAACGCTCCCTCCTTTGTGGCCCGGATTATCTATGACCTCTTCCATACAATGATCCTTTCTTCCTTCATACCAATAATACAATACCGCTTCTTCCCTGATCTACACGTTCGCCCGACATATCTTCGATCGACGTGGTAGGTCGCATCTACCTACCAATTGGACTCCCATAGAAGTAACCTAGTAGGTTGTTTCTCAAGGATGAGATCTAAAACCTCTTCCATTTGACGCTGTACTACCGTCACCGACCTGGTTGCGTGATATTGTAAACCACAGTACGCCTTTTCCTCACCTGTGAATGCCATGTTGTCAGCAACACCAAATGGCGAGTTGCAGCGACAATCGTTTGTAACACGGTGCAGCAGCCAATGACTCACTGCTGTCGCATTTGCCATGACTAGGCATACCGGATTTACAGTTGCCATGTGACTAATGTAGGTCATATTTCACAGTTCGAGACATACTAAAAAAAAACTTGATCCAACTGTACCATTCGTCGCGTTATAACTACTACAGCGATGTTACAGGATTTTTTTGAAAATCATTCAGTTTTTGCTCACCCTGTTTACGAGTCAATATATATAAATAGTCAATGTATAGCGATTCAGTCAATGTATTTATATAGTTTAGTAATATAAGTTAATTTTATTCTTATTTTCTACTCTGTTCTAAATTCCAAAAGATCGATTGAAATCTTTGCTTTGCGAAACTCTAAGGCCAGCTTTGCGTTTTGCCTGTTATATAAATATATAACAGGCAAAACTTTCCGGCCACTTTATTAGGTACTTCCCTGCTGTGCAGACAAATGGTACGCACAGTGCCATGGTTTAGGGGATGTTTTCCTGGTACACATTGGGTCCATTGATACCTCTGGAGGCACATTAGAATGCTACAGCGTACGTAAACATCGTAGCTCACCGAGTGCAACCGTACATGCAACCGTTCAATGGGTTTGAGATCGGGGCTCTGAGACGGCCAGTCAAGTTGTGGAACAACCATGTCGTCAAACCACAGCCGCACAAGCTTCGATGTGTGTACGGAACAGTTATCCTGCTGGAAGAGAAAAGGGCCTTCCCCAAACTATTGCCACTGAGTTTGGAGGGTAGCTTGTCCAGAATGGCCCGATACATCGCAGAGTCCATGTTGCCCGTCACAGGAACTAAGGTACCCAGGCCGAACCACGAAAAACACCCCTACAACATTTTGCTGCCGCCACCGAACTTAACAGTTGCACAATGCAGTCGGATAAGAAGGGTTCGCCGGGCATCCAACGAACCCACATGGGTCCATCGGACTGCCAGATCATGAAGCGAGATTCATCACTCCACAGATAATTTTTCCACTCCTCCACAGTCGAACGGCAGTGAGCTCTGCACAATTGCAACCGATGCTTCGCATTGATAGCGGAGATGTTCGGCCGCACGGCCGTGGAAACCCAAGTAGTTTAGTCTACTTGGGAACAATCCTGCTGCTAGCTTGACAACGCCCAACCCATATTGGAACTCCGTCGTCATCACTACCAACGGAGACTTGTGATTTTGCTTTCCTGCACTCTTCAGAGTTCGACGGCTACTGTGAGTAAGTTTCTCGGTCTACTACTTCGTGCAGCTGTCGTTTCACTGCCTCGACGTCTCCATTTTACAATTACATCACTCACAATTGATTTCGGCACGTGCACCATGTCCGCAATTTAACGAACCGATTTCCTACTAAGGTGGCATCCGATTATCACGTCACGTTCGTAGTCACTGAGCTCGCATGACCTACTCATTTTATCGGGAACGCAGAATTATGATCGCCCAAGCCCCCACCAACGCTTTTATAGCTTCCGATGACGCATCAAACCTTCTAACCTGCCCGATCCACTTCGTCGGAATGGTGTCCGGATACTTTTGGCCAACTAGTGTATTTCTTTCTTACATTTAACTTCAATATTATTTCATAAAGAAATCTTTGTGGATTTATCTAATCCTTAAATTCAGTCATATTCTCGGTGAAATGATTTAGCAGTAATCCCTTCGCAGGTGTAGCTTAATTACGGTCGCTCATAGTCAACCTTGACAATAACTTTCTGACGATTGTAGAAGTCCACATCTTTCAGACTAAGGTTGTCATGGCTCCTAATTCAGCAAAATAACATCAACTACATGAAGATCCTTAGATGAACGTCGAAACCCAAAGATTTGCGAACAATTAAGAAACCAATCTTCCAACGATTACTGAAGACAAAAAGAAACGGAACAGAGAAAATCCTATCTATTGGGCAGGTTTAATCTGATTGAAGAAGATTTGCCCAACCGGAAGTAAACGAGGAAGATAAATACAATTCCAATTATTGGAATTCGATCAATGGAGTTTTCTGAAGGAACTTGGGATTTGAAGCCTTGCCGTATAGACTGGATTGTATTTTGGACAACAATCAGACAATATTTCTTTCGGTATAAGAGATAGATCTAAAATCGCGAATGCAATTTAAAAGAAACAGGCAGCCATTTTTAATTGAATTCTACACATATTGGTAAATGTGAATATTTTTTTCTGTTTCATATTTCTTTTTAAGGCCTTAAATTCAAATCCAAATCCAGAAGACGGTTTGATTAGATGATCTACAACTATCATGAAAATTTCAGCTCCCTCAGTTAACTAGTTGTTGTGTTATCATAAAGATTTAATAGCTATTTTCAGTGGTGATTGTGTTCAAGACTCGTCACTCGACAGAACAAACTTTGTATAGCAAATATGGTACCTTTACCTTTTCAGTTTAGTGACTAGAAGAGAACATAAGAGCATTGTGTATTGAATTTACATTCTGAAGCTTCATTTTGTATTACAATGTTTTGTTTGATTTTGGATATAAAGGTTTTTAATATATTAAACTCTCTGGGAATTCAGCTTTCCATGAAAAGAAATATATTATTAATTATTAAAACTATTACAAAATAAATAAGTTCAGAAAATTCTTATTTAAGTTATCTTTTCTTTTTTGTCAGATAAAATTCCTCTCATTGAAATTTATAAAACAATAAATAAGCCATGATTTGAACTTTTTCAAAACTGCAAAATTAAAACTTTTTTGCAGTTTTGTAAAAGTTAAAAATAAATATTTGGAAAAATAAAGTACAGTTAGTAAAGTACAGTAAAATAAAGTACTGTAGTTCTTTAATCTTACTTTGGTTCATTTTGTGTAGAAATAAAACTACCAACGAAATACCGTACGTATTTTATTGAGAGAAAGAATTATTGAGAGCAAAGAAGCCAAATTTCATTTTCCTGGCATTGCTAGTCTTTTCCTATAATAAATCATTTATATAAATACGTATTTTTAGATGAGTTTTTAAAGATTTCGGCCTACTGAACATTTTAAAAAGTTATAATATTTTAAAAAGTTAAAGAAGTTAGCAACTGTTTATCCTAAAACGCTGAAAATTGAATAATAGAGGTAAACTGTGCAACGTATGCCTAGAAACCATTACCTATTGATTTTAGTGCATAATTACTTGAACCAATAAAAGTAAAAAAAAAATATCTAAAGTATTTTCAAAACTACCTGGATGATAACACAACTATAATTTTCTGACTTTTTTTAATTATAGGAAGGAAATAAATTATAACGTTTATTTGAGCCGTCAGTGGCGACTTTTATTGATTGGTTGAGACCGACTGTTGTTTGGCCAGCAATAAATGTCGATTTAATGATGCTTATTCGCAGAATTTGATATGGGAGGAGGAAACTGCGATCGATTTGTAGGGTAAAAAAACTATGTTTGAGAAGCCATGATATAAACAAATACTTTTTTTTACCTTATAGATCATTTTAAGATCCGATACCATTTGAGTAAAGCCAATTTTGCCAAGTAACTCAAAAGTGAGGTCAGACGCACATTGACAAAGGGAGGTCAAACCCTTCAAATCCTAATAGCAGGTAGAACTTTCAAAAACAGCATTTAGTCTGCTGTTTTCATTGGTTTCTCTGTAGGTCTCAGCTGCTCCATCATTCGCAATAAAACTCTGCCACTTAAAGTAGCTTCGTTATATTGAATTGTGTTTTCGAGTCCACCTGAGCCAACTCTTTGCGTCAGTCGACAGCGAAAACCAATTGGAGAAAGTTTTGTCCAAAAGAACTAGTATTGTAGATCTGTGCCAACTATGAAACGTCAATTCTTAGCTTAGACAAGAGAAATATGACTGGCCTGGTAGCTGCTATTTTTTTTTAATATAAACCATTGATATTAACATAATTTATTTACATTGTTATTAACAAATATCATAATTTTGATAATAAAGAAAATATACAAATGATAACGGAGAGCATTTCAAATCTGTTGAGACATCCCAAATAATGAGAGTGGATCAGATCTGGTTTAGGGTATTTAAAAGATATAAAAGTTCTTAGGATAAAGAAACACAAAAGAGGTTCATAAGAAAACTTATAGTTGGATTTGGACACAAGAAATTTCTTTCAATGAAATACCAATGAAAGGTATTTAAAACCACTGAAAGGTCTTTTCACTTTTTACGAAAATTATTCAGGAAGATGAAAAAAAGCTTAATATTTACTTAAAATACATTCTTTCACAGTAGGTATAATCAAAATGAATTCATAGGTTACGCAATAAAGATCATTTCATCCCACATTGCTTTATTATTTTACATCTTTCTTATTATACACTTCAATTGTTCAGTTCTTTGCACTTTATTTCAATCAGTTTTTATAAATCAAGATGTGTGTGAGAACTTTGTAGCTCTTTTAGATTTACAGAAACTAATATCCTGAAGTAAATACCTATCCTGATTACGGTTTAAAATGAGGAGCAGAGAACTGAACAAAGAAGTGATAGTATTATGACGTAAAATAGTAGTAAAAGCAGACTTCAACTTTTGAATCCGTGTATGCTCTAAAGAAACCATAATGGACACTATAGGTAATGATTGCCTTTTTATGTCGAATGTTTGATTTAGTTATTTTATTAACTACAAGATAGCCAGCGGAAATGTTTATATAAAAGTAAGTTTTATTCTATACCCTACAGGTCAAATGTAGCTGTCATTGGGTAACTTGAGGTTTAACACTCATATGACCTACGTTAGTCCAGACCATCGGTTGAGCTAACAAAGTTCCTTTTAATTTTTATTCTCTTTCTAATTTCTAATTGCATATCCGCCAATGAAAATGCTGCTAAAGATATGTCGAAAGCCATTCTGTATCTATATTTACACGTCGTCGGGCATTGGTGGAACAAAACGCACCGCTTTGATGTGCGTAGTTAACTTCCGAACGACTTCATGTCGAAGCTCTGGGCGTCGCGCCGCGCCGCCACTCAGCTAGCTGCCATCCGTCCAGTAGTGCAATAGACGTCAGGAAAGCGAATGCAAGTTTGATTGTGTTGCCGCGGGTATCTACCTTGCGGATCGCGAACATTATACTGTCGTATTGTAATTGACTGTTAAAAATTCAAGCTTTCCCCGTCGCTTACCTATTCACTTCGATTTGTTATCTGTGCTTGTGACTCTTGGGTGTATTCTTATGTATAGCTAAAATCTAAGCATAGCATCCGTATTAAACTATAAGCAGCATTATAAAAATTGTCTTTTTAACTGAAATCTTATAATTTCCCACAAAAAAAATTGAAAGCACATTAAGGTCCTTCGTTAAAATTTATTCATCCTCCATCATACGTAATTCTGTTTCAATATTAGAACCAGTTAAACTAACCAAAGAAAATTCTCCTCTTTAGATATCAACTGTCCTTTTCATTGTTAGACTCTTACAGCTTATTTAAAAGGGATCTTTCTAATTTTAGGTCACATAATCTTCTCCAAATTACTTCCAAGTTGAGGAAAAGAAGATTCTAAGTTATTATTATTATTATTATTATTGCTCAAGTCTTCGTTTAAAGTTCTCTCGAGCAACTTTGTTTCAATTTTCATCAAATCATTATGGAAAGGAAATAGAAAAAAAAAATGGACTTTGAATGCGTTTCTTTGAGCGTGTGTCAAGCAGAAAAACAACATTTTGAAATCTATTCATGATTTATGAATTGTCGTATATTTTATTTTATGAAACTTGTAAATAAATTACTACTCATTACAAACAGTTCCTGTCATAAAATATGCAGCAAATTTCTTCTTTTAACCCTTTCAGTAGTTTAACAAGTTGATTTATTGAAAAGTCTTTCTTCATAATTCGGAAATTGAAAAAAAGAAAGTTTGTTTAGTTACAGGAGCCACAAATCAATAATTGTTTATTGATATTTAACCATAATAAACATTACGGTTTATTATAATTCTGAAGATATATTTTTCTCTCTGGATTCGTCATCTCATATCACATTTTATTACATGCTAACTGATAAAAAAAAGTTATCATTAAGTATTGAAAAGTTTCTTTATCCTTGGATCTAATAACTATTCAATTAACTGATAAAATTTTATTATTTTTATCATTGGACCTAAAATAATAAAACTTTATCAGTTTATTAATTGTTTTTACCATGCCTCCAGAAATAGGTGAGATGGATAATCATATTTTCAAGTGTTTGTTTAAATAATATCTGAAAAAATAACATAGGGGTTACCGAATTTATTTTTGGTTGCAAGGTAACACTTGCATTTTTTATCACTAGCACTCTCTCCCAATCACCCCAAAAAAAAAAAACTAAATAAAACTTATCGCTTTAGAAGATTATTTTCAATTTGTTTTTCTAACAATCTATTTAAAAAAAACAACAAAAACCCCTTGCCTTGGAATATTGAAATATTTTAAATTCGCAAAATTACCTTAAAGCCCATTGCACATGGATCCGAAAATCGGTCGGTCGGATCCATTTGTTATGGGCTTAAGGGGAGCGTTTGAGACCAAAATTATCCTATTGAAATGAAAAAAGGTAAGGTGAATGAGGGTGTTTTGAATATGTAAATTTTCGACTAGATCACCCTATTTTTAAATTGTGTTCCAGAACACCCTCATTCACCTTACCTTTTTTCATTTCAATATCATAATTTTGGTCTCACGGGCCTCCCCTTAAACCCATTGCGCATGTATCCGACCGACCGATTTTCGGATCCATCTGCAATGGGCTTTAGTGTAGGAGAAGATAGAAATACAAATAATGTCCGTATTTATTTAAAGTACATA
>JAFIDM010010028.1:55112727-55160814 GCA_023159025.1 Thereuonema tuberculata | reverse complement strand
ATATATATATATATATATATATATATATATATATATATATATATATAGTATTTATTTATTTATTTTTTTAGTTTTCAGTAATAAGTCATTCAAAATACTTTTAAAATGAAGAATTATTACTCTTTGAAATTGTTGTTCTCTTTTTTTCTCTTATCTCTCTTCATATTCTCTATCATCCAAATATCATCATTTTTCAACTGAATCCAACGCAATTTCACGGCACAGCATTCTCTGGTGGCTCTCGAATGATCCAAAGGCAAATACGATTGTCAGTGGTTAAATATTTCATGTAGGCGAACCGGATGTTTTCAGTTATGGTGCATTCCTGAAATAAGCGGGACGTCTGTGGGGCCCTGGAAATTGAAAAGCCAGACAGCCCGAGGTCCACTTTAATTTATTCTCTGCATACATTTTATTCCGCCATTATTGTTCTGATTGGCAAACAAAGCCATCTCCACAGAGACCTTATTCCAGAGACAGTCGACTGAGTCAACACAATGCTTTTGCTCTACGCTAATGTCCGGGATGGATCCGCATTGTCTGTATCCGTGATTATTTAATTTACTGCGTCTTGGTTCCAGATATCTCTGCAAAATCATTGTGTCTTCGAGGAGAACTAAAAGTAAGGAAAACTGAAAGAAAACGCAGAAATTTCTAGAGGAGAAAATAATAATTAAAATGTTTGGAAGTTATATTTCACGAAAGAATAATTAAGATAAAAAATTCATTGTTGATAAAATAACAATAATCATTGTTATTAATCAAAAAAAGCAAGATTCTTATTTAGGTTAAATGACATAAAATGTTTGATAATTCTTAAATATATATATTTTTTTTCTTAACCACTCAAATACAATTCCCATCCCTTTAAACATAATATTCCGTGCTAATAAAACTTCAAATATATTCTGTGTTCTAATTTTTTTTTCTAATTATACATTATTTGAGTTCTGTAACAAGTTCCTGAAAGAACTTGAATCCTACTTAAAATAAAATGAAGTAAAAAAATTAAAACATGAAAAATTAATATTAGGAAGAACGTTGCAATAAAGCCGACGTTTCGGTAGCTTTATGTGAAAGGGGGGAGGTATTTACATAAATTCCAAGACTCGCATATGTCGAAACGCCGGGTTTTATGAAAACATTTAAATTCACTAGGTATGTTAGGATTTTCTTATCACTGAGATACTTAAATTTGCAGTTTATACATATTAATGTAGAATCTTCATTATTCAACATCTTAAAGTATTTTTTTCATAGTTTTCTATATAGTTTTTTCCCCCGCTACTTTTTAAACCACAAAGAAATATTCTTTGCAAACTGCAATACCTCTTGGACACAAATAGTATTTCAAAACTTTCCTTTTTAAGAAAATAACCTAAACCTGCCAATTCTGAGTTGAATTGCTGAATCCAAATAACTTCAATGGATTCAAATCAACTGCATATGTTAATGAGGTGACGAATTAATCATCTACATTGTTAGATATGTAGATATATTTGTAAGCCAATATTTCTTAAGGATCTACACAGAAAATGTTTTGAAATATAAGTCACTTATCTATAAAACTATTGATATGAAGTTTCAAGAAAATGTATTCACCGGTTAAAGGGTTATTGGAAGGAATCCCATATAAATACAGGAACTCAGAAAAAAATGATGATTTATGTAATGTTTCTAAGAAAAGTAGCTAAAAAGCTACATTGCAAAAACATCTAGGTAAGAAAAACAGCAAGATATACATAAAGTATACCTTTGGCATTTCTTAACCAAAAGAACAAAAGGGATCCGCAATAAAATCCGCCATAAAAACACAAAAGACAAAATTAAGCTCCGAGCTCCGTCCACAATTGAATTTATTAACCACAATAAAAGACAGGAAATTATTTAAGTGAATGCGATTTTTTTCGGGTTTTTATTGTGCATAATAAACTATAAGTAACTGCCCGTATAACAGATATGTAAGTATTTTAGGTAACGAATTAGTTTTTGCTCAATTGGTTTGTTCAATCCTCTGTCACTTTCTAATTTTATTCGTTTTATCTAATTGATGTTATGTAAACTTTCTGAGGATAAATTTGGAAATTGTTTCTACTTTTGTTAATTTTCGAATCCAGGATTCTAGCTGATGAGCTTGAAACTCAATAAGATGCTTAGCAGATAAGCTTGAAACTCAATAGGATGCTTAGCAGATGACTTGAAACTCAATAGGATGCTTAGCAGATGACTTGAAACTCAATAAGATTCTGAGAAGATGAGCTTGAAACTCAATGGCATGCTTAGCAGATGAGCATGAAACTCAATGAGATGCTTGGCACATGAGCTTGAAGCTCAATAAGATGCTTGGCAGATGAGCTTGAAACTCAATGGGATGCTTAGCAGATGAGTTCGAACTTAGAAGATGAGCTTGAAATTCAATGAGATGCTTAGCAGATGAGCTTGAAACTCAATGAGATGCTTAGCAGATGAGCTTGAAACTCAATGGGATGCTTAGCTGATGAGCTTGAAACTCAATGAGATGCTTAGAAGATGAGCTTGAAACTCAATGGGATGCTTAGCAGATGTGAAATTCAGACTGTCCTAGACCGAAGAAGTGCAGAAGAAATTTTTAATGGAAAGGAAATGTACATGAATATTTTTGGCCTTGATTTTTATTTTTGTAATTATGAAAGGGCTAAATTTATGTGAATCATTGATATTGCTAGCCTCTTTGTTGAATAATGTTAAGTTCTCTGCTACTAATTGATGGCAAGTAGTTTGAAGTAGGTGATCTAGAAATTCATAATTATTAAGTCTTATTAATTAATTTCAAGGTTAATAATGATTATGAAAGAAAATAGTGTCATAACATTAAAGAAAGGATATACAAAGAACAGATAAAAGTGAAAAAAATAACATCAGTTCCTTCGTTACTCTCATCGCTTCACGTAAACGAAAATACAGAAGCCATTGATGAAGAAATGTTGGAAGAGGAATTGTAAAATAAGGGATTTTTTTAATAAGATATCGAGAAAAAAATAAAATATGTAAAACAAAATACCAGTATTAGAGCAGGTTTTTTTATGTAGGCCTACCTGCACATAATATGCTTAAGACATAAAAAATATATCTATTGATTTATATGATTAATTATTAGTTAGGCAAAATTTATTAGCTATTAATATAAAAAAAGCCTAACAATTTCGTAATGATTGTTGATAGGATCACGAAATATTGCGTGATTTTTACTGAAATGATTTTACTTGAAATATGAGTATGTCATATAATGATATGACATTAGACTATTTTATTTCCGTCATGTCTGTATAATGTACACTTATTTGTGTAATTATTCAATATAAAGTAAATAGACGGTAGCTGAAATCATTAAACGTATATAACGACATATTTAATTCATAAGGAAGAAGTTTCAAAATATTCATTGTAGCCGATGAAAGGCGCAGAGAGAGACAGAAAGAACCATTACCTTCCCATGGGTGTTTCCATTTTAATATAATTTGTGTAATTTCATTCTCGCAAGAGGACTAGCAAATAAATGTTTAAAAAGTTATTAAAAGCATTGCAAGCGACCGTTCTGGGTTCTTCAAGTTAATAATATTGTTGTAGCATATTATTTGAACTTAGTAATTATTTTATTATACTACATAATATTGATTTACTTGTTAAGAATACTAACAAGTATTAAAAGTTAAACAGGCATCTGTTAAATGTGTTTTAAACAAATATCATTATTCTACTGAAAAATTATTCTACTTATAGTTAAATCCATGTTCAACTGCTGCTTTTAGTCAAAATTATTTTTTAAATAATTTGCTTCTAATGACTGAAAAGTTATAAATTAAGCTCAGATTTATTTATAATATTTTTATAAACTTGCAATATCTCTTCTACTGCGCATGATCATTCTTATATCAGACTATAAAGTAATGAAAAAAGTCAATTAATGATTTTAATTAATGGTTATGTGATTATTCGAAACAGAACTGTCATTCTGGACTATCTATAGTAGAGCTGCTCTGCAAGATTCGACAACTATTTAGTCAAGCGCTTTAAGAATATATATATATATATATATATATTTGTAGATGTCTGAGAAGGAAAGTTAATATTCTGGGAGGTCATTCTACGAAGAAGAAAAAATTATACGAACGTGTCCTCAGTGGTTTCAGAGATAGAGCTACGCGCAATATTGTCCGCTTCAGTTGTAATGAGCTATTGTCCGAAGCACATGAATAGAAATGAAGCATCAGTTGACTGCTTGGTTTGCTGGCAGTGACTTTGTACAAGTCTTGTTAAAATGCCGCGCAGGAACTACTCGATCGCAAAATGCCCGCATACAGGAACGTCAAGATACACTCAAACGAGTAACACCCCTCAAAAGAGGACAAAGTATTGTTGTGGATGGTAGATTGTCTGAAAATTTATTATAAACTGTAACAAGTTTGTCATTTGAAACATTCATAGCATATCTTTATTATTAATAATTTTGCGATGATTTATTTAAATATCTCTACGTGGGAAAAATTTTGGAACAGGATATTTAGTCATAACAGCTTCTGTTTCTTAAAAATGACAAGTACTCTGATTTTCCAGTATATTATTATCCTGCTGGGACACCTTGTATAATCTTGGGATCTAGAATTTCTCTGATATTCTCTGGTAGTTAATTTTTTTTGTTTTACGAACATACTAAACCTTTAACACCTGTTAAATGATTTCAGCTTTTAAAGACCATAATGTGAAAAAAAAGTGTCCTGGAGAAAAAAAATGATGTTTTATTTTTTATTATTCGTCTTAGCATAAAAGACTTCTCGATTTGGAAATTGGAATTATATCACAAGAGATTTTTAGTTTTACATATCATGGCATTTTACTTGCTTTGCTTCTTTTTCCTGTCTAGCTAATAGAGACATATTTTATGTAATAATTGGTAGTCGACAATAACAGCACTGTTATCGCAACATCACAATCATTGTCCTTAGATTACCATAAATCGAAAATTACTATTTAAAGCAAATTTACCTTTGTTGGAGAGTTCAAAATTTTAGATCTTTGTAACTGAAAAATTATATTTTTAAAAGCAAATAAGTTTGAAATTTTTTGTATTTCTTTACAATTCTTCAATATCTTTGCAATATCTTCTACTACTACTACTACTAATAATAATAATAATAATAATAATAGTAATAAATGTTTAGAAACAGGAGTTACAGCCTTATCGGTTTCATGTGCTCTTTAATTTTAATAGTTGAATTCGAAAGTAGCTTCCTCTTCCAATAATATGAATAACATATATGTGCTATCCTCTTAAAAAAAGTTTGGGTTTTATGTTCCAATTAGAATTCGAATATAGAAATGTAATCTTTGCTTGGAAACAATTTTATCTAAGTTTCTAAAAAAAATCCGCTAAGTGATATGCCTTTACATTTTTCTTTGACGTTTTTCCATTAACTTTCAATATACTAATTTCATAATGTTAGTTTAAACTACTTAATATAGATATTTTTGACAAATTTTTAAGGTAAGTATTTGGCTGAACTTGGATAGTTCAAAAATTTTACATTGGCTAGATAATTGCAGTCATGTTTAACAATCAAATAATAACAATAAAAAAAAATGCTGTCCACGTGTTATGGAATTTCATTTCAAAAGTCGATAATTGACTAATTTGATTTAAAATACAAGTGTTCCAGGAGGAAATGTTTGTATTCTAGGAGGTCATAATGTCTCTTTTTAAGAAAAAAAAAACACAAAGATTTTCTGATTGTCTAGAAAATTAGAATTCCATTCCTGTAATGTCTTGATATTATGTTTTTAAAGCATCAGATTACAGAAATCAATAGTGTATGATATAAAAGTAAACAAATGATTTGAATGTTTCAAAATTTTCTATAATTCTGCAAAGCATGTAAATTGTAGGTTGCTTTTCATAGAGCATATAAAACATATAGGCTTATTACATAACACTTTATAATACTTTTATGCTTTTATTTAACACTTTTTTCTTAAACAACTCCATAGACATTTAATGACTGTTTAAAAAGACGGAGCTATTTCAATGTCTATTGCAAAATTACTAATTCTAACATTTTACTTAATTTTTATAATATTTATTGTTTAAGTGACAAATATTACTGTTTATGATAAATTTTCAAAAATATTCAATGCAATTTCTGTGAGAGCATAACTCGTCTGAGGCATCTTTGATGTTCCTTTACGGGCAGGAATATCCAGAATTACTGGATAATCAAGTAGAAAAACGAAGGAACTTATTCTAACAAAACAACCAAAAACAGATATTAAGGAAATTACTAGGTAGACAGAATTAAATAAAGCACAATCCGTATAGGGATGGAATTCCAATTGAAGTTGAAAATGAAGCAAAGAGATAGAAGGAAAGAAAAATAATGGAAATACAAAACGGGAAGTATAAAGACTACACAAACATAGAAAAGATGGAAAGAAACAATCATAAATGATTAGAAGAATTTAATGCTTGACGATAATACAGTGACTATATATATTTTTATTATTATTATTATTTAAATAACAAGAAATTACAGTCCTGCTAGGTTTTCTACTTGGAGGTCCTGTGTGCAGGTGCTGAAGTTACATATAGTTACATAATACATTAATACAAAATCAAATTAAATTAAATTAACGATAAAATAGTTGAATAAATCAAGGTAAAAAATAACAAAACAAAATATAGAACCATAATATTATTCCTTCTAAGAGAAATTAGAAATTAATAATACTTACATGTGAGTATATAAATAAGTAAAACAATATTAAAAGAGAACAAACATAATGATTTCAATTTTAATGACATAAATGACAACGATTCACCATAAACCAATGTCAATCAGAAATCAAACCAGAATAATCAATACATTTAATATTTATTAGTACAAGTCAATTACAGCATTTAAATAAAAATAACAAACATTAAAAATATTTTTTTTATTGGAATGAACATAAATATATGGAATAAACATAAATATGTTGGAATAAACATAAAATATATTTTATTTTTTAAATAAAAGAAAGAAGGAAGAAAAAAATACTTAATAAATTCCACGTTATTTTGCCAGGAATTAAATCGCTTATTAAGCAATGTTTGACTTTTTAATTTGAATTACAATTAAAAATATTTTTATGTAATTGACTAAAAATTTTATTCAAAATTCTTTCCTTTACTCTTAATCCATAATTATTTTTCGGTTGATCAAATTTAATTAAACTCGTCCAAAGATTTCTAGTATTATTTTTTTTCCAGTGCTTTTTTAAAAGGATAGTCATTGAATAAAAATTGTGAATAACAAACATGTACATGACTTTCTTCTGTAATAGCAGAATTTTATTCAATATTCTAAAGTTATTTTTTTTGTTATGTATTTAACATTTTATAATGTTTATTAATAAATATTAGGTATTTTGTTAATTATTCTATCAATGTTTTTGTTTGAAGATTTGTTTAGAAAAATCCAATTCATGATACCATAACACAAAAAAGAGCCAATAAAAGCTCTATATATCATAATCTTATGTTTTTGTGGAAACAAATATCTAATATGTCGAAACCTACACAAATTAACATTAAAAAGTTAACATTGAAAAAACTGCCAACTGATATTGTTACGATTGATAAAACGAAGATGTCACAATAGATTTCTCTCTACTGAGGTTAATGTGAGTTTGTAATAATTATCACTGATTTTAGTGAAAGCTTACTAATGTACTTGATATGATCGCTCCGCTATAACAATGGTCGTGTGATTGGGAAGCAAAGAAACAACGTGATTTATTGGCTTATTTACAAACACCTGATTGACTTCAGCACATTGTTTTTTAAATTTCTGAATTTCAAGGAAATTAGGAATATAATTCTTTTAACTTCTGTTTTATATACTCTAACCAAATTCGTGCCGCGCTGGTGTGGTCGAGCGGTCTCAGGCGTCGGTCTGTCGTGAGATCAATGTGCCAGCTCCCGGGTTCAAATCCCGGTAGCGAGCATGGATGTTTCAAAAATTTCCTTTCCTGTGTTGTAGCCTCTTCTTCACTTTCTCTTCGGTCTGACGTCATTCCTTAATGGCGTCCTGGGGAAGGCCACGGGAAACCACCCCAGTATCTTTCCCTTGTAATTCTAGAGAGTCTGCTAGGGGTTCGCCGTCTTGGGAACACTAGCGCTCCCTGAGCACGGATGCTTCGGCAACGAAGCTCGCACTTCGGTGCGAACCGACCACACACATAACCAAATTCGTAATTACAATTAAAATCTTATTGCTGCAATTGGTCATAATGACCTCAAATATGCATTATCTTAGCTTAAGAAAACTGCTATTACAATATACACATGCACAACAAGGATTAAATGAATAATTTACTTACCTTGATAAACAGGCACCTCTAACATAACGACAAATCAAACCAAATATGATCTTCACCAAATGAGACGTGCCGGGCCGTTTCATTCTTCTGCAATCGTTCACCACAATGTCGATCCGACCGTCATGATTCATAAGGTTGTTTCTACACCAGGGACACGGAACCTGCAGTCTTTTGATATAGTGCGGCTTTCGGCATACAATTTCAAGTTCATAAGTGGTTAGTAGGAAACTTACAAAAAGGACAGTAAATGATTACATTATAAATAATTTGGAAACGTACAATCCTGTAATAGCCAGAGCTGAAAATTGAAAAACTTCTTCAGCAGACTGTTTATAAAATCGATTGAAATAAAGTCATCCAATAAGTCAATCCACGCTTATCGAAAAAGGTAGGTTTGTTGAAGACATTTTTCGCTAAATTAATGGCGATTTTCCACATAATTCTAAATACTTTCTTAGAAAATTGACGTTTACTACTTTATAGCTAAATGTACGCCCCTCATCGTATATGGTGAATATGTAAATAACATATACAGAGGGTTGATTCACTTTTATTCGGTCGATTTTGATCATGTCACAGATTTAGCAGAACCCTTTTCAAAAATCCAACACTGGTCGTGTTCAGTGGGATGGCCCTGCATTCTGGCAATGGCTCTGCATCGCAGTTTCCATTGAAGAAGGCTGCGTTAGAGGTAGACGAGGGAGATTTTGTTCCACTCCTCTTTGCAAGCTTTCCAAAGCTCTTTACTGTTTTCGGTCGTCGTATTCCCAGAGCCCGGTTAAGTAATCCGAACCCGCAGAAGTCCATCGGAGATGCATCGGGGATTTTACAGGAATCATACTGTATCGGTTGCTCGTTTCAGTCTACATATTAGGCCATATACAGCTTGATCGCTCTAGCTGTATGGCTCGACGCCTTGTCCTGATGAATCCATACTTTCCTTTTATCGCTGCCATACAATGCGGGAATATCGTCACTGTACGTGGGTTCAGGTAAACTCTCGGTAAAAGGCAGCATTAATTTTGATCTTTGCAAGTACCATCCTCAGGGTCAACTTTCTTCTGCAGCTGTAATCCGCAACAATCATGAATCCTCTCGAAAAGGTTTTTTTACATTCGCGATACCACTCGGTTCGTCTTTTGGCATCAAAAGGGCGATACAATATTGCCCTTGGCTTCTTGCTATCACTAAGGTAGATCCATGACTCGTCCAAAGTAAGGACGTACTTCCACTTTTCACCCAGGTGCTCGAAAAGCTTTCGGCTGCTGGTCTTCCTTTCAGCAACGTGTCGAGGAAGTAGGCGATGAACGCGAGCTTTATGATGCTTTTCTAATTGCAGATCACGTCTAATTATTCGTGAAACCGTATCTGAGAAACTCCTACAGCATGGGCAACCGCCCTTTGGGTGATAGGATTCTCGCCGACAATCATAGCATTCACTTCTTAATAACGTTAGGAATTGCTGCCGGTCGTGGGAGTTGTTTTCGGGCCTAATCCCAAATTACCCCGCTCTTGGCTGATGAGCTTCATACGACTTTCTGCTATTACCTGGTTGACGGTGGACATGCAAACATGAAAATTTCGGCGTTTGTGCAATTTTTGAAGCGGCATTTTTAGCATCGGAAAGGCACCTATGTACCCCTCCCACCAATTTGGTGGCGTATTTAGAATGCAAAACAATTCCAGCTATCAAATAATCAACTACAGGCTTATGACTTCTGATTCGAACGCAACAATGCTGCGTCACGTACACGTGCGAGATAGCGCGCGCCATTAAAATCGACCGAATAAACGTGAATCAACCCTCCGTATACAACGCTCTACTGACTGAAGCCCAAGATGAAGTCTCCGCTACGTATCATGTGGCCTTTAAATGACAAAACGTTCCCACCCTGTTTCAAGACTCATTCGAAAGCATTAGGAGGCGACAATCGTTGATTCTTGCACCAGTATCAGTATGAGGCATATAAAACTGAGCGATCTCGAACCAGCCTACACCTTTCATGATACAATGTATCGGGTGCAACGATGCAGTGCATAAGTAACCATTGTGATTCTATAATTGTGAGATGTGAATTGATGAATAGACTGAATAACGTCTTCGAAAATAACACAATTCTGGGAAAGATGTATCTGCGCCCATTTCGACGTCAAAATGTCCTACTGCTATCGCAAAAGGTTTTTGCTTTCACTAAGGGTTTCATTGGCCACAAATCGGCCGATACTGTTTATTCGACTCTCAGACCAAAGATAATATCAAAACTAGACAACTCAACCACAGTTTACTATCATATGACAGATTAGGACACACGAGAGATGCCACCAACAGATTAGGAACATCACAACGGACCTTCCGACATATCATCCAAAACAACTTGGCATGCACAGGGTCCACATAGTACACTATCATAAACTAACGGAACAGCACATCCAGGAACGCTTCAGCAATGCAAGAAAATTTTATGAACTGTATCTCGCATGTGACCGCTGGTATTTGTCACATTTGACGAAGCAAGGGTCTATTTGAATAATGCAACAAAACCCAGGACTATATGTCACTGGAATATCGGGGTGAAAGAACGAGCAGACTTCGTGAGGAAACGCAAAGAGAAGTCTCCAAGGAATTCATGATTGTGCTCCTGGCCGTCTCCCACTTATCAGAGTGACTGCTAATGCCAGGGTAAATGCTGCATACTTCCAAGAGACTGTGATGGAACCACTCTATGGTACACATATCCAAAAGCATTATGGCAACGACGCCGCTATATGGAACAAAGCATTCATATGGACAAGGCATCCAGCCACACTGCACGTTCCTCGATGTAGTATTTCGAGTGAAAGGCGAATGACACTGGTTATTCGTGTCGTTCCCTTTACGTATACATAAGTGTCCTGATGCCTCCCCAATGGAATTCTGTGATTTCGGACATTTCAAATCTGGAATTGAACGAAGAGCACCTCGTACGCTGGCTGACCTATGGAAAGTCTGTTTAGATGTGTGGAAAACAATCCCCTAGGAATACCTATCTAGAAGCCACCTACAATATAAACTACGATGTCGGCCGATTGTCCATAACCGTATCGTCACATCGAGGAATATCGTTGATGGAGGAATGGCTTATCTCCTTAACATGATGTCCCAACTGTGTCCCACTGTGCGGTGCACAGTGAATTACTGTTGATGCTTGATTTTGTTGGAGGAGCAATTCGGGGGTGCCGGGATGGTTTCAACTGTTTTGTCTCGCACTTTGAGCTACCATTAAGGAGAAATCTGACTGAGGAAGCCTAACAAGGCTGAAACAGCTGTCTCAATTCCCGAAATGGTGGCTCGGGGTGCGAGAATCCTTATTTACTTAGTTGCATTATAAAAATTTTTTTGATTTGATGATGTCCCAATCTTGTTTTTATCTACTTCAACCCCCCCCCCCCCATAATAGATTCATATTCCATTGTTAAGCAACACCAATTTCATTTTTTATTTTAGTAAAAATGTGCTTAAGAACAGTAGAAAATTAAAATGTCATCGAAAAGTCGGAAAAAAGTATCACTACAGATCTCAGTCACAATAATAATAGTTCAGCAGTAATTGAACTTTAAATCGATTTTTGCTGAAATTTAATGATTATTTCTTGAGTTCTTTTAATGAAATTTCTTTTTTATTGACTTACTATTCCACTTCTACTTTTATAGGGTTGTTTGGCCATTTGTTTGTCTGTGTGCTTGTACGTATTACTCTAAAACGACTGGAGAGATGATATGTTGCTTATTTGTCAACTTTAATCATAGCACATTTATTTCATTCTCAACCCCTCCCATTCTTAAAAAATGACCCCGAAATCGCTCGGTAAAACGGGTTGACGGGTTCATTTTCTTTCTTTGCTAAAATGCTTATTTACAGACTAATTTTAAATATTAGCATGATTGTATTGGTTTCCACTACCACCGAGGCCCAAAATACCTGTTGAAAATTAAGGAAGTAGTTAGTTTCAAAAGGACTGCATTTGAAATATTTTTCGTGTTCTTATTAGCAAAGTTGTAATGTTTCATTAAATCGTAACCTATACTTGTTTGAACGACAATCAGAACTTGAGGAAAAAGTCTTGCAGATCAGCAACATATTAGACGTACGAAGATTTAGAACTGTCAGTCTTAATTTAAGAATTGAACAGGAAAACATGATTCAGAGATTGGAAAGCTTTATTTCTCTCCATCTTCCAGAAAAATCGATATTAGTTTCACTTTAAGTAAGAAAATCCTTCTTATTATAGTTCGGTGATATTAAACTTATTCTTCAACGCCACTTTTCCTCTCCTGTCAGTTTTCGCGAATCTGATTATGTTTGCTCTGTTAAACCCTCCTACGTATATCAATTACGGTTTTGAAAGTTCATGTACTTAAAAAGTCAGAAAGTTTAGTTTGGAATTTCCCCAAACTGCCGCGTTCAGGAATGTTAGCAAATTACGGGTACTTTTGCAGATTGTCTGAAAACAAAGTGTTAATCATTTTATTTTCTACTTAGTGCTATAAATGATAATTTCAATATTGTTATTTAACTATTACTCTTCTAGTTCTTACTACAATTCATTGATTAGAAATATCTTGATTTTTAATCACTTAATTTTTAAAATTAAAACAAGGCAAAAAAAAGGAGTTTGAAAGCATGCATGACACGAAAGTGATGCCGTACAAATTTCTTTTTCGGCCATTTCCTATGAAATAGAAAATGGCCACAGACTGGAAATCTTATTTTTACCGAAGTGATAAGGGTTCTAATAAGGTATGACTCATATCTCTCCGACATGTAGTTTGGATTGTAGAAGTTGTAACACACACACACACACGGACGAACAGACTGACAGAATGAACGTAAGGCTTCACCCCTCCATTCCACTTTTGTG
Organism: Thereuonema tuberculata; assembly: GCA_023159025.1. Taxonomy (NCBI): domain Eukaryota; kingdom Metazoa; phylum Arthropoda; class Chilopoda; order Scutigeromorpha; family Scutigeridae; genus Thereuonema; species Thereuonema tuberculata. The sequence continues at coordinate 55,147,525 of JAFIDM010010028.1, read as the reverse complement.
CACAGGTTCGCAAACAAGCTCATTAACTTTTTCACTTTATAGTCCTAAAGTAGAATCTTTAACAATATAGTTTAAAGTAACAGTTGTTTTACAATGGGTACTCTGGCTTCTATCAACAGGTTCCATTAAACTTAATATAAGTATTTAAAAATTTAATAGTGGTAAGTTAATATTGATAGGGAAACACAAGAATCTTTTGTCTGTGGCTATTCTGTTACCGAAATAATATGTCCGTGTTTAAACTAAAAATCTCCAACAAATCTAGGCTTAATGCCTACAGGCTTCAAAATTTGAATTGCTTCAAATTTAAAGTTTCGTTTAACATATTTACGTTACCTGTTTCGTTGTAAAGTTGATTATTTAAAATAAATAGAGAATAAACAATAAGTTCTCAAAAACAATACAACATCATATTTTAGATATTACAATTAGTACAGTAAGTAGGCTTTTAAGAAACTACTGCAGCACATCTTCTTGTGGAAAATTATGGAAGAATTACGGATGGGGACTCACAATAAATATATTTCATAATATTTGAATTATCTTATTACTTTCGAGATACTGAATTGAGTTCTGCGGTGTAGGTATTGCCATTTAAGATGGAACTATCTATTAAATTTGTTATAAGTATTTTTTTTTTTATATAAAAGCACTTTTTTTTTAAGTGGAATTAGCTCTAGTGGCAAAAAATACAGTAATACCTTGAGATACGAGCGACCCGACATACGAGTATTCCAAGATACGAGCAAGCCTTCGAGCAAATTTTTGCTTTGAGATACGAGCAAAGATTTGAGATACGAGCACGCTTACAGATGCCGACGCTAGGTGGCCGAGCACTCGGAGCAGCCCACGCCGCCTCACTTGTTGACTTCACGTGTTCGTACGTAAGCTCAGTTAATTAGTTCTAAGTTTATGTAAGTTACGTAGTGCACGTGTAAGGTACGGAATCAAGTGTCTACGTACGGGCCAACTCTCTTCCCTCCCTTCCTCCCTCCTCCGCACATGCCGCCATTAGCCGCTACTGTATCGTCTGTCTCGATGGTAAGAACTCATAATTAAAACCACATTTTAGTTTACATCACAGGAATCTATACTATAATTTTATTTTGTGAATATGTCTCGACAGCAATTAAAAACACGTATTTTTCCAATATTATTAGCACAAATAAGGGAGTTTTTTAGAGGGCCGGAACGGATTAATTTTTTTTCTGTTATTTCTTACGAAAAAATGATTTGAGATAGGTCCTGGAACGGATTATGCTCGTATCTCAAGGTATTACTGTATGTCATTATAATACTGCAAATAAATATTTCCTGAAAATTGAACTTTAAATATCTTCCTGTCTTCTTTAATCCACTTACTTCACTGAATCCAGAACTTTTTTTTGGCCTAATTTGGTTAATGTAATAAATACAAGATTCAAATAATGAAATAATTGTTTCGCCTTGAAGATACGCATCATAAAACTAGTGATGAATTGTATGTAGGTATTATATATAATTCATTACTATACAAACTTTTAGAAATTTTATTTCTTTTATTACATCATTTCTTGAATTATTACTAAAAAAAATGTCCTAAAAAATATCCTACACTGAATGACTTTCTAAACGGTCCGATGATAGTCATTGAATTTCTTTCTTGTTCACTTAGAACAGCAAGGATTACGAATGAATAATAGTATTTTCAATAAAATTATGTTCGTGATTCTAATACATCCAGAAATGCGTCTTTTATAGTTCGTCATGATTTCAGCATGTTTTCCGATGTTTTTGTTAGTTTTCCAATCCACGAACTGTTATTGGTTGGGCAGCTGTTACAACTAACGACGTTTTCGCCAATAATTTCCAGAATTTTCTTTAGGCAGTACCACAATAGAAACTAAGAACTTTCTGAAAGGGAATAGTCTAATTTCCGTTAAATTTTCTTTCTTTTATGTTTCTAAATCGTGAAAAGACTCAAAGAAACTTTGTTTTTTTTTAAATAAGTAATACCGGTCTAGAATATTTTCGATTTTGTGAAAAAATTAATTAAAGCACCCTTACCACAGTAGAGCTTCATTGTGCGCCTCCATTTGCGCAATTTCAGCAAACAATTATCGTCAGTTCTCAGAAAAAAATATTGGAAATTCGATGCTCCAGTCCCGAAGCGTTGCTTAGAATAAAAATATTGCTTAACTCAGTGCTTGCTAAAGAAATTTTTAAGCTAATAGGAGAATTACAAAATACTTTTTCATTTCGCAAATTTGGGGGTTTACGAGATTTTCGCATTATTTAAACTCGTAAATATGATTTACTGCAAGTATCATTAAAAATTATGCACTAACAAATTTTAATTTAAGCACAGATCTATCATTCCACATTCCTTGCTAAATTCCACGCAATTTGGATGACATAGGTTGTTCTTTCTTTTTTTTTGGTCACTAGGAGCGCAATATCAAATTTTAAACTGAAAATTAATATAATGTAAAATAACAAATAGAGACTGTATAGTAATTGATAATGTGGGGTTGAAATTATCGATGATCAATAATGTATTGTTGAGAGTTCATAATTCGCGATTTTCCTTGCTTTTCATGAGATACTGTAAAACAAATAATTCTTAGAAATATTGAAGGCCTAGTTTGTTGACAGAGCTATCGTATGTTTCTTTGCTTTCATTTTTATTTTTATTTAATTTTTTTTTCATAAGTCGCAGAAGTCGGATTGAATCAGTTTTAGTAAATGTCAAGTTGATAGTATTTGTGATCAAAGTCATTAAATTTGAATGTAATACAATGAATTCTTAGAAGTCAGAAAACGTCCATCAGTTACAGTTAATTATTTTGTTTTGAATGCTTTTCTGCGAAACTTTCACCAGCAAATATATAATTCAGAGAAATTTCCTAATATAGAAAATGAACAATCTTTCGTTCAAAAATATTCAGGCTGCTTCCAAGCAGATTCGCCCGCTTCTTTAAATGTTCATACAAGAGGTATTACGATACAGTAATACAGGAGATACAGTACAAACACACATGCACATAATAAAAAGGAGCCAAGTCTTTAAATATTGATTTTTTGTTTTCAAAATTGTTTCTAAATTTTGCCGCTGATGATGTGGTTGATAAATTGGTATTATCACCATAGAAACAGTGATTTGATCTTTGTATTGGCATTTTCAAATTTCATATCACTGTCCGGCTAAATACATATATATATATATATACACACATAATACACATACAGTATAGAGTGTATAAGAGAGACAGTACAAGGACATCTACACATAATGTATGTCTAGACATACACATACACACACATAATATATATCTATATACATACACACATAATATAAATACGGACGCACACACGTATTCGTCCACTAGTTCACATGTTGTCATAAAATATTGCAATATAAATACCAATAAACACATATATCAACACTCCTGCACACACACACACATGCATAAACATAATATCGTAGAAAAACACATGGCTACAAACAAAACTTGCATTCATTTATGTTTTCACACACAGGTTCATTTAGCCCTACTCTGCATGAGCCAGGAAAGTACTGAAAACTTTCAAAATTTAATATTTGATGACTGTTATAAAACTTAACAAAACGAACTGTTTAGAATTTTTAGTTTAAAAACAAAAATTCGTGCTCCTGTTTCTTTATATGACTTGGAATTTTGAATTATTTTCAAAATTAGATATTTAGAAATTTTGCTAAAAACAAAAATAAAAAACAATTGAATTACATTGTACTTATTAGTCGAGAAAAGCATTTTTTATCCGATTTTTCAAAGTCTCGGATGCACTGGTGATGCCTTTTCCCATGAGCATAAGTGAAGCTTCTCTAGTTTCCGGTCTTTTCCATTTGAAAGATTGGAGGGTAGTGGATCACAAATGCCATTCCGAAAAGACCTGATGTAATGGCCTGATCGTCAAAGGAAGGAATTAAATTTGGTCGTCGAAGAGACGCCTATTTCTATGCTAAGTAGAGGGAATTATATCGGTGTTCCAACAAGACTACTCTGGCCACTCGCTGCCTTCGCTACCACAGATTAGGCAACGGTGTCACCCAATAAGTGTTCCTTTGCCTCCCCGCTCTCCACTGTGCTCTCACTTTGTTTCCACCAGGAAAATAAGTCTTAATTAGCCACGCATCATTCGCTTTTCGAGAGGAGAAAATCGATTGGCAAGCACAAGAATCCTTGCTGTTATTCAACCCCAATCGAAAACAAGTACACTAGGCCTCAGGGAATACGTGCTATCAGACGCTTACCACAGCAAAACTTCCAGGTATTAAAGAGAATAAGTTGAATGTGAAAATCATCTCCTCTGCCTCTCCATGTTAAACAAGTTTTGCAGAATTCGCCCTCATTTACATGAAGTAGAATTGAATTCATCAAAACTAGAAGATTAAGTTATTAATTAAGAAGCAATTATTAAAATGATCTGGAAATAAAAAGAGCTTAATGCAAGCAATCTAAAGATAGGATAATTAGCAGAATTCCAATTAAATTATATTTAGGAAATTTTTACTTAAATTACAAAAATAAGTATAACTTAGACATCATATACTGTATATTTAAAAATATATTAATTGCATATCCTATTGCCTTTAGCCTTTGGGAGGTCACATCCAGGTTGGCTGTTGACTTTACCTTAGGATGCGCATTTCTGATTCATTTTATCGAGGGAGGCGGGTTAGGGCTGATGATCCCGTAGAAGGCTGAAACAGCTGTTCCCTAATCATCCCCGTAAAATGAATCGGAGAAGGCAATTGTTTTTGCTTATTCTATGCTGGGCTGTACGGACATTTTCAATGAGATTTGTCAGCACGTTAAACCCATTTATTTTGCATATCCTAATTGCGTTATCTAAACATTGTAAATTACAGAGGAAGAGGTCCAAATATAGGCTAGGGTCTAAATGTGGGCTAGTTGAAGTATTCGGGTATGGGAGGTACTGTTGCGCAGTGGAAATACAGTGAAAATGTGTCTGAGTAACAAAGAGAAATGAGGGAAACAGTTGTTAATCATCTTAAGTCAAATTATTAAGAGATAGGTTGATTGACACTTATCACCACACTATTTCATGACCTTCAGACATTTCACAGGTACTTTTTCTTATTTTCTTAATCAAATTCTATTGAATCAAAAGTTGATTCAATCTATCTGAAGATTAAAGCGGCCTAGAATTTCCACCTAGGGAACTTCGCGTCAAAATTATTCAGTGGTTTATGTGGGCCCACAGTGATTGTGCAGGTGTTGAAAAGACGTTTATATATTTGTGACTTTGGAAATAGACATTACCATTTAATTTAATTGTTTCAGTATTTTTTGAATTTTTTAAAAAAAAATCTAGTATTACAGGAAAGTTTTATTAACTAACTCCATGGCACTACAGCCCATGTAGGGCCTTGGCCTCCTTAACAATATGAGCCCACTCTTTTCTATCTTGTGCCTTTCTCCTCCATCCTCGTACCTGGAGCTTTTTCAAATCGCGTTCCACATCATCAAGCCATCTAAGTCGTGGTCTTCCTTTTAATCTTCTACCACCAGGGTTTCCAATGAAAAGTTTCTTAACTCCACGGTTCAAATTCATCCTTTGGAGATGGCCTACCCATTGGATCCTTTTACTTTTAACAATTGAAACCAAGCCTGGCCCCTGAAATAATTCCATTAGTTCTTTATTAGTGCGGATACGCCATAAACCTTGGTCACAAATAGCTCCATAAATCTTCCTCAGAATTTTCCTTTCCCATATACCAAGAATGGAAATATCCTTACATGATAAAGTCCATGCTTCGGCCCCATACAAAACAACAGGTCATTTGGACACAATTTCAAAAACCAGATTTCTGAAACTTTTTTAAAAAAAAAAATTAAAGCAATTTTCTTTGTTTGTTGTTTGTTTGTTTGGTTTTTGGTTTCATAAAATAAAAGTGGTAGCCCATATTTGGACCTTCTCTTGTATTAAAGTACTGAGCTATTTTATTTAAGTTTCAAAGGTAAAAAGGTAATTGGTATAAGATCTTGATAGATTACATCAAAAGGTAAGATGTCCATCATAGCGCTGGAGAAGCTAGTCATTCCTCCGCGGAGGTTTTGTATTTTTCCCTAGTTTTTTCCTTCTCTAAATGGATCAAGATTTACCTGGTGCTTTGTCAATTATTGGTTTCTTATCGTTTAAGGAAGGCTATTGACCTTTTTATTTCAACTTCGTTTAAACCTTTCCACCAAAGCTGCCTCTCTCGAATGATGCTATATTTTCAACCATTACAAGATTGAAAAGTAAATTTACATTGAAAGAGTCAATGAATACTTTAAATACAGTAAACAAGGTTTACTGCCGTCAAAGTTTATCTTTCAAAGATAAGTGCTCTTGATGAATCGAACGTCACAGGAGTCGTTACAAGGACTTCTTATATACCAGTATGAATATTCCTTTTAAATGTCTTCATCGATTTCAATGAAACTTTGCATCTACAAAAATGAAGGTTTCGGAAGATGTCGTAACCTATTCAGTTTTTGAAATCCTGTAAATCCAGAAGAAATAATGATATTTCGTGATTGTTACGTCAAGAAAGGATCGAAACGTAAAACCTGAAGTTTTCTGATTGTTTTCGTAAATACTGAAAACTCTCTTGGATAACTTATAGAAGTAACTTCCATGTAGTGAAATGTTTATTTCTTTATGTTAATAATTCTGATTGGAAATTCCAATTTCTAATGCAACATAATATTTTAAATTTTTAATTGAAATATGTTGCAAAATCAATGATAAAAATAAATATATATGATTAAATCAATTGATAAAAACAAGAGAGATATGCTGTGAAAATGTTAAAACTTCTGTTAAGTCGACAGAGAAGAAAAATTTAGTAACTAAACTGATCAAATCATTCTCAATCGAAGCACAACTGTCCACTGTATCTTCCTGCAAAACCGCTCCTTCCTGCAAATAAGTTAAGAGGTCAAGTAACAAGTGGTCAGACAGCGAAATAGACAAAAACATTTTGGTCACACCTGTTAAACAGCTCGGAAACCGAAATTAAAAAACTGGAGTCTGTGCCATATTAAGGCATCAAATTTCATATTTTAAGCCATTAAAAATTTGCTTTTAAAACTCAGTAAGTTTGACATAATTAATCCAAAAATTAAAGATCTGAAAATTATTTCGATTAATTTTCAAAGTAATTAGGAAACTGAAATTCAAAAATTTCTTCACAAAATCGCAATTAGTAGAGTCATAATGAATTTGTCGATTACCTATCGATTAGCAATTTGAAAATAGCGACGAAAATATAATCAATAGCATTTTAGCGTAACAAAATTTGTTTGTGATCAGTCGCCCGCTCAAATTCTGTTTATTTGTGATTGCTTTGGAACCTTACTATTTTTTTAATATTTACAGATGTTATTAAAGTTACTTCATTACTGACATTTTAATCATAGAGTTTCATTTGCAATTCCATATTTTAGAATTTCCTTATCCTACATCTGATGGAAGGATAAGTGGTAACAAAGCTTTTAGTACAGTAGACACTCGATATCTCGAAATAGAAGGTATGCTAAAAAAATTCGAGATAGCGAGTTTTCGAGATTACAAGGTCATAACCAAAACATTTTTATGTTTTGGTACACAATATAAGGAATACTATTCTAAAAATTAGAGTCTTGATAGATGAGAATATGTATAAATATGTAATGATAGTTGACATTAAGTCTAAATACAGCAATAATAATTTTAATTTTTAAAAGTAGTCGAAAATAATTACATGAAAAGAATCGTCCCGGATCCCTCAGGGAGATAACGAAGGGTGTGAAAGATTCTTGGAAAAATACCTCTTTTTGCTTCGACACAACTGAACGCAAAAAATTTTCCGGAAAAATTCATTTTTTACTTCGAAAAATATTCGACATAATAACGTTTTGAGTGAAAACTCTTCGACGTAAGAATTAAAATTAACATTAGATGAATATGTAATATCAAGGGGAAAACTAATTTTCGACATATCGAAGTTCGAGATATCGAAGTTCAATAGTTTAATTATTAATCAGGAAGCATCAACAGACAATTGCTGATGATTGAGGAAATTAAACTCATGAAATTTATTTGAGAGTAACCTAGAATATGAAGTAAAGTGTATGGATATAGTTTCCTTAGTCGCTGTTGTTTAGCATTTAGACAACAGTTGGTGGAATAGTGTGTTACAAATCTGTATATAGAAAATGAACAATCCTGTATCTGAGAACATGAATTCTAAATATCCTAATATTATATAATATCGAAACAAGTTCACGTTTCAAATTTAGGACAAAAGTAAGATCACGAATATAAAGGATGATGCAAGAAATATGCAAAAACACTAATCTCTTTTGAACTGAAATTGTAGCTGTTGAACACCTGTTTTCCTGTGTAGCTGTTTTTCTGGGGTTTTTTTTCGTACAACATTCACGTTATATAACGGCTGGAAGCTGGAGAGGATCTCGTGACATTCGATAACACTTTTTACGATGAAAATTGATTAAAGGTTATAGGTCTTGAAACACTCTTTTGGAGAAGTACATTTCCATCTAAATGGAAACATCAATATCTTAGACTCACCATATAAGGTACTGATAAGAGGCACTTTAATATAAGGTACTTTAATCTCCGAACATAATGGTTTGTTGAATGCAACAATGCAATTCGAAAACTTCTACAGAATTTGTAATAGAATAAACAAACTGTCAGAATTTTACGACAGTCTGGTAATTGATGATTTAGAAACTTTCTGCAGCTTTTTTTGAGATTTTCAAACTGAAAATAACTCTGGGACACATCGAAGAATTCGTGAATTGTTTCTACAGTAATTTATTGAAGATACATTATTCACCCTTGGTTTTTATCTCCAATCTTTTTGCTTTTATTCTGTACGAAATATCTGAATTCTTATAAGTTTGACTATATTCTTAAATATAACAATTTAATAACATAACTTTAACAATTTACAACACTCATATTCTTAAATGAATGTCGTATTTATTCAAACTTCAAAAAAAATTGTTTTTACTTTTAACATTCAAGTAATAAATCTATCATTCTTTTTCTTGTGATTCATTCTCGTAAAGTTAGTATCGAAGTCACTTTATAAAGGTGATCAATTTATAGAAACAATGTTAGAATACATATTAAAAACATAATGGATATCATTAAATCCACATTAAAAGTGTTATTGAAGATAAGTTCATACGTAAACATTTCGAAAGTCAACATACCATTACAGGATTTAAGATTATCAGTTAAAACTCTTAACAAAATTATTTATTTATAGGATTGTATAAAAAAGAACAATGCAAAAAAATAAAGAAAACCAAAGTATTGAGTTTCTGTAGTTGATAGTAACTCATTTTATAAAATTGAACTTCTTATTGTAAAGTAACACAGTTTTTATAAACATAGATAAACATGTAAATCTCATAAATAAATTATTAAATAAAACAAAAGAACTGCTTTACTCAGCTTTTAATAATTCGAATTGCAATTCTTTCTCTAACATGTATTTTTATTTACAAACTAGCTGCACCCGGCATGCGTTGCAATGTCACTTAAAGAAAGAAAAAGCCCGGTGTCGGTCGGGGGTGGGAAACTTAGGTCCTTGCATCGCCTTCCACCCATCCAAGTGTTGTGTCCCTGCCCCCCATAGGAGAGCGAATTTTTTACTTTTTGCATTAGACTTGAGGGGGCCCGAGAAGGGGCCCTAAATATAAGGTCACGGTGTCGGTCGGGGATGGGACACTTATGCTCTTGTGTCGCCTCCCCACACCCAAATGTGGTGCCCCTGCCCTCCCATAGGGGATCGGATTTTTTACTTTTTACGTTAGATCTTGTGTCGCCTTTCCCCCATTCAAGTGAGGTGTCCCTGCCCCCCATAGGAGAGCGAATTTTTCACTTTACACAATATTTGTGTAGTTCTCATTGTCACCATCAGATGGATATTTGGCTTTTTCAGGGATTTTACCCCTTCACCGGGTCCAGGTTCTAAGGTAGCCTATCTTTTCCGCAGGGTCCTAAAGAGTACTTCTGCAAAGTTTGGTCCTGATAGGTCAAAGAGCCTAGGAGTGTATAAAGGACAAAGAAAGAAAGAAAGAAACATTCATTTTTAAATATATAGACTAGCCGGTACCATCGCTTCGCTCCGAAACCCTTGCATATATAGCCTTAAAAACAAAAACTTTCGAGATCGGAGAATATACAACTTCCCATCCCGTTGTAGCCTTCACCGCTGAACTCAAGTGTATTGCGGGTTGGCACCACACACCTTGGGTCAAATAAGGCATGTTTTTACCTGTCACAGGTATTACATCTATATAATTGGTATATAAAAACACGCGCGTTTTCGAATACAACGTTGTGTCAAAATTTCAAAGCAATCGGTGAAGAATTTTTGGAGATTTAAGATTTTGAACAACCGAATATTTACATTTTTATTTATATAGATTATATGTATTTCATATCAATCTATTACATAATTACATAATAAGGCTTTTTAAGTTTATCACGCATTTAAAAATCAGTTATAGTTACAGGTTATTGGCCATTTAATCAAAATATTCACTAAAGATAGATCAAACACATACTGTTTCCATGAAATCATCAGGCCATTCACCTTTCTCATATATTTCATTGCATAATGATAGTATTTGCTTCTTGTCTTCACCCAAGCATTTAACTAACTCAATGTGTATTCCATCAACTCCTGTTGCTTTCCCATTCTTCATTTCCCTAATCGCTAGCTCAACTTCTTCCCTTAGAATACAACATCCTTTTTCGTCTTCTAATACAGCTGTTTCATCTTCTATAGCTAAGTAATCTGGACGATTCCCTGTCTCATATATCTTCTTCTACATACTTCTTCCATCTGTTCAAAATTCCTTGTTTGTCGGTTATTTCATTGCCGATTTCGTCTTCTATCAACCACATGGACTTCTTATTCTTATTTGTGAAATCCAAACATTTTACTTCGCGGTACATTAAATCATATCTTCCTTTTCTCTCTAGATCCTCTACTTCTTCACATTTCTGTCTCATCCAGTCTTCCTTCGCCTTATCAGTTACTCTTCTTAGTTCGTTGTTTAGTTTCTTGTAATTTCTTTTACCTTCTTCTGTGTTGATGTTTTTCCATTTTCTCCTTTCCTCCATCTTCTCCAACATTTTCCCTGTGACCCAAGGTTTCTTAATACTCTTACCTTCTCTGTATCCTATTGTTTCTTCTGCTGTTTCCTGTATACAGCTTTTAGATGAGTCCAGTATTCATTACTATTTTCTGGTGCGGATTCTAAATTAGAGGCTTTCTTTTGAAAATGTTCTTCAAATTTTCTTTTTTCCTCTTCGTTCATAAGTTTTTCTATATCAAACTTCTTCGTCACTTGCCTTCCTTTTATCTTTTTAAGACGAATATCTACGTCGCCTATCAGTAGGACATGATCTGAATTAATATCCGCTCCTGGTAGAGTCTTTGCATTTTTTAAGCAATTTCGATATCTTTCCTGTACGAGTATATAGTCTATCTGATATCTACTGTCATCCCTTGGGCATGTCCACGTGTATCGTCTTCTTTTATGCTGTTGGAATAACGTATGTCCAACAATCATAAACTATATAATAACGTTTAATATCCAATACAGTAATTACTTTCCAATGTAACTGGAGGATTTCCAGTTTTGTAATTTAATAATTAAAATATTAACAACAGGTTCTTGAGAGAATTTAATGCCTACTTTCCTTATAATTTTCCCATAGTTTTAGTTTATCGACACAAACAAAAGACACAAAGAAAAACACCTCCATTTTGTTTTAAATTATAACTGCCTAACAAATGCAAAAGAAAAAAAGAACTAATTTCGCATTATTTACTTTAAATTGCTTAAATTTAATTAATTTTAATCATATCAAAATGCAATAAAATTTTTGAATTGCTTAACTGATACCCATTGTTAGGTAGTTATTGTTTCGTTACTATCTCTTTTCAATGTGAATTTTGTCACCATTGCGAGCTAAAATTTCTTAAAAAGCATTGAAGCAGGAAATATTTCTTATTTAAACGTCTGCTCCTAAAATATGCTTTCCAATATCCATCCAGTGGCTCAGAAGTTATTAGGAGGACAGAGCAGAGCCACACATACACACACACAGAGGGAATGATTTGATAAGCCTTACTTTCATGGAAAAGTACATGAAAAACAAGGTAGGGAAAGCGATTAGTAAACCAATCACAATGCTTCGCAACGTCTTCTGATATTGCTTTAATTTCCTTATTATTATAAATGTGATTGTTGCGAATGCAAAAGGCGCAATTATTGCTTTTATTGTGATTGTTATAGAGCTGCATTATAAATAAACTTGTTGCGCATGCAAAAGACGCAATTATTGTGATTGTTGTGCTTAATGATAATTTAATGAAATTTTAATGAGATTTTAATGATACTTGTCCTCAAAAACGGGAATATAAGTCTTCTGATACTTGTATCAGAAGACTAAAAAGGGGGAAAAATGGAGTTTTTTAGTTATTCAAATTTTCTGTAGGTTTTCCTAGCCTTCCTGTTTCATAACCAAATGAGAATAAATTTGCCAGTCTTTATTAAATTACATATGCTACGTTAGGAACTTCAGTTTATTATGGAAGACAGCTGCACTTTACTAAATAAGCTGCAGCATTTTAACAGCAATTTTCTGAAACATAATGATGCAGCGATAACTTCTTGATAACAATCACTGATATTGGATTACTAAGTTATTAACTGCGACTTGGTCATCCAATCAAAACGGGATTTCAAAAGTAAATTTTCCTGTTAAGCATGATTGTGCTGCAGCGAAGTTGGATTTTCTTAAGCGAATTGATATGGATTTCATTGTCAAAATGCATCCCCATTTTCAGTACAATATTTTTCAAATCATAGCGCACTCCTCTGCCGACAACAACCCTCTGTCGGTTTAGACATCGATTGAAACAACAGATAAAATCAATAACTGAACAGAAATAACATTTGCTGAAAATTTAGATCTTGCAGGTTCATACAAAGAAATAGTTTTCTTTATTTTTTTTTAGAAAACTTTATGAACTTACTATCTTTCTTTCTATATATACATATGTAATATGGGGGAAATATATATATTAAATTACAATAATGTATGGAATTGAAAGAATTTCTAATCTTTTTCAGTTAAAATTAAAAGAAAAATATATCTGAACTTAATTATAACTGAGAAAAATTAGCAATTTTTAAAAATCTTAAACAACAAAATTTAAAATCTAACTGCGTATCCTAGAGAATTAATAACATCATCAACATTAAATATAAATTTAATTTAAGCTATTTTTTTATATTGAAATCAATTCATTTTAATGTCATTTTTGAGATATCTTATACATCTGTCTCTTAAATCCCACAAAGGAAAATTATAAGAGTGAGTTCTTTCTTTATTCTCTAACACACTAAGAATTCTAAAAATGATTTTCTAATTTTTTCCCTTTCTTTTCTTTTAACATTTACCTAATATTAATTTTACAAAAGGTTAATTGAATAGAAGAAGTAAAATTTTTACGAGGTTATGCTAGTCATATTTATTAGGTAGTACTTATAATGTGGTAAACTATGAAGTTAATTGAATTAAACTAAATGTTTGGCAGATTAATTAAGAATAATATATATATGTATATCTGAATGATAGTTCTCTGGAGCACATATCATAAAATAATATTAACCTTCTAAATTATTGTAAACATTATTGAATTATTGAAACATTTTTAAACTTCTATACAATGTCTTACAAGTTATTTAATTTTATTTGCAAGCACCTGATGAAATCGGTTGTACTGAAACCACTTTTGGAAACCCAGGACCAAGATGTATGCTTACAATTTATGTACATATCTATCTAGCTTTGTTGTATAAATATATAAATATATATATATATATATATATATATATATATATATATATACACACACACACACAGCCGGATACTTTAGTAATTTAAGTTAATTTTATTCGTACACTTGGCCATCCCCTGGTAAGTATGAGATAATCCAAGAAGAATCGATTCCAAGAGGTTAAAAAAGGTTAATTTTAATATTAAAAGGTTAATTTTATTTCTTTTTGAATGAACTCATTATTTGATATCGCGCGCCGTAAAAAAAATGGACATTGAAATTTAAATTTTAATTTAGTAGGCTAAAATTAATGAGTTATTTTCTTTTTTCTCTGGCTCTTCTCTCATTGCGCCACACACACACAAAGGGAGTGATAGAAATAATAATTTGAATGTAGTCCCCGTGACCTAATGGATAAAGCGTCTGACTTCAGTTCAAAAGGATGCAGGTTCGACTCCCGTCGCTAACGTTTCATTGTAGTAATTTTTTCACAGGAAATGAACAATTGCGCCAGACAGACAGAGAAATAAAAGATTTTGGTAATAAAGACTAGACCATCCCCGTATACACGCGCTTGTTTTTCTATATCACATAGAATTTGGTTAAGGAAGAATATTATAAAGAAATAGATAAAAAAACGACGGTACAACGCTAAAAGAGGAATTCCCACCCTGAGATGTTACCGGTAAGAGACTGGGACAGACATCTTTTTCATGTCTGCTTTTTTCATGACCAAAATTGTTTTTAAGTTTTGTAAATTAATTTCTTCAGTAAATCTTCATCTTCATTGTTTTAATTAAAAAAAAGGAAAAAGAGATTTAAAGTGGCCTGATGATCCAAAGAAATGAGTAAACAATCTTCTCAGGACTCATCAGGCAGCCAAACTCCTCTGATGACAGACTTAGAAAGTGCGAGAGGTCGAATTCTCGCTCCCAAGAATGAGACCTCTCCCCAAAGAAATCCTAACCAAAAATAAATAAAATTAAAAAATACAAATGTTCCCTGGCCTGCAACTCGGTAGGCACAAAGGGAATTTAATAAAGGCATTTAAAAAAGAAGTAAGCCTATGTTCATAAATGAAAAAGGACGAAACGGTCCTTCCCAGTCTCTTCTCGGTGACAGCTCAGAGTGCGAATTCCTCTTTTAGCGTTGTGCCGTCGTTTTTTTACCCATTTCTTCATCTAGTCAGGCACATTTCTTTCCATTTTAAGAAAATTATATTTAAAATAGTACAACGTTTCGACAATTATAGTTCTAATTGTCGTTTTCGAATTACAAATAAATAGACGGATCGGAAATCAATAAATAATCTAGAGATTCAAAGAAAAAAAAGGTTGAGTACATTCATTATTGTTTGGGGAAAGGGGAAGTGAGTTGTAGTCCCATGTAGCCTAATAAATAACTTCGTATCAGAAGGTTGCTTGTTTGATTCCCGTCGCAGACATTTCATTGTAAAATTATTTCTATTTTCCATTCTCGAAGGAAAATGCGCCAGACAGACATAGAAATAAAAGATTTTAGTAATATAGATTCACTGAAATAAAGAAAGGCCCTGATTATCAATGTTTTTTATAAATTTTTAGAAACAAAGATCTACTTACTATGTCATGGAATATCTATCATTTCCTAGCGTTTACTGTTTTAAAATTTCCTGTTTTTCTATTGGTGGAAATCTCAATTTTATTAGTAATTAAAAATATCATCAATAGAATGTCTTTCACTTGGTTGACTGAATATCAACTAAATGTTTCATTATGTAAATTCATAGATAATAGATTCGGAAAATTATTACTCTACTGCTTTTTTTTTCCTGTTTGTAAAAATTGAGTTTCTTTATTTTTTATTTTTTATTTTATCTGTCGTTTTATTTTATATGAATTTTCTGAATTTTAGAATGATACAACGAAAGTAACTTTACACAAAGAAAGACAGTAAATTTATAAAAGATTTGAAATGTTATTAGAGAATTACAAAAAAATCTGGTCGTGAAAAGATGAAGCGATCCTTCCAGAAATGGAAAGGAGACGAATTTTAAGAAAACACAATAACAAGTAAAATAAAAATAAATTTAAAGATATAGATATAAAGGTATAGATTTCTAATATATCTGTTAGTTTGCATACATCGGTGTAAAAAAACAAGATACACGATTACTATTTCATAATAATTAATTAAAATAAATATCAACAGATGAATGTTACGATTCCATCACTGATATTGCCATACAAAGATGTTACAACCTAGTGAGGAAATATTACGCACATTAAATTTGCCATTATGTTATATCCTATTTTCAATGCATTAGAGATGGATCTGTAAAATCAGAATCATTTCTATATCAAAAACCAGTAAAATTTTTTTAGCTAATTCAAAAAAAAAAAAAAACAGAATAACACAAGGATGCTAATATTGGGAAATATTATAAATGCATCGGATTGAAAAAAATTAGTATAAATTGCTACACATCAATTATTCGCTTGTGCCGAATTAAAATGGAGCATTAAAAATGTGTAGGACAGTTTAACGTACAGGAAATGCATTGGGTTGGCCAAAAAGTTCGTTCGGCATTTTTATATAAGTTGGCATAGGTGTCTTTAACGTCATTCGACACCATTTTGTTAGATTGTTTTGTGACAGCTGTGCATTTAAAACGAAAACTGATAACAGTTGGTGAGTTTTGTGTCGCTAATTTAATATTGAAGATGGAGGAAAATAAGCACGCAAGACAGTATGTGTCTTTGATGACCTGCAAAATCTGTTAGAGCTTAGCTGGGAAGTTGTGATTCATCCGCTGATTTCACCAGACATTGCACCTTCGGATTTCCATTTATTTCAGTCTTTACAAAATTATCTTAATAGAAAACATTCAATTCCCTGGAAAACTTCATAGATACCTGGAACATTTTTTTGCTCAAAAAGATAACAGGTTTTGGGAAGATGGAATTATGAAGTTGCCTGAAAGATGGCAGAAGGTAGTGGAAGAAGCCGTTGAAGATTACCAAATTATTGGTGAAAATGAAAAATGTCTTTTATTGTTACTTACACAACTGTACGAACTTTTTGGCCACCCCAATAACCGGAAAAGGGGCAATGAAAGATATTCACATTAAGTTTGCTTTCGCTCCTTGGGCCATCATCGAGGGAATCTGGGCCAGCTGTTTCGTCCTTAGGACTCATCAGTCATATTTACCCTCAATGATGAATGCAGAAAAGTGCGAAAAACTACGGATTCCTTTCCCGCGCCCGGAAGTGGGACTCCACAAAAAATAAGATACTGTAACCAGTACAGATTGAAAAACCTTAGCCTGTAACTGCCAGGCACGAAAGGCATTTAATTATAAGATACAAAAACAAGACAAGGACTAAATAGTCTTAAATAGGACAGTTTAACGTGCAGGAAATGTATCATGAAAAGACGAAATGAAAGAATGCACATTCCGTTTGCTTTCACAGCTTAAGCCATCATCGACGACTATCATCGACTATTACTTCCGGGAGCGGGAGAGTAATTCATAACCTTTCACGCTTTTCTGGGCTTATCATCGAGGGTGAATCTGGCTGATGAGTCATAACAAGAACGAAACACAAGTCCCAGGTTCCCCAATGATAGCCCAAGGCGTGAAAGCAAACTTAATATGTACTAGTGATAATATATACGCCCCGTCAACAATGACGGGATAACAATGTGACGGCTTTTAGTTGAGATAGAGTATTTACGCTCGAATTTTAATCTAGTAGGCTAGAAGCAGAGAAAAAAGATAATAACAAAATTAATTAGTTATTATCTTTTTTCTCTGACTCTTCTCTCATTGCGCCACACACACACACACACAAAGGGAGGGATAAGAAACAGTAATTTGAATGTAGTTCCCGTGGCCTAATGGATAAGATGTCTGATTTCAAATCAAAAGGTGGCAGGTTCGATTCGCGTCACGAACGTTTCATTGTAGTAATTTTATCACAAGTAATTAACAATTGCGCCGGATAGACAGAGAAATAAAAGATTTTAGTAATATAGATTCTGTACTCTCCTAAACTGCAAATGATTGATTGGAATCTTTGCTTCTCGCAACTCATAGGCACAGCTATGTGTTTTGACTTTTTGATAAATATAATATATAAAAATTAAATATTTTAATTAAGTACATTAATTAAGTATATAAATATTAAGTATATTACGATTCCTTAAAATATATTTCACGTCGTACAAATGTATAATAAACAATTTAATGTTCTGTTAACTACAAAATATATAACCTACTCGGATAAAACTAATAAATTAAAAAAAAAAGTTAAACTTACTTACTGATTTCTGATTATTAAACTTCAAATTTTGATTATTTTTTTTTTTTTAGAAAAATCTTTATTTGTTCAACTTTTTCACTAAACTTCTGAAATGATTTCATATAATTAAACATTTTATCATTAACAGCTAATTAGTTTATTATTCTTTTAAACTAGAGCTGAAAGATTTAAAATTCTTGTAATCAATCATAAGCTAATTGTTATTATAACGTCCTTATAATTATGCTATTACAATGTCATCATAATTTATTTATTAGGCCAAATAAATATTGTTTAGTTTGAATTTAAATATGTTCTTTTACTTTACAATTCCTCCAGAAATGTCAATAATTCCTATTAAAATAGAACAATTATTGACTTTTGCTTTTTCTACGAAAAACATTTATTTTTTTAAAGCGTTTTAATCAATAACGCTCTTTACTGCACAACAAATAACAATCACTGAGCATTTTTTGATGTTTTTTATATTAAGGGACATTTCTATGTTTACTTGTCTTTCGTTTATATTTCCTTTGATATCACTGAGCCGCAGACACTGGGTGAATCCAACTGAGGATGGGTAACAACCCAGAAACAGACTTGTCTTGGATTCCCGGTGTTAAAATCACAAAAAGCAGTTCAGTGATTGTTATTTCTTTGCGTTTTTTCCCTTATAAACTTATTTCACGCACGTTAAATTTTCCTTATAAGCTCTTTACTGCTTTATGGAAATGCTTTTCTCAATTTCTTTATTTAAATCATCATTATTTCATTTATTTCGCAAACTATAAGGAATGTAATGAATTACAATTACTACAAAATATCAAAGCGTAGTATTTCTATCCGAGAATAACAATTATCCTTGTATTTTAATGTTTCATGCTGACAGACTTTAAACAAGAATATAAATTTATTCGCTTAAAAATGTTTAAAATTTTTCATTGAAGGTCATGCATTATTCTATTTTATTCAAGCATTGAATATTACAAATATTGATGCCTCATAACTCTCCCTATTCAGATACTTTGAAATTACCTCACGGAACTAAAATTTATTGGTAGTTCTAATATGTGCTGTTAAGTTAATTTGCTAAATAAGTTTGAAATTCATAAACGTTTTCAGCTCGAATAATCCATTGAATTATAAGAATTTAATCTGCAGTCAGGTCTTTGAATCTACTCGGATCTACTCACATTCTATAAAAATTCACCATATGGTTAACGATAATGAGAATGTTATACAATCAATTGGCGTGCTAATTTTAAGCTATAAAATGTGTCCAAGTCCTCTTTTGAATATCAGTCAGTTTCAAAAAAATCTCTTCAACCAAAAAAAAAACGTTGGAGGACATTCCTTCTTTATTTCGGGGGGGGGACCCAGGGCCCCAACGGCTCTCCCCCTTATATACGCCCCTGCTACTATATACACTTTAATCCTGCTTCTAGTCAGTGTTTTCAGTTTCAAACAAAATAACTGAAGTGTTCCTTAAAATCTCAAAAATTATAAATTTTTTGTAGGTAAAATGTTTAGTAGATATAACTTGAGACAAAAGATGACCTTGATAGTTTTTCTTACCATAAAATTACTGCAGCTTTCTCTCTTATGGTTAGGGATATTGTTTGAAAAACCTAATTGATTACTTGACTTAATAGTCATTACTGAATAATTTTTCATTAAGAACAAGAACAAAATAAAAAAATATTAACATTTTAAATTTTAATTTAATCCTACTTTTATTTTAAATTACCTAATTGAATGTAATCTTTCAAAACATCACAGGAATGAATATCTCTGAATGAAGTGTTGTAAATTGAACAAAATATGTAACATGTTGTTATATGTCATTATAAGCAAAAAGAATTAGATCGAAATTTATTTATCATCGTTAAATTTTAGTCGAAATCATGATTTCTAGATTTATCCTTAGACATACCAAAATTTGACTTATATTCGAAATAAACTTCTATCTTTCCAAAAGTGCTTACTTTTTGTATACTATGTAAAATACTGTGTATTTTTCATTATATTCTTCATTATATTCTCCATCTTCTTTTATAACAATATTTTATAATATTTTTATATGATATTTCGATCAGCTACAAATTCTTTACTGATCTTCTTCATATATTATTTTTAGGGATAAATCTCATCTACTAAATTTGTAATGATTTAAAGCTAACACTATGAATTTATTAGAAGGGATTTATCCCTAAAAATGATATCTCAAGAAGATCATTTGTAGCTGATCGAAAAATTGTTAGAAAAATGTTAGTATAATATAAAAATGAAGAATATAATGAAAAATATCGTATATTAATGGAGGGTACTGTATATAATGTGTACTTTGTGTATTTTGTATACTGTGTATTTCAAACTTTTTTTTATATTTTGTACAGAGAATCATCATATCTTTACAGCGATTTCAGAAATTTTATTTATGATTTTTATTTTGTTCTTATTATTACCTCGTTTTGAAATTTTACCGATTTTAAAGAATAACAAATCATTGGAATTAAAATAACTTCTAAGTGCTATTACTTTTGTTAGGATATTATAATACGTACATAAGAAGAACGATACGATATATAGATTTTTGTTGTCGTTTAGATTATATGTGAAGTTTGTAAGTTAACTTGAAAAAACTTTCATTTGATAAAGCAAATGTTAAACTCAGTAATTGAGTTGAACAGATCTCTTATGAATGGCGTCAATTACGATTTATTTTGCATGCACAGATTTTGGTATATTAATTTACAGACATTCTCTCATTTGTGTCTCTTGTTTTTATTAGAATAGCTTATTTATTTTAAGGATTCAATGTGTAATGTCGAGCTTCAAAATAAAAACCTCCTCAGAGCTCGATTTTAAAGTATGGATAATTCGAAATAATCAATATTCTATATTAAGTGTTGTTTATTTGATTTTTTTTGTGGCGTGTTTCTTTGTCCATTAAGTTGGCGCTGCCTTGTCTAAGCCTAACCGTAATAAGGGTCACAATTGCAGCTCCCGTTCCCTTCACCAAAAGCCGCTTCAAGTGGATGCCAATCGTGAAAGGGAGGCGGCCTTTGCAATTAGGATCATTTTTTTTATAGATCTCAAAATCGTTTCTTCAGAGCTGGAAGAGATGGAAATGGCGATTTATATCAGGCCTTAATCGGAATTGTGAATGGAAGTTGCTGTAGGGGTGCCAAGAAAAGCGAGGTTAAGAAGAAGATGATATCGCTTTGACATGAAGATTAGGAACCACTGACACAGATATTGATTCGAAATAGTTCCTAGCTGTAACAGGAGCTAAACGAAGGTTTACAAAATTCTTCAGATTCTCCAATAAATAAACGGAAATAAACATATAAACGTTTAATTATATTAGATCATCTAAAAAAAATTAAAGATAATTTTAGAAAAACAATGAAGTTGGTAATCGTGGAATTATAAAAATATATATTCAAGCCCTTTTCTACCCTTGAAAACTTGTAGCGTAGAAAAGGGGTTTTAGAGATTATTACTAAAAGAAATGCTTGATTACCACTTCCATATTTTTAAATCTTTCGCAAGAAAAGATTTTATTATACACAAAACCATTCTCCGTTAGCTTTTGTAGCTTTAAAGTTGATATACTGTAAAGTTGATTATATATTATTATATGCTATTCCCGCACTTGTGTAGCTACATAGTGCATTTATTAATCAAGAAGTTGGAAAGAACTGAAGCTTATTTTTCTTAAAGATGTTATTTTTTATATGTTTTTTATTTTTTTATTAAAGCCGTGAACGCGACAAAAACAAAAGATTTATTTATACACGATATAGTCGAAAGGTATGTTGTAACTCCAAAAAAAAGGTGTTTACATTTTGGAGGTATCACGACTGTATTCACCTCCATATTGAGACTTTGTTGTTTTACTGCTGATAAGATGCAGCTGATGATCACCAATGAGCAATCCTGGGATGACACTTCGTGGACACTGGGTCTCAACCTTTTAAGGTGTTAATATATTTTTAGGCGCTTTATTAAATTGCTCATGAAAAGTTCATCGATATTGGCGGAAGCTAACACATGATTTTTATTTTACTTTATTTTTAATGTGTATTTTTTGGTTGGAGTTTAATTTCTGGAGGTGGCACATTCGTTTCGACTATAATTCTATTCTTCTCTGTATTAAGACCTTGTAGTTTTGCTGATGACTATTCTCAGTTGACGATCGCTAATAGGCGTGAAATAGCAATTCTAGAATGATACTTAGTAAAAGACTGGGTCTCAAGCTTTTCATGTGTTTATACTCAATACTTCAGTTATAATTACTGAATATCAATAGTAAAAATTTTTCACTTTCTGTAAAAGAGGAATCAAGTCCATATTGTTTATTTACATTGTTTTAATCATATTTGATTTAATAACTTTTATCAAACGTGGAATAGATTTAGGATTGAATATTCATTGTTTAAGACAATGAAATGCAACAACTAATGTTTAGAAAACCAAGGTTTAGATTTCAATGCTTTTCTGTGGAAATTTCTATTGTCTTTTCGCGAATTTCTAAATAAGGACCCATTTGGAAAAGATTTCAGATGTAAAAGATAGATGGTCCTTGATCCTCGAATGTGTATACCAAGTTTCAAGAAGATTCGTCCACCGATTCAAAAGTTATTAGGAGGGAACGGATACTGCCTTACTTACAAGAAAACACTGACAGACTGACTGATTTGTTTGATAAGCGTCTCTTTCCTATTGGAAAGTAATCTTAATTAATGTAACGAATGAATTCTCTAAGTCAGAGCTTCAACGCTCTTGTACTTTGAGAAAAGCTTTTCTTCTTAGTATCGTAAGTTGTCAGCAAAAAAAAAAAAACATCATCGACCACTGTTAAAACTTAAGCCCTAGAGCTTAACTTTTAAGCTACAAACGCCACCGGAGAATGGTTTTGTACATAATTAAAATCTTTTGTGCGAAAGATTAATAATCAAGCCCGTCATTTAGTAATAATCTCTAAAAACCCTTTTCTACACTAAAAAAACTTTATTATTATTAAAATTATTTTTATTCCAGAAGTGCCACTTTATTATGTTTTTTTAAATTGCTTTTTACTTTTTTTAAATGAATGTTATAAAGAAAGAAAACAAATTCGATTATATCTTAGAGGAAAAATAATGTATGTATTATATTTTTAACTGATTTTATTTGAAATTCTGTCCCAGTATTTTTCCATTGAGGTTACCTTTATGACAGGTACTCGTATCACCCCCTTCTCCTTGTTCTTTTCCCTTTCCTCTGTTTTTATTGCCTTTTTGAAACCCACCAATGACAGGCCACTTGATTGTCTCATTATTGTATATAACCCCTTATTTTTGAAATAAAGTAGAGAATGTTAGCATCACCGTCAGGCTGCTTGTCTTCATCTCTTCACGCAAAACAACATTGCAATAGCAATTAACATAGTATTGTAGTTGTACACCTGTAAATGTAGATAAATAGGCAGAAAATAGTGTATACAAACAAGAAAAACAGCAAATCTTTAGATTTATAGAGAATTTAAGTTAAAAAGTAATAATCTGCTTCTGTAAATTACAAAATTCTTAAAAGGTTTTTATTGTATTTTAGATGCTAATATCTCTTTGTTTTTGATAAAAAGAAAAAAGAATAGCTTCTCCTGTAAAATATAGGCTATTGTTTCGCAAGCTTTGTCTTTTCCATCTGAATTAATTAGTAATTCAATTTGTAGCTTTCAAATGTATTAAGCCTAACTTCAATTGTACTAAGCCTAACTTCAAATGTATTAAGCCTAACTTCAATTGTACAAGAAACATGGACTCATCAACTTCTACTTCGCCAAGCGAGTGTGAATTCCATTGACATTCTGTCAGTATCTTGTTCGATAAAAGTACGAGAGAAAAAGTAAGTTGTGAACGACTTAGCAACCAAGCAAAAGAAGATAAAATTTATGAGCAAGAGAAGAGAAAGAACTTTGACAATTAACATTCTTCTGCCGTCGTCCAATGTCTCTGCAAATCTTAGCTTTAAAGACTTTTTTTTTCCTTACTTTCCTCCTTGCAAATCCGATCTGCGATTGATCGAAATTCTTTTTAATTCAATTCACATCTGACGACGTTTCCTCGTACGAGCCACTAACATGAAAATCAATTCTTTAAAGAAGTTCTGTCACTAAAACGCGAAAAAGTTCCTGTAACTAACTAAAACCAACTGTCATCCAATGTTTTTCTTTCAAAAAAAGTTCTCTCAGTTTTGAATATTAAAAAAAAAATAGAAATAATGATATTCCAAATGATAAGGAGCTTGTCTTGTGGGGTAAAGATCCCAGGTTTAATCTACGCACAATTTTTTTCTTCTCTAGATTGTTCTTTCAAATCCTCTAATCCCTTTCAAATTGTTGGTCTTCTTATCAGAAGGTTAAAGGCAGACGAGCATCAGACTGGGCTTCCGATCTCCGTTTGGCTGGTGATCACAGGAACCTTATTTTCTGTACTGTTAATCGTTGGACCTTAACGGTATTTGTTGTTGTGCATAGCAAAATTTACATAAAAAATTAAAATACATTCTGGAATAGTACATAAGTGTTTTTGGAAGTCCTAGAGAGCTGAGGCTGTTGTGGAATGTGTGAGGCACCAGACCAGTGGCGGATAGGACGATGGGTACAACACGTACTCGGTCCTGCCTCCACTGCTTCTGGAGCTCATGTGCTAGGTCGGTGTTTTTATGAAGATCTTGCCTGCATAAAATTTCTGCATGTTCTTGCTGATAGGCACTTCAATATCAATAAGATAAATCGGTTATTGCTATTATTATTATTATTATTATTATTATTATTATTATTCTACATGTGTTTATCTCAGACAAAGTCCGGAAGCCTTGTAGGCGGAGAAATTCATCTCAAGCCATCTGTTGTAGAAATCTGCGGGTGATATGACGTATTTGTAATAATATACTTTTCTGGATATTTTTGATAAGATTTTGTTGCAGTCCAATTTTTTATTAAATTATCAATGAAATTTGTGAAACAATTCCGGTCGCCGATATCACCAATGATAGTATTTGAATTTGTCGCTGCTTCCATATTCGCCATATTTTACCATATTTTACCAAATTTCAACCGCCAGATTTTCATATTTTATACATTTCTCAATTTTATTATTATTATTATTATTATTATTATTATTATTAAAAATTTTAAATAAAATTATTATTTAAGTATTGATAAATTCTATATGCCTGATAAATCAACAAAATGGTAACAAGGAAGGTTGTTCCTTTCTTTTGATTCCATTGTGTCTTCCGTAGTTACCATTTTCTTAAAATTATTATTATTATGAAGAATTTTAAATTTTTTACGGGAAATATAGAAAAAGAACCATTTTCGTCTTCTTTTTCAGCTGAAGCGTTGAAGCCTATTGCGGCCACATTACTTCTTTGATGATATCTTTCCACATTTTTTTTTGATAGGGATATGCCTTCACTTCTCTTTCACGATTTCCAATTCCACTCCTTCCTTCTTCCATTCGTTCTGTTGTTCACTCTATTCCTCTTTTTAATGTCCACTCATTCATCGATTTACTTTCGAATTCTTTTCTTTCTTATCGAATATAATCTTATTCTTGTTTCAGTGTCTATACTCTTGAAACATTTTTGTTTGTTTGTTTGTTTTATTGATTGTTTGTTTTATTTTCAGCTATTATTCCACTGGAATATACCATTTCTTTCTGTTACTGCTGCCCTTTACATTCTTAGTTTTATTTCATTTCTAAAGTTACCTTTCTTTTCAATATATTTACCTACAAAAAACATCAGAAAGTATTTCTGATGTTTCTAGGTAATAATATTTTTTTAATACTTCTTCATTTTTTTGGTAGTTATAACTCTTACAAATATATTTAATCTGCTTATACTTACATAGAGTGGGCCCGGTAGCCGAGTGGGTAAGGGCGCTTGGCTGCGGGTTGGAGGTAGCGGGTTCGATTCCCGGCCTCGGCGGAGGACGGAAATTTTTCCACGCTTCTTTCTCCTCCAAACGGGCCCTAGGGTCAACCCAGCACTCTATAGAATGGGTACCGGGTTTCTTTCCCGGGAGTTAAAGGCGGGCGAGCGACGGACCGACCCCCCGTCCTCAACTTTGTCCCGTAGGTTCTGAACACTACCCTCCAGTTGCTTTGCGGTGTCCTCTGGGCCTGATCGCAACTTTAACTTTAATACTTACATAGACTGTAAAGTTATCAAGTCTCTCTAATAAATAAAATATTTTCTTCATTATTTATTGCTCATAAAATATTCCCGTTTCCAAACTTCCAATCTCGTTCATTGGCCTCAATGAAATATTCACTGCGGAATCCTGTATCTCTGAATGACTCAATGAGTTCGTAATAACAATTTCCATCGTTTCGCAACATTAAATTTGGATCGTCACTCGCGTCTCCATTTTACAAATTAGAGCTCTGCCGGGGATTTTCATCGCAAATTCTCAAACGAAGTTAAAACAACAAAGATTTTATTCCAATAACTAGGTTTACAGTTAATTTAGACTCCGTATCAGTTTCAGAGTTAATTTGAATAACAAAGGAAATTTACGTTCAAAATTTATAATAGATTTTCTGGTGGTCCAAAGCACCAAAAG
Organism: Thereuonema tuberculata; assembly: GCA_023159025.1. Taxonomy (NCBI): domain Eukaryota; kingdom Metazoa; phylum Arthropoda; class Chilopoda; order Scutigeromorpha; family Scutigeridae; genus Thereuonema; species Thereuonema tuberculata. Next base: position 55,120,709 of record JAFIDM010010028.1, on the reverse strand, counting down.
CAGATTATTATATTGTACTCAATGAAAGGTAAAAGGATTTCTTTTAACAATGTTCACCAACGATGTTAAAGTGTAAATTTATTACAAATTTTATCTATAATAAAACTATCGAAAAACCTTTCGAAATTCAATAGAATTAAAGAGAGTTTTTCCTTTTTCATTTTAATAACCAAGTTCATTTTTATCCTTTTTAGAAACCTACGGAGTATTTGGGATTGTAATTCTTCTTTTGCTGTTTCTTGAGATATGTTGTTTATATTTATTTTTACATGTTTCTGATTTATTTTTTCTCACTTCTCTGCTTGTTCTGATCGAGAAATTAGCGTGTGAACAAAAATTGTGCGCGCTTTGATTTATTTGAAGTTTATTAAAATTGAGCAATTTAAGTTAAATAATGCAGATTTAGTTTGTTCTGCCTCTATTTTACAAATAACTATAATTTAACGGAAATGAAGATTTCGTTTAAACTACAATTTCATTTGTTTCGTTTAAGTTTAAAAAAACAAAAAACAAAGAACAATTAAAAAAAGAAATTTTAAGGAACATTATAGAAAGCAATATATCGTTTTATATAATAAGAAGTTTTTTGAAGGAACATATACTATACTTTTATATTCTAATTTTTAAATAACAAGTTGACAACAGACAAATTGGCACAAAAGTTATATATAAAAAAAGGTTATATAAAAAAATATATTTACAAGGTATTTCAGAAATGGTAGACAAAGCGAAGACATACGGGTTCCAAAGATCATTTTGGTCGAAACTCTTCTATGACATTTTGTTGTACGGGCCGTAGTTTTAGAGTTAGGAAATGAATGCTTTGGGATTGGACCCTAATCAAAGAAAGCTTAGTTCAAATTAGGAACTGTAAGTAAATAAGGTAAAGAGTTATTACAAAAAGCAATCCAGATAACAAATTTCATGATTGAAAATAGGTATGATAATTAAAGAAAATGCTGAAAATGGCCAAAACTGAGCTTTCTTTGAAATTAATAGGTAATTTCTGGATTAACTCTAAAAGTTTAAAAAAAAAACTTTTATAAAGGCCTTTATAAAAGTAGTAGAACTATTTGGAAGTTCTTCCATTGAAAACATATCAGTAAATCAAAATAGAAAATAGAAAATGGACAAATTTTATCATCTTCCAATAGCTACAGAACTGGAGGAAAGTGTAGTTGCTTATCAATTTTCTTGACTTCTTTTAACTGAAGAAACTTATGGAATTAATTAGAAATAAATTTGTTAAGTTTTACTTCGCCAGAACGATGTGTAGACTTGACATTACTTGCTTCAATTTAAAATTGAAATTAGAAATCCAAAATAAATTGAAATAACTTCTTTTTCTTGAATATTAAATCTTAATATATTCTACCTATAATATCTACAATCTTGACGTTCGAATGACGCTGATACAAAATAGTCTTAACTTCAAAAATAATCACTTCTTAAAATACAGTATTAAAGTTCTTAAAATGATTCAATGAATGCTTCTAACATTAACGATTAAACAGTTCTGACAATGTTTTCAGTTAATCTTCTTCGCATCTCTGCATCTCTTTCCTAAAACAAATACAGTTACATTTGTTACCTTTAAATCCCCCTTTTTTTTTAACGTCTCCGACAACTCCATATCTACTTTCATTTTTATCTTGCTTCGATAAAATATTTCATGCTGTTTTACTAGATAAACGTGCCATCAATGTTCTCGAATATCCTATACTTCGTTCCTTGGTAGCGATGTTCGGAAACGACCTTTCTTGTTATATTGCTTTTTCGGACGATATCTGTGGCTGTATAGATGTCTTCAAATGCTTCTAACAATTTGAACTATTTATATGAACTTGATATTCCATAATAAACTTGGGAGAAATGTAACAGTTGTCATCTATACGATTCTTGCTTCGTCATCTACCATCTTTCTTTGAAGTAACAAACTTTTTTTGATTTAATGCATTGCTCATTGCCGTGAACAGTACTATAGTGCCTGGTGCAACCTCTGGCTTTTGATCATGTTACATCATCAGTGTTAACTGTATAATAACTTACGCACAAAAATAAAAAATAATGTATCTATATTTCACTTTCTCTCTCTCATCGAACCAATAATAATTGTAGGGAATATTTTCTTGTCGGGTAATTTTCCTTTACTTTAAATATTCACAAAACTATTATTGATAAATGAAAAACTAAATAAAAATGACCAGCTAATTTGTATTGTATATTCAATTTCCTATTTTTTTTTTGAATTTGAATATAAAAATGTACATAGTTGATCAAGAACACCATTACTGATTATTTTATAGATAACTTTATCAAAATGAACTTTGAGAACTCATATAATCTTTCTATCTTTCATATTCAAATGAACTGAATTTTAAAATTAATTTCTTCAAAACTTTTAGTAATAATTAACAAATAATAATATTTTGATATTGTTCATATAAAGTATTAGATAGCAAGAAATGTTTACATTTTTATTCAGTAAGTGGCCCCACCATCAATTATCTCAATGTTGCAAAAACGTTGTACGGAGTTTACGTTGCTTCATGCTTCAAGATTACGTCGTCAAAGGAGTGTTCGTCATCTGAAGCGTAGATCGTTATAATTTACAAATAGAAAAAAAGGCTACAAAGTCTTTTTTTTATTTTTTTTAGGAGAGACTATAGAATTTTACTACATCCCTAAGTGCATGTGGATATAATGGTTTCTTTGACGTTTACCTAGGTGGAAGTTAATTTTGTTTTAATACCACTGGGTCATTTTTCATTAAAACACCAATTTAAAAAAAAAAATAAAGAAAAACACTATGACAACTTTTGATAGAATTCGTTTTTATATTAATCCATGCCACCGATGACAAACTTCGTTTGCTCAATGTAATCAAATTTTATTACTCAATGCGGCCTTTCTGCAGAAAAGTGGAATTTTTGACACTTTTGGAAGTTATGTAATCCATCACAGCTACATTATCACTATTTTTTTAGCATATGTAGTTGCTACGTAAGTTCTGATTCCATGTTTACATAATTTAGTATTTTTTGGAGGGGGTGGCTGTCCAGTTTCTTATAGTAGTTCATCAAAATGCGTTTTATTTGTATTTATAGTCTTCAGACAAGTATTAACAAATTATTATTATTATTTTGTTATGGATTTTTTTTTGTAATATGTAAACGTTATAGTGAATTTAGTTAAATATATACAGCAGTTCAAGAATTGGCAAATATTTGTTTTTTATTTAACTGACTGTCTAAAAAATGCATAAAAACTTTCAGTTCTATATCAGAAACACCATGTAGTATTTTAACATAGTCTCATAATTGTAAGAATGAGCAGTAAAGTATATTAAATTGGTGAAATAACAAAAACAAATTTACTGACAACTTTATTACTTCAATTCAAATTTACTTTCTCAGATCTTCTTATATTCCGAAAAATTTGCAATTATAGATATAGATATTACTTAGCACTTTTTTTTTGGAAGGAAAAAAAGGGTGAATAATTGAAACGTTTCGCTTCTTAGACTAGAAACTTCCTCAGTCAAAATGATATGGTAGTGAGAAACAAGTTTTCAAAGGTTAAAATCTCTAAACAAATTTCTTTGTCTAAAATATATTTTTCTTCATTCTTGATCTGAATACCTTTAAATATTAATATATATCCAGTATCCAGATAATGTTTAAATAAACACTGCTGTTTCTTCTTTGTTGTTTTAATTTAGAATTTAGAAGAAAGTATGTAAAAATATGAAATGTACTATTACTAAAAATTTAATTGTTTGTAAAAAGATGATGTAATGTGAAATATACTTTTACTGTGTACATTTTTAACGAATTCTAGAGAGGAAGACGAACCTGTTCTCAGAACCTGATGAAGTTTTCTGTTTAAGGAAAGAAAATATTGTATTTTTAGAAGATATTAAAAGTGTGTGTCGACTGGATATCTATGTAAAAATATTATTTTGAAATATTATAGGAGTTACAAAGAAACGTATGGAAAGATAATAAGTTTTATTTCAAAAATTAAAGAGGCTTTTAATAATGACAAAGGTATGAAAAGTTGTGAAATAGAAACATGAAGTATAGGGCAATATGGGAAAACATTTTAAAGACTAATTACTTTGAAATCAGGTGAAAGTTTTTACTTTATTATTCAACTAAATGTATTGTATCCTTTAAATAAACTAGTTTAAAATACATATTTATGTAGTGGGATTGTTCTCTATCCGTTCTAACTGGAGGTCGACGAAGCAAAAGTAGAATTATAAATTCTATTATTTAAATAAGTAATTTTATGATGGGTGGTTAATTTTAGTAGGGGAGACCGGGGCTAGATGGCATAGATTTTGGTTTTTGATTTTTCTATTTTTTTGTGCAATACTTACAGGATTCTGGTGAATGCAGCGGATAGTTTATCTTTTTGCCTACAAAATTATGTGGGACCCATTAATTAAATCCGTGTTTAGGTAACCCCAAAACACTTTTCCTAAAAGCTTGCAACTATGCCAACTAAACCTGGGTGCGGGGCTAGTTGGCATACCCCTAGGAGCGAGTTGGCATAACGTGTTGTGGATAGAACAGAACACAGCAATTTTCGAGAAAAACATTTTATTTTATCAAAAGTTTTATTTTAATAATACTTGAACAAAAAAAACTGTATGACAAATTAAATTAAATGTATGAACAAACAATGAATTCTTAGCTACCCATAGTTAATGTTTGATATCAAACACAAATGTAAGAGTTATTTGAACAGATGGGTTCAAGTTTCGCAGAACTTTAGTTTGGTCGTACCAAATTTAGTCTTCCTCGTCTGGCCATCTCCAGTTTTTCCCCTTTTTACCATTTGTCATAGCTATGCCAACTGACCCCTACCTAACTATGCCAACTAGCCCCACAGCAATTTCCAAAACAAAATGGATACCACACAATCCCAAACATCAGAAACAAAAGATTATGAGACAAGCATGCAACCACAGTTATACACTCTTTCGAGAACCGCCATCAGCAGTACCTAAATTCGATCTACATGTTCACCAGAACAAAAAAAATTACGATGAAAAAATTTACTCACCAGTCAGAAAAACGATGAAACAGGGGTCACTTCCAAGCAAACTAAAGTCACAGTGGATGGTGCACTTTTACATACACTTCCCACTACCAAGATGTCAGCGCTCTAGTTACACGGTGGCAGGAAATAGAAACTGTGTGCCAACTAGCCCCTTATGCCAACTAGCCCCTTATGCCAACTGATCCCGGTCTCCCCTATGTATTATGGCAGCATTAACAATAAAATAAAATTTTCATACTACACAAATTATGATTTGGCGTAAACTTTCAGTAAGAATTGGTAAATTGAGTTTTAAATAAAAATGAAAAAATGCTTAACAATATAATTCATTACTCAAAATTGCGAAGCCTTCAATCAAAATCAATGTTTCATGACATCTGTCATTTGTTTAGACACATCTTTCTTTTTTTTAGGTTAACCTAATTATTACGATTAATAAAACTATTTTTCTCATTTCATCCGCTGATCGAAATCAATTTTTTTTTTCAGTTGAAAATCAACCCATTGTAAAAGTAAGATGAAAAAAAGAGAGTTTTCAAGCAAAGATCGAGTTGCGATTGTTCTTGATGCATCAAAAGAAAAACGAAAAGTTGCAGAAAGGTGCAATTACGTTAGCTGCAAAACAATAACGAAATTATTGAAAAATCCAGAGACTATCTGAACACTCAAAATAAAAATTAGAAGTAATATTTTTAATTTATTGTTTAATTTAATCTAGTTTTTTGATAATAACTGTTGCGTTCTATATTTATTTTCTTTTGCTACTATTATTTTGGGACAAATTAAATTCATCAACTGCTACTATTTTTATGGGACAGAGGGAGTAGAATTTACATTGAACTAAACAGAGGCAATGTTGTCATTGTCACTCAAAATATTTACCAATTGTTAAATATTTCATTTATCATCCTTAAAGGTTTAACAATACTTTACCATTTACAAGAACACATACCATAAAATTGATATATTTCTTTGATAGATTATATTTCCTAATTAAAGATTTTCGGTTTTCTATCATTTTTCTTAAGCTTTCTCCAGAATCTAATGTTCTCTCTTAGATTTGGCTGCATCGTCATTAGATTCGTTCCTTTTCGAACTTGGAATAACTTCTCATGTTCCTTTCCTGGTACTTTTCCAGAGTAATTCATTGTGGTCGTATTTACGTCTTCTTAGTTATAAAAGTCAGTGAAGTTTTTCTTTAGAGATTCTGCTGTTTATTGTAGTGGTGTTGATGTTTCCGTATTTTGTTTGCACTTGGGTTTTCAGTAGTAAAGCGTAATTGCTGTTTAGTGGCGATTGTGGTTTGTCAACTGCCGCTACTTGGTTTGCTGCTTCCGGTTGGATTGTTGTGGATATTAAATGCTGGTCAGTTTCTGCATGGGGTTGTAACTTTCGTCTGTTTGCCCCGGATACGAAATTTGTCAGTGGAAATTCAAAACCTTTTTTCTATAACAAATACGTTGATCTTAGTGCATTTAAAGGTGCTTTTTTTATTTCTTTTAATTCATAATAAGATGAATATTTTTACTCATAATATATATCATCTTAAAAATAAGATTAACTATAAAACAGTTTATTTAGTTAAGTTTCTTTTACAATCGCATTAAGTTTAATGTGTACAAAGTGAGTCAACTCCTAACAGATGTCTTCTCAACTGAGATTTTTGGATGCTAATTGTCAAAGATTGGAAAATCAAATTTAATTACAAATTATTTAGTTACATAAATTGGGAAATATATAATTTAGAAAAATTCAAAAACATTAAACACATAAAAAGAATCAGTTAATATTCGATGCAATTGATGAAAAAATAACTCTTAATCTTAATTTAACTTAACTATACTTAATTTTTAAGTACTTATATCAAACTATCAGCACCTATACCATAGTTATTCTTAATATAAGTATACGTAATAGGACTGTTAAACATAAAAAATAATTTAAAAAATGATTATGATGATTAGATCGTAAATTTAATCCACTTTTGAAGATAAGAATTTTTATTCACAAGTTTAAATTTTTCTCATGGAATATTTTATCAATCAATTCGGAGTCAATTGCTCCATATATCATTTTAACAAAATTTTACGAATTTATTTATTGATCTGTCATTATTAAAATACGTTCAGATCGTTTATATTTTTTAGTCTCCTGATCAAGATCAGAAGACATATTTCCGTTTTGTCTGGGGACAAGTATCATTAAAATCTCATTAGCAGCAATGACAACAATCGCAACAATTGCGTCTTTCGCAACAATCACATTTATAATAATAAGGAAATTAAGGCAATATCAATTATATTGTCGTATACGTATCAGAAGACGTTGCGAGGCATTGAGATTGGTTTACTAATCGCTATCCCTACCTTATTGTTTCTTTGAGAGTCATTAAGTTTATTGTTTTATTACTGAACGCACATAAATTTCATCCAATTATTTTTAGAAGAAATTCTGTAGTCCTTCCAATTGTAATGTGGGCATCATTTAAAGAATTACGTTCTTTCTTAATAAAAATTAAATAAGTTAGGAAATAGAATGATTAACCTCAAATACATCATTATGCTATGATATTTACCTTATTTGTCAAGTAAAAATAACAATTTCATAGGATAAACTGCCTTTTCGATCAGAGTTCTTCAGCATTTTAAATATTTTATTCATCTTCTTTCTATTATATTGTGTTACATTAGTTAAAGTTAGTTTAACTAGTTTGGTCCTGAAGTTTTAGTTTAACTGTACCACAACAGGCCGTGCAGGTCCTAGTATGCGCGAGAGGTGTAGGCTCCCAGCGATTCTCGACCAACGGGCTTGGTGAATCCGATCCGTCTGGACGAGAAATAATCGTGGAAAAATCCCTGTCGGAGAATTATATTATATTATATTATATTATATTATATTATATTATATTATAT
>JAFIDM010010028.1:55065770-55112717 GCA_023159025.1 Thereuonema tuberculata | reverse complement strand
ATTATATTATATTATATTATATTATATTATATTATATTATATTATATTATATTATAATATATTATGACTGAATAGTATTTCAGAATAATTAATTTATATTTAAAAATTATAATGATTGATATTTGGAAAGTTAAGTGATAAAGTTATTATATTATATTTTTTATTATTTTTTTTTTATTTAGATCGTGGTTATTTATTTTATTTTTATGATATTCTTTTTTATCACTTTACCAATCACGAAGTAGCTTCGGTTCTGAGATTATTTAAGGATTCAAATTCAATCGCACATTCCCAGATATTGAGAGGCCACTCAAAAGTTTGTTTGTTTTTTCGTATTTACAGATCTTAGCAAACTTAAAAACCTCTGTTAACTTATAGGAAACATTACAAAAATTAAAAACTTCTGTAACAATACCTGCACATTTTTTTAATTCTACTAGAAATCCTATTGAATAACACTCCTTTAATTCCCACAATATTTCGCCCTTCTTCAGGTGCGAAGGACTTCTTCAGGTGTTATCAGAGGACAAGAAACTCTTCTTCTTCCTCTACATTTCATTAGGATTATAAATAAGAACTAAAAATAAGACATTTTCATATACAAGTTAACAATTGAAAACTATCTTATTCACTAGCATAGTTATTAATAATGATAATAATTATCACATAAACAATGATAACAATTAAACATTATATGTTAATTGTTATCATTATTAATAACTATGCTAGTGAATAAGATAGTTTTTAATTGGAGGTTCAGAAGCCAATCAGTGTAAGTCAATAAAACCAAAAAATGAAATAGGCTTTTTAAAATTATGTACCAAAAAAAAAAAACAGTTTTTATAAATTTGAAGAATAAATTTTTTATTGAAAGAAACTAACTATATACTTGGAGGAGTGATTTGGGCACTTTATGAACCGGAAGTATAAAAATTAGAGTATGACTTAGAGTATGACAGTAAAAATTTCAATTTAAAAAAAAATTGACTTACACTGATTGGTTTCTGAACCCTGCAATTGTTAACTTGAATACGAAAATGTTTTATGTTTAGTTCTTATTTGTAACCCTTATGAAATGTAGAGGAAGGAAAATAGTTTTTTGTCCTCTGGTACCAACTGATGAAGTTCTTCGCAAAGAAGGAAGAAATATTCTGAGAAATAAAGGAGTGTTATTTAATAGGATTCCTAGGAGTAAATTATTTACTAGATATATAAAAGATGTTTATTTCTATTTTCTTTTTCTTTGAATTGAGTTTCCAGCTTTCTGGTTTGTTGAAACTTACATGACTTGTTGGAAAAAGAAGCAATGAATAAAGAACACAAAGTCATCAATAGAAACGATTTAAAAGTTACTCTGTTCTTTCTACATAAATGTTTGATTGGGAAATCAACACAGTCTTCTGAGATGGAGTTTCGAAGACTTAACAGTCCTCTCAATTATTTATTTTTGAAGGAAAAGGGACCAAACATTTCCAAGAAACTTATTAAACTTTTTGTTGGAAACTTAATTAAATCTAAAAATAATTAAACTTTCGTTAGTTAGTTTTTTCCCTAAGTTAGGATAAGTTGAAGTTCCATCTCGTATTCACTTTGAATACATAGTTGCTTTCACACTAGAAAGTTTGCCAAATAAGAAAATGAACCTAACTCTTACGCATTCCTGGTAGTCCCCAGAAAGCAGTTATTGAAAATATGCAAATAATTCAAATCAATTACTAAGTGAAATTGATAATTAAGAAACAAAATTACATAAATTCAGTTACGTTTTGAATATACACTAATAATATGGACACGTCTGAAGTATAAAGATACAATAATATAGTATCATATCGCGTTATTTTTATATTCATTCAGGAGCAGTTTAGTTTTCAATTAGAGATATCGATGAAATACTTGAAATGATTAATGCATTAGTAATTACCATGCTTCTTCCAATTTCTTTGTGATCTGAATAGTATATATATTGACAACATGATACTGGCATCCAAGAAGTGTTGGTTTCAGATATGAACTAGCAATTGATGAACACTTTCCCTCCGTTTAATCACCGTCACTATTCAGTATTCCGGCAACATAACCTATTAGAAAATTGCAATGGGCTCTAATAAAATATAAATAAAATTAAAATAAAGTAAATTGCATTCATGAACAAACGAAATGGAAATTGTTAAGATGAGTTCATGTGCTGTAATTATAATGGAGATTGAACACTTCACATTTCATTGATAAATGTCTAATTTATCGCGTGCATATAGAAAGAATTAACTTACTCATATTTACTCACATTTCAGTTCAACAATAAATTCGAGAGTTAGGTTACGATCTATGAAATATGTAGTCAATGTAATAGTTCTCTGTCATTTTAGATTAAACTTAGGTCCTTTTTCCAATCATTTGAATCTCATTAGCTGTTAAGTTAGTGTTGGTTTTTTTAGCTTTCTTTCGTAGGAAAGTAAGACTCATCAAATCTGATAATGTGTTTTGTTCCTTTAACTTTGACTGCTGGATGAGTCTTCTTGAAAATTGACATGCACCTTTGAGGTCTACAGGCGATATAACTGATATATTTGAACTCCTTTACAAATGAGTCCACAAGGCGACAAATATTCCTATTATAAGCAATAGTATCTAATGGATTTCTTAAACATACCTTGTGTTAATCCATTAACTTATGAGTCGTTTGATTAATTAATGAGATTTAAACAATATAAGTAATTTGAATTTAAGCATATTTTTCAGCAAAATAGAAACTTTTTACTGTTTGTATATAGTAGACATTCTAATTTAAATAAAAATGTGTGCTTTTCGTTTTTGTGGTTTTCAAGACTTTCTTTAATAAAAAAAAAGTAGATAATAAAATGCAGTTTCCGGAAATAATGTGTAACGAATTCAAAAGAGACGTTAAACTTGAAAGTTCAAAGTACCTTAAAGTATTTATAAAGACTGAAGATTCCAAAATATTTGTACAGCACTTTTTCTGTCCAAAGCGGAATTGAGAAATTGGAGAAAAAAGATGGGAGATAACCATAGAATTTGAAAAAGCTATTAAAATAAGTGGGTCCAGAAGTTTAGAAGCTGCACTGCGGACTGGAGCAGCGACTTCAATTTCCCGGAGGTGCTCGGTGATTTTTCCACTGTCGTTACTCCTCCAGATGGATCTAAAGAGTTCGGCCAGTCCTCTGTCAAATGGGTACCGGGATTCTTACTCGAGTTTAAAGGCTCGGAATGACCATCTGCCTCGACTAGTCAAGGATCGTTACATGTAAAGATACTGAAACATCTTAATGAATAAAAACCTCGCCAAATGCTTTTTTGACTAATAAATTTATTTAATAAAGTTTGTTTAAAATATAGCTTCAAAGCGCAAAATTTTTAAGAAATTTTAAACTGAAATGTAATGGTTTGCATGAAATTTAAGCTAGCTAAACTATGCCATTGACCTATGTGGCCTTTAGGGATATTGTAAAAAGTCAAATACCGGTATATAATAAAAAAAGTTACGAAAATTGTTTATAATTAAAAATTAATTTAACATGTGCACATAGTTTATGAAAAGGATTCGCCAACACACATAAGTTTTTTTAATTTGTTATAAATGTTTTTAAAGTAATTAAGGAGGATTACGGGTTTCGTCCTACACTTTAACAAGTTACGTACACACGTTAAATGAATTTTTAATCTAGGTGGCCTTTTTAGAGAGGAAAAAAACAAACAAACCCATAAAATCAACATCAAAATTCTCTTACTTTACATGATATAAAAGAAAACATAAACTTTAACTCTTCAATTAAACATCTTGACTCTTCAAAACTAAGAATTTAATTAAAACAACATGATTGTTGTAAATTGTAAAGGTAAAAATGAAAAGAAGGAGGTTATTTGTAAAGTAGAATATTATTTATAACGTTTTTTGTATCCTTTTTCTTGATTGTTGTCGGTTAGAAATGGAAGAAAGAGGTTATTTTTCTTTCTCATTTATGTTTTCCTGAAGAAAATTCTCGTTCAGAGAATTGAAATATTGAAGAGATAAAGATGTTTAATTGAAGAGTCAAAGTTTGTGTTTTCTTTTATAAACAAACCCATAATTGTATCTGATTTCTTTCCAGGAGTTCATATATATCCAGAGAGAGAGTTTATATAAATATAGATTATACATTGAGTTGTAATTGAAGGGCTCGGAGAGATATAGTCATAAGCCACCATTTCGTCATTTTTGAGATTCTTATGTCACTACCCATCTCTATAAAGCCATAGAAAGAAATTTGGAGTTTTCATAATAGATGGCAGTATGTGACAGATTGAAATTTTTGACTGTGCCATTCAAGTGACAATTCAAAAAATATAAAAACAACATATAGTGACCAAAATAACATTGCATATACTACAGTATGTTTCATTACATATTTAAGTATCATTTAATATAAAAAGAATTTTTCCAGTTTGAATTGCAGATTTACAGATTTTTGTCAAAATTTTAAATTGCTAATAACCCAGAACTAAGTTAGAGTGACTTATGACTACGGTATATCTCTTTGACCCCTTCAATTCTGTTTTTAAATAATAAATGCTTTTTGACGCTTCCATTAATTAAAAATACTAACCAGAAATTCATGTTTCTTTTTTACACGGAAACATTTGAATTAAATTGTTATTAATACGAACTGTTAATCTTCACTGATTCATTAATGTTTTTAAGGTTTTAAAAAAGAAAATCATCTATTTAAAAGTTAAGAAGTAAGTACAATCGTCTGCAACCCAGAAACTACTTATTACACAAAATACTAGTATATCCTGATTTATTTACACATTTGCAAACAATTAAAACTGAAATCTCTTTAAAATCCATTCTCTATATTAGAGTAACTTTCTCTCAAAATGTAAATATCTTAACAATTTCTATTTAAATTTGTGAAGTTTTGGTAAATATTCGTGACTCAATCTTCAAATGCATTTTCTATATTTATCACTTAGAATCAGAATACACTATGTGTTTACTAACAGTTTCGCAATTAGGCTGTCGTACATCATTTAATTAATATACTTAATGTAAATTAATTTATTAAGAATTAACATTTTTATTCTTATTTTTATTTTTTATATATTCTTATTGGTGAAGAATCCGATTTATAATATTCTTAATATAATAAAATTAAAAATGATATGCAAATACAATACAAATCATGAATTTATTAAATGTGCTTAACTATTTCAAGTGTTTCACCTCCTCGTCTAAAAGGAAAATGGTCGATGATGTCCCAGCCACGCCGTTGAAACAGTTCGGACCTCGCTCCAAGCGACTTTCACCTGTTTCCTCACTTGAAGGAGCACCTAGGAGGCCGACGATTCGCTTCAGACGAGGAGGTGAAACACTTCGCGACAACGTGGCTGAACGCGCAAAGACAGAATTTTTACCAGGAGAGAATATTCAAACTCATCCCACGCAGCGACAAGTGCTTAAACCGATATGGAGACTATTTCCAAAAATAACCTAATGTATGAACTATCAGTCGGCTGTATTGCTTGTATAAAATAAAATGTACATGTTTCACTGCAGGATTTGTAATCTTAGCTTCTGATCACCCCTCGTATATGTGTATATGGTTTTTAATTCTTATCGAAACCCATCTCGAAAAGTATAAATTTTATTATATCTTATAATATAGTTGAATTGGATTTCTATACGAAGTATATAACACGGGTGAGTATAAAAATTTCATACGTATCTATATAGAGCACCTTCATAACTAGAGGGCGCTATTTAGCCGCGCTGCAATCAGCTAGAAAGGAGATAATGAAAACCAAGATAAACCATAATGATTGCAAACAAGTGTGAATAATATGTTTATTCAAAGAAGGTGTCCAAAGTTATGGCCGATTAAGCACTGAAAATATGATGGCGTCGAAGCATTGATCGTTGTACATTTTGAAAGATTCCCTGCATTTCGTGAACAATTGCAGCGGAGACAGCGATTAATACCTGAAAGGTCTTCATGTGAGTCAATGGGAATCTCGTACACAAAGTTCTTCATGTGTCACATGTACGAAATCGATACCTGTTAAATTGGATGAATTTGGTGGTCACTGTTCTAGCACCGAAGGTTGCCATCAGCGGACATAAATCCATAGGCGAAAAAGGTTTATCTTGGTTCTTCCTGTCTCCCATTAAAATTTGTGCAGAGAGTTTTATACATATAAATACCCTATACATATAAATGTGTAGATGTGTGCATGTGTAATATAATATAGTGTTACTATAGTAATACAACTGAATACATTAATTAAAATAGAGATTATAGGGTTGAGTTAGTTTGTACATTTAATACCCAGTCCTATATTCACAAATTATAGAAAATACAAATACGCACATTTTTATAGCAGCTGAAATTCTTCAGTCGCCATTAAACATTATTTACTGTAACATCTAAATTAAAAAGCAATTATAAAATAATTTTTGAATCGATAGATAGTTTGCCAATATATTATTTCCATTCAATTTTTTTCCAGGATTTAATGTATTTCTGTACTGCAACATTGTAGAATAAGCTTACAATGTTGTGAAACCTCTTTAATTGTTATCAATCACTTTCTTTCATTGTGCCTTATGAAAATGCCAGCTTTTATCTACGCCAGCCGTAACTAGTTTGGAATTCATTTCCACTGTTTCATTGCATACTAAGCTGAATTAATTGCTAAATCTCACAGTGAGGTCCCATGATTCAGATGAGTCAAAATGAAGGAATTTTCTTCAATTTCTTTCTCACAAAACTTTTAGAAATTTTTGTGGGGCATCTAGATTTCGTAATGCTTGAGATAATCATATGAGTTTAACTCAGTGTTAATTTTCCAACAGCTATGGTTTATCCTCTTTATTTCCAGGAGAAAGCAAGCGATAATTGATCTTCTGCCGTTGTGGAATCCAAAATGCAAATTTTGATTGATTTATTGCAATTCTCGTTCTATTCAACCGGATAAACTAACAAGTAAGAATCAATTTGATTTAACCTTACTATCAGATTTTAACATTAAAATTTAATCACAAAGTTCGTGAGAGAATTCGTTAAAAATGAGATTCAAAGTGTAGATAATAATAATACACGTATATTTGACCTAAATTTTAGCTATTCCAAAAAAAAAAGTAATAATTCATTTTTTATATTCCTGCAGTGTTTGCTTAAATTAGTTTAAACAGGAAATTTAGGCTTAAGCACTTCTAAAGACAACAACCTTAAAGTGACCATCTCTCAAAAGCCACATAAAACGAGGCATTTTCTCTACCTCTGCTCAATTATTCGTCTGCCAATGAGACTAATGGTATTTTTGGTGGAACCACATCCGTCAGGAAAAGAATCTCAGCTTAAAGCTAACAGGAAAAACAACCATAACAAAATTTTCAATCTTCGTAGTGCATTTTATGAATGATATGTAATTTTTATATAAAAGGCTACAATAATTGTTTTGTTAAATAATAATATATTCGTCTGTTCCGAAATATTAGAAGGATAAGTGTCATCTTTGTTTCGAAGCTTCAGAGCTGTTGTTTCGGGTTAGCAAATTTATTAACGCTTATATTATTTTCTAGATAATTATTAGTGCTGTTTAAATTTAAACATATTCAGTATTCCATGACGATCTTGACATTATGTTACTGAAATAGATAAAAAAAAAGTAGATAACCAAGTTTTCCTTTTTTCAATTAATAAAAATGATGAATTTTGTTTCACTAAATGTATTACAGTAACAAAAAAGTCATTTTTTTTTATTTTTTAACAAACTGCAAGCTTGAATATTACATTTCAAAAGTAGCCGTTCCGGCATGACCGAGCGGTCTATACAGCGGTCTGTCGTGAGGCCGATGTGTCGGAATCTGGATTCGAATCCCGGAATCGGCATGGATGTTACTTTCTCCTTCTGTGTTTCGTCCTGTCTGCGGATATAGTGTGAGCTGCCTCCTGTGGCGTACCCTGGGCACCGTTTCGTCGGCTAAATGCTCACATTTTTCGCCCCTTGTTGAGGCAAACAGTGTGCATACTAAGAACCAAGGCGTTGGCGAAAAAACAAAAAAAACATTTCGAAAGCATTGAAAAGTAATAGAATTCGAATTTTACATTATACTTATTTTCGAAAATAAATATTACAATACTGCACCTTAAATTAAATATTTATTATATTAATCTTCATACTTCTTCTTTGAGAACTTCTTTATTAACAATATTTTGATCGTAATTCCCGATCTTCTTCAGGTTACATTTTCGAAACATTCTTACATTTTCTTACAAATATGTATAGATTTGTTAAGTCAGATCTATGTTGAATTGAAACTTGTTACTTATTGTTTTTTACGAAAATGTAAGAAGAAGGTTTCGAAAATATAACCTGAAGAAGATCGGAATTACGATCAAAATATTGTTTTAATAAAAAGTTCTCAAAAAGTAATATGAAGATTAATTATACGATAGTGGGAAATATAGGTTTAATTATATTTTTGTTTAAAAAAACAAACAAACTTAAACGTAGGAAAGCTTAAACGTATGGATTTCTGATTTTAAAAAATCCAAAAATAAGCTTTGACTTAAAAACATTTAAATAACGATCAAAATAATAAATTAAAACAAAATAAAAATTTATTTAATTTAAAAATTAAAGAAAAAATTCAAATTGGATAGAGTTTCCTTTACAGTAGAAAGGTATACAATTTCTAAATAAGAGGGACTATTCTTTTTCATTGTCCTCAAAGCGTTAAAAGAAAAGAGAATAAAAGCCCAAAGTTTGAAGTAATTTTTTCAAAACTTGTTCTTTTGAGGGCATTTTTCAGATCTCCCTGTTTTGTTTCTTTTTTTTTTACTTAAATAAATTGCATTGTTTTTATTCTCTGTTTCTACCTTAACCTCTGAAAAATTTCGAAATTCGAGGCTACTAATACAGGTCCTATGAGGATGCAGAGGGGCTTGAAAAAAAATTAGTTGCTCTGTAGTTACAATGAACGGTGAAGTAAAATTTTCTGCTTGCCCTGAGCACTACTAGGGGTTGCCATCTTCCTGGACTCGTTTTCCGATCGATTCGAATTTCTGAGATTAGATTGTTCCAGAAATTCCTAACTTCCACATTATAGCAGAGAGGATATTCTAAATACCTGAAAATCCGTAACTACTTTAAAGGAATTACTGTTACAGCGCTTTGAAATGAAAACGTTTTAATTTCAAATCTTTGAACGATCCCTCGATACTTTGGCTTCTGGAATATTCTAGAATATTACCACTCGCCAGCTGGAGTAAAGAGTTACAGGAGGGGAATATTAAGAATGTGGAAAGACGTAATATGATAGCGAAACGGAAATCGCTTCCCCTAATATTTAAAAACACTAGATATGATATTGACATTCTCTCATTCAGAATAGAAAGCCATATAGGAAATGCTTATTTCAAATAATTAGACATATTTTTATAAACTTTATAATGTGAACGTTGTGGAAGTTATAAGAGCCTTCATATTATATAAGTAAATACACGTTATTTAGTTATTACCGGTACTTATTTTACTTAAAATTAATTTTGTAATTTCTTTAAGAGGAAAGAAGAAACACGCAACAAATAAAAATCACTGAACTGCTTTTGGTGATTTTGACACCGGGAATCCAAGACAAGCCTTGTTTTTGGGTTGTTACCCATCCTCAGTTGGATTCACCCAGTGTCTGCAGCTCAGTGAGATCAAAGGAAATATAAACAAAACACAAGTAAACATAGAAAGGGTCCTTAATATAAAAAACACCAAAAAACAAATTAAAAATAAAAAGGGCAATTAGTTAATCCACGCTAGACTACTGTTAACTTATGAAGGATTAACCATAACTAATAACAATCAACCTTTTTTAAAATAGACAAAACTTTTTAAAAATAAAACTTTTTTGTATCTAGTAACATTTAAATATTAAAGTAACTGTTATATAATCATCTTATAATTAAAATATAACCAGTAAGGTTTTAGAAAATATCCAGAAACGTTTTCTGAAACTACTATTTTGTATCAATTCGAACCGATCATCCAATACTGTCTATCTTTATCGGATGTTGTTGCAATAAAAATGATGTTACATTGTTAGTTATATATCCTGTTCATTATGGAATTGTTATTATCGTATCGATGTTTATTTCAAATAGGTATTAAAGGACTATTTTCTGACGCTCAATTGTAAATCGTAGTAGGCTCCCGCAAGGCTAACACCTTAGCAAGATCCGAACTCTCTTCAAAATACTTTAAGAAACGTCAATACAATGGATTATTTCTCTTCTTTGTAAAGATGGATGTAATTTCTGAACTTGGATGCTTGGGAAAAAATTGTGGTCCATAGTCTTTATTAAGATTAAAACTTGCTTAATTTTATTTTCGTTTGAGATGAAAGCGTTTAAGAAAATTAAACATTTTTTCACTTCCTACAAGGCGCGTATTAGCATAATAATTTATATTGAATCTCCAAAGTGACGATCATGTTATTTTAAAGACTTTAATAAGCTTCAATGCAATCAACAAAATCAAATTTTAATGGATAATAAAATTCTGTTTCCACAACAAAAGGTAATTTTCTCCTTGAGCTTACGGTTTTATTATAAAATATGTTATAATAATTGTGAAAATATAAATTCAACAAGAAGTAATAGATTATATAGAAAAACAATATTTTCACAATCCAAAAAATAATTTTGGATTGAGAATAAAAAAATAGATTAATTAACAAAATTTTTGATAATTTCTCATTAGAAATGAAAAAATTTGAAAAAATGCCTACTTTAAAAAACTTTATGAAAAAATAATACTGGGAAAAATCAAATGGGTTGGTTAAAACTACTTGAAAAAAATTAAATTATTACTATTTCACAGATCATCTTGTTTTTGGAAAGATTTACCTAAATTTGTTCTTATTAGTTTATTTTTTGTTGTATAAAATTTCAAACTTGTTTACGTTATTATCTCTGTAACTTACATTTATTATAATTCTCAGCACCTATAACACAGGTTGTTTTTCAAACAATCTAGTAGGACTGGATTGTACTTTTTATAACTATTTGTTAATAAAATAAATAAAAAATAAAAAAATAAAATAACAGAATAAACTTGAAAAACGTATCACATATATGATTATTATAGACGTATATATATATTTGCAGATGTATACATTTTGTGCTCCTAAAATAATTTTTTGTACTATGCCCTAATATCTTTTGAGCCGAAGATCATCTCGAAACTTACAAAGCATATTTACGGATAAATAACGAATAAATAAATATTTGCAATTGAAACTTTTTTCATACAAACTCCTAAAGACTGAAGAGGAAAAAATAAAACCACAGCAAATATTAGACACGAATGTCAATTGGTGTCTTAAAAAGGAAATCAATTCGGTTAATGATCCATTGTCATTTCAACATTGTTTGATGTAATTAAATGCAATTGGATTTAGGCAAGTTAATTAAGTAGGCATTGATTTAACTAATTTTTAGCAAATGGAATATTTTAAGATTCTGTATTCTAACTACAAACCTAGAAACTGCTTCTTCATATGTTTTTTACACCTTTAATAAATAAATTTCACATCATGCTAGGGAAAGTAGGTCTTAAGTTCTTTGAGAAACTTATTTTCATTTTAAATCTTTTTTTTCTTAACTATCCTCGTGAGGGCGTTGTAAATGGTACTCTGGCTCTTAATGCAGTTAAAAATAGTATAATTTCTTAAAATATTTACAATTTCCGCCTTTCTTTTTTATTACTGTCATTCTACTGAGAGAACTTTTAACTTTATTCTCAAGCACTGATCCCCTGCGACCAATTCTTCTCCTTTAAGTACCACGAAAATGCACAGTCATTCTAGAAATTTCTCCAATCTACAGGTTTCTCATTTTCCACGCAAACTTGTGCCTGTTAATTATTTTTGCTTTCGCCCGAATAGATTAATTAATAGCAAACACAGAACTGGTAGATGGGTGAGATGGAGGATGGAGGTAAGAATACACATTCTTGTAGGTCTGCACGCCGGATTCAATAATTTAGAATTCCATTACTGCGCTCCAAGAAATGGCGACATCGATGGAACTGCAATTACAATTCTGCAGTGCTACGTTTTCCAACGGCTAATGAGCCGAGTAGAGGCGGACGCTAGACAGCTTGGTGCAAGAGCAACACCATTAAAGCCACGTTTCTGCTTGATAACAAAGATAAGCTATGCTTTTAATCCGTTTCTAATTAGGAATGACACTCGAATACAGATTTCTGCAACGTCAAGATAACTGGAGTGTGTTTGACGACTAATTTGATTTCGTAGTTCCATGTTGATAGAGTGCTTTACACAAAGAGCCATTGAGATGATTTTTCTTGCAGGTGTTCCACAGCTTTTCGAAAAGTGATTGGTCTTTTTGTTCTGGAAGCACTTTTCGTAATGCGTTTTGAACGATACAAATGTGATTACGAAATCCATCACTTACCAAACACTAGTAGTCTACCTAAATAACATTCAATCCTAAATAAATTACACACTGTGTCCCATTTCAAAATATTCCTTAAAACAAATTACCCAAAGCGAATTTTTTTCATATTTTATCACAACAATTTAAAACTAAGTCAAGAAGAATTCTGATAATATTAGCTTTTTATTGTGAAAGATTCGCTTACAATAAAGGTGGACTGTCGGAATGGGCTTCAGATTTAAAGTTCCGATCTTTTGGCTGCTAATCGCAGGAGCCTCTTTGTCGATACGAGATGTAATATTTTCAATTTATAATACTTAAGTACCTTAAGTTTCAGAAAAAGAATCAAATTTAGCAAAGCAACAATTATTCAAGAAATATCGCTCAGTTGATGAATTTTGTTTAAAAATAATGAGTTAATAAAATTAGATTCGGTAAACAAAAAATTAAAAACATAAATTATTGGGTAGTGCGAAATAGATATATTTTTAAAGTATTTTAAAAGTGTTTTCAAAGTATTTTCAATAAGATAATTGATTTATGATGATACTTTCGTAGTTATTTCTGCATCACATATTATTAATTAAAAATATACATAACTTTTTATGGACACAAGCCAACCACGCAGTATTTCCGTGAAAAAACATGTGAAATGATAACAGGATTGATTTTTAGAGTTGTTGATTCGATAGCTTATGCAATATTAAATGGTATATCAATGGAATTGATGTCAGTAGCGAAGCGATCATGAATGAAATTGCGTCAAAGAAATGTTAATGGCAATGTTTTGGCCTCTCTTCTACTTAATAATTTATGAAATTATTCATTGTTCGTTAGGACATATTCAAAGAAAACTTTCCTTTTCAAAAAAACTAGTTAATTTCCGTAAAATAAATAAATAAAGGATTTTTTTTTTAATTCTTGTTAATTCGAAAAGGTAAACAAAGTTTTAAAAAAGTAAAAATCAATATGCAGACAAAAATATAAAAGTTAAAGAGGATTTTCAAAGGACTGTTAAAAGCAATTTTATAATATTTAATGAATGAAGTAGAATTTAATTTAAGGAATCTTAAACTAAATTTCTAAGACGGCTATAAAATAAAATTGTTTTTCAAAAAAAGGAAAATACTTTTCTAAAACACCTGAAAAATATTATATAATTTTATTGACATAGTATAGAAATTATAGTAAATAGTAATTAACGTGTGACAATTTCAAAGAAGAAGTAAAAGAGAATATAGCCTACACACAAGAATAATATTAGAAATTATATATTTAAAAAGAAATGATACGATCGGTTTCGATCTTGCTTAAGACCTTTCTCAAGCAATATTAAAATAAAATGAAAATAAACACAGTCTTTTTTATCGTCGGAGAGGCAACAGGATCCAATGGTTTGAACTCCGATGATTTGTAATTTTTCAAAACAGATATATTTTATTTTCATTTTATTTTATTGTTGCTTGAGAAAAGTCTTCTGTAAGATCGAAACCGGTCCCATCATTTCTTTTTAAATATATAATTTCAGATTTTGTTCTTGTGTGTAGGCTTCATTCTTTTTTACTTTAATATAGAAATAATAATTATATAGTGTATTCGGATTTAGGTTTCAAGAAAGGCTCAACACGAGCATTTTCTGATAGGAATTCACATTTGCAGAGGAAATCATAAGATGGAGCTAAACGTCGGTGGGTTTTTTTGGGTCCAATATTCTAGTCATCTGTACTCGTTATCACATTTCATATTATAGTTTAAAATTTGAAACTTGTAAAATAGATGTTAAATTATTGTAGTTTTAATTTCTGAAATGCATTCTGATTTAGAATTGGTAGTTTAATAAGAAAAAAATTGTAGATATTGTTTCTCATAATTTAGAAAACAAATGAAAACTTTGACAATTATTTATTCCTGATTTTTACTGTTTTTATAAAAATTTAAGAAGAGAGAGAATTAAAAAAATTATAAAAAAAGTTGTAAATCATAATCTTTGATTATCAGTTTTAATTTTTTAAAAAAGTAACTATTGAAAAAATAAATAAAGTTTCTTCTTTAAACAACTTTTAATTATTAAGGAACAGGGGAAAATTTTAATGATGTTCTTTATTATATTTAACTCTTAACATATTTTTTTTTCGGTAGATTGTTCAATAAAATCTGATGATAATCTTTTTCTTATCATAAATTTGGGATTATTATTATTAAAGTTATCAATTATAATCAAAACTATCAAAAATTAAAACTCTTATGTTTTCACATTTATTCTGCAAAGTTTAGGCTTTTTACTACATTATCATGTATGTTCTAATATGTTGACTTTAAGAATGGATGAAGGCTCCACGTGGTCTGGAAAGTCGTCAAGGGCAAGCGGTCACTTGTGAGGAGTGTTTCTGTAAGCAGTGTTATGAACGGATATTAGGAATATTCTACTTAGTATTAGTAACTTATAATTGGTCTTTTAAAAATTATGATTTTTTTGTTAAGCTTCGTTTTGTATAATATGTTATCCAGCCCAACTGTACAGAAAACAGTTAAGACTAGTATAGATGTTTTAATGAAAACAAAATAGAAAATAATGTAAAATATACACAACATATTCGTATTAATAGAAGAACTGTCACTGACATTTACAACTTGTTGAATATGCGTCACTTTTTAAAAAAAGAATATAAAGTTGTCAACTTTTATTAAAATTTGAATAAATATTTAATTTGTATTTTTTAATACAAAATCGATATATATTTTATATTATATTTAACTATATAATATAACTATAACTAAACTAGTGTTGGTATTTCCTGAATGTCATAGAACTGAATACATAAATATATTTTTTATATATATTTACGGTATTTAATTCTATGACAGTAAGGAAATACCAACACTGGTTTAGTGATTCTTCTTCAAAAATGTCATCGGAAAAAATATAAATTGAATTTAAATATTAATGAAGATTTCTAGTTGGTATCAAATTCTTCATCGGTACGGTAGTATATTAGGAGTTGTAAAATGTTTAAGGTAATTAAAAAAACTACTTCTAATCAGTAGAAAACAATTTCTATTGGATTATCGAAATAAAATATAGAAATAAACGTTGAAATATAAATAATGCAAATTATTTTATTTGTTTCTTTAATCGCATACACATTTCAGTGAACGAAATTGAAATAAAGCAAGAGCGACGGAGGCTATGCTGTGCCAGGAGCTAGAAAATTTAAAACAAGTCGCTGAAAGGAAGAGTACACACAGAAGAAAGAAGGAAACGCCGGGATTCGAACCAGGTTCGGGCGTAGCGGCGTCATGGCAGACCGTGTCTTGACTTCTTAGTTAAACATACTATCAGAAAAAGAAGAGTCAATCTTAAGTCAAAAATTTATATTAAAAATAAAGCATCTATTAACCTCGGACAATACTTAAAACAAGTTATTTGGTGTAAAAAAGGGACAAACAGTGAAATTGTTGAGTAAAATCTTATTCTATCTCACGTTCCCTTTCATTGTTACAATTGAGATATCCATTATTGTATTTCAGGTCTTTCATTCTTATGTTTCACAATAAAAAATGTTTCATGATAAAAATGTTTCATAAATAAAACAAAAAAAGCACATTGTTTTTTGTTTTATTAATATTGTGTTTTGTCTTTTTCATTGTTACTGCAGTTATTTTTTAAATTTCACCATTATTCTTATATCGTGGCAAATTCATCCAACAAAATGTAAGGGATGCGCAGCAGTGAAAAATTGAAATCATAGAACTCTTCTTACTGATGCCAAAGTATCAATTTGAAATTTTCGATAATCTTTTAACGGAAATCCTATTTAAGAATCTATGTATTCCTGAAAATATTTCGTAGCCCCACTATTACGATAATTGAAGCAGCAAAAGTACTTTTACTGTTATTTATTAATTTATTTATTTAACAAGAAAATCATTCCAGCGACTATTGAGAAATAAATTATTATACTTTGAACTTAATTCAGGAAAATCATATTTATAGTTAAATTACTAAATGACAATATTTTCCTCCTCAAACATAATACTTAGTAAAGAATCAAACGACAGATATTAGATTGAGTGAAAAAAATAAATAAAAGTATATTCTAGTAATTATATATATCTAAGTTCAGAATCATATCGTACAGAACATTACTGAGATATGGAATTGTCCATAAATTACAGCTTCCATTATGTCATTCCTAAAGACATTCGAATATAATCGCTCCCTTTTAATCTTCATTAAATAAGTACTTCTCATTTCCTTTAAACAATAACTTCTTGTATATATGCAACTTTATTCATATGAATATATGTATCATAAATACATCAGTACCTCTTTCCACTTAGAAATTCAGATTAATGTTACGATTTTTCTGTACTTTTGTAATCAACTTTCCCTTGGCTAAAATCACCCATCACTTTTCTTACGTTAAAATTCTTTTTGCTGGTGCAGTATTTTATTTATTTAGACGGATTAATTCTCGATGAATACATAAAATATATCCATTATTTACTTTTAGGATTAAAGTCAGAACATGAATCAGATAAAGCCCTTTTCTTATTCGAATTCATTAGTTTTTGTCCTTCATCGCTTTCTTCAATAAAACAAAACTTCTTCACGTTACATTTCTATTATTTTGTTTTATAACATGATGCAATTTTAAATAACAAATTCTTCTAAATTAAGAATAGATAAGAAATTCTAAGAATAGATAAATAAAGTAGTTATAAAATGACTACTTTATTTATTTTGTTTATTTATCATTGAAACTTTAATTGTTTTGAATAATAAACTAACAAAATTCTACTAACATTTTAAAAAAACTTAAGTCTTTACTCAGTTTGTTAATACTTCATTTTCCTTCTTTTTTTATTATTATAACACTTTAGCACATGGCTTGTCGAATCATAATAACTTTCTTTGTAATAATTCACTAATTTATTTGAAGAGGAAATTTCTGTTTGGGATAAGTTATCTTTCACTAAATATTTCCACAACTACCGATAACAAATTATTTTTCGAAGTGTGGACTTCTGAATTAGTGTTATTGACTTCTCAAGTCACATAAAAAAGCTGCATCGCAAACAAATTAATTTCATTCTTCATTTTCACTGAAATCTATCCATTGCTGTTAGGTTAACTAATCTGTAATGTTTCTAATCCCTAGAAACTATTTTACCATAATAAAATATTAACTGTGGGAATTATTTATTTGAAAGCATCGACGGAGCCAATAAATGATGGGGAGACGTCGGATGATGCCCGCAAGACTTTCCTATTCTGTTTTATTGACTTCAGAAGCCATAATTAAAATTTTAAAGCCCCTCAGAGAAAAACTGTCTTTGCCTCATCTTTATTTGCAACTGGAAAACATTCGAGTGAAAAAATCTTTTGTTTTATTATTAAACATGGATTATACGAGACTTAAGATAATTGCTGTCTCTTGAGAATTGAGAACAAAATAGAACAAGAAAATTAAAGCTGGCATCAATTTTCAAATACAGATTCGAATTGTACATATAAATTTTAAACAAATATAATCAGTATGTTGTTTTAATGGAGAACGTATTTTCGATTCAATCACTATCTAAATTACTACAGAAGCTTCTACTAGTACTTTGTGAATAGTATTTTTATTTAAAGAACTTATATTGAAAGTTTATTTGTAATTGAAATTTTAGCTATCACTGTAGTATGATTTTTTGTAAGTCATATCTATAAATCCAGTTTTTATAAATCAGAAGACAATACAAATTGTTTATTTTAAACCTAGTATTAAAATGTAGCTTGCAAAGCTAAACAATTGTTCTTTCGTGGGCAGTACTAGCTAACGTTTCACTAAAAGAATGAAGCACCATAATTATAATGATAATAGCAAAATTTAACGTGCATAGGAATGTTAGTAATAAAGAATAAAGATAAAATGCACAACATCTAAAAGATTCACTAAGCTATTTTTGGCATTTTTGTACCGGGAGTCAAATATAGACTGTTTCGACCTTCCCAGGTCTCATCAGTTTGATTCGCCCAGCACTCTTAGTGGGATCCAAAGAAACATATGCAAAGGACAAGCATGAACAAAATAACGTTTTTATCTTTATTCTTTATTTTTACATAATTATAATGCTTTCAGGAACGTATCCAGTCTCTTGAATTAAAAAACATCAAAAATATAAATTAAGAATAAAAAGGGTAGCAAAGTTACAATCCCACTAAGTTCTGAGCACTGGGCGAATCAAACTGATGAGACCTGGGAAGGTCTAAACAGTCTGCATTTGATTCCCGGTAAAAAAAAAAAGCCCAAAATAGCTTAGTGGATCTTTTAGATGTTGTGCGTTTTTATCTTTATTCTTTATTATTACATAATTATAATGCTTTGAGGAAAGTATCCAGTCTCTTGTTAAAGATTAAAACTTTACATAATTTATTACTGAATACAATACTTTTACAATTACTGACAAATGTGAAAACATTATTCATTAAGAATGGAAATTGCTTTAATTCAACAAAGGTTTGAGTAGAATTGTAGTCACTCAAGGGAACATTAATGGATTGTTATTTAATTACATTTAGGATGAATATTGAAGAACTCGATAGCTAAACAAAGAAAAGATATTATTACTTTATGAAAATTTTAAATCTTTTTATTAATAATCTCTTACTTCAATTTTCTTTATTAATTTTCAATTCTTATTATCATGTAATAAATTAAGTTATTATAAGTATAAACTATTTAATTTTAATAAATTATTGATAAAAATAGCGTTGAAAATTCTAGTCCCCATATTGATTGAGATATTATTTTTTTGAATCCGTCAATTTCAATGCCCTTAACTCTTTATTGCAGAGCATTGAGAGGACTCTGTATCCTTAAAAGTCAAGGGTTACGGTCAGGATGCATACATTGATTTCCGTTGAGTCACGTGACTATTGGACAAAAGTAAATAACTGTGGCTTGACTTTTAAAAGAGAAAATGTCAACTATTTCAGCGGTAATGGTTATTCAACATCTATAACTGTTAAGCATTTGTTATTCAATTTGTGATGTAGATGGCAGCCCGAAATTCATAGAAGATATATGCACTTTTAACTGTTAATTAAAATTTTACTTATCAACAGAATTGCTTTTTAGGTTTTGTTGATAGGTTAAAAAAACAATCACTTTCAGAATTGTTTCTTCAATTCTAATTTCTGATATAAATATTAGAAAAGATTTCCCGTAGTGAAGTTCAGTTTAGGTATTATTCCAACTAAATGAGACAATTCTTTTCATTGTAAGTTTACTAATAACCGCAGACCTACGACCTAAAAGAGAATAAATTTCATAATATCAGTGTGAAAGTCTTATTTATTTATTGCTAAATAAATAGTATACCGTACATTCCCTTCTTTATTGACAATATTTTGTTTTAGAATTGAAAACTTCTTCAGGTCATTTGAGGATAAGAAAACTTTTCTTCATCCTCTAGAATTCGTTATTATACATTTGAAAATCCATCTAATACAATAATATGTACTTTCCATCCGTGCAATTCAACATGTTCCAACAATATGCTTACATAATAATAATACTTCTCACACACAATGATATATTGACTTCCTTTTTGTGTTTACAATCCAACCATTCATAAATCAATTCATAAAATTTAATTTACATTAAATTTCTAAAAAAAATATAATAACATTTCACATTCATATTACATATTTATAATCAATTCCTAATATACTCTAAATTTACTTATACCGCTTAGTAGTACATCCAACGCAACTTAATCGAATCGATTTCAATCTACCAGTCCTCTACGAAGACTTTCATAGATCTTGTACTTGAACTGTAGTAGAATTAAACATTTTGTTCTCATTCACTTGATTGTCAGACCGTTGAACGAAACGGACCAAGAATTTTATAAATTTTAAACTTTTAATGTAATAACGTAAAATGATTCATATTTAACCATGAAGAGGCTCCGTTAAGACTTAAGGTTAATTTAAATATTTAACATATGGCTTCCCAAAGCGGCAACGCATATGATAAAGCGGTTGAAGTTCAGAACGGGAAGAAGA
Organism: Thereuonema tuberculata; assembly: GCA_023159025.1. Classification (NCBI taxonomy): domain Eukaryota; kingdom Metazoa; phylum Arthropoda; class Chilopoda; order Scutigeromorpha; family Scutigeridae; genus Thereuonema; species Thereuonema tuberculata. The sequence continues at coordinate 55,092,206 of JAFIDM010010028.1, read as the reverse complement.
TTCTCGACAATGTTATACTCATAAGAGGCCTATTTCTGCATAACTCTGTTACAAAATCCTCAAATTCTCATATCATTTACTGCGTCATTCCTTTCGCTCACTCAAGAGACTTGAGCAGAGTAACACCGTAACTTACTCTGACAATTTCCGTCTTGAGTATGATAAGCAAATGAGGCAAGTATACGATAAAGTATTGTTTACTTGTATTCTTATTATTGTAACTGGATATTACTCAGTGTATTCCATAGATTTTCAAAATCCTTAAAACAATTTAAAGAAGAAGAAAACATTCAAATAAAATAAGAAATGAATTCAGCACAAATCTAACCAATTGCATTTCTGGTTCGATTATCGGGAAGGAATCGGGAATGACCGTTTCGTCCTACTTGGGACTCATCAGCTCGATCTCCGCCCTCGAACCAGAAAGGCAATTTGGTTAGGTTTGTGCTGAATTCATTTCTTGTTTTATTTAATTTGAATTATTTTGCAGCACGTTAAACTCTTTTAACTTAAAAAGAAAACATTGTTTAAATGTTATTGGAACAAGAAGTTCCAAAGAAGTTGAAGCCTACTTTCCTTCAATTATTGTTCTCCTTTTTTTTTTCTTGTTTTGTTTCTTTTTTAAAGTTGTGATAAAGAGAAAAACGAATTCCTACATTCGTAATAAAAATATATCAACTTAATATAAACCATTTTTTTTTTACTTTTTTAAAAAAAAAGGATTAAATCCTCTTTACTTATTTAAACTGCCAAATTTGATTCCTATCAAACCACGAGCAATGAATTAGGTAAAGGATTTAATATTTACTGCTTTAGACAATGAGATAAAAATATATCTACCAGTCCTCTACGAAATTTCATAGATCTTGTACTTGAACTGTAGTAGAATTTAACTTTTTGTTCTCATTCACTTGATTGTAAGACCTCTAAACGGTATCATAATAATTGGCCTATTTGAAATTGTCTGAGTAATTGCCTATCGTAGCTTTCCAGTTCGTTTGAGTTGATAAAACATGTTTATTTAAGCTATCACCATTCCACTTAAGTTGCCTGTCACGCAGTAGTTTTATTGACAAGCGTTTTCAGTAGAATTGGAATATAAAAATATGCTTATTGATTAAGACAATAAAAAATATAGGAGCGGAAAACTATAATATATATAAAAGACCCTGAATCCGTAGATACAAAAATTGCTTCTTTTCATAAATATTATTCTGGGGTTGCTACTGCAAATATTTATTCAATTATTCAATTTCATTAAAGTAAATATAATGCATTTGAATGTACTTACAAAATTATCAAATTATGTTAATTATTATTTTAAATCAAAAATGAAATCTAAAACTACAGGAAAAAAAGAGAAATAATACAGCTTCAGCTGCTATAAAGCGATTCTAGGACAAAAGCCATTTGGTCTCTTCAGCAAGAGTTATCTAAACAAAATCAAGGTAATATGTTGATCAATAATTCATATTAAAACTTGCTAAACAGGTACGGCGTGGTAGGAGATCTGTGGGGATTATGGAATTAACACTCGTCACACAACTGGCAACCAAATAAATAGATAAATGGATCTGAAATGAAAATGTGAAAAACTGCCACATTCGGAAAGTGCCATAAAATTCATTTAATTAAAACGTGAAAGAACAGTTCCAGCTGAATAAAGAAAAGCTTAAAGTTTACTGAAGAATCAAAATTTTCATATTATCTTGTTTCACTTGAAGTGGTTCTCTTAAAGTAATGAATTTGAATATAGTAAATAGATGAAATTTAAATTATTTTGAAAATTCATTAACTACTTTTTCCTTTTGTTTTCTAGTAATTCTCGAATGGGTGTCTGGAATCCCATGGATGCGAATCTTTAAATATTTTCTGATTCGATTAAAGTTTAATGAAAGACTGCTCTTGTTTTGTTTTGTTTTTTAATAAAAATAATTTTTCTAAGAATTTAATACAAATAAAGAATTAAATGCCATGGAGAACAATAAGTCAACAATACTTAACTCACAAATGATTTCTTTTAAGAAATTTGAAGAGATACGTTTGGATGTTTTCTGCTACGGTTATAATAAAGACTGAAAAATAATCAAAAAATCGAAATGCACTTTTTCGAAAACGTAAAGTTAACAACAATTTCCTTAAAATTATCTACGGATAATAGTTTTATATTTCATCTTCTATTTGTATTACTTTCAGAGATTCATTTGTTTAAAGATGATTCCAGCAAATCAGGTTGGCTGAGTGCCAAGAATTCGTGGTTCAAATCGAATTATTATTTGGAATTTCAATTTATTACAATTTAATCTGTAGTTTATCTTATACAACCGTTGGACTCCTGATAATTATTTAGTTGTTAATGTGTTTTAGTTGTAAGCTAAGTTTGTGACTTATTCAAATTTAATACTAACAATAACAATTTCAATAATTCTTGAATATCTCAACAACATGTAACAATTACTTCTGATCTCTCATTCTTTCAACGCAAAATTGTAATGTCTATTACAATAAGCAGTTATTTTGTTGAGTCTTCAGGAGACGATAGGGATTCCTCTTCAATATCTCAGATTACTAAATACCTGTGGTTAGTCTAACAGATATAAGGAAAAGAGAGTGTGTAAGGTGACTGACTGTAGTGTTTCCATTTATAGACATGGAAGTCCAATACATTTCAATATGAAATAGGACGGATTTAGGAGGATTAAAATGAATAGATAGAAAAAAAAAATCTTCTAAAAGATAAGCAACTTGTTTAGATTTAAAATCTACAATTTGAATGTGAATCTCAGATGAAATTGGCCTTTTAAGATGTTAATTTTGAAAATAACTTTTTTTCACCAGCTTATATTATTGCTTGCAATAAATTACTAAGAATTTAATAACAGAATATAATGTCAACAATTCTCATATTAAATAGAGAAAAAAATCTTAACTGGACAGTAAATATGCCTTCGCACATTGAGCCGACATCAACGGGAATTCTGAACAGCTGTTTCATCCTTATTAGGAATCATCAGCAGAATTTACCCTTGATGTTTGGCTCAGGTTGCGCGTAAGTTAAGGTAAAAGCATTCTCGATCCCTGGAATGGGCCACCGAGATAAAAAAACAATCAAATAAAAAATAATCCTGTGAAATCCAGAAATCTATGGACTTAAATTTTGCTTTTCAATGAACTTATGATGTTTGTTATTTGTAATTAAATTCCTTAGTGCCTTTCAATGAAAAGAACAAGGGATTAATGCTGTGCGATTTCACAGGATTATATTTGATTTGATTGTTTTTTTTATCTCGGTCGCCCATTCCAGGGATCGGGAATGCTTTCACCTTAGCTTTCGCCAAACTGAACCAAACATCAAGGGTAAATTCTGCTGATGATTCCAAATAAGGATAAAACAGCTGATCAGGATTCCCGTTAATGTTGCCTCAGTGTCCGAAAGCATATTTATTGTCCAGCTATGATTTTTTTTCTCTTCTTGCGAATTATTATACGGATGTTAAATTTTGCTTTTCAATTCTTATATTAATTCTAAACAAATAATGAAAGAATAAAAGCTATTACTTTTTTTCTTCAAAGAGAGGACAAATTCCAAGAAATTAATTTTAAAATAAATTTATACTTATTACTGCTTAAATTTATAATTTTAATTAGTTGCTGAACATTTAACAATCTCCTGTTTCAGTTTTCTCAAAGTTTATCTTTAGTTGTAGCAGTTGCCTCTCTGTTAATCCAAGCGGCTGTTTAGAATTCACGTCTGACTATTCATCTTCTAGGAGAGCAGAAGAAAAGATGACCACCTTGACTCCTTTCAAGACTTAGGCTGATCTTGAGCTCCTTCCTAACTGACAGGAGACATCAATCCAAGACCTAGAAGGACATTAGCTATTCCACCTTCTTTGTAGGTTGAACGAAACGGACCAAGAATTTTATAAATTTTAAACTTTTAATGTAATAACGTAAGTGATTCATATTTAACCATGAAGTGGCTCCGTGAAGGTTAATTTAAATATTTAACATATGGCTTCCCAAAGCGGCAACGCATATGATAAAGCGGTTGAAGTTCAGAACGGGAAGAAGATTCTCGACAATGTTATACTCATAAGAGGCATATTTCTGCATAATTCTGTTGCGAAATCCTCAAATTCTCATATCATTTACTGCGTCATTCTTTTCGCTCACTCAAGAGACTTGAGCAGAGTAACTTAACGCCGTAACTTATTCTGACAATTTCCGTCTTGAGTATGATAAGCAAATGAGGCAAGTATACGATAAAGTATTGTTTACTTGTATTCTTATTATTGTAACTGAATATTACTCAGTATATTCCATAAATTTTCAAAATCCTTAAAACAATTAAAGAAGAAGAAAACATTGTTTAAATGTTATTGGAACAAGAAGTTCCAAAGAAGTTGAAGCCCACTTTCCTTCAAATATTGTTCTCTTTTTTTTCTTGTTTTTTTTTTTTTTTTTAAGTTGTGATAAAGAGAAAAACAAATTCCTACATTTGTAATAAAAATATATCAACTTAATATAAATCATTTTTGTAATTTTTTTTTTAAAAAAAAAGGATTAAATCCTCTTTATTTACTTAAAGTGCCAAATTTGGGCCAAATTTCTTCAAATACCACGAGCAATGAATTATGTAAAGGATTTAATATTTACTGCTTTAGACAATGAGATAATCACAGAAATAGGATAAAACTCCTTTGTGTGCGTTCCACTGCTTTCTTAGGAAAGTTTCTGTCTCCTTCTCGCGCTAAATGCTCTAGAAGGAATCCATGAGGAATAGATTTCAATAGAAAATATTCCTACCAATTTTCATGAAAATTCATCCATCCTGCGGTTTGTTATGCAGGTACTGCCTGCACTTACATACACACACACAGATTTGACTGATTTGAAGTGTCTCGCGATTTCCTATTAGAAAATTGAGTAAAAACAAAAGAATTCAAACGCAACTTTTTTGTGACATTATTTTGTCATGTAGGAATGAACATTTGTATGAAGATTGGTTTGTCTCATTTTCTATACAAGAATGTTAAATCTTCCAAGGTTTATGCTTTTAAAAACATGGAAAAAAAATACTTTTATATTTTGAAATGCAATTGTTTGATTTTGAAGAAGTATTCTCGTTACTATATTTGTTTAAAATTTATTTTCAATTCCTAATGTAGACATACATCAAATTTTTTTCTTATTCATTATTATGTATTTAGAAATGATATTGTCTAATTTTCCTTTATTTATATAAATACAACTCCATTTTTGAATTGCATTTACTGAATTTGAACTTACAACTCAAAACAAAAATAATATTAATTTTATTAAGTTTATAATATCAACCAATATAATATAAAGTTTAATTTCACTGCTCAGTTCATGTAAGTGTAAGCTTTAATGTAATGTGATGCTTTGTCTTCTTTGGAGACACTCAACTTTTTTCTTTCCTTCTATTAAAATATAATTCAAACATATTCTTGTAAGTATTTTTAGTAAACGTAGAAGATATGCTAACAATTTCAGTCTATTTTAATTACTTATTGTCGTAAACTGTATTTTAATCAATCTTTGAGTAACTACTATATTATTTATTACTTTCATTAAAGACTAAAGAAGAAATTCAGGCTATTGCATCTGAAGTACAAAGTTTCTGAAAATGTAAATTATCTAAAAGAAATCTTGATAAGTCTGATCAAAATAGAAATATTTAGAAAATAGAAGGACTATTCTGAAAATTTTGATAGATCCTTCATCCTATGCTGAATTAAATTATTCTTTAATTTTGTGTTATTTTACACGATAGTAAAATGACCCGTAAGAGCTCTAAAGGACATCATAAAAATTGGCCTACTTGAAAAACAAAACCATTTTCCTCAAATAATTGCCTGTGAAAACGTTTCAGTTGCTTGTAATGACCGAAATGTTTTTTTACGCTACGATCACTTCATTTTAAAGATCTGTCATGCGGCATTTTTATTGCGAAAAGTTGACATTAAGTTGAAAGATAAAAATAGGCTTATTAATGGAGCTGTAATTTTAACAAAATAACTTATTCTTATTTCCAACTGAAACGCGATAAGCAAATGGTAACTTGCTTGTTCCTTGATATTGGAACTGGTTATTCCTTACGAACCTCTTCAAAACATTTAAGACAATTGGAGAAAAAGAAATGTAAAATTTAAATTCTTTGTTTTTGCAAACTTTTATAGTGAACTAGCCGGGTACCGTCACTTCGCTTCGGAACCCTTGCATATATAGCATAAAAGAAGAAAAAAAAACAACTTTATTTATTTAGCAAATTAATATCGAGATCGGAAAATATACGAGTTCCCAATTCTCCGGATAACTCAGATATATTGCAGGTTGATGCCACACACCAAAAATTTAAAGCGAAAAATATAAATCCTCTTTATTCCCTATCCCGTGGGAATTTCGAAAAATCCGGCCTTATTCCTTGTCTACATCGTAAAGGGAACCGCTGTGCAAAATTTCAGCTTTCTAGGTCCAAGAGTTTGGGCTGGGCGTCGTTGAGTCAGTGAGTAAGTGAGTCAGGACTTTTCTTTTTATATATAGAGATTTATGAAACGATATAAAAATCTCATCAAAATAAAGAATTAATATAAAAAAATAAAAATAAAATTTATAAGTAGAGATAAATAAACGGATGAGATTTAAAATAAAAATTAGTAAGTAAATTTAGAAATTTTGAATTTATATTTATACACTATATTGAATATATTAGCAAACTCAACCAATTCATCAACGAATTTAAAGCCTACTTTACTTCAAAATTTTATTTTTAAACGCTGAAATGGATCTTCTTTTCTTTTTTTCTATTTCTAGTTTTAAGCCTAGAAGTTTTCGCCATATTGTTTAGAGTGTGAGTCTACAATAGTGATTCGGTAGTCTTCACGTTCTAAGTTGTAATTTGTAAAGAAATTTCTTCAACCAAGGTAAATAAAAGCCTTTAAATAATCTACAATGTCATCAATATTCACTAAGCTACATTAATCTTCATTTTCTTCTTTATAAAAGTCCAGACTTACTGTGCCTGAAGAAGTTCAGAAATAAGTCGGAACGAAATATCGTGGATAAAGAAAGATTGTACAAGGAAATGAAAACGACAATGTAATAGATAATTGCTAGAAAATTGTTATTTTAGCTTAATTACACATATTTAATGTTCTTTAATTTCACAGCCATTCAATAGACAATCTTATTTATCATAACGTATGATCTGGGGCAGAATGGACCAGGACTCCGTTCCTCCCCACTTTTTTTTTTTTACTTTTTTTAACTCCAAATAATTGACATTTGTTATTTCTGTTTGTTTTAAAACACAAGAAATAATAATGAAAAACTAATCTTCTTCCTTAATGTATTTAACACAAAAAACTCGCAATAACTCCTTCTTCATTTCCTAAACTTCTTTAATATAATCAATATTTCAACTTCTTTAGCTGAAGTTTTCTTCAAGGAAAACAGTTTGGTTGTTCAAGAAAGATTGGTTCATGAATGATTCCATGATTGTTTATGTTTGAATTCTGTTTTGTAAGTGTAGAGGAAAATCTTAAGGTTCTCTCTATGCTTGCTGTAATTTTCCCTGAAGAAAACTTCTGCTAAAGTTGAAATATTGATTATATTAAAGAAGTTTAGGAAATGAAGAAGGAGTTATTGCGAGTTTTTTGTTGTTAAATACAAAAAGGAATAATAGTTAATATAAGGTATTAGACTTCATTTCAAAAAATACTCCTTCTTTATTGGCAATATTTCGCAAGATTAGAATCATCTTGCTTTTTCAAGCCTTCTTTTTGAATTATATCAACAACAATAAGCTTGTCTATATTTATCATCATTTTACAAGGAATAATATTAAAAAACAGTAGGTAATACTCGTATATTATTGATGTTTAATATATTATTTAAGGTTTAACGTATTATAATAAGTTAACTAAAATAAAGGAGGCCGATTCACACATGATTAAAAATTACAATTAAAATTTAATGAGCAGACGTTTCGATTTGAAGGTGTACAAATCATTTTCAATGCTAACGTACAAATTGTGGAGTCTTGCTTTTAAAGAAAATTAAATCAATCAGGATAGAGTTCGTGACACAGGCTGCTGTCCCCGTAGGATGGCATCAATCGTATTCATCAACTTTATCCTGATTGATTTAATTTTCTTTAAAAGCAAGACTCCGCATTTTGTACGTTAGCATTGAGAATGATTTGTACACTTTCAAATCGAAACGTCTGCTCATTAAATTTTAGTTGTAATTTTTAATCATGTGTGAATCGGCCTCCTTTATTTTAGTTTTATTTAATATATTATATATATATTTATTTAAATGGGCACACAACTCCTGTGCCGGTATTGACTCTGACGATGATGAGATAGTTTACATTTGTGAATATTGTGCCTAGAATCCTAAACCCAACGTTCTTCCATAAAACATTCCTAGGTTTTAAGTGAAAATTTTTAGCAGTTATTAACATTTTATTTTAAAGTACGGTATTAAAAAATTTATAATCGAATTTTAATATTTAAAGTCGTTTTAAAGATCATTTCATTCTTGAAAATTTCATTTTTAATAAAACTTTGTCTTTTAAAAATTATTTTTAGTTCGGATGAAAAGTGCATCTTCAATTAGATTTCTTATTAAAATATTTTATCTTATGAAAACTATGTGTTCATATCATTTATTTATCAATAAGTATGTTTTTTACAGATGAAAATAGTAATTGATAGCCTGAAATGCACTTAAAAGTATTTTACACAACTTGATGTGTCTCGCGCTTTCCTATTAGAAAATTGGATAAAAGCAAAGAATTCAAACAGAACTTATTTTGATATTTTAATTTTCACATGTGTGTTCCATTCTGTCCCGGTGCACAACCGAATATTTGTAGAATATTAATCTTTTTCAAGTTTCCTGTACATACGTAAATTTTTAGATTAATAGTAATTACTTTTGTATACAAAACAGTTCAATAAACATATGCATTCATTCCCGATTGTTACAGTGGTTTATTTAAGTTTTAACAGCCTTCCAAACATACAATATTCCGTTCTGTCACGGGTTCCTCTATATTAGATTAATTATTATATATTAACTTAAAATGGTGCCTGTTTCAAATGACCAATAAAAAAGACGCATTAGCAGAAATATTTAAAAAGTATGTTATTTATTAAAAAAATATTTTATTAATAATGTAAACAATCTTTTGGAAAAAATAACGTCTTATTGAAATAAAACTTTCCATCTATTCATTTTTAATATCATATTATTCTCTAAATTCTTAAAAAAATATTCTTTAAGTTTTTGTTTTTATTGATTTTAAAATCATAATGAAGGCAGATGTCGTCATATAAATCGACCTACTTAAAAAACAAAACAGTTTTTCTTCCAAAACAAGTTTTCATCAACAAATTTCAGTTTACTACATTAACAAAATGGTTATTATAACTTCGATTAAATTACTTATCAAATAGCAATTTTTACTGATTAAAGTTTACATAAGTTGAGAGTTAATTTTGAATTTCTTTAAGTATCATTCCGCTCTAATAATAAGAAAAAAACTGTTAAAGATCTTAAAATTTTTAATTCTTATAGTGCCATCTCACGAAAGGAAGCAATACAGACATAATTCTCCTTTCCGACTCTTTTTCGTTTTCTTTTACACAAATAAAACCTCTTGAATGATGGAAAAAATTAAGTGTATTTACTGAAACCGAATAACTTCAAATGCGAAGGAATTTAACCCAGAATGATATTTCTTAAATGATGTCATAGGTTAGATTATATTACGTAAAGTTTAGAACATGTTATTATTTGCCGTTCTCGTTAATATCTATATTTATTAGTATATTATTTACTAATAAATTATTACTAAGGGAAATAATCATAAATTTTAGTTTCTGTTGGGGGATTGCTGTGCGTGACTAATAAATAAACTGTCGTGGAATTACAGTTGGCCTTGCGTAACAGTTAGTTCAATAAAGCAGTCACAGATTTTATTTACATGATAGGTAGTTCAGGAAATAACATATTTTACACCTGTAAAGGAATGTAAATACTATTAACAACAGTAAAAAAAAAAAAACAACGCTTCGAAGAAAATGTTTCAATGTGGTGATTCTATAAAATTGAATTTTTAATCATATTATTAACAATACTACTTTTAAATACCTCGAGACTATTAGGAGAATTCAGAATTAAGCTTATCAGTGATTGTATCAATATCCTAATGAAATAACAGTAATACAAATTTATTGTTATGGAATGTAACAGATGAAAGCCGTAAATCTGCTATATTTACTGTATAAAGCAACGATTCTAAAAACAGCACAGATAATTCTATATGTCTTTCCAATATTTTCTCTACTTTTCGTCATAATATTATATAACAAATAACACTTTAATAAATACATTATATTACACTGCTAATTTTTGGATAGAAACATAACCTTTCCTGTCTCAAGCTGATTTTAAAATTACAACAATTTCCGAATGTAACAAATCGGCAAGCACGAACATGAATCTGCTCCGGCATCATGTAATATATTATTAATTCTTACAATCATCATGCAACAATATCTTTACTCTTAATAATTTAATTCTGCAAATTCTATTGTTTTGTATGACTTTATACATACACTCACCAAATTATACCAAATAATGGGTTTTATGTAAGTGTAAATAAATTTCATACATTTGTGTATAGTTGCTATTAATATTTTAAAAGATATACCGCCATGGTATTCTTATAATCCAGTATCCTTACATTTATACTATACTAATTATTATTATCGTAATTTTAATATATAATATCAAATTTTGATATAAGAAAACATCAAGTAATAACTTCTCCAAACATCCCTTAATAATATACCTTAATTACCCTTCTAGTGTCTATACTATTCATCAGCTAAAGGTACTCAAAATGTGAAAGCTCAATTGGTTGAAAAGAAAATTAATTCAATTATGGTTTGAAAAATTGAATTAAAATGTTTAAAATTTACTGAAATAAAACATTATCCTTTTTTTTTAATTAAAGAAACAAACATTAATTAAATAAGGAACATTTTTAGCCATTAATGCTTTGTTGTTCAAATGGGGCAACATAGTATTTTATCTTCTGACGGAATTAATTCAAAGTAAAACTACTTACTGCATGTCAACTTTCATTTCATTTTTAATGAAATTTTTCCGAATAAACGTTTAAATGTTTTGCCATAAAACCTTAATTTTATTTTTTTTAATTTATTTATTTATTGATTCAATGTTATAATAAAAAAATAGTGTAAAAACGAATTTCCTCTTTTCTTACATACGTTGCTATTTTTATTAGTGACACATTTGGAGCTCCCAAATTTGGAGTTATTGTGATAGCGACCAAAATCGGTAGCTATTGCGTTTGTCCTGTCCACCCCTCACAACTCCTGAATGGAAGATCGGATCGACAAAATCACCATCATGTTCAGAGGCCCAAACATCGTAGGATTGGTGTATTTTCAGGAGTCAACGTCCCTCCATGTTCGAGATATTTGGCATTGTTTTCATTGGATTTCCTCTGTTAGCTTAAATATGAGAAATGCAACCGCTGTGTTTCAGTTGTCAGCTATAGCTTGATGCTTAAGGTCTCCGATTCATATACTGAAGGTTGTCGGTTCGAATCCGTATGTCTCCCCTTTCTTATTTTCCTAACTTTTTTTTATTTTTCCTTACGTTAATGTACTTCCTTTTTTATTAGTATTTTTAATTTTTTTATTTATTTTAATGGGTCGCCCTTAAATTTATGCTTGAGCACAAAATTATATTCACTTCAAGTAAAAATTCTACAAATACATTATTATATGAAGGGATTCATAGTTACATTAAAACAACATAAAACATTAAAAAAAACATAGAAAAATGAACAGAAAAGCAGTATTGTAAATAGAAATTTTGCAAAGTAGGGATAAGTAGGAAAACATGTGCAACACTAGTTGACCAAAAGTTGTAAATTTTCGATATAGAAAAATCAGTAAGTTTGGAGATTTGTGCAATAATATAAAATATATTTAGTTAATTTGAGATTGCGACTAAGAAAAGAGTTTCCTCATTGGGATAATGATTACAAATATAGAATCATCCGAACTAAATCACAGAAATAGAAAAAACTTTATTTCAACAATTTAATAAATAAGAAAATTTTAACGTGTGCACAATAATTTTACAAGGGAATAAAAACGAACAACAAATAATCACTGCGCAGCTTTTGGTAATTTCTCCAAAATCCAACTGACGATGGTTAACAACCCAGAAACAGGCTTGTCTTGGATTCCCGTGTCAAATCTACCAAAACGCAGCTCGGTGATTATTCGCTGTGTGTTTTTATTTCCTTGTTAAACAATTGAACTTAGTCCCGATTCTACAATCACAAATTGACGAAATGGGAAGTTTGTATTTCGATTTCATAATAACAAAAGAATATTTATGACTAACAAAAATATAAAGATAATTTTGCTCTAGATTATTGATGCCAGTTTACTGCGAAATGTAGTATTAATAAAACTATTCCAATCAGTTATTTATTGTTATGATTTAAATTTGAATTAGAATGCATTTGATAAAGAATAAAGTATTGTCATTCGAAATAATACTTTTTGTCAAAGCTAAAAGCTTAGGAATCTTAGTTATTATTAGTTGTAAAATCACAAGCTCTGGGTTGTTTTTAACCCTTTGACGATCACTAAATCTCAAACCGAGTGCCGCGGACACTGGTACGGCACAAGAGATGGCTAGCAGTGCCGCGAATATTATGACAATCTATTTTAAAAATGAAGAAACCCATTTGCATAAAGATTTATTACATCCAGTTTCAAGTAATAGTACGATCACGCTTATTAAACAGGTCAATTTTCTAATGTTTAAGTTATTTTTATTTATAGTTTAAAATATATTAATGTATTTTTAATTTTGTACATGAAGGGTTTTGTAATGACAACTTCTGTATGTTGATTCACTGTGCGCCGCGAATCAAGCAGTTTGAAATCTAACAAACTAACCATATTATGATTAGTGTACCGTTTTATTTATTCGAGTTGTATTGCACCCTTTCAGACTTATCTTTCCACTTCATTGAATTTACAGATACATACGGTTTCGTGGATCTCTAGGCTTTTTCTTTGAAATCTAACATAAACATGTTAATCTCAAACCATGCTGTCATCTATTCTTTTCCGTTTAGTAGTTTCTTACGATCAGAAATGGAGGAACCAACGTCAATTTCAAATGTTGAAAAGCATCGATATTTCGAAGCCAATATTTTGGATTACCCAATATGCAACAGAACCCTCAACGAAAATTAGCTACAATTAATCTGTTTCGGAATTGGCACTCTCATTCAGGGTTCGAAAGTATTACAGAATTAGCATTCCTGTACATAATTGGTTGCATTTAAGTAATTAATGAACTGCAATGTTTATGCACATGTAATTTACTCTTACAAAGAATGTAACCTTCAAAGAAAAACCAAAACACGCTTATTAAATTAATAGTTAATGTAATTTTAATTACTTGCTAAGACAGAAATTGTCGTAAAGTCACAGCAGGAAATTTTGAAAATGTTCGATCTCTCTCACAACATAGCGCAAAGAACAACATGAAAGCCATGTTGTTACTTTATTTAGTGAATCGATTGCAAACGTAGCGTTATTAGCGTTGTTTCGGTTTTTAGTTATTAGCTACTTTTATATGTAATTCCAACTCCTTGAATATTATTTGAAATTCATGAAGTATGTAATCTAATATCTTTTAATTACAATTTTTCTGTTGACAATACCGTAATTGTACTTTTTCTAGACATGTTCGCCCCACAACCATTTAATATGAAATTAGCAGGATATTTAATGTTAAACAGTGTTTAACATTGTTAAGTTTTCAGTTACTGCCAATCTATAAGAAAGGCGTTTAAATTAAACCAAAAGAAGTTTCTGAAAGAACTTGCAGTCTTCATTCCTTAAACTTTTATTTTTCTTTGCATTTATATTCGTGGAACCAACTTTAAACATCTGTTTAAATTCTCTCCGTTTCAATGAAATAAGGAGATTTCAATTTATATGGTGTCCTTTCAGCAAAACGCACCTGTCAATCCTAAATTTAATGAATATTGTATGAAAACAAAGGACTCAATTAAAGGCATACCCCGCTTATCGGATAGCACCGTTGAATAGCGAAGCACACACTAAATTTAGCTCGAAAATGAATTTTGATCAGTGAAAAACGTAAACAAAGCATTACATATCAAATTACAAATGTGCGAGAAAGCTAAATAAAGCATTGTGTAAGATAATACATTATTACCCGCACAAATACAAGAGACGCACCTCTATAATTTCTATAAACACACTGAACAAATAAAGATGGAGTCGATTGAAAGAAGAAGCGGGTGTCAGTCGTCGAAATGAAATAGGTTGGTTAAACAAGGCACGCGGTCGATTGTACAGGATATGGTTATAATCAAAAAGGGTCAGTTAAGCGGAACGTCTATTAGCGGAGTGTATACTAATACTATTTTTCGTAGGATTTCAAATTGTAATATTTCTATAGCAATTATATTTTTTTGATATGTCACTGCTAAGATATAAACATTTGTACATATTATAGAAAGTATATTTTCCCAACAAACAAATCCTCATTTTCAATTAGTAGCTAAGGTTTCTTTATTGATTTTTTTTAAGTCAAGCACTCTTTGATTATTGCTTGGGGTTATTTATTTTCTTGACGTTTTCCAGTCTTCTTCTTCTTTTTCTTTTTTTAATTTAATTCATTTAAGCCTGTTTTTTACTAGCCTGTTTTCTTTCTGAAACACTATCTGTCAACCTTAATCCTGTTTCCAATAAGTTGAAAAAAAAAACAACAAAAAAACAACTTGACGGAAAGATAAAAAAAACATCTGACTTTTGTTTACTCTCTTTCAGAATGTCTTCCAATTTTGTTTTCTGTAACTTAAATTTGAACTCTGTTTATCTCAGTTTCTTAAAATCATTTACAAAACTCTAATTTCGTAAATATTAAAGCAATTAGGCAACAAGAAAATAAATGATTTCTTTTGACCAGCTCAGATAGTTGTATTGTGATAATTCTTACAACAATAACAAAAAATGAACTAACACGAATATTCTTTGTTATCTTCTGCTGTTATTGCGTATGGATATTCTTTTACTCAAGATACTTAACTTCCAACTCGCTTGAGGAGAGAAGACACCTATTATCGAAACAATTTGGGTTCAGACAAATGACTCTTTTGATCTATGTAGTTACAGGAATAAGCTTTTTATTTAAGACTTAAATCATAGTCTTTTCTGTGGACTATTCTGTAGTCATATTAGGCATTGCATGGCTAACGATTGCGCGCTTTCTTTATGTTAGATCACTGAAACAATGAATTTTAATTAGCACTATTCATTATTGCGATGACATAACAGGAAGAAAGCATACTTCTTTGTTACTGCGAATCATCTAAAGGTCTACAGAAATCTGCAGTTAGAATTTTTTTAAACTATTTCTGAGAAACAATGCTAGTCATAGAATGGACTAAATGGAATAATATCTTAAGCATTAGAGTTATTAGAACTGATGAAATGTTTCATCAACATTCAATATCGGTTATAACGATCTCATTTGCAGAGGTTCTTCGTATATCTATTTCCTTCTATTTATGCTAAATCCGACTCTTCCTTCTTTTTATGTTCTAAGACTTTATCTGCCTCTTATCAAATAATGATTGTTAGGCAAATGAATTTCATCTATTGATCAATGGATAACCCAACTGATGAGAGATGATCATCACGAAACAGTGTCATTCCGAATTGTCAATTAAAAAAAATAAAAGACATTAATTTTTTGTATTTTATTTTTATTGTTTTTGTTTTTCTTGAAATTATCGCATCTTTTCTTATCATTCTCATTTTCCACTTTTATATTACTAAGAAAATAGATGGATTACTATAGCTTTTTTTATCTGGATCAACCATAGTATTACTAGTGATTTTTAAAATGAAAACTTATTTTGTCTTGCCAGATATTAAAAAAGCGTTACATGCCTTTCTCTAATTAAGAAAAGTTATTAAAACAAAAAAACAACTAATTCACCGAAGAATCTGTGGCGACATACCGAAAAATAAAATATTTCATGAAAAACAATAATTAAGAATGGTTAAAGAACACCGATGCCTCTTTCCGTTGAATTAATTCTTCTTAGATTGCATATAACAAACTTTCATAAAAATTCCGAACATGCTGACGATAACTTCAATCTGAAAGTATTTTTCCATGCAATGGTCCAGAAATGCAATGAGAAAGTCGTCCTTCATTTTGATATTCTGTTTATTAAACACGATACTTATTTAATAAATGCGTTTTCTGTTTATTCGTGCTTCAACATTTCACTTTTTAGTTATGTCTAAATGACTGCTTTGTTGCTACAAATAACTTTGTATCACGTGAACAGCTGGCCAAGATTTCGAATCTGGAACGAAACGCGAGACCCAAACCTCCAATATCCTCTAAGCTGTTTTCCCAACTCTGGAAATCCCAACTGATGAATCCCACTAAGAATGAAACAGCTCACCCAGATGCAATTAATTTACTTCAAAGTGCCATTAAGGAAATGCGATTTCTTTTTTCTTTTTAAGCATTTATTTATTTAGTTATTATCTTTTTTGTTTTATCTTTTATTAATTTGTTAGTTCGGTATTATCCTTTGCTAAAAATAATGTTCATCATTCGTTTCTTTAAATTTTCATGTCGAACGAAAAGCAAATAAAAATCAGTTGATCCTTCGGGTTACTCACTTATAAATGTAAATAATTATTTAATTTAGTCACTATCCTCTAATTATTCGTCTAATTCTTATTTACCTTAAATAACATCACTATATTTGTTTGTTTGTTTGTTTATTTATTTATTTATTTATTTATTTATTTATTTATTTATTTATTTATTTACGGCCTCCTGTTGCAGTCCAGAGCTGGACGAAGACTTCTCCAGTAACTGCGGGAAATCTGTCATAATCATTAATCACCCCCTACTGACCACGTGACTGAGGTGATATCAGGTAAAGAGAAGAAGGATAGAGAAGAGACAAACACAGGAAAGAAAGTAAACATCCAAGCCGACGCCGGGATTCGAACCCAGGTGCCGACGCATCGTTCTCATGGAAGACCGCCATCTAATCCACTATACTACGCCAGCACGGCATATCACTATACAGAGTACATTAATAGAGAAAGTACTTTATCTACATAAACTTTATTCTCCCTTTTAAATTTCTTCAAGCCATTATAGTCATTATCCTTTGTTTCTATTAGATCACAGTAGTAATCTAATACCATCATTATTTAACAATGTGATCTAACAAATGGAAAAATATATATAAATCAATGTCAGCTATCTAAATAAACGGTGCAGACAAATCCTAAAGCACTGTAGATTGATCTGCTCAGATGATACTTACAGTATGATTTATTGTACAGTAAATAAACGTAGTTTAAGAGCAATTCAGAATTGGAATATTGCTGAAAAGATAATGTATCATTTTTATTATGATTTATTAAATTCAGTGATATAAACTGAGCTGCAGTTTTTAGATATTGTTAATTACTACTGAAATAGTTTAGAAATAGATTAGTTGAAAGTAATATGGTCTTGTAATGATTCTCACAGCTTGTAGTTTCATCAAACGCTCTTTGATGAAAACAACATTTTGAGAAGAGCTTTATTATAAATAAAGCACCATTATAATAATTTAAAATAGTATACTGTGATAGTCATTTAGAATGGATGTACTTCATAAATAAATTCACAACTAAAATTTAATAGCATAAATTAATTCTTTAAAAATCGTATTTTTTTCTTCAAATGCACTTCAAATACAAATATACAAGTATATGAATTTATATAAAGAAAAACATATATAAAATATATAATAAATACTTTTTTCTTTTCTTCCTCCTTTTTTATTACTTATTTAAGAATAATCGTATGTAAATGAGATGTAGGAATTAACATTAGGAATGAAATCGAATGTTTGGAATGAAGTGATAGTAAAGTACATAGATAATTTTTAATTTGAAATTATAAATTATATTAGAAAAGAGAATTTGTCAAGCTATTTTATAATGTTTTATAATTTCATTTTGTTTTCAAATAACTGAGGAAATAAATAAATGCGGAAATCAGTTATTTTTGAAGGAGCTAAAGGTAACCGCAGGCCTGAGGTTTATCATAATACAAACCACTGTGCTGTGGTTTTAATAGCTCAAAATAGATTTAGCTTTTATCTTAGTTGCGTTTATTTGTTAACTACAGCGAATAATTCTCATTTGAAACTAATCTACTTTAAAAAAGTCTCCTGGCAAAATAGGTTATTTACTACTGAATATATAAAACGCAGGAAAACTTATTTCTTTAAAACTTATTTATTTTCAAGTCTAAACGAATGCCCATAAAGTTTTCAAACCTTCTTTTCACTAATCCATAATCATGAATAAGTATAAGTAAAAAAAAAAAAGTCTTAGTAATATTTTAACCAAAATTTTTATTTAGGAATTAAAAACATTCATATTCATGAACTACTGATGCTTTGTAATGAATCTGTATTGTATTTAAAAAAGTGCAGCACATAAATTAATATGTTTATTACATATTTATGTTTCAATTCAAATTATTGGTTGTTGTTTTTCTTGGTAAGGTACACATGTAGAGTTACAGTACAAGCAGTTAGAACAATTCCGAGATATTATTTTACATTCAGCCGAAAGATATCACGTGACTATTTAAATTTCTTAGATTTCAACATCAAAAGAATCAAGTCACTGCCTTTGATGTCTTAATAATTCTCTTTAATCCATTTTAGATTGAGACATTCTAGTACTGCAAGAATTCTAGAATATTCTTTTACTTTTCAATTCTGTAGCGAAAATAAATGGGGACAAGGCGTCTTAGCAGTTCTTAAAGCATAAGTAACTACATTTCAGATTTCACATTTTATTTTGAAAAGCTATATTTACTCAAAATATTAAAATATTTTATAAAACAACATTGTAAATTTTTTACAATTTCAGATGAAGTATGAGGTTTTCTGTTGGTGTAAAGTTAAGTTGAAAGTATGACAAAAGTTTTGAAACAATGATTGAAATCTAATTCTGGCGAGTAATTCAAGAGTAATTGTTATTACTGTTTAGCTGGAACTATTCATTTTCTTTTGCAATCACGTTTAATTTAACGATCGCCAATACAAACAAAAAGCTTGTCGAATTAAACTTTAAATTCGTTTCAAGATTACGTAGAGACAAATATACCAATAGTATCAAAACTTCTCAACTTCCGATGCTGTATTAATATATTAGCCATAATACATGTTATATTAATACGTGTATCACGATATTTCGAGCTCGGAGATTTTTAAGATGTATTACTTCCAACTATGAATTAATTGTAATTATTAATCATCCATATGTTAACCCCTGATGCATCTGATAACATACCTATCATGAATATCTTACTTATAATTGTATCTCACTATCTAAGTTGATATCAGCTACTTCTGATGTATGTAATTAAAATGAAAACAAAAATCTGTTAATGTGTAAAATGAAATAAAAATGCGTTTCTACACTAGATACAGTGATTTTACTTTAGTTGTAGTTATCGTAGCGAACCACTAAGGAAATTATTCTGCAACAAGAAACTTTTATTAGTTACTTTGTTGTTCTCCGCTTTCCATAATAAGCTTATTTAATTTCTACAAAATCAATTCAGTTGTCCCCATTAAAGAAATGATTTCTGATTAATTCGTTATCAAAAAACAAAAACACAAAACAAATATGTTTTCTTCAAAATATTTATAAATTAATATAGAAATTAGTCTTTTTGTATAGCTTCTAGCTGTAATGATAATGATTTTCTTAATATTTTCATAAGATGGCGCTTGTGCAAGGCTCGTGCATCCTCTAATGTATTAATCTTTTCATTGCATAACAGCAGCCGATTCAATGATTGTTAATGTCCTTCTAAGAATATCTATTTCCAAATCTAACATACATTTGTTGTTTAAATACTAATTGCAAAGATTTTGTAAGATTTTTTTCTTCTTTTAACGTGTACTATTAAAAAATGAATAATAAAGCTGGAATCAGTAGCAGAGCGTCTTTGATTTCGTTGTTAGAGGTTAGGCGAATTTTGTTTAGTTTTCATTGTTACACTTACATGGCAATGTAATCCAAAATTACGGTAGATAAAAAGAAATCTTAAATGTCAGTAATGTGAAAAAATTTAACATTTTATAAATTTTATAAAATTTCATGACAATAGCTGCAAAATCCATTTTATCTTTAGTATTCCTCCCTTTAGTATTTGGTTACGTTGATTCAAAATACAGTAATTTAATAATAATAATAATAACAAAATGGCTTTATAAAAAGTTAAATGCATCAAAATGCAATACAATGCAGACAACCATTGCAAGTTTATGTAGATGATTATTCTGTAGCTATTAGTGATAGGGATTGATGGTTCCTTCTGTAGATTAAAGTAATAGTTAATCCAGTCCGCTTCAGATTTCTATGACCATAGTTTAGGCGACTAAGAATTGTATTAATTTTCTTTCTGTGAAATTGTGAATAGTCTAATATTATTGTTACGGCGGTCTTTCAGAAACAAAGCGTGCATCACTATCCCTGTTATCCACTGAAACTCTTAAAAGGTCTATATTTTGTTATGATAATGAATTAAAAATCGCAGGCATGTCATTAAAGAAATTTGAAATGTATTTTAAGTCAGCAGACAGTGTTGTATGTAAAAATCTGCAGATTAGAAGCAAATTAAAAGGAAGATTCTGTTACTTAAATGACCACTGTAATGAAATATAGATTTAAATATAAATTTGATATATTTAAAATCTTTAGGCGATTAAAATATTTTGTTCAAATAAACATTTTTTTATTTATTTATAATTCTATTATTATTATTAAAATTAGCATAGTAAAATTGAAAATAAATATCTGGTTTTAATTAACGGTTTGTTTATTTTCTGTAATAGCAGAGGACGAGATTTGAATTGACGCCACTGCAGCTCCCATCTCTGCTGTAGTAGGAACCTTAAAGGAGATAGCGACGTTATCCACAGAATAATAAAGAAAACGTCCATTTCACATTGTTTTGATAGCATTGGATGTCCTCTAAATAGTAGATGTAGCTTTGACTCTACGTCGTCAACGAATAATGAGGAATGCTCTGAAAATTCAATGTGATAATTAAAATCTGTGTTTTGAAAGTTAACAATATCTCTAGGAACGCTAAATAAACCTTTAGTGAAACCAGACCCTTTACATAAGATGCTTTAATTAAAAACAAAGATAATAGATCTTAATAATTTACGAGGAAACTTCAAGACTTAAAATCTTTCACTTGAAATAATATTTCAGTACCAATATTTAGCATATTTCTTTATGTCTATATGAAGTATTTCTTGTTATGATTCAGATAATTTGTAATTTAAAATAAAATTTTTGAATTATGACGATTTCAAATGTTCAAATAATTCAAGAATAATTTCGTTTATCTGTTCTATTCTATAAGTAAACAAAATAAGCCTCAAATTAAGAAAATTATATTTTTATATAAAATGATTTAATATTATAAACTTAATTTATATTTTATCTTAAATTTTCAAATAAATTAGCTTATTAACAATTAAATCTGTAAGCCTGTTATCTTCAAAAAATATTTATTGTGTCATTCACTACAATTTTTTTAATATAAGTTTTATTTAACACTTAGGCAAACATTTTTTAACTCTTAAAGATTTTTATAAATTTATCTGATATCCACCCACATAATCTCTATATAAAGTTTTTAATTGGTTACCTCATTTAATTAGTATATGTTTAAAAATACTTTATTTTAACTTGAACATTTTTTTAAAAATGATTAGAAAAATAATTTTATTTATCAGTAATGTTGCCTCCCCAGATGGAGGTGTGGTTATTTTAAATAAAAAAAATCTCATAAAAATAACTATTTTTTTTTTTAAATTTCACTTGAAATTTTACTCATTGTATTATAGAAGTAAATTTTCAATTTTCGTAATTTTTTAAAATTTCTTTCTTTAAATTGTGGAGTATTTTATCACAGGAATAAGTTATAAGTTATATTTACTTTTTAATGTATTTACGAAAACTTCCTTTTTATATAGAAGCAAAAAGCTTCGAAAACACTTAATAAACTTCACTAGGAATCAAATTTGATTGGTTATAGAAATGATTTATTAAAAGTAAAACCACCATATACAGAAATAACATAGTACACACAATGCAGACGAGAAAAAATTAAGTATCATCATATGGCAGTTAAAACAAAAAATACTGAAAGGAGAATTATTAACCATAGAAAGAGTAATTGTTATTTGATTTTTTTCACTTTTTCTTCTAAGAGAATCAATAGAAAAATTATATATTTCAGAAAATTTGCTATAATTCTAACAGATGGTGATTTTTTTTTTCACAAAGGTTTGCTAAAATATGCACAAAAATTCTGCTTATATTGTTGTTCACTGAGAAAAAAAAATAAAATTCAGAAAACCAGCAAATTTACAGTCGATGTTTTTTTTTAAGCACCTAAGGTAAAGTACAAGATATAGTTCCCTCATATGGAGAATTGGACAATACTATGTTGTCTTTAAGAGAAATGGGAGGCAACATTCACTGTTTCGAAGCTAGTCTAAAAGAAATTGAAGACAGCTTGATATAATATGGAAGGATAAAGTTATGACACATACATTGACAAAATACGATAGGACACAGAGTAGGTCTCTAAATAAGCTAACATTAATAATATCCAGAAGGAACCGTGGTCTCGAGTTACATACAAAGGAAGTTGCACAAAGAAATAAACATTTTTGGTAATTCATTTAAAATTAACGAATTGATACGAAAGTTCTAGAAAGTATTTCGAAGACAGAAACATGTATAATACTACTCAATATTGTACAGAACATTCTTTTTATAATGTATTGTAATTTAACTTTATTCATATTACCTGTTGGATGTATTTTTCCTGCTCTTCCAGTGAGTGTGAGCTTGAAGATAGAAACTTCAATCTTTCCATATTATTTCAAAGCAAAACAATAGTTAATTCAATTAACTATTAATTGATCTGAATTAATTTTAGCAAAAAACAAATAAAGGTGTATTGGAAAGCTTTGAAAGTTGTTTAAGACATTGGAAATAATGTTTAAAAATTTTGATTATCTTAAATAATCATTTCCACAAATTCCAATTTCAACAACCACGGTTCCTCCTAACAAGAACTTTTCTTTGGAAACCACTTACTGTGTTCTAATCTGTTTCCTCCTAAGACGCTTACGTATTTTCTGTCCAGTTCTGTTTTATTTGGGTTTTGGTTGAGGGTTTGGCAAAATAATTTTTGTTCAGTCACACTGATATTAACTGGTCGCAAATGAGGCTCATAAAATAGTGTTTATTTTTGTTTGTTTTGTTTTAATACATTTTAAAATCTTGCAGTTTAAATAATATTTTGAAGCATGGTATCTTCAGTTTCGAATGATAATCATCAAAAATCTTTACTTAACCACAAAATAGACATTTTAAAAATCCTTATATAAACAGTCTCCTCATTCAGATTCCAGCTGCGAATGTTCATGGAAATGATGAGGGTTACACAGAGCAAAGGGGTTTTAAGTGTGGGGGGGCTTCCTTAAACCCCGCAGCTGAGGCCTGAAGGGGATGAGAAATGGTCCCAGGGGAGAGATGCTACGGTAGACACGTCACTCTTTCCGTGACGTACATTGAAAGGATACGATACACAATCACACTTGAAACAAGTCTCCTTGGTTGTGTCACAGACTGCTATACAGTTCTCGCCGGAGAAAAAGATGACAGGTCTCTCGGAAATCATGATTGGACAATCAGCAAAAAAGAGGTGTTGATTCTCGCCGAATAAAGAAAACTGCGAAAAGCTGTTCACAAGGCGGGTTTAGCCTCTAGAGAACTACGTGGTAAGAAGAGCTCTCCAAGAATAGCTGGAAGTTTTCCTCTTTTGAGTATTTTCTACGCAAATTGAAGATATTTGCACAGAATATAATGCTAAAGAGATTAACAGTGAAATCATGGGTTGGAAGTGTTGCGATATTAATATTTTGGTTGTTGTTTACAAGGAAAGGAAAAGGTAGTGTGAATGGGAAAATTTTGAAGAAATACGTGGGTCACCCACTGGCCCCATAGTCCGTCCAACCATTTGCGGGGGTGAGGGTGGCGGGAGTAAAGGAATGGGCGCTTCACGGCCTGGCGAAGACGAACTCGTTGTAATGGTTCCATTTGCTCTCCTCGGAGTCCATACCTGGCTTGAGTTCACCCCCGCACGCCGTGCCTGAGCCACAGGCAGCACTGCAGCGGAATCCTGCCTCGTGGAGCATATCGAACGCCTGCTCGAGGAACGAGTGCTTCAGAAAATATCGGCTCGTGTAACGGTCGGTGCAGCCTCGGTCGGGATCTCGGCTTTCGTTCAGCGTGTCTCCGAATACCTCGCGGCACAAGGAGATGCGCCCGCACACCAAGATACGGGATAGCTTGCGAAATTTGACGTCGGCCAAACCATCACGCCCGAAAGCGAACGAACCGCGGTAGCCGATGGTGATGTAGCCGGGCTTTCCGGTCGTGGGGCTGGCTTGCGAGGGTCTGCCGATGGTGCTGAGAATCGAGCTGGAGTTGATGCTCTCCACCATATCGTTCAGCTGGAAGTATTCGGCCTCTTTACGCAGTCGTTCGCGTTCGTGGAAATTCTCCGGCAGCACGAGTTTCTGGTTTCGCAGGTAGTCGAGAACGTATCGAAAGAGCACACCATCTCGGTCAATGAAGTACTTCCCCTTCGAGTCGCGCAGCACTGCGGATTTGGCGCGCCCGGTGAACATCTGACCGAGTAGGGATTCGGGCTCTTTAGTCAGCGTGCTCAGCGAAGTGGTGTAGAACACGCCGCCCACGTTCAGCTCCACGATGGGCGGGAATTGGATCGACGGTGTGACGGCATTGGCGTCGGCCTGTGGTCCTCCGTTCGCTGCAGCCGCTGACATGATGGTGGATGATGGCGGGCCTCTGACGGCTCTCTGCTCAACTGACGGCGGAGGCTGTGCAAAGAAGGGCGGCTTCACTGCACGGCACGTTCGGCTCCTTCAGCCTCTTGTCGATGAGATGTCGGCTCAGTCAACAAACAAACGCTGTAAATGCGACTGGGCAGAAAGCCTACCTCAGCAACATGTCGTCCGCCGCCTAGAATCGACAACAGCGTCCTTCTATAAGACGGTGACGATCAATACTCAACTTGTAATATTCTAATGCTGACATCGATCCACTCGGAGCGCCGCGACATCTACTGGCCGAGTAATAAACTATATGACGCAGGAGTAATAAGCAACTTGATGCTATTCAGTCATTTTAAATCAAAAGCTATTTCTCTTTTTAAATGCCAATCGAAGAAAACATCTTTTATTAATTTCTGCAGCAACTAACGAAATATTAAGTTTTAATATACCAAAGCAAAGTATTGCCGAAAATAAATAGCTTTCATCTGGATTTAATTTTTTTTTCGGATATACTAATTCCTAAATTCAAAAATTACGATTAATCAGATTATTATGAAGTTCTTCAATAATATATGTTGTTATTATGCTTTGCAAAAAAAGTATATCATTCATAACTAAATCCCATGATTTATCATTTAAACAACAGTAGGATTGTTTTCCAAATAAAGACATCAATGTCTGTAAATGAAGTGGAACTAAACGGGATTTTCGGATCTCAATTATTACATCAATCAAATGAAATCAAATCAAATACTATACTATACCAGACGAAGGATTTTGATAAAATGGAGTGATTGGAGTGCATCCGTTTTCGGGTGCGATTTAAAGCGATTTAGTCTTTATTTCGGGAAAGCTCATTTATCGGATAAATGATTGACCTGGGACCTGGGTGCCAGATTATTGTCTACAGAATTCTTACTTTATTTTCGTTTTATTTTATTCTTAAAAATAAGAATATTTTTTACGTGAATTTTTACGTGAAATAAAATAATTATTTTATTTTTCCCTATATTTTTTTTTTTAAATAATAAATAAATAATAAATAAATAATAATAAAACAATAGTTTTTAAAAACTTTTTCCTTTTAAAGTCGTCTGAATTCACTGCAGAGCTGTCCATTTCACCGAGGGGGTTAAATAACCAGGTGATTGTAAGTGTTCGTACTTTATTTTCGTTTTATTTTATTCTTAATAAATTCGTGTTCTGTAATAAAATAATTATTTTAGTTTTTAAATAAATAAATAAATAAATAATAATAATAATAATAATAATAATAATAATAATAATAATAATAA
>JAFIDM010010028.1:55044681-55060147 GCA_023159025.1 Thereuonema tuberculata | reverse complement strand
TCAATGCTATATATGCAAGGGTTCCAGAGCGAAGCGACGACCCGGCTAGTAAATATCATCATCATCATCATCACCATCATTTTCAACCATTTTCAATCCACTTGAAGATGAAGGTCTCAAAGTTTTTTCCAGTGCGTTTGGTCGAACACTTCAAATCGAAACCAACAAAACTTATAATTTCATCCACCCATCTACCTTGTAAAGGACGCTTTCTCATTCCTCGAAATCCAGTTTGGAATTTCTGTTGACTATCATCTATTATTACGCCTTGCTACATGGTCAGCCCAACTCCATTTTAGCTGCTTTATAATGATAATATCAGACACTTTGGTTTGCTGTCTCACCCAGACATTTCTTTCGCGGTCTCTTCGCATGATTCCTAACATCATCTTTCCATGCTTCTTTGAGTTGTCTGCAGTCTTTGAATTGCTTTCCTGGTGAATGTCTACGTCTCCACTCCATATCTTCGAACTGGTAATATAAAAACTTTTGTCTCTAAGGATTAAGTGACATTGATCCTTTCAATATTATAGTATTTCATGTGACTTTGATTCTAGGATTAATTTCCGGCATAACGCTTCCATCCATACTAATTTGTTGTCAACGAAATACGTAGTTGCTCCTATAATTCCGAATTACTAACTTTAATCCATTAAACATAATCTTTGATTTTTACTGAAAGAGACTTCAGAGGTTTTCTTTCATTTCCAGAATTCTGGAATTATTGAAAGTTAAAAATATTTGTACGTATTACTTATAGTTTTAAAACTTCTACATCTCCTAATTTCGAAATGAAAGTAATATACCAGGGGTGGTCAAACTTGCTTAGAGTAAGAACCACTTAACATAAACTTCAGATGTTTGAGAGCAAGACCAGGACAAATGTTACAGACACGCTTTATTAACAATTGCTCTATAATCCTTGCTGATCCTTATTTTTTTTAATTCCTTAGGCTGGACGCACACCAAACGAGCAAAACTGTTCCGAACAAAAACAGTTTTGCTTTGGCATGTTTTTTCAATGCTTTTGAATAGAAGCGACGCACATCAAACAAACAAAACGTTTCGAAACATTTTGTTCGGTGGGCAAACAGTTTTGTTCGCTGAACGAACATTTTTGTTTGGTGGACAAACATTTTGTTCGTTGACCAAACATGTTCGGTCGTGTTCGTATCACAAACATGGACCATTGTTCGGTCAACAAACATTTTCAGTTTACTGAACACAGGTTTATATCAGTCCCAGAAGGAAGTTTCACATTTCAACTAAACTGTTTTGACTCACAATTGTTCTACTGCCTTTGAGTGTATTAATATTTAATGCGAATACAATTAAATGTTGTGCAATATTTTTCTTTCTATTTTGCACCCTAAAAAATCACTAAATTATATATATATATATATATTTTTAAACATAAAAACAAGAATTTAAGTTCTAAAAATCTTCACAATAAACACGTTATCTTTAAAAAAACCTTTTATATCCGTGATATTTCGAACGCTTTGAGCAAGAGTGCTTCTTCAGACGGTTGGGATAAGCTTTAATAACCCATTCCCTAATACACAGAATTCACGACAAATGATAGAATTTACAGTTAAAACATTTTGTTCGCAAGCAAAACATTTTGTTCGGAACAGTTTTGTTCGTTTGGTGTGCGTCCAGCCTTACTCCAATCAGCATTAAAATTGCATTTAAATAAGCTTACTCACCATGAACATTAAACTAGTTTAAATGCAGTGGATTCTCAGTTTTAACTTGGTAAATAATTGTTTAAAATTTAGTTGCAAATTCAGTTATATTGCATTTTAAAAAATTATATTTCTAAAAACCAATACTAAAAACACACCAATTCATATTAAAATCTGTATTTAAAACAATTCTTTAAAAAAATCGCTGTTTATAGAATACACTTTCGAGAGTTTTCGGATAATTTTTGCAGCGATCCCTTATCAAGAATTGATATGAATTGGTGTGTTTTTAGTATTGATATTTAGGTAAATAATTATAAAACTTGAAAATTTTACAGTATTTACCTTTTATATTAATTGTGATGCAAAAAGGAGATCAGTCTCAATATTTCCGCTGGGCAAACATTTGATGTCAAAGAGCCGCATGTGGTTCGCGAGCAGAGGCTTGGCCACCTCTGTAATATACAGTAATTTGATGGATAGAAAACTGCTAACTTCATATCAAAACTTCACTAGTCTAAAATTTAAACTTATTTACGGTTTACATAATTTTCCCAATTCTAATTTATACGAAAACAGTACGCCAGTACCCGGGTTCGAATCCCGGCAGTGACATGGATCTTTCTATCCCCTTCTGTTTCTCCTTCTGTTCGTTTCTGCAGGTACAACGTGATGCTGCCTCCTATGGGTACCCTGGGCAACGTTTCGCCGGATAAATGCTATCATTTCTCGCCCCTTGTTGTTGACGAAAAGAAAGATTTAATAAATCTACGAGCCCGGGCATTTGAAAATTAAATTAATTAATTTATACGAAAACAAATTAAATATAAATTTTAGCAATCAAAATTAGATAATTCTTCCGCTATAAACTTTGAAACAATTTTTATGATGCTGAAATTTCGATAAAAAAAAGAAAAGAATTAGAAATGTCGATTTCAAACATTATGTCATTTTTACTGCACTTACTTTTATTATTATTATTCTTTTCAAAATGGTTTCCAAGTTTTTTTCTTTAATGGGAAAATTTGTATATTGTAAATTAAATTACTTTTTATGTGCAGAATAATGAAGTAATTATTACTTTCTAATAATAATTAAATACTTTAAAGTACTACCACAAAATAAAATTTTAAGCAACGACAGTAAAACTGTAAATGAAGGAAACGGACTTTCTGCTTATTACAAAATGGCTGCCAAGACGAATTAAATCGACAATTTGTGTACTCAGTAGGCGTTATAAAGACTACGTTTACTCAATGCAACCTTGGAAAATTATTTTACGTGTGTGAGAAAGGTTTCAATTGGAAAAGGCCAAACACACAGTTTCTAAAAAATTAACTTTACAAAAAAATTAAAAATACAAAATACACAGACGTTTCGGCTTGCCGAAGTTACAAGCCTTTCTCAATGTGATTTACAAAATAGGAACAACACCTTATTTATACAGCTAAGTAAAACCAAAAAAAAAGAACAATCATGGGATACTACCCTTTTTTGGAGAACCCCGCAGAATGCAAATCAGAAGGCAAATATTCAAGTACCAATCAGCGAATGAACTACAATGCCCTCTGTGGTAAAAAAACGAGTTAAATTGATAAATAACTTTACAAGGTTACATGTGGTTAGATCAAATTAAAGTAAACAGAATACAATCAAATAGAATTCATAACAATATCTCGAAAAAAAAAATTAAAATTTACTTTTCTTTTTGCACTGTTTATTAGTGTGCAACATAAAAGAATTATCACCTATTTTTACATTATCACATATTTTCTTATACATATCTACAAGATTAAACATTATTAACCCTTGTTTTCAAAACCATTGGTGTATAACATCAAGCTTAGAAAAGATATTTTTTTATTTTTTTATTTTTACAACTGTGTGAATTCAATTGCAAGTATTATTTCATTTACAAAGTGGAATAAATTTAATTACCATTGCCTAATTTATAGGTACTCTCATTTCAAATCCCAAAAAAGTTTTCTTTTCAAACCTCCCCCCCTCTCAAAAAAAAAAAAAAAATCTTTTTTTTCTCTCTCTCTTTATCTTTTCAATTTGTTATTTAATCAAACCAAAACATTTAATAAAAAGTTCACTTGAAGTTCAGCTATGATGTAACTGAGATATAGAAAGTTATCGAAATCTATGACTACATGAAGGAACACCTGACTTAATAAATTGGCTAACACGCAGTTGGCAGTGGGAAGAACACAATTGAGTTTACTTGAAGCGTTGGTCTCTAGGTTTTTTAGAGAACCCATATTGGTATATTTCTCTGACCGAGATTTGGTCGTTGTAACTTTCTTCCGATGTGAGGATTAACACCTACTCCATGCATTTTCGGAGATGTATGTCCTTAGCCCGTCCGATGATTGTGGAATTTTGGAGGTCAATCGAATGTCCCGTTTCTACCATGTGGGTGAAAGTTCTATAGGAGGTATCTCTCCGTTCGTTCGATGGCCCGTCGATGGTCCGCCAGTCGGTCCTCCAACTTCCGGCCTGTCTCCCCGACGTACTGGCAGCCATGTTGTTTGCATGGAATCGAGTAAATTACTCCCATTTCTGTTAGGGGGTTAGGCTTTTCCCCTCTACTCCTGGTAATGGCAGCCGTTGAATTCTTATTTGCGGATGTGAGAGAGATGTTATACCTTTTTAAGAAATGTTTGACAATGGGGAACACAATGGGTAACTATTAAAAAGGTATAACATCTCTCTCACATCCGCAAATAAGAATTCAACGGCTGCCATTACCAGGAGTAGAGGGGAAAAGCCTAACCCCCTAACAGAAATGGGAGTAATTTACTCGATTCCATGCAAACAACATGGCTGCCAGTACGTCGGGGAGACAGGCCGGAAGTTGGAGGACCGACTGGCGGACCATCGACGGGCCATCGAACGAACGGAGAGATACCTCCTATAGAACTTTCACCCACATGGTAGAAACGGGACATTCGATTGACCTCCAAAATTCCACAATCATCGGACGGGCTAAGGACATACATCTCCGAAAATGCATGGAGTAGGTGTTAATCCTCACATCGGAAGAAAGTTACAACGACCAAATCTCGGTCAGAGAAATATACCAATATGGGTTCTCTAAAAAACCTAGAGACCAACGCTTCAAGTAAACTCAATTGTGTTCTTCCCCTGCCAACTGTGTGTTAGCCAATTTATTAAGTCAGGTGTTTTCGATAACTTTCTATACCTCAGTTACATCATAGCTGAACTTCAAGTGAACTTTTTATTAAATGTTTTGGTTTGATTAAATAACAAATTGAAAAGATAAAGAGAGAGAGAAAAAAAAGATTTTTTTTTTTTTTTTGAGAGGGGGGGAGGTTTGAAAAGAAAACTTTTTTGGGATTTGAAATGAGAGTACCTATAAATTAGGCAATGGTAATTAAATTTATTCCACTTTGTAAATGAAATAATACTTGCAATTAAATTCACACAGTTGTAAAAATAAAAAAAATAAAAAATATCTTTTCTAAGCTTGATGTTATACACCAATGGTTTTGAAAACAAGGGTTAATAATGTTTAATCTTGTAGATATGTATAAGAAAATATGTGATAATGTAAAAATAGGTGATAATTCTTTTATGTTGCACACTAATAAACAGTGCAAAAAGAAAAGTAAATTTTAATTTTTTTTTTCGAGATATTGTTATGAATTCTATTTGATTGTATTCTGTTTACTTTAATTTGATCTAACCACATATAACCTTGTAAAGTTATTTATCAATTTAACTCGTTTTTTTACCACAGAGGGCATTGTAGTTCATTCGCTGATTGGTACTTGTATATTTTCATTCTGATTGAACCAGAGCCTTTAGCTACGGGGTTCTCCAAAAAAGGGTAGTGTCCCATGATTGTTCTTTTTTGTGGTTTTACTTAGCTGTATAAATAAGGTGTTGTTCCTTTTTTTTTAAATCACATTGAGAAAGGCTTGTAACTTCGGCAAGCCGAAACGTCTGTGTATTTTGTATTTTTAATTTTTTTAGAAACTGTGTGTTTGGCCTTTTCCAATTGAAATCAATGCAACCTCTTATAAAAAAATGATTTAATCACAAGTCCTTATGTTATGTACTGTGTGTTTGTAGTGAATGTGTGTGACAGAGAAGCCGAACTCCGCCACTTTCCGTCTTTTTAATGCTAACACAAAAAGAAAGACAATCTGAAGGAATTATGAAGAAAGAATGGTGGAAGTAACGCATGGGAAATGGGAGAACCTCAGGGAAACCTGCCCAGAGCAGTTCTTCCACTATGAGCCTCTTATTCCGTATTCTACATAAGTTTTGTCAAAATTGGATTTTGCTTTTGGTATGAACTTTGAAACAACTATTGTAATTCTAATTAAAAAAAAATAGCATGGTTTTATGGTTAATCTTATTAATAACGAATTTCTTATTCGGTAAAAACAATACAAAGAATTCAACGACAGAATAAGAAATTAAGTATCGATTTAGAACACTACGTTAAACTACAGAACTCTTTTTCCATCCTGAATAAAAACAAAAAAGAGAAGTTTTTAGTCAGGATGGGAAAAAAGTGTGTTTCGTAAATTAATAATTATTGTTTTAGTGCGAGGTAGTAATACTTTTTAATAACGATAATATAATTTAAATAACACAAAGGAATGAAATATGAAGAAAATATGTTCAAAACTTAAATAAATAAAGCAACAAACTTCATCTAGATTAACTCACTATATTTCAAAAACATGAACTGTTTTAATTATTAATATTCATGATGTCTGAAAATATATTGAAGAAGGACCAAACACACTTTGCGTTTGGTCTTCTTCCACAAGAACTGTTTTCTTCTTCTTTACATTACGGAGTGAAACCAAATAAGTTTCCTCTCCTTAAATCAAAAAACAAAAAAATAACATTGAAAATGAAAATAATTGAATTATATCACATAATAATATTGAGCATAATAAAGAATAATTTGAGTCTGATAATAATATGACAACAATTTAACAATATTTTATATATTTTAGTATATGTTCAAAACTGTCTAAATGAAGGTAATAAGTTTTCTACTTAATTGCAAAATAGTTACAGTCACCAATGAAATGAAGGTTCTGAAGCATGAGCAAGATATTGTAAAGATCAATGAGCTACACTAATAAGTCTATAAAACGTGAATCACTGTATAAATAAACGACCGTATCGTAAATGCGCTTTAACAACATACAACATGATACTCAAAAGATGTAGTGTTTCAGTTTCACATAGAGATATAGCGCAAGCATTCAGGTTAACAATCCTTAAAATGCTATGATATGATATTTTAGAAATATAGCCGAAATTTAAATAGCACTTTAAAATATGGTAATTACTTGTCGCCACTATAAAATTTACAAAGCTCAACAATTTAGTAATTAATTATGAAACAAGGACAAACAGCTTTCGAAGACCCATAAAAGGATAATTAGATTCTTTATTTTTATTATTTTTTTAGGATAAATGCTATTACATGAAAATATAAAACATTAAAAAAACTATTATTTTATGCATTGTTACTTAATACATCAAATAAGTTTTAGGTTAACAATAGAATAGTAAAAAAGGTTAAAAAGCTTAAAAATGCTTCAATGGTGAATAGTGAAACAATGCTTAATGATATTGAGGACCAAAATTAGTGTTACATATACTTTATGAACAATTTTACAAAATATGTAATAGATTGAATTGTATTAAATAATATTTAAGATTGTTTAATTAGCGTATTTTATATTATCATATGCTACCATTCTATTTAAGAATTTTCTCACAATAACTTCTTTACATTTTTTCCTACTTAAGTGAAATTTGAGACAGTGATGAAAAGAAAAGATTACAATTTTGTATATTGTTTTTCTGAAAGGGACCATAACTTGTAGTTTAATTAAGAAATGTAACAAAAAAAAATCCAACTCCAAAAATTAAAATTTAAAAGCATTATAACGTTACATTATCATATGATATTACAAGCAATTGAATAACAGTATAACTAAACAAAAACTACACTGCTTGAATAGTAGACAATTTATATTGATACAGTGTGGCTAGGAAGTTCCCCTACTACTTTTAATGCGGTATTATTATTATTATTTGTTTGGACCATATTTTTTTGATGGTCATGAGTTAATGGCGAAACTTGTCTAAATAAACACAAACATGGTTAATCCCACAGTTTGAAGACGCGGGTATCATGGAACGCGTATGATTACAGCAGGACGGGGCACCTGCTCACTTTGCTCATATGTGAGCGGGATTATTTTTCATGAACATTTTGCAGGACGCTGGATTGCTCTTGGTATTCCAGCATCGCCAGCTCCATTGAAATGTCGTGCATTGAACAATAATTGCTTTCTTGTTTCAAGATTAATGTCTTCCAACATCTTGGTTAGATATCTTTGTTGGAATTCAAGAAAAATTTTGCCATTTCTTCCTAACGGAGGAAGTGGCAAATTAAGGACATTAAGCCTTAAACCTAAACAAAAACTAATAATATGTAATTTCTAATCTTATATCTTCGCAGAATTAGTCACTTTTAAATACCTTCAGTCTTACCATGTATATATATTTATTATGCAAATTTTCGGAAGTGATTTTAACTAGTGATTTTACCTACCAGCTTTATTTTGCTTGTATGTATATTATGTAAGTTATTTTCCAATTCATCAATTATCCAATCAAGCAAAATAACAGCTCACACCTAAAAAGAAAACTGGTATTTCGAAGATTTCATGTGAGTTTCCTGTGGGGACCACATGGTTACTGGATCCATGAAATAAAATTAGTTTCACTAAAATTTTGTAAAATGTATTAAATTGAGATTTCTTCTTCACTACTTGAGTATCTAAAGCATTACAGGGATGGTATTTTGCCATAAATATCCCTATCACATCTCTTACCGAATGAAACACATTTAAATTTCTTTAATAGTTTCTAAGTTTAAGGCGCTGGACTGAACTGGAGGAACCGGATTCAATTCCAGCGATGGTATGGGATTTTTCCACAATCGTTTCTTCTGCAGACGGGGCCTAGAGCCTAAACGGCTCTCTGTCAAATCACTGTAGGAGTGAAAGGATACGTCGTCTGACGGACTATCCGACTAGCGATCGAGAATCACTGGGAGGCTACACCTCCAGCGCCTACAAAGGAGTACATTGCCTGTATTGGAAGTTGTTATTTAGACGAGCGAAGTGAGTCTCTCCATTACCAACTAGATCATATTTTGTAAGCCGTTTTATTCAAAATCAACAGTAGCTAGAAATATGAAATTTTGCATACCCACGTAGAAATCCATGTAGAAGTGCACAATCATATTTTACACATTTAAAACTCTAAATTTTATAAAAATTATTTGTTTTGAAAAAATTTGGAGAAAGCCAGAAGAACAACGCCATTATGTCTTAAACCGAAACAAAAACTAATAATTTGTAAATCGCTTCACGGAGCACTTTTGTATTTGCAAAAAATCAGTCTCACACCAAATTCTGTTCCTAAAATCCTGTGGCTCTTAAACTTTTTCATAGCTTTTATTGCTAAAATAGAATTCTTGAAAACACTTATGTTTACCAATAAATTAACAGTCTATTTTAAACATAGAATGGGTACCGGGTTTCTTTCCCGGGAGTTAAAGGTGGGCGAGCGACGGGCCGACCCCCCGTCCTCAACTTTGTCCCGTAGGTTTCTGAACACTGGAGCCTACCCTCCAGCTGCATTGCGCGGTCCTCTGGGCCTGATCGCACCTTTAACCTTTAACCTTATTTTAAACATACCCTGAAATATTTTTTAAGCTGAATTGAAAAGTGAATTAATACTCAGTTAACCTTCATTATTAGAATGAAACAGGATAAAAATATCTGATTTCTTGAAGTAAGTACGTTTAATATTTGTTTGGATATTAATTGAAGCAAATTGCCTCAATTCCCGACCGTTGCTATTTACAACAGGGTTACGTTTCTTTTACCATGCGCTTTTATTTGAAGAAATAAAAACCGATACTTTTTGAACAAATAAAGCATTTGTAGAAATAGAGCCTTACTTGTAGGAAGATTTTTTTTTCATGTATGTTAAATAGAACAAAATTATTAAAAAAAACAATTATTCAATTGTAAACGGTGATTATGATTAATTAATGTTATCTATTTAATGGAATTAGTTTATAAAAAAATATCCTTGTTTTTAATGAATCGTTTAATGGTTAGAAACAAAGCTGTTGTCGATCTTATGGGATAGCGTCTAAATGTAGATGTATTTTTAGTTCATAAATATAAAACTGAGATATTAGAAGCAAATAAAGCGCTTTATTAAAGAGACTATCATCCGTATTTTAAGACTATTCATAGTGATAATTGTTACAAGCAATTAAGTATTGTAAATAGGCAATTGTAAATGATTAATACGACTATGATAGTGTTAATAATAATTACTTTAATCTGTTTAGCAGATTAGTTTTTAAGATATCTTATTTTGTATTGGATTAAAAAATACTTTTTTGTTAGTGTTAACAAATCTGTAGTCGATTTTACGGGATAGGTCTCTTTGTAAATGCGCTTTTAGTTCTGGGAAGCGAAGTCAGTTTGTTATTAGCAGTTAAAGCGCTACATTAAAAAGTCTATTAGTACTAAAACAAAAAGCACTAATTATTAAAAGTTTATTGATTTTTTCACTTTAAAAGTTTAAGGTTGTTCATAGTGTTTAAAGCTTAAATAAAATATAATGAAAAAAGTATTTGTATTCCTTTGTAAACGACGTGACAAAATTAAGACACATTATTCTCAATAAACTGCAGAACATAGTTCAGAACTTCAGTGTTTAAGGAAAAACTAAAAATTAATGATTTCAATATGAAAATTAAGTCAATTTAATTTAATAAATTACATCGTTATTTATAAACACAATTATTTCATAAAATTAAATCATAGAGTAATATAAAGTAACAACTAGAGTATTTGTGTAATGTAACAACTACATTCTAAATATCGTGCGAAATCTGAGAAAATCCAACTCCATTTTGGATTCTGATGCGGATGGGATGAAAGATTCCATTCTGACTATACCTTTCTTAAAAGTTCTACCAAAAATTCAAAAGCCAATGGACTGTGATGCACTTTATCCTAAA
Source organism: Thereuonema tuberculata (assembly GCA_023159025.1). Lineage (NCBI taxonomy): Eukaryota > Metazoa > Arthropoda > Chilopoda > Scutigeromorpha > Scutigeridae > Thereuonema > Thereuonema tuberculata. The sequence goes on along the minus strand of JAFIDM010010028.1, from coordinate 55,049,338 downwards.
AGACCCATAATTGTATGTAACAACTCTGCAATTAAGAAGTTATCTGATTTTCTCTTCACAAAAATGAAGTCGTTACAGGTTACATCCGTCCACAGTGTGGGCAACTGTAAAGTATTGGTTAACACACTCCGGGGGCAAACACCACTGCCATCATCCCAGTTTTCGTTCCTTCGATGTGAAATCTTTATTCACTTCTATCACCCTGGATCTCATTCATTCTTCTATTCAACATATTTCATGTAATTATTGGCGACATTTCTCTTGCATAGCCGACTTCCAAGAACTTCTCCGACTTATTTCTACTTTATGTAGAAATGCAAGTATTTGTGTACTAATGGCTGGTAACAGGCTGGTCTGTTCAAGGGATTTTCGGCCTCAGCTACTTTGGCCGAATGGGTGATGAATTTTATAGAGGACCATTTCACAATTTTATAGAGGACAGCGTTCACCATTGATGACAGGCCTATCCGGATTCCCCTTTACTCCAGATTCCTCTTTACTCTTACAACATATATGCTAAGACTTCTTCGCATCACGACATTTTCAATGTTCTTCAATAGTATTCATCCTGCCATCTAATTCGACATTGAACGAGAAAAAGATGACTCCATTCCGATCCTTGATGTTTTCATTATCTCTTGTGAAAAAAACTTTCCAAACGCATATTTACAGAAAACCTACTTCATCAGGAATAACATTGAACTTCCTTTCATTTTGCCCCTCAGCGTTTAAGAGAAACGTTGTCAGCATGGCAGTGGAGAGGGCCTTCACTATACCTAGCTCTCTCTCGATATTTAATCATTAATCGATATTTAATCAAGAAATAGATATTGTTCGTAATATCTTCATTAGTAATGATTACCCGTGTACTTTTGTCAACCGGACCATAAGAAAGGCCATGATCAGCATTCACAGCAATGAAGATGTTCAGAAAAACTTCATGCAGCAAAAAAAGATACGTTTCCATTGATTATCATTCGTCATTGTTTCCAGCAGTCTCCAGCAGTCTGTTTAACGTTGTGCCTACCTCAGTCGCCATAAAACCAGGTCATTGTTCAATATTGTGGTTTAACAAGTGAAAGGCGCCATTTACGCACTTAAATGCAAAAATTCCATTTGCAGTTACATCCAAACCCGTCGTACCCTTTCTGAGCGAGTTGGAAACACGTTAAGGCCATTTCAAAAAATGACATTAATTACGCTACTGTTTGTCACTTCAACAATACTGGACATTCCATTGACTTTTCCAATCCTGTCGTTTTGGACAACTCTGACCAACATTTCCTAAGGAAATGTAAGGAATCGGTATTCATTGCCACCACCAAAGGATGCTACAATGATGGCATCTCTGTTCAAAACATATTTTAATATTCCCTAAAAAAGAAAAAGAGTAGAAAAAGAAAACAGTTCAATATGCCTTCATCTCGTAGTTTTCTTGTTTTTAATTATTTTGGTTTTTATTTTTTTAATTTTTTTATTTTTTTTATTTTTTATTTTCAATTTTTATTTTATTTGGTTTGGTTTTATTTCTGTGGTTGAATCCAACGAGCGTGAAACAGCTATTCCAGGATGTCACTTGTAAATAATTTGGTCTCACCCATTGTTATTATTAATTGAAGCAAATTGTCTCAATTCACGACCGTTGCTGTTTTCAACTAAATCGCCCTGATTTCCTGCGACACAGATATAAATATTTATATACATAAAACTGTAGTACAGTATGGCTGAGAATTCCGGTACCCCTTAATTGGTAGTGATATTTTTTTTAATTCATCTTGTACAGTTTCCAACCTTAGTCTGGGTCTGTTTGGAACACAAGCCTCTCCATCTAGTCCTTACCTCCCACCATCTCTCCGCTGTTGTCCTGATCCAGCCCTCCCCTCTCATCCAGACACATTCCTCAACTCCCTTAAGCCATCTATCTATGAGGTTTTATATATATATATATTGAATGGCCAAACTCGAATGATGCATAATATATATCTATATTTATTGTATTTGTATATGTATATAATTTGTTTTGTTTTCTGATTACTAACATTGCCATGTGTTCTCTCACTTCAGTTTCTGTGATCACCACTTGCTGGCGCTGACATCTCCTTAGGACATCATCTCACCATGATTGGTTTTCCAGACTGCCTCGCGAATTCTGATCCGCCCAATGCTTACCAGCTCCCCATTGGTTCCTTCCCACTTAAAAATAGGTGTTCCCAGCTCCAAGGACTATATCCACTGAAGAAGCCTCGTCATACTGAGGCAAAAGCTATGGACTCTTAGTGACTGTTTTATGCTTGTGTACAGGCTGTAATTTTATCTATCATATTGAGCGCACGTAAAAACGAAAGTAAGAAACTTAACCACAGTGTTTGGTACACTGCAAAATACTGCACGAAACTAGTGAAATAGAACTAGTGACACATATACTTAAGGATATGACCAAAAAAAAATCTTAAATACTGCATTGACTTAATCGAATACAAGAAATAATTTTGAAGCCTTGGGATATCTTAAAAATATCATTAAAAAACTTACTGCACTAAGAATAACAGTCTCAGAATACCTGAAATATTTAATATTGTTTTTTACTTTGCAAAATATACAAAAGTTACCACTCCGTGTGTTGTAGCCCTAATCTCTTAAGTTATTATCTCAAATCTGTACTATATTTCTATGTGATACACAAATATCATACGGGATTTATCTAGCAAATTTTCTCAAATATATAAGTTCTATAGGAATTCAAGCTAGTTCTGTAATCTTGACACTTCTTAAACTCAGTAATTTTTTTTCTGTGTAAGTGAGACTATTTTAAGATCTTCATTTAACGTGCAATATTTACATATATTATAAAATAAACAGCACACTTTTTGAAATATTAACAATATATATTCATGACAGTTTCGAACATTGACTGTTCTTCATCAGACTTCATCAGACTTCATTATTATGTCGTAAATAATTAAGAATACTTGTGAAATCGTCTTAATACTTAACTGAATTGTTTTATTTTAAACTAGACGGGTTCCGGAGCGAAGCGACGGAACCCTTGCATGTATAGCATTAAAAAAAAAAACCTTTATTTATTTAGCAAATTAATACGGAGAATACACGACTTCCCAGCTCTTTGCGGGCTTCTCCGCTTAACTCTGGTGTATTGCGCGTACGCACTCACACGGGGGGTTGTCGCAAAAACACTTGCATGTATCTTCCAAACGCAGAAACGTTTGTTAATGGCTGATCAATCGTTCGATAAAACTTTCAAATAGCAACATTTTCTCAATCTTCTCTTCCAACTTTTATACTTTTCGTTTCAATTAAGAAAAAGTCATAAGTTGGCCCTTTAAAAGGCGCCATCTTGGAAACCAAAAACTTTTATATATATTTCTTAAATTAACAACGATTTTTTAAAAATTAATCTACAAGTTGTGACTATTTTGAAATGTCTTACAAATTTATTACAATTATAATATACAAAACGGATGAATTTAAAAAAGTTAACATATTTGCTTAAAAACTTTTTAAAAAATTTTTAAAACACTAAAAAAATCTTTAAAAACCCTGTAATAGAGAAACCAAACCTCGGTTTCAACCTGTCCCGTGAACAGTCCCTCCTGAGTGAATGATTAGGAACAGGAGAGCAGGCAATATATGGAGGTAAGGGACGAATGGAAACGCTGAAGAAAAAGCGCATTGCGGAAAACGGAGTTTGCCAATGGGTGAGAAACTGATTGCCACGAAATTCTCAAATTCCAATGAGGAATTTATTGTGAGAAAAATATTACAGTTAAGCTTCAACAGATAAAGTCTTTCTTCACTGTTCACAGAGTTAGCAATCACCATAACAACATACTTACGGTAAGTTCTTATTTTGGTCGTAAACGTTCGCACTTATTAACAGCAAATCTCTTCTTGCTTCTTTGCTGTCTGGGGAGAAAACTACAGCTCGCTCGCTTCCAACAATTAGCACGAGACCACTTCTGCAAGTCGCAAGCCTTTTGATTGTTGGCTATTAGCGATCTTTGCCAATTTCTTGTGGCGAGTTCTTTATGAGAATAAAATTTAATTTATCCTCTTTCACCAAACCAGTGTCTTTTGTACCCTTTGAATTAGGATTTAAGTGTTAAAAGAATCTCCTTTCACCACAAAGTCTGTTAACATGTTGAAACCTAAGTTTGGTTTCTCAATTACGTGTTTTTTAAAGATTTTTTTTTATTTTTTAAAATTTTGTAAAAAGTTTTTTTAAGCAAGTGTGTTAGCTTTTTTAAATTCGTCCGTAATAGGGTATTCATATTCCCATAAATATCCTACACTAAAATAAATGTAGATATAAATGTAAGTAAAGTGTACCCTTTTATTTTCAGTTCATTCTGAATATTTTTGTATGCTTTTGGTTCGAAATGGCTCAAAAATATAGTATATAAAATAATTAAATTTTTACAGGATTGTTAAACATACCTTCGTTGAAGATTGAAAGTTTAATTCTAAATCCAGTAATGAAGTTTTCCACTCGAATACTTTCCTCTCTAGAATTACTCAATACAGCAAACATAAATATTTAAGAAAATTATTATAAATTTAGCAATTAATCGATATCTCATCAAATCTTGTATTTTTAATAAATATTTCTGAATAATGAAACAACTAGCTTTTCATTCAA
>JAFIDM010010028.1:55019583-55044581 GCA_023159025.1 Thereuonema tuberculata | reverse complement strand
TTTTAATAAATATTTCTGAATAATGAAACAACTAGCTTTTCATTCAACTGAATTTTTTTAAGAAGAAACCATTAGATGAAAGTTGTATTCTAAATATTCTAACAAAAAATTACAATTTACGTACATGATCTGAACACGATAAAAAATGTAGTAATTGAGAAGACTTGCACCTCCTCCAGCTTGAGAATTGCTATTATGAAGGAAATTACAGGGAATAAAATAACACATTCGATTGCAAGTAAATAGATGGTCGAAATTACCTGTCATCTTATTCTAAACAAATAAACTCATGCGAATGATAAATTACAACATGGATCAGAATTAATGTTTTTTGAGCACGAGCTATTTACTGTAAAACAAACTTGAAGGAAATAATCTATTCTTAGTTGACAGTTCGGGCAGTGAGAGAAGAACTACAGGGAGATTCTTCAACTGGTAGCTTGAATTGAAAAAATGTCTGAAATAGGTTTGTTGCTATAATTCCTTATTGTATATTGTTATGTTTTTCATTTATTGCAATTTCCGTTTTATTTTTAAAGAATTTTGAAAAAGATAGAGGATCCCAACTTCGCCATCAAAACTAATTGCATTTTTCCTGTTTTTGTTTCGACTAAAAATACATGTAAAAAAATATATGTTGCAGCTTGAGTAGCTGTGGACAATTTTTTTTTTTATCAGAAAAAGAAAACTTTTTGTCAAAAACCAGTCGAACATTAAAATACTGTGTAAGTGGCGAAGTTTTACGACTGAAAAATAATGAAGTGAAATTATGTTGAAAAGATTTGTTTTGTTTGTACATTACCTATAAAAAAATGGTTTTGTACTCATCTAATTTTAAAGAACTTTAATAACAAAAAGTATTACGAGCTCAATTAGAATGGAATAAGAATGCTTTCTTCTGTTTACAAATTAGAAATGTGGTTCCCATATTAAGTTAGAAACTCTTTACAAAAACCGTTTTAAATTGGGTTAAAATAACACTGAGGCAAAGTAAATTCTATACTAATTAGGGTGTCACCGATGCAAAAGGGGACCGACATCATATTAATACGTGTCTCAGGAGCCTCCGCGTCCCGACCACGGGGTGTCCGGATACTTTTGGCCATATAGTGTACTTTTGAAAAATATTAGCTTGAGAATAAATAGCCGCTGCTATTACAAGAAACAGAAGAGAAATGATATTGGTTTCTCGGAAATTTGTTTTTCGCAGAGAGTTCATTCTATTCAGAGGCATGTTGTTGTCCCTTATCTTCAGGGACGGCCGGTGGCCACTTAACAACAGAACAATGTGTGCCCGCGCGTTGTACGTGAATGAACAATCTTTTTTGATTTGTAACAACGCTTTATGCGTCGTTACTGTGTGTGATTCGACAGTTGAAGCAGCAACTATGTCTTATTATAAACTTTGTTCGTAAGGTAAAGTGGGAAGTAAAAGTATGATGAAACTTATTTCCAATTAAAATATTCAAATGTTTGATCCAAAATATTGTCTTAGAAGTGATTTTAATTAAATGTAATGATATGAATATATTCGGTAAATCTTATGAACAGAAAGTGCTGAAGCCGAACAACAGCATAAAGAAAAGCTTAAAGAATGTTTCACAAAGGAAATTTGAAGAATTTCTCTTTAGGAATTCATATGATTTCTACTCACAATACTGCAGCATCCAAAGTTCACAGACACGACTGCAGAATTAATCAATTCGGAACAAGTAATCAGAACTCGAACGTCATATTTTGGGCAGTCGTCGTAGGCTTTTTCCAATAGGTAACCGAAATCATCCTCTCGTCATCATCACTTAAAGTAAGAACATATACATTCATAATACTAAACTGTGTACCTTTCCTTTGATCCTAAGAGCAGACAGTCTTTGGCTTATCTCCTTAAATCGTATCATTAACTGAATCTTAACTGCTTAAATACAATTCAATCATCTTTCAATCATTACCTTAACTAAAAACATCACATATTCTCATTTCTTCGAAGTTCCACTTCTATTTCCTAAATTACAAGTATTTGAGATTAGCAGTTCTGAAGCTGATACAGTAGCATTTCCAATGCATTTGCTCGATATAAGGAGAGCACATTCAACTTCCAATTTTATAGATTGCTTACATTTTTCATGAAATCCGATTCCCTTCAGATTCGTTCAATTAACTTCCCGATTATCTTTTGTCGTCGCTTCTTCTTGTCAGAGCCTCGACATCACCCAACCAACGGTCGTGGCGGTCTGAATGGTGTTGTCAAATTCGTAGTGCCTCGCTAAACGGATGAATGTCTTTACGTCGCTACACTCATCAAGATGCATGTAGGGTCTTTATTGATGGAGAACACCTTTATAGAGGATGATGATCAGTTGAATCTGATCTCTGTTAATCCAACATGCAAACCATCAATCTAACTCGGGAGTCGAACATCTCAAGAGCCTCTACTTTCACCTGGCTCAATTTCATCTTCCTTCTCATAGTTTAGCAAGAAGGTGTTCACGCAGTCATCTTTCAGGTCGCCCCAGGTGTTCCATTCGTCCATATTGTCGTTGACCCAAGGCTGGACTGCTCAGCTTAGGGATAATCTCCTTAAATTATAATCTCCCACAGCTTGACATTAAGTCTGAGCATCAGTCTCCTCCACTCGAAAAGGAATTCTCTGACCGACCCATCATATTTTGCTGATAGCTTCAAATGAGAGAAGATGGCAAGCCTGTCTTTAAGAGACATTTATTACTTCTGGACGTGATCTTTTTGGCTTTCCGACTCTGGGATGGACTTATTTAGTAAATCCTTCTGCTCATCCGATTTGTCAAAGAGGCTCCTTACTGATTTTAGAACGATCTCGCTGTTGCACTCATTCTTGGAGTCGGATTCGTTGATAATATAACCTGAACTGTTGATGGCCATGTAGTTGGCTCCATCTATTTCATCTTAAGTAACACCGTGAATCCATCGCCAATTCTCCATCGTCCTCTTAATGCTGTCTGTAGTAGAATTAACCTTCTCGAACAGTTTCACAAAGTTTCGGGCGTCTCGATGCCCTAGTTCTACCAAAAGGCGGAGGGGAAGTTGGAGGACGACGAAACAGAGGTTACAACAGTGGAAGCCTAAAGGATCAATGAGGCGCTGGACCCAAATATTACCTCATTAAAGAAGTTAATAAATAATAACAGTCAAAGGATTAAAGCTTAAGGTATCAGATGATATTGTCGGGCAGTGAAGCCAGAGGGGAAGAGAACTCTTCCCAAACAAGATAGCGGGTAGAAAACTTGTGTCGCTAAGTTGTCTAGCCGCAGCAGAACGATGGTAGAAAAGGAAGGTGCGTGACGGCGCAGATCGTGAGCAGAAGAAGCGATAAAGAAAAGAAGGGCTCCAATTGTCTAAGGGCTGAGGCGCACTATCAATCCTCAGTTGCAAAAGAAGAGGAAACTTCAGGGTACTAATGGGACGATTAGTGCTCTATTGTTGTGCGGTATCGCTTCGGGTTCTTTCTCAGTCCCAGGAGAATGGGTCCGTCTTCTATTTGGGAGTTGATTTTATGCCTGTGGCATAAAAAGGGTTCTACCCTTTTATTGCCTCTGCGGTTTTGCAACTGAGAATTGACAGTGCGCCTGAGCCCTAAGGCGAATCCGCCCCCCTAAATGCTTCTCTCTCTCTCTCTCTCTTAACAAACCCAAAATAACTGATAGATTATGCACCATTATCAGTTAAATTATAATAAAACAAAATAATCAAGACTGGTTAAATGACAAGAGAAAATTTAATATAACTTAATAGTAATTAAAGCAACACAAAATTATTCCCGGGGTTTTCGTCGGAATCGGATTCTTATAAGACCATTAACAACAAAGAAACAAAGAATTAATCACTAGCACAAAAATATATTGACGAAGGAGTCAGAAGACTATTGAAGTACACTGCAGACATAAAGATCACCAGGATCTTCGCACATAAATAGTTTCTTCACTTTCGTAGTCCACACCGCCTAGGACACGCCAGCCGTACCACAAGAAAACTGGCTAAACTTGTTTGGTTACCCAAGGTTATAGATTCTCAGACCATCTTGTCCGAATCGAAGCGGCGCACAGAATAAAGTACGAACGGATAAAGTACATTATGTGTCTTGGATGCTTGATCCTTGAAGCTCACGAAAATGTGCTTAGAATATAAATCGCTCATCCCAAAAACAGAGGTATGAATCATTCCCATGCAAAACTGAGCTGTTGCCTGCTAGCGCCGTCCGACGGTGGCACTTTGAAGACTGAATAGCTATACAGCACTATCTGGTCAGTAGGAAAAGTTTGTTGTTCAGATAGCATAATTATTTTAAGCACAGGGAAATATAGCAATGTAGTCACAGCATTGAAATATGGGTGTTTTTGGTCCTATTATATCGATATTTTGTTTCTTATCGATACCAATGTTCCTCTCTTGGACCTTCAATAAGTGATCATTGAAATGTCTCGTGATAAGATGTGCAGTTTTGCATTAGAATGACTTATACCACTGTTTTTGGCATGAGCGATTTATATTCTAAGCACATTGTCGTGCGGTTCTCAACTTTCGAGGTCATGCACTTCCCTTGTTAGAAAATTCCAGTATTTTTCTAGGAAAGGAGAAATATAATGCGAAGAAGAGGAAGATGGATGTAGCGAACTCTGGATCGTTACAACACTTAGTCTGCTTCTAAATCTCAATTACCTTAAAAATAAATAAATTTACGATACACATCGTCTGTACAAAAAAATATTAAAATAGAGTCGAACCCCGACTTTACATTCCTGCAAATAACATTTTCCCTTCATTTACAACATTTTTTCTAAGTCCCTTCATTTTTTCTATTATTATAGTATACCTTTAACCCTGTATTGACACTGTAGTAATATCAAACTTCCCGCAATTTACGTTGTTTCAGACAAACGGAGTAAAAACAAATGGCGTTGGCATCAGGACAAAATACCGTACTTGCAAGAAACTAATATGCACCTTTTCCAGCCAAATATAGTCTGCACCGACCACTTATTACACTGCTTTGTGATTGCAATTCGCGAGACCATCGCAACTTCCATATATCGTTTGTCTCTGACACTCGAGGGCTTCGTTCGGTTTCGGCTTTATTCTTGTTACCTGGTCTTGTTTTCTTTGTATTTCGTGTGAGTAGACCTTATATTTTGAGATTTTAAACTGATTAATCACTTTAAAATCTCAAAATAATACACATGATTATATCTATATAATCATTCTACATCTTTCTAAGCTGTCGGCTTAGATTCCTATATCTAAGCTAAAGATAACGTAAACTTCTAAATTTATTATTAATGAATTTTATATTAATTTATTCTTCAGAATTTAATTAAAGATATAAAATTTGTTCTTTCAGAATTTTTTAATTCAATTTTTTAAATCAGACTTTTCTAATTAAAACTTAGATCAATCAGTTTTTAGTAAATTTTACTTAAAAAGTAATTCTTTTATTAAATTACTGCAAGTGAATTTATTTTCATTATTCTTTATTACATCAGTTTTACTCATATAATATTTCTTTATTTATACAGTGTTGTTTAATTTTTTTACAGTTGATTTATTTAAAGATTTTCTTATTTGAATATTAAACTAGACGGTGTCTGTTGCTTTGATCCGGAAGGTTCGCATATGTAACGGAAAATTACATAAACTAAAAACTAAACTTAAAACTAAAATAAATTAAAGTTTAAATCCTCAACAAGCATTCAGTACAATACTGAAATCCATTTGTAACATTCGGAAATCTGCGCAGTTGACTTGACCATACAACAATACTTCTGTTGATAGGAGTAAAATTAGTTATTAAAAAATAAAAGGAATGGTAGGAAAAAAATTTCATCAAACTCTTGTTTAATAGCAGTGAAGTAATCTGATGTAGATTTAAGACTATTGAAAAGCATAAGTTTCTTAACAATGATAATGACTAGAATATAAATTATATGGTAAATAAATTACTTCTGACAATGCAGAATAAGTAAAAATTGACATTTATTTTTATACTTATTGAAACAAAGCCAGAAAAATATTATTAGATTTGATATTATGTTTATATATATTTTAATTAGAAACTTTAACTTTGATTAGGTGTCAATCATTTTAGTATTTTACTTGTTTTTGGTCTCACGCCTTTTGATCTCACGTGTGATTTACGTACATTAAAATAAATTGAGTCAATTGAGTTCGGGTAATCTTTATTAACCTAAACCTACTATTAGCTAATCAGCAGCTTGAGTAAGATATTATATTATCCATTAATTATCTCTTAAGCTATCTACATCATGCACATAGTGTACTGTTTGATCTACTGTAACAAGTTGATCTCCATTACAAGGTTTTCAGTTTCTTAGCCAACAGACAGTGTGATTATGGCTGCTCGAAGATATTAAGGTTTTATCAGGTAAAAAATTCAATGATGCATCTGAGTTGTCCTGAACGAAATATCTTCTGTGAACAATAATAAAAACTGCTACCAATTTTGTCACGAAAAAATTAAAAAAAGGAGTGTGCAAGCTATCCAACCAAAAGAAAAGATACAGACAGAGCAACCATGATCTGCTACCAATAAATTGTCACGGATCTTTTCTGATAGAAATGACAGAAAAAAACCCGTAAAGAAAAAAACTCCGCGTAAGTCTCAAATATCATGACAGGGTAAAAGGATAAATGAATAGAAAAAAAATTCTACTGTATTACTAGAGTTCAATTAACTAAAATAAAGTAGAAACAATTACGCAGTCAACAGGCTGGGCCCAAATATCGAAGCTTAAGTGTGGATGATATAAGTAAGATAAACCTATCTATGGCAAAGTAAATACAAACAAGATAATGAATTATTAACTAAAATATTTATATAATACTCTTAAAATTTGTTATTAAAATAATATAGTGTCTCAAATACAGATATAAAGAAAATGTTTAAGATGATGTGGTCATTCTTTCTACTTTCTTCGAATTTGGCCATCTGAGGACCGCGTGAAATAGCTCATGAAGCTCAACGTTTCTTATTTATCTCTCCAGTATCTATCACTGTGTTCTTTCCTTCTTTCATCAGTCCAGGAAGCTCCCGTTTTTCTCCTTTCTCTTTCCCGGAACCCCTTAAAGTCTTTGATCTTTTTTCTAAACCTGCCCTTATCCACAATATCTTCCTCCGTCAAACCGATCTCCTCCAGGTCCACTCTAATCTCCTTAATCCAAGTAAGCTGCGTCTTGGGGATCCTGTCGAAATAATCGAATATTCGTCTGGTCAGTCTTCCCTTCTCCATTCTTTTGAGATGCCAATAGAAGGTTAGCCTTCTTTTCCGCATAGTGTCCGTGATTTTTTCATATATCTCTTTATTAGTTCTTAATTTCTATTTATTGTTTTCATATCTCGGCCCTAATATCTTTCGAATTATTCTTCTCTCCCTCTTTTCCAATTCTTCCAGCTGATTGTTTGTTTTCATAACTAGGCACTCCGACGCATAAAGTCCTTCCGGTTTAATCACGGTTTGGTGGTGTCTCAGCTTGGCATTGATGGATAGACATTTTTTATTATATCTACTCTTTGTCAAGTGAAATGCTGTTTCCATTTTCCTTTTTCTTGCCGTGATTGCCTCTCTATCGAGTGCATTAGGTTGTATGATTTCTCCCAGATATTTAAACTTCTCCACCCTATTGATCTTCCCATATTTCGTTATTATATGCTTCGGTGAGTCCTTTCTGTTTGTCATATAAGTTGTTTTTTCAAATGAAATTTGAAGTCCTGTCTTCTCTACCATTTCCTTCAGAATATTAATTTGTTTTGTTGCATCTTCCAAACTTTCAGCGAAGATGGCCAAATCGTCCGCAAATGCCAGACAATCAACTTTTATATTGTCCTTCTTCCTGCCAATTCTGATTTTCCTTATTCTCTCTTCTTCAGTCCTCTTCCTCCATTCTCGTATAACCTTTTCCAACACATAGTTGAAGAGCAATGGGGACAAACCAAAAATCTTGAAGTTTGACTCGGTATCTTGCAGATACAACAAGTCTGTGATTCCTCCGTCGCCTAATCTTTTCCGAACTGCAGACAATAAAAGGAATTGGCTTTCTTTTCCCATTTTCCCATTGTACTTAGAGAAACAACCGACGTATCAAATGTTTCTCAAGACACACAAATTAGTCCGGGCTAATCTTTAATCACAATGCGATCAGACCAATGTGTAAAACAATGAAATCTCACGGAGATTCACAATAATTGAGAGATCAAGTGATCAAGAAATAACAACTCTTAAGAAGTTGTCCGTATTGTTATTCTGACGAAATGTCTAGTTATATAGACATGACCTCGTCATCAATATATATAAAAATTAACCAATAATGGTACAGGCGACATCGAGTCTGATATATGACACATGAAGAGTTAATTGACAGATTAATTGTTACGGGAAATAAACTAGACGAAAGTTCTCATGTAAACTGAACGATAAAAAGAACATAAAAATATAAGAATGATAATAAAACGATAAGCAAAATGACAAGGGAGATTAACAGAAAGATGATTGATGATATAACAATAAATCTAACTCAACTAAGACTAAACTTCAAAACACTAGAATTGAGTCTAATAAAAACATGACGACTGAAAGTGAAACCGTGTCAATGGAAAAAATACAAAATAATCAAAATAAACCGTGACAGAGTTAAAATGTGACAGAGTAACACTGAATCGATTAGAAATTTTTTTGTCTAAATTTGTTGTAGATACATTTTCAGTAAACCATAAATTTAAATGCTAATTCCTTAAATTAATAAAAATTACAATTGGAATTAGAAATCATTAACATATTCTATCGACTTTATGTTATTAGAATAAAATTTTATGCCATTCTCTGAAAGCTTTCTTCTTTTAGTGGTATTCACACTTATCTTAACCAGAATTTGAATTTTCTTGAATTAGAATTTGATATGAATGAATGTAAGAACTGTTTAAAATAAAAGTTTGATTGATAACACTGTTCTACAAAAAAAAATGAAATTTGTTTATCTGGGGGTTTCATTCTTGATTCTTATGAAAACATTCCTCCTAAATTCAAATCTGTAATTAGTTTTTCTGAGTCAGGCATAGTTTTCACGTTATAGGCAATTTCATTTTTTCTTCTATTTTCAATTCTACGCTGTGTTTTTATATAGGCAAAACAAGTAAGCATTACTATTCTAGCCACTTTCATAATTATTTACAAACCATTTATATAGTAAAAAAAGAAAAACAAATACTGACCTATACATTATAATTTAGTGTGTGAAATTAAATACTTGAAATAAAAAAAAAATCTACAAAATCATATTTTCTCTAAGAATATTGACGATAATTTTTTTCCCCTGTGAACAATTTTGCACTCTCGAATAGTGTTCCAGCAGTAATCGGCTAGCATTGCAGGCATCCATTTCCCTTCATTACGTTTTTCCAAGAACATTATGTCTTGATGGAACCTTTCACCCTGTTCGTCGGAAACATCACTACAGTTGTCAGGAAAATAATGTAGATGTGAATCTAGAAAATGCACTTTTAAAGACATTTTGCACCTAAATCCCGATATGCATTTATCATTTCTTGCACCAATTCTTCGTAGTTGTTAGCTCTTTTTCTTCTCAGAAAGTTTTGGGTTACATTCTTGAAACAGACCCATGCTTTTTTTCTTTTGGTTCAAGGCATTCTTCAAAATCTGAGCCTTTTTGAAGTTCTCTAATTAGGAAGCCCACAAACACGATTTCCTTTATTTCTGCTGAAGAAAGACGAGGAAACTTTTTTGAAAGGTACATAAACCCTTTTCCAGATTGATTCTTGGCCTTTACAAGCTGTTTAATAAGGCCTAGCTTGATGTGAAGAGGTGGCAGAAGAACATCTTCACTAGCTACTAATTTGTCATTCTTTATATTTTTTTCTCCCACTTTCCAGTTCCGTTGAGGCCAAATCTTTCTTTTATAGTGAGAATTTCTGTCACGACTATCCCACTCACCCAGAAAACACCCATATTTCGTGTAGCCTTGTTGCATACCCAATATCATGGCAACTATTTCAAATCACCACATATTTTCCAATTCTGTTCTTCTTATTTAATTAATTGCAGCATCTTTTTCAAAACATCATAAGACTCTGTAGCCGTAGAGGAATATGAAACTGGAACAGAAGGCATTGTATTTCCATTGTGGAGGAGAACTCCCTTTAGACTATATTTGAAACCATCTATGAAAAGTCTCCGATTCTGGGACTCATATTTGAAGTTCAAAGCATTCATGAGGCCACGAATATCACTGCAGTATGTCATCATGCCATCATTTGCAAAATAGGGAAGAAAAATTTGTTCCCTATGTCTAAACTCAGTTATTTTCGTGTCTGATTCTAATAGATTACATTCTTGCAACCTCGAACCTAATAGTTCTGCTATTTGTTTACTTAGGTCTAAATCACGAACTAGGTCGTTCAAATATGCTTGTGTCATTAAACGTGGAGTCGAAGAGCTTGTGGACTGGTATGATGGGTCATTTGTTTCAGATGATGATGTCAATTCTTCACTCACACTTTCTGGATTGTCGGTATCTGTTTCATTGTCTTCATTTGTTGGTGTAGTAGGTACTGGAAGAGTTTCTGAGTGTGGGATTGGTCTGGTTGCAGAAGGCACATTGGGGTTCCCTATATGTCTCTTAGATTTCCGATTTGTAAAACCATGAACATTTGTCAAACAAAAGTAATAGTCTGTGATGTGGTCCTTTTGTTCCCTCGATATCATTGGTACTGTAAACAATGTGCAGATATCTCTACATTTCCACCAGTTCATCAATTTAACATAGCAAGTCGCACAACAAATGTGGGGTGCCCAGTCCTTGTCCTGATCCCCAAGTTCTATTCCAAATATGTATATAGGCTTTCTTTACAATGGGCGAAATCTTCTTCCTACGCCTAGCAAATGTGAACTCTCCGCAGTTATAGCAGAAGCTGTCAGGCGTATTTCTACAGGTTCTGCGACGAGTCATTTTCTAGAAGAGAAAAATATATTTGAAACTACAGCTATTTCTATGAGTTGGATTGTGGAAACAAAGAAATAATACTAAATGTAAATTAATATAAGCTATTCACGTCATCTAAGAAGAATGTCAGGATAACTGAAAATTTCACTCCCTCTATGTGTTAGAATCTGTCTAGTCTACTTATATGCTTGAAGAGATTCCTTTAAAATAGAAATATGAACAGTTTTACATTTTTATATACTACAGATAGATACGTCATATAGTTAAAATATCAATATTTACTCACATAAGAAACGTTTCCACCAGTTAAATAAATGCCCCTTTAAGACTCAATTTTCAACAGTAGTGTAACAATGACTTGTATATTCAGGTAATTCTATTGGCAACAGGAATGGAAACATCTGAGAATTGAAACTAAAAACAAAATTGATTATTGCCAACTGCTGCAAAGCGAATTTCACCAACTTGATCATACCTAAAAAGTATCACTTAAATTGGACATAATTATATCCTCGTATAACTAAAAAACTATGCCTGATAGAGAATTTCTGATTTCAGATTTGAATTTCTCACATGAAAACTCATTTCTCACTCGGACACACAAATTTCCATATGAGAAAAATGACCCTTGTAGAACAGTGTAATTGATGTTTTTATTTTGTAATTCTTTTTTTAAGAGAAAATAAAAATTATTTACAAGATATTAATGCTTCTATTTTTTTCTTTTTCTTTTCAGTTAATATTGAATAACGGATTGAAGTAATGGGATAAAAATGTGATTGTAATTAAATCTTATTACTTCTTACTGTATTTCGGCAAAAAGCAAGTACATCACAGAAGATTAAAAGTGATGTTACTGTAACTATAAATGCTTTTCTCTGAAAAAAAGAAAACGTATCTAATTCAATCAAAAAAAGGAAAACATGTTGGTCATTGACAAACTCAATCTGAAAACTGTGCTAAGCATCTAAGGCTTCTACAGCCTATAGTAAGATTTTACAAAAAGTCTTGAAATTAGGACACACCATGGAATTACAAACTTCAGTTTTTGAAAGTTCAACGGAGAGTGAAGATCGGAATTCTGAAATAAAGTCTTTTCATTCCTCAGTCACGAGACAAATACCTAACAAAACTTTCAATGTGACTGATTACATTACTATCTTTAATGTTGATGTATTTTTTAATAGAAATGTTACATTTGACAGAAGATTTTACCGGATATTAGTGTGGATAATTTGCAGTTTAATCTGTTCAGTACAAATTGCCAAGTTCTATACATATTACAGATATTTTATTCCAGTTGGGAAACTCGAGGTCGCGAAACAGACAGAACTACAATTGCCTGGTTTTATTCTATGTCATGCTTCAATTGTATTTAATGACAATAGAGGATTAAAAACAGGTCAAATTGCAATAGAAATAGAGGTTAGTATTACACAGAAATTTTCTAAATATATATATATGGTGGGCAAAATAAAACTGGCCCGGAAAATAAATTTACAGATATATTTCAAATATTGACAATAGAACTGACCCTTGTTACTGAAGGGAGAACTGCCCAGCACAACATTTACTTCAATTGTTTTGGTTTACTTCAATTTTTTTCGGGCCAGTTTTATTTTGGCCACCTTGTATATACTATATGGCCAAAAATATCCGGACACACCGTGGTCGGGACGCGGAGGCTCCTGAGGCACGTTTTAATATGATGTTGGTCTCCCGCTTGCATCGATGACAGCCTGTACAAGTCTGGGAAGGCTTTCCACCAGGTTTTAATAGGGGTCGCAGGGACTGACTTCCAGGCGGCCATGACAGCTGAAGTGAATATGGCCACGGAGGATGGGCGATATGGGTGGGCACACGTAATCTGCGTTTTATTTCGTCCGTCAGATTCTCAGACTGGGGCTCTGAGATGGCCAGTCAAGTTATGGAACACCCATGTCGTGAAACCACGGCCGTATAAGTTTCGATGTGTATACGGAGCACTTATCCTTCTGGAAGAGAAACGGGCCTTTCCCAAGCTATTGCCACAGTGTAGAGGGCAGCGTTGTCCAAAATTGCAGAGTTTATGTTGCCCTTCACAGGAACTAAGGGACCCAGGCCTAACCATGAAAAAACACCCACACACCATTATGCTGCCGCCATCAAACTTAACAGTTGGCACAATGCAGTCTGATAACAAGCTTTCGCCGGCCAAACCCACATGCGGCCATCGGACCGCCAGATCGTGAAGCGAGATTCATCACTTCACAGAACGTTTTTTCACTTCTCCACAGTCCAACGGCGGTGAGCTCTACACCAATGCAACCGAAGCTTCGCATTGACGGCGGAGATGTTCGGCTTGTGAACGGCCGCACGGCCGTGGAAACGCAAGTAGTTTAGCACTCAGCAAGTAGTTTAACAGTCCTGCTGCTAGCGACAACGCCCGATGCATGTTTGAACTCCGTCATCATCACTACCAACGGAGACTTGCGAGTTTGCTTTCCTACTGTCTTCAGGTTTAGACGGCTACGGTCAGTCAGTTTTCTCGGTCTACCATTTCATGCAGCTGTTGTTTCACTGCCTCGACATCTCCATTTTACAATTACATCACTCACAGTTGATTTCGATAGCTGCATCATGTCCGCAATTTCCCGAAACGTTTCCTACTAAGGTGGCATCCGATTATCACGCCACATTCGAAGTCCCTGAGCTCGCCTGACTTACTCATTTTATCGGGAACGCCCAGTCCCCCCCCCCAAAGTTTTTATATCGTCCGATGACGCATCGACCTCCTGACCTGCCCGATCCACTTTGTCGGAAGGGTGCCCGGATACTTTTGCTGTATATATATTTTTTTCTATTTTAAAATATTATTTTTAAAACTATCATTTAAGTATTTAATGATCTAAATACACTTCAGCAGCTTATGGATTATATAAAATGAAAAGAAATGTTAAGTATTACAGAATTTTTGAAAGAATCAGTAACTGTATTGAATTCGGTAACTAAAAGCTAAGGAAGAAATATCAGAAGGAATTCATTTTATTTTCTTATAAAAATGATTCCATCAAGTGCTGCATATAATATATTGATGATTAGACGAGCGAAGCGAGTGTCTCCATTCTCAATTACATCACATTTTGCGAACCGTTTTATTCAAAATCTACTATAGCTAAAAATATGAAATTTTGCATCCCAAGACAGAAATTCATGTAGATGTGCATAAGAAAGGCTCTAACAAAAGCGCCATTAATTCTGAAACCGAAACAAAAATTTCTAATTTCTAATAATGCTACAGCGTCGTAGCATTAGTCACATTTAATTACCTTCAATCGTAACATGTATTTATATTTATTATGCAAATTTTCGGAAGTGATTTTTAAAAGTGCGCGAATCCAATCAAATCCCGTCGTTTTGGTAGTTGTAAAATTATGTAGGAGCGGAATTAAAGCAGGAAGATTCAAATACGAAATGAATGATACATGTGGCATCTGTATATTCTGTGATATTCGAAGTGTGATTTTTGGTCCTTAATAAGTGATGTGAAGCATCGCGCATTAGCGAAAATCTTGATTCATTGGTAATAATATAATGTATAAATATTTGGCCGTGCTGGCGTAGTCGTGCGGTCTCGGCGGCGGCCAGCCGTGGCATCCAATGTGTTAGTTCCTGGGTTCGAATCCCGGCAAGGGCATGGCTGTTTCAATTTCCTTTCCTGTGTTGTCCAGCCTCTTCTCCCCATTCTCTCTGGTCTGACGTCATTCTTTAATGGCGTCCTGGGGGAAGGCAACGGGAAACCACCCCAGTATCTGTTCCCTAGTTTATCTACGGCTTCTCCTAGGGATTCGCCCTTCGGGGGTCACTAGGTTCCGTAGACCGCGTAACTTCGTCTATACGAAGATCGCACATCATGATGATGATGATAAATATTTGAGCTTTGTCCAGTTTGTGGTTCTTAATTTGTTAAAACTGCTGCGGTATTGATGCAGAACGCATACTTGGGTCGCAGAGAAATCAAGAGAAGTACAAATAGGCAAATTAAAATCTTAAAAAGATTTATTTGTGGTGACATTAAAATTGGTTAAGACTATTTTACAAAACTTTTCCAGCTTAAAATTCACTTCAGCTGTCTCCGTAAAGTTCAGTTCAACGTTTCTCATAAACATATAACAATAATGAATAATTCTTTAACAGAATAACACAGTTCCAAATATCATCCAGATATTTCTTAAATAATAATTAAACAGTCTTACAAACTCTGTGATTAAATTTGAAATCAATTCCTCAATTCATTTCTAAATATTAATTATTATAACTTCAGCACACTTCCTTTTAATACTTATAATAATATTATTGAAGCACTTGTTATTATTAATTATCTACGATTTCACCAATGCGAGAGTTCAGTTCTTGAAAATAATTAAGAGAATTAATTTTCCCTGGCTTTTCCTATGTTCACCTGTGTGAATTCTAATCTATAAACGTAATGGCTAATCTCTCACTTGTGTTAATCTAAACTGCTCATTGTATCTAATGGCTTTAATATTATCACCTGTGGGAATAAGTAATTTAATTTATTTTCGCTAATAAATTTCTCTTCAGCTAATAATTATTAATGGCTTATATAATTTTCACCTGTGTGAATAATCCGATGCTTTATTCTCCGTAATAAAGCTTGCTTCTGCTAATTAATAATTAATGGCTTATCTAATTTTCACCTGTGTGAATTATAATTTACTTTGTCCTCATTAACAAAGCTTGCATCCATTAAATCAGTATTTCCTAACTGTCTCAATTTGTAATTATTCTCGGCTGCGTCTTCCTTCGCAGTATTCCCTCCAAAATGGAATAAGAATAAATAACTTACAGTTAGTTGGCTTCTTATGGCTTTTCATCTTGTTGATAATATCCTCGTTGTATCGGATAGGATGAAGTTCTATCACCAGTCTTCATATCCCCCGTCCAACGCTTAAACTTGAACCTTCGTTATCGGCACAATTTGAAAATGGCGCGTCGCTCCGTATCAGCTGCTTTCTGGTTCCCACAAGGCATCGGGACTTAGCGTCTGCTATCGGATTCAATACTGACGGCGCTTTTACTTTAGTAGGTGAAGGCTTTCCACTTAATATGAGATTAATTAACTTCCAAATAATACAGTTCCAATCCACTGTTTCTCATTACCCGGTTAGGTCCTAGTTTCGAAATTCTCCTAATAAATATATTTCGGAATTGCTCTATTTGAAACATTCTCTTCCCGCTTGGGCTTCAAGACTTTTGCTCTACTTTAGTGATTGGATTAGCGTCAAGGTTTTAGTTTCTCGCTAAGCTTCGGTTACCGCTCACAATTTCTGGTTCCCTCATTAGGAGTGGGAGCTTCCTTCTTTTCCGGCTTAGTCGATAACAGTTCACACTTGTTCACTTCTTACTTCTTACTTTTGGTCTCAGCTCTCCTTATTTCTTAATCTGAGCTTTCATTACATCTTACTTTTGGTTTGACTTTAGGTCTGGGCTCCTTTGCCTTTCGCCTTTTGCGTGTGCTCTCAATGTGCTTCACTTTGAGTGAGCCCCATGACTTTGTGCGCTCTATGACTTTGTGGGCAATGACTTTTATGAGCTATGACTGTTGTGCCCTTACTGTGTGCTCCCGAACGAGCCAGTGCGGCGCCATTTATCGCGTCACCTTTCGTTACGTATTACAATTCATTTAAATATTCAAATTATCTATTTGAATCTCTCACAAGGAAAAATAAATTCTTTTCAAGCCTTTCATATTAATTAATTTTAACTCAAACTAATTAAATTATTTTTGAGGATAATTTAATATCACAACAAAAACTTTTCAATTTTTAAATTGTGTATGTCCGTGTGTACTTTATATTTTCAAATGCACACGTTAAAATTCCATTCATATTATTTACTTATGAGTTTTAAATTTTTATTTCAAGAAGCACATAAAACCTTTTTTTTATATAAAAACAGGAATTTAATATAATATGTAATTTTACTTTAGTGTTCCTTATTTGACATCAATGGCAAATGTACTGATCCACCTAATATATCTGATGTGAAAACTCTTTTCGGAGATTGTGTAGCAGTAAAATTTGGTAAATATTTTATATATTTACTTTTTGTTGGACTTAGTTCTTTGATTATAACTGCTATTAAATATATGCTGAGCTGTCTATTGCTTATTGGGACAGAGCATCCAGGGATAGAGGTGGGGTGGGGGATGATATATTGTATATTGAGGACGGAGACAGTCTATTAATTTTTACGAGGATGTCGGGCATCATAATTTTTGCGAGAGATGACAGGTTGGAGGCCAATAAAAATACTTAAATAAACAATAAATATTTAAGTGTTTTAAGTTGGACCATATATTGAATATAAGGAAATGAAAATCCGTTTACAAACCACAAGACAAATGTTAAGTAGAATAATAAAACTTCTCATGCGCAGTCAATAATTGCATATATTATTCAAATAGAATAGAGAAAAGTTAATGTTAAGTTCTAAAAGTATATTTGATATAGTTTTAACAATTTCGATTTTGGCTGTAATGAATATTGATATCTTTATTCAAACGTTAAAAAAATATAGGAACCATTTTTCTCGTATGGCCACCATCAAAACTGCAATTTTTTATTTGAGGGGGAGGAATTTTTAGTAATCTTTAAAGATTACAAAAGAAAAATCTGGAAAGCCTGTAAATTGTGTAAATAATTCCCGAGTCTACATAAAGCATCTAGATTATGTAGATAAACATCTTAATAGAATATTCTTCATCAATATTCTATTTCATTAGACTCAAATAATCAAACATTACTAAAATTTTAAATAACTTCTACTTTAATACCACGATATTTCATCTCCGTCAGCGAGAGACTTCTTCAGGTGACCATAGAGAACAAAAAATTAACTCTCCTTCCTCATACTTACATTTAAATACAAAAAGAAATCATTTATTTATCTGTATTTTTTGTAGAAACTACTTATCTGTATTCATTTTTATTCTTAACCGTTATTTATTCCTTGCATTTCCTAATTACTGATATTCTGTTAATTTTTAAATTCTTTTCCGTTGAATCAGTTAATTTAAATTCGTTATGTTTTTATCCATTCATTCTGTATATTTTTAATTACCTCAAACTTAGCCAATCAAATCAAGCTTTGTAAATTCTATAAATATCCATAATTTTCATTTATTGTTTTAATTCAGTTCAGTTCCAAAACTTGACAATTTTCCTTAGATTCCAAAGACTCCACGACAAACACCATTACAATAACAATAAGTCCAAATATTCTAACAACAATATCCATTTTTTTGGAGGATCTATTTAGAAAAATATACAACACAGGCATTTATCCAAAGTCATGGAAGATTGCTTATACGATTCCAATCTATAAAGGAGGGGATCAAAAAGATCTAAACAACTATAGACCAATTGCTCTAATATCCAATATATCAAAAATAATAGAAAGTTATCTATAAAAAAAAATTACAACTACATAACTCAAAAGAAACTACTAAATAACAACCAGTACGCTTATCAGAAAAATAAGAGTACAACACATTTACTAATCAATAAACTAATGAGAACATTAACAAATCATTAAATGAAGGTAGGATTATTTACATAGCTTTTATCGATTTCAAAAGGTCATTTGACTCCATTGACCATAAAATTCTATTAAAAAGACTCAAACAAATAGGTATAAGAGAAAATGAAATTAAAATTATCGAAAATTACTTGAGGAATAGAAAGTTCAAAATTAAAATTGGAAACAAAATTAGCCAAACTTATAATACAAGAAAAGGAATTCCTCAAAGTTCGAACTTAGGACCACTTTTATTTAACATATATATAAACTCAATAAGTAAAAATATAAGTAATGCAGAAATTTATATATATGCAGTTACGTAATTTTAATCACGACTGATATCATCCAAACTAAAGCTCAAGACAAATTGCAAAACAAACTGAACAACAAAAATAAATTGGCATATAAAAATAAAATGAAAATAAATGGTGAAAAGACAAAAATCATGATAATCAAAAATAAAAATAGAAAAATAAATAAAAGTCTACATGAAATAGAATGTTCAAACATAAATCAAAATATCAACAATCCAACGAAAAACTGTAATTGTAAAAAGATAGAAATTATTTCTACTTATAAATATTTAGAAATACATATTGATAATAAATTTAGTTGGAATAAACAATACGATGATGTTATGGGAAAACTGGGATCGTACTCATATCTTTTTTATCACGTTAAAAAAACGTTTCCCTTCAAACAAAAAATTGATAATTTACAAATCTCTGGTTGATTCACTGTTGAACCACGGATTAGAATGCTAGATAAACGTTAATAAACAACAAATAAAAAACATAAATAAATTAACAATGAAAATATTTAACAATGTATATACAAATTATAAATGTAAACCAAAAAAAGAACAACAGCGTATAAGAAAGAAATATGGTATACTTAAAATAAATGAGAAATTTATTTATAAAATTGTAATAAACAACTACTTTGAAGTAAAAAGAGAAAAAAAATTAGTAGATGATGAGTCAAAAACAAGATACAATTGGAAAAAAATTTTTAAAATAGATAAAATCAATAACAATTTTGGATGTAGATTAAATAGCTATGTAAAATACAAAATTTTTAAACAAGTAAACCGAGAACAAAAAGAGAAAATAACATTTAAAGAAATAAAACAGAGACTAATCTCTGATGTGGTGGATGGGAGAATTACATTAAAAAATGATAATTAATAGAACTGACTTACTGTCTAATATAGTAAACTCTCAGTCACATAACACAGGTGTGCAGTATTTTAAGCATACCTAACAGGACTGGAAAACATTTAAAAAAGAAAAAAAAAACAATTTCAATATATCTAATAACAATACAAACAAATCCCTAATAAATTTATTTCTTCATGAATTCTTTCATGTAAACAAAATAAACGAAATAAACGAAATAAACGAAACAGAATAAAAATGCAGAATCCTACTCAAGCTTGTAATTTCAAAGAATTTAAAATTTTAACAAAAGATTGCTAATTATTCCAGATTGAAAATAAAGGCGGCGTTGTTAATTCAACAGTACAGAAAACAATTAATTAATAGAAAACATTAGCTTCCAGATGTTATAAGTTTATTGAATATTCAATTATTATAAAATCTTCAATTATTATAAATGTTTTTTAACTTAATTGGAAATATATGATATGCATTAATTGTTGATTGTTTTCAGATTTAAATTTGTGTTTGCCAGATTTGAAAATGGGTGTAAATCACATCCGAAACATGTATTTGGATTACATTAAATTACATATGTTTATGACCCAGCTTTTGAATTAGTTCTGGATTAATTAAAACAAAGGCTTTCTTTAGTTATTTGTTATTAGATGAATGAAATTGTTTTAATTTTTATTAGATATGATTTTGACTTCTTGTTTTCAGCATGATTTTGACTTATTGTTATTATTATTAATAAGTTATGAAATGTCTGGATTGTTGTTTTCTTATGTTTTGTTTAGTTCTTTTTGTATCCAAATGTATTTATGAGAAAGAAAAATTAATTTCTTGTTCTCTATCGTCACCTGATGAAGTCTCTCGCTGAGGGAGATGAAATATCGTGGTATTAAAGTAGGAGTTATTTAAAATTTTAGTAATGCTTGGTTATTTGAGTTTAATGAAGATTAATTTTTTTTTAATGAATCTTATGGAGACCGTGATTATATTCAAATAATAGAAATCTGAAAATTTTCTTTTGAATGTTCTTTAAGAAATTGTCAGAAAGAGACATAATAACATGCATCTTAAAAGAATTCATTTTGTGAATTTTTGGGAATACACTATCTTGAAAAGATTGCTTTCACACCATTATTGTGACATTTTTCAAAATTTAAGACAAACTATCTCTAAATGTTAGATCATTTTAATTCCAGATTTTAATGTTTTCGTCCGAATTTCAATTTCATGCAGCTGTTTTCTATTACTTTTAGGAAAGACATTGAGAATTGTGGATGAAAATACGTCTATTCGCTTCAAAATTCAAGATCCTCAAAGATCTATTCAAATGGTAATTAACCCTTTAGGAGAATTGAATTTTTCTTTTAACAGATTCAATAAAAGTCCTTATTTCTTATTAACGGGTTTCGTAGTATTCAAATAAGAATATATTCAATTAGTAATTTTTTTTGAAGCAATTTTTTGAAAGGTAACTTTGGATATTAATCATACTTTAGAATATGTGTGGGATGAAATTTTAAGAAAAAACCGTAAGTGATTTATATTTGAAAATCTTAATTTTTCTTTAGTTTTTGACTGAGGAAATTCCCCATGGCTCAGAAGTATACAATCTATTTCATATGTTTGTGTCTTTTCTTGATGTTTACCATACAAATATTAAAGTATACTTACTTCAAAATAAGGTAATGGGTTAATTTTGAAATTTAGCACTCTTTTTATTTACTCAGAAATCTCGTTTATCGCTGTTGTATTTCCAATTATTAACGATACTTTTTTTTTTGAATTAATGTTACAATGTAGTTTCTTCGTTTAAATATC
This sequence comes from Thereuonema tuberculata, assembly GCA_023159025.1. NCBI lineage: Eukaryota > Metazoa > Arthropoda > Chilopoda > Scutigeromorpha > Scutigeridae > Thereuonema > Thereuonema tuberculata. The sequence goes on along the minus strand of JAFIDM010010028.1, from coordinate 55,023,006 downwards.
TCCCATCGACCTTGTTATGAACGACATATTGTTGCAAATTGCATTGAGAAATGCGCCAAAGAAAAAGTAATAAAGCATCTACGTTGCAGGTAAAAATTAAGAAATATTTAATTAAGTAAAATCTATAAAAAAAAGTGAGTTGTTTAACCTTATTAAACAAAATAAATATTTATTTCTGGGGATAACATTTTCTACTTTTAATAATTCAGATATCACTGAAATTAATATTACAAACGTGTCTGTTATTTTAATATGTTAAAATCATCCTATTAATAGGCAAAAGTTGTACGATCTTTGTAAATTTGTAATTTGAAATAACCAATCACAGTACAGTGTTGGAACACGTCAGGCATGACGTCCCACCCATGTTTAACACCCATGTTTAAAGATGGCGTCTATAATATTCGTTCCACTTCACGGCGACGGACCGCGATTACACAATTCTTATCAGCGTATTGAAATTGGCTTGGTGATTGTTGGAGGAGAAGCAGTAATAATATTGTGTTTATCGTAATAAAGTTGTTATTGTTATTAAGCCAGTGTCTTTGTCATCAATCCGGTGATGTTACAGGGTGAATGCGACAAGAAGCTAAGCCACAAATTGTTTAAAATTGAAATATTTGTACGACTGGATTCTAAGATTGCATTTCTATTACTCCAGAAAATATGAAACACTTATGTCAATTCTTTCCCTTTCATTTCATCGAATGAAATTTTTGGATTATCCGAAAAATGCCCATAAGTAGTGCGAGAGGAAGCTAAGCCGCTCGTTGCTTCCCTTTGGCCAATGAAACGATGGCTATGAGTCACGTGTGTTTACTGAAACGTCAAAGATGAATTGCTCAGATAGTTTTGTCGAGTAGCTGTGACAAATCTAAAATGCGAGTTAGAAAAGAAAATAATTGGAAGAAGAAAAAAAGCGAAAATCCATAGAAATTTAGATCTGGAATGTGTTAGCTCTAAAACAAAGCTATTCGAGCAAAGCAGCAGAGTCTTCGTTGTGATTGTGCTCAGAAATGGGAGAATGATAATTTCCAATGGAGTAAGTATCATACTTTGACAAGTGATGAAAAAGATAAAGTTTTTATGTAAGTCTACCAAACCCTGGACAATACCCTATTCAGAACGCTTATTATACGGTTTGAAAATCATATAGAATAGCCTGTGAAAACAAAAGAAAAAATGTGCAATTTAGGAGGAGAAATTTTTCATGTTTACGTTGTTAAAAATTAAAGAGTGTGTGCGTTTGTGCGAGAGAATTTTGTGCCTTATTCAGAACATCATGAATGACGAAATAAATAAATAGGTAAAAAAATAAATATCAAAATGAATAAATCACTAAATTTTAATTAGTAACAGTTCATTGAAGAGTAGAAAATACTAACTGTAATTCAAATTCTTCTTCTACTTTTTTCAGATTCTATTAACTGACGTGTTATTTTCTCAAGATATCCCCGATACAAAACTTACAATAGTTTTCCTAAATACTTTAACCTATTAGTTTCCATAAATTAAAGTACATTCCTTGCTAATGTATTGGATTTTTGTCAGTAAAGATAAACACAAAAGTCAAAAGTATATTACAGTATCCCAGTTTCATGTTTGTGTGGTTTTGCTCCCTGTCGTATTCAAGCCTCAATTATTCAAAAAAAAAAGTAAAATAACAGTTATTCATTCGTTGTTCATTTGTTTCATTTGTTGAAAGTTTTAAAAAAACATCGTAAATACTTACTTTTATTTACCTTGATCACAGATGAACGGAAATGATGATTTCTGTCCAATAGCATTTTACGTTTGGTTCGTGTAAATATCAAGATCAGAGAGATGTTTTTCTTTTTTTATAACAACCTACACCAAATCTGTAAAATTTCACCTTTCTTTGAGTTGTTTTTTTAAGCTGTTGTTGAAGTATTAACGAATTTTAATACTTCGATTTAAAATTGAATTTTAAAATTAATGTTAAAATTCTAATCTTTTCTTTCTGTAACACCACAAGCTATGAGGTACTGCAAACGTTAGACCACAGTATCTGTGATAGCAAGGATAAAATTAATTAGTTAATGATTTTTTGTAATTTATTGTTTTATTATTTATAGGTTGACGTTCATGAATGGTTTACATCTGCCTCTATGTAACGCCTCTATAGTAGCTGATATAACAAGTATTATGAATCAAATGATGCATGAGCCACTCACTTGTAATTGTCCTTTGAATTGTAATGAATCAAATTTCTATTTAATAAAGAAGCAATTGTATTTAAGAAGGGCTCTAAAGAAGTTGATTTTGGTTGAAATTGGTTTCGGATCGAATAAGATTCTTGTAACAAAGGAATATCAAACCTATAGTCTTCAGCAGCTCATAATGGATGTTTCGGGAAGCTTCGGACTGTTCCTTGGTATCTGTCTATTAACAGCCATTGAGATAATTGAAGCTATGATTTATGGTCTCACACTGGTAGGTAACAGATGTAAAGTATTATCTTTAATTAAAAACTCCATGTTTATCACTCCTTTTTTAATCTACTTTCTAAAAGAAAAGTGATGAATTCAGTCTATCTGTGTGTCAGTCTGGGTGTGTGTATGTGTGTTCCATTATAACTTTTGAATGATTGGATGGATCATTTTGAATCATTTGAATCAAAAATGATTATTTTGAATCATATGAATCACAAATAATCATTTTGTATCATTTGAATCACAAATAATCATTTTAAATCATGTGAATCAACATAATCATTTTGTATTATTTGAATTAAAAATAATCATTTTGAATCATTTGAATCCAAATAATCATTTTGAATCATTTGAATCCAAATAATCATTTTGTATCATTTGAATCAAAAATGATTATTTTGAATCATCTGAATCACAAATAATCATTTTGTATCATTTGAATCACAAATAATCATTTTCAATCATTTGAATCACAAATAATCATTTTGAATCATTTGAATCAAAATAATCATTTTGTATCATTTGAATCACAAAGAATCATTTTGAATCATTTCAATCAAAAATAATCATTTTGAATCATTTGAATCACAAATAATCATTTTGTATCATTTGAATCACAAAGAATCATTTTGAATCATTTTAATCACAAATAATCATTTTCAATCATTTGAATCACAAATAATCATTTTGTATCATTTGAATCACAAAGAATCATTTTGTATCATTTGAATCACAAATAATCATTTTCAATCATTTGAATCACAAATAATCATTTTGTATCATTTGAATCAGAAAGAATCATTTTGAATCATTTCAATCAAAAATAATCATTTTCAATCATTTGAATCACAAATAATCATTTTGAATCATTTTAATCAAAAATAATCATTTTGATTCATTTGAATCACAAATAATAATTTGGTATCATTTGAATCACAAAGAATCATTTTGAATCATTTTAATCACAAAT
>JAFIDM010010028.1:54982981-55002879 GCA_023159025.1 Thereuonema tuberculata | reverse complement strand
TTTTAATAAATATTTCTGAATAATGAAACAACTAGCTTTTCATTCAATTGAATTTTTTTAAGAAGAAACCATTAGATGAAAGTTGTATTCTAAATATTCTAACAAAAAATTACAATTTACGTACATGATCTGAACAAGATAAAAAACATAGTAATTGAGAAGACTTGCACCTCCTCCAGCTTGAGAATTGCTATTATGAAGGAAATTACAGGGAATAAAATAACACATTCGATTGCAAGTAAATAGATGGTCGAAATTACCTGTCATCTTATTCTAAACAAATAAACTCATGCGAATGATAAATTACAACACCATTCAAAATTAATGTTTTTTGAGCACGAGCTATTACCTGTAAAACAAACTTCAAGGAAATAATCTATTCTTAGTTGACAGTTCGGGAAGTGAGAGAAGAACTACAGGGAGATTCTCCAACTGGTAGCTTGAATTGAAAGAATGTCTTAAATAGGTTTGTTGCTACAATTCCTTATTGTATATTGTTATGTTTTTCATTTATTGCAATTTCCGTTTTATTTTTATAGAATTTTGAAAAAGATAGAGGATCCCAACTTCGCCATCAAAACTAATTGTATTTTTTCTGTTTTTGTTTCGACTAAAAATACATGTAAAAAAAATATATGTGTTATAGCTTGAGTAGCTGTGGACAATTTTTTTTTTCTCAGAAAAAGAAAACATTTTAAACCAGTGGAACATTAAAATACTGTATAAGGGGCGAAGTTTTACGACTGAAAAATAATGAAATGAAATTATGTTAAAAGGATTTGTTTTGTTTGTTCATTACCTATAAACAATGGTTTTGTACTCATCTAATTTTAAAGAACTTTAATAACAAAAAGTGTTACGAGCTCAATTAGAATGGAATAAGAATGCTTTCTTCTGTTTACAAATTAGAAATGTGGTTCCCACGTTAAGTTAGAAAGATTATAATATGGGAAAGTAAAGAAATAAATAATAAGAAAATAGAAATCATTAAACGAAAAAATTCTCTAAAACCTATTATAAAGGAACAATCTACGAACTCTTTACAAAAACCGTTTTAAATTGGGTTAAAATAACACTGAGGCAAAGTAAATACTATATTAATTAGGCTGTCATCGATGCAAAAGGGAGACCGACATCATATTAATACGTGTCTCAGGAGCCTCCGCGCCCCGACCACGGGGTGTCCGGATACTTTTGGCCATATAGTGTAGTTTTGAAAAATATTAACTTGAGAATAAATAGCTGCTGCTATTACAAGAAACAGAAGAGAAACTTCAAAACACTAGAATTGAGTCTAATAAAAACATGAGGACTGAGAGTGAAACATTGTCAAAAAAAATTACAAAATAATCAAAATAAACCCTGACAGAGTTAAAGTAATACTGAATTGATTAGAATTTTTTTGTCTAAATTTGTTGTAGATACATTTTTAGTGAGTTACAAATTTAAACGCTTGAAATAATAAAAATTACATTTGGAATTAGAAATCATTAAAATATTCTATCGACTTTATGTTATTAGAATGTTTATGCCATTCTCTGAAATCTTTCTTCTTTTAGTGGTATTAACCAGAATTTGAATTTTTTTTAATTAGAATTTAATATGAGTGAATGTACGAACTGTTTAAAATAATATAAAAGCGCCATCATGTTGATGTTTAAATTTTGTCATTTTTTTATGAGAAAATAAAAATTATTTACAAGGAATTAATGCTTCTATTTTTTTTCTTTTTCTTTTCAGTTAATATTGAATAATGAAGTAATGGAATAAAAAATGTGATTGTAATCAAATCTTATTATTTCTTACTATATTTTGGCAAAAAGCAGTACATCACAGAAGATTAAAAGTGTTGTTACTGTAACTATAAACACTTTTCTCTGAAAAAAAAAGAAAACGTCTCTGATTCAATCAAAAAAGGTAAACATGTTGGCCATTGACGAACTCACTCTGAAAACTGTGCTAAGCATCTGAGGCTTCCACAGCTTATACTAAGATTTTACAAAAAGTCTTGAAATTAGGACACACAATGCAAGCAGTAACACCAGTTTTTGAAAGTTCAACGGAAAGTGAAGATCGGAATTCTGAAATAAAGACTTTTCATTCCTCAGTCACGAGACAAATACCTAACAAAACTTTCAATGTGACTGATTACATCACTATCTTTAATGTTGATTTATTTTTTAATAGAAATGTTACATTTGACAGAAGATTTTACCGGATATTGGTGTGGATAATTTGCAGTTTAATCTGTTCAGTACAAATTGCCAAGTTCTATACACATTACAGATATTTTATTCCAGTTGGGAAACTCGAGGTCGCGAAACAGACAGAACTACAATTGCCTGGTTTCATTTTATGTCATGATCGAATTACATTTAATGACAAAACAGGATTAAATACAGGTCAAGTTTCAATAGAAATAAAGGTGAGTATTACTCAGAAATTTTCTAAATATATATATGGTGGGCAAAATAAAACTGGCCCGGAAAATAAATTTACAGACATATTTCAAATATTGACAATAGGACTGACCCTTGTTACTGAACGGGAGAACTGCCCAGCACAACAATTATTACAATTGTTTTGGTTTACTTCAATTTTTTTCCGGGCCAGTTTTATTTTGGCCACCCTGTATATGCTATATGGCCAAAAGTATCCGGACACACCGTGGTCGGGACGCGGAGGCTCTGAGGCACGTTTTAATATGATGTTGGTCTCCCGTTTGCATCGATGACAGCCTGTACAAGTCTGGGAAGGCTTTCCACCAGGTTTTAATAGGGGTCGCAGGGTCTGACTTCTAGGCGGCCATGACAGCTGAAGTGAGTCTGGCCACGGAAGATGGGCGAGGTGGGTGGGCACACGTAATCTGCGTTTTATTTCGTCCGTCAGAAGTTCAATTGGGGCTCTGAGATTTATTTCGTCCGTCAGATTCTCAGACGGGGCTCTGAGATTGCCAGTCAAGTTATGGAACACCCATGTCGTCAAACCACGGCCGCATAAGTTTCGATGTATATACGGAGCACTTATCCTGCTGGAAGAGAAACGGGCCATCCCCAAGCTATTGCCACAGAGTGGGGAGGGCAGCGTTGTCCAAAATTGCAGAGTTTATGTTGCCCTTCACAGGAACTAAGGGACCAGGCCGAACCATGAAAAACACCCCCACACCATTATGCTGCCGCCATCAAATTTAACAGTTGGCACAATGCAGTCGGATAAGAAGCGTTCGCCGGGCATCCGCCAAACCCACATGCGTCCATCGGACCGCCAGATCATGATGCAAGATTCATCACTTCACAGAACGTTTTTCCACTTCTCCACAGTCCAACGGCGGTGAGCTCTGCACCATTACAACCGACGCTTCGCATTGACGGCGGAGATGTTCGGCTTGTGAACGGCCCAAGTAGTTTAGCTCTCAGCGAACAGTCCTGCTGCTAGCGACAACGCCCGATGCATGTTGGAACTCCGTCGTAATCACTACCAACGGAGACTTGCGATTTTGCTTTCCTACTCTCTTCATGTTTCGACGATTACGGTCAGTCAGTTTTCTCGGTCTACCATTTCATGCAGCTGTTATTTCACTGCCTCGACGTCTCCATTTTACAATTACATCACTCACAATTGATTTCGGCTAGTGCAGCATGTCCGCAATTTCCCGAACCGCTTTCCTACTAAGGTGGCATCCGATTATCACGCCACGTTCGAAATCACTGAGCTCACCTGACTTACTCATTTTATCGGGAACGCACAGCCCCCCCCCCCCAACGTTTTTATAGCGTCGGATGACGCATCAACCTCCTGACCTGCCCGATCCACTTCGTCGGAAGGGTGTCCGGATACTTTTGGCCATTTAGTGTATATATATTTTTTCTATTTTAAAATATCCTTTTTAAAACTATCATTTAAGTATTTAATGATATAAATACACTTCAGCAGCTAATGGATTATATAAAGTGAAAATAAATGTTAAGTATTACAGAATTTTTAAAGAATCAGTAACAACTACATTGAATTCGGTAAATAAAAGTAAGGAAGAAATATCAGAAGAATTTCATCTTATTTTATTTTCAATATGATTCCATCAAGTGCTGCTTATAATGTATTGGTGATTAGACGAGCGAAGCGAGTGTCTCCATTCTCAATTACATCACATTTTGCGAACCGTTTTATTCAAAATTTACTACAGCTAAAAATATTATATTTTGCATCCCAAGACAGAAATCCATGTAGACGTGCATAAGAAAGGCTGTAACAAAAGCTCCATTCATTCTGAAACCGAAACAAAAATTTCTAATTTCTAATAATCCTAGAGCGTCGTAGCATTAGTCACTTTTAATTACCTTCAATCTTAACATGTATTTATATTTATTATACAAATTTTCGGAAGTGATTTTTAAAAGTGTGCGAGTCTAATCAAATCCAGGCGTTTTCCTGGTTGGAAAATTATGTAGGAGCGGCATTAATGCAGCAAGATTCAAATACGAAATGAATGATACTTGGGGCATCTGTATATTCTGTGATATTCGAAGTGTGATTTTAGGTCCTTAATAAGTGATGTGAAGCATCGCACATTAGCGAAAATCTTGGTAAGAATATAATGTATAAATATATGAGCTTTTTCCAGTTTGTGGTTCTTAATTTGTTAAAACTTTTCAATTTTTAAATTGTGTGTGTCCGTGTGTACTTCATATTTTCAAATGCACACGTTAAAATTCCATTCATATTATTAGCTTATGAGTTTTAAATTTTTATTTCAAGAAGCACATAAAACCTTTTTTTTATATAAAAAACCGGAATTTAATATAACATGTAATTTTACTTTTAGTGTTCATTATTTGACATCAATGGCAAATGCACTGATCCACCTAATGTCTCTGATGTGAAAACTCTTTTCGGAGATTGTGTAGCAGTAAAATTTGGTAAATATTTTATGTATTTCCTTTTTGTTGGACTTAGTTCTTTGATTATAACTGCTATTACATATCGGCTGAGCTGTCTATTGCTTATTGGGACCGAGCATCCAGGGATAGAGGTGGGGTGGGGGATGATATATTGTATATTGAGGACGGAGACAGTCTAGTAATTTTTACGAGGATTTCGGGCATCATAATTTTTGCGAGAGATGATAGGATGGAGGCCAACAAAAATACTTAAATAAACAATAAATATACTTAAGTGTTTTAAGTTGGACCATATATTGAATATAACGAAATGAAAATCCGTTTACAAACCACAAGACAAATGTTAAGTAGAATAATAAAACTTCTTATGCGCAGTCAATAATTGCATATAATTATTCAAAGAGAATAGAGAATAGTTAATGCTGCATACTTATATTCTAAAAGTATATTTGATATAGTTTTAACTATTTCGATTTTGACTAAAATGAATGTTGATAACTTTATTCAAACATTAAAAAAAATAGGAACCATTTTTCTCGTAAGGCCACCATCAAAACTGCAATCTTTTTTTTTGAGGGTGAGGAATTTTTAGTATATTCTTTAAAGATTATAAAAGAAAAATCTGGAAAGCCTGTAAATTGCGTAAATAATTCCCGAGTCTACATAAAGCATCTAGACTATGTAGATAAACATCTTAATAGAATATTCTTCATCAATATTCTATTTTATTAGACTCCAATAATGAAATATTACGAAAATTTCAAATAACTTCTACTTTAATACCACTACATTTCATCTCCGTCAGCGAGAGACTTCTTCAAGTTACCATAGAGAACAAAAAAATTAACTCTTCGTCCTCATAATTACACTTAAATACAAAAAGAAATCATTTATTTATCTGTATTTTTGTAGAAACTACTTATCTGTATTCATATTTATCTTTAACCGTTATTTATTCCTTTGCATTTCCTAATTACTGATATTCTGTTAATTTTTAAATTCTTTTCCGTTGAATCAGTTAAGTAATTTAAATTCGTTATGTTTTTATCCAATCATTCTGTATTAAAATTTAATTACCTCATACTTAGCCAATCAAATCAAGCTTTGTAAATTCTATAAATATCCATGATTTTCATTTAATGTTTTAATTCAGTTCAGTTCCAAAACTTGACTCATTTTCCTTAGATTCCAAAGACTCCCCCACAAACACCATTATAATAACAATAAGTCCAAATCACTTTAACAACAATATCAATTTTTTTGGAGGATCTATTTAAAAAAATATACAACACATTGATCCAAATTCAGGGAAGATTGCTTATACGATTCCAATCTATAAAGGAGGGGATCAAAAAGATCTAAACAACTATAGACCAATTGCTCGAATATCCAATATATTAAAAATAATAGAAAGTTATCTATCAAAAAAAAATTTACAACTCTATAACTCAAAAGAAACTACTAAATAATAACCAGCACGCTTATCAGAAAATTAAGAGTACAACACATTTACTAATCAAAGTCAATGAGAACATTAAAAAATCATTAAATGAAGGTAGGATTATTTACATAGCTTTTATCGATTTCAAAAGGTCATTTGACTCCATTGACCATAAAATTCTATTAAAAAGACTCAAACAAATAGGTATAAGAGGAAATGAAATTAAAATTATTCAAAATTACTTGAGGAATAGAAAGTTCAAAATTAAAATTGGAAACAAAATTAGCCAAACGTACAATATAAGAAGAGGAATTCCTCAAAGTTCGAACTTAGGACCACTTTTATTTAACATATATATAAACTCAATAAGTAAAAATATAAATAATGCAGAAATTTATTTATATGCAGATGACGTAATTTTAATCACGACTGATATAATCCAAACTAAAGCTCAAGACAAATTGCAAAACGAACTGAACGGCATAAATAAATGGGCATGTAATAATTAAATGAAAATAAATGGTGAAAAGACAAAAATCATGATAATCAAAAATAAAAAAAAAAATAAATAACAAAGTCTACATGAAATAGAATGTTCAAACATAAATCAAAATATCAACAATCCAACGAAAAACTGTAATTGTAAAATGATAGAAATTATTTCTACTTATAAATATTTAGGAATATATATTGATAATAAATTCAGTTGGAATAAACAATACGATTATGTTATGGGAAAACTGGGAACGTACTCATATCTGTTTTATCACATTAAAAAAACGTTTCCCTTCAAACAAAAAATTGATAATTTAGAAATCTCTGGTTGATTCACTGTTGAACTTCGGATTAGAGTGCTGGATAAACGTTAATAAACAACAAATGGAAAACATAAAAATAGTTAACAATGTATATACAAATTATAAATATAAACCAAAAAAAGAACAACATATAAGAAAAAAATATGGTATACTTAAAATAAATTAAAAATTTATTTATAAAATTGTAATAAAGAACTATTTTGAAGTAAAAAAGAGAGAAAAAAATTAGTAGATGACGAGTTAAAAACAACATACAATTGGAATAAAATTTTTAAAATAGATAAAATCAATAACAATTTTGGAAATAGATTAAATAACTATGTGAAATACAAAATTTTTAAACAAGTACACATTGAACAAAAACAGAAAATAACATTTAAAGAAATAAAACAGAGACTAATCTCTGATGTGGTGGATGGGAGAATTACATTAAAAAATGATAATTAATAGAACTGACTTACTGACTAATATAGTAAACTCTCAGTCACATAATACAGGTAGGCTATGCAGTATTATAAGCATACCTAAGGGGACTGGAAAACATTTAAAAAAGAAAAAATAAAACAATTTCAATATATCTATTATAATAACAATACAAACAAAACTAATAAATTTATTTCTTCATGAATTCTTTCATGTAAACGAAATAAACGAAATAAATGGGGCCTAATAAGAATAAAAATGCAGAATCCTACTCAAGCTTGTAATTTCAAAGAATTTAAAATTTTAACAAAAGATTGTTAATTATTCCAGATTAAAAATAAAGAAGGCTTTGTTAATTCAACAGTACAGAAAACAGTTAATTAATAGAAAACATTAGCTTCCAGATGTTATAAGTTTATTGAATATTCAATTATTATAAAATCTTCAATTATTATAAATGTTTTTTAACTTAATTGGAAATATATGATATGCATTAATTGTTTATTGTTTTCAGATTTAAATTTGTGCTTGCCAGATTTGAAAATGGGTGTAAATCACATCCGAAACATTTGGATTACATTAAATTACATATGTTTATGACCCATCTTTTGAATTATTTCTGGATTAATTAAAACAATGGCTTTCTTTATTTATTTGTTATTAGATGAATGAAATTGTTTAAATTTTTATTAGATATGATTTTGACTTGTTTTCAGCATGATTTGGATTTATTGTTATTAGTATCAGATAAATTGGGAAATGTCTGAATTGTGGTTTTTTTATGTTTTGTTTAGTTCTTTTTGTATCCAAATGTATTTATTAGGAAGAAGAGTTAATTTCTTGTTCTCTATCGTCACCTGAAGAAGTCTCTCGCTGAGGGAGATGAAATATAGTGATATTAAAGTAGAAGTTATTTGAAATTTTAGTAATGCTTGGTTATTTAAGTCTAATGATGATTAGTTTATTTGTTTTAATCAATCTTATGGAGACCGTGATTATATTCAAATAATAGAAATCCGAAAATTTTCTTTTGAATGTTCTTGAAGAAATTGTCAGAAAGAGTCAAAATAACACGATTCTTAAAAGAATTCATTTTCTGAATTTTTGGGAATACACTATCTTGAAAAGATTGCTTTCACACCATTATTGTGACATTTTTCAAAATTTAAGACAAACTATCTCTAAACAAAGTTAGAGGATTATCATTGTAATTGCAGATTTTAATGTTTTTCGTCCGAATTTCAATTTCATGCAGCTGTTTTCTATTACTTTTAGGAAAGACATTGAGAATTATGGATGAAAATACGTCCATTCGCTTCAAAATTCAAGATCCTCAAAGATCTATTCAAATGGTAATTAACCCTTTAGGAGAATTGAATTTTTCTTTTAACATATTCCATAAAAGTCGTCATTTCTTACAAACGGATTTCATAGTATTCAAATAAGAATATATTCAATCAGTAAATTTTAATTGAAGTCATTTTCTGAAATGTAACTTTGGAAATTAATCATGCATTATAAGTGTAGTATGAAATTTCAAGAGAAAACCGTAAGTGATTTATATTTGAAAATCTTTATTTTTCTTTTAGTTTTTGACTGAGGAAATTCCCCATGGTTCAGAAGTATATAATCTATTTCATATGTTTGTGTCTTTTCTTGATGTTTACCATACAAATATTAAAGTATACTTACTTCAAAACAAGGTAATGGGTTAATTTTGAAATTTAGCACTCTTTTTATTTACTCAAAAATCTCGTTTATCGCTGTTGTATTTCCAATTATTAACTATACTTTTTTTTTGAATTAATGTTACAATGTAGTTTCTTCGTTTAAATATCTCCCATCGACCTTGTTATGAACGACATATTGTTGCAAATTGCATTGAGGAATGCGCCAAAGAAAAAGTAATAAAGCATCTACGTTGCAGGTAAAAATTAAGAAATATTTAATTAAGTAAAATCTATAAAAAAAGTGAGTTGTTTAGCCTTATTAAACAAAATAAATATTTATTTCTGGGGATAACATTTTCTACTTTTAATAATTCAGATGTCACTGAAATTAATATTACAAACGTGTCTGTTATTTTAATATGTTAAAATCATCCTATTAATAGGCAAAAGTTGTACGATCTTTGTAAATTTGTAATTTGAAATAACCAATCACAGTACAGTGTTGGAACACGTCAGGCATGACGTCCCACCCATGTTTAAAGATGGCGTCTATAATATTCGTTCCACTTCACGGCGACGGATCGCGATTACACAATTCTTATCAGCGTATTGAAATTGGCTTGGTGATTGTTGGAGGAGGAGGAGTAATAATATTGTGGAGCTGTGTTTATCGTAATAAAGTTGTTATTGTTATTAAGCCCAGTGTCTTTGTCATCCATCCGGTGATGTTACAGGGTGAATGCGACAAGAAGCTAAGCCACAAATTGTTTAAAATTGAAATATTTGTACGACTGGATTCTAAGATTTCTATTACTCCAGAAAATATGAATCACTTATGTCAATTCTTTCCCTTTCATTTAATCGAATGAAATTTTTGGATTATTCGAAAAATGCCCATAAGTAGTGCGAGAGGAAGCTAAGCAGCTCGTTGCTTCCCTTTGGCCAATGAAACGATGGCTATGAGTCACGTGTGTTTACTGAAACGTCAAAGATGAATTGCTCAGATAGTTTTGTCGAGTAGCTGTGACAAATCTAAAATGCGAGTTAGAAAAGAAAATAATTGGAAGAAGAAAAAAAGCGAAAATGCAAAGAAATTTAGATCTGGAATGTGTTAGTTCTAAAACAAAGCTATTCGAGCAAAGCAGCAGAGTCTTCGTTGTGATTGTGCTCAGAAATGGGAGAATGATAATTTCCAATGGAGTAAGTATCGTACTTTGACAAGTGATGAAAAGGTTAAACTTTTTATGGAAGTCTACCAAACCCTGGACAATACCCTGTTCAGAACGCTTATTATACGGTTTGAAAATCATATAGAATAGCCTGTGAAAACAAAAGAAAAAATGTGCAATTTAGGAGGAGAAATTTTTCATGTTTACGTTGTTAAAAATTAAAGAATGTGTGCGTTTGTGCGAGAGAATTTTGTGCCTTATTCAGAACATCATGAATGACGAAATAAATAAATAGGTAAAAAAATAAATATCAAAATGAATAAATCACTAAATTTTAATTAGTAACAGTTTATTGAAGAGTAGAAAATACTAATTGTAATTGAAATTATTCTTCTACTTTTTTCAGATTCTATTAACTGACGTGTTATTTTCTCAAGATATCCCCGAGATACAAAACTTACAATAGTTTTCCTAAATACTTTAATCTATTAGTTTCCATAAATTAAAGTAAATTCCTTGCTAATGTATTGGATTTTTGTCAGTAAAGACAAACACAAAAGTCAAAAGTATATTACAGTATCCCAGTTTCATGTTTGTGTGGTTTTGCTCCCTGTCGTATTCAAGCCTCAATTATTCAAAAAAAAGTAAAATAACAGTTATTAATTCGTTGTTCATTTGTTTCATTTGTTGAAAGTTTTAAAAAAACATCGTAAATACTTACTTTTATTTACCTTGATCACAGATGAACGGAAATGATGATTTCTGTCCAATAGCATTTTACGTTTGGTTCATGTAAATATCAAGATCAGAGAGATGTTTTTCTTTTTTTATAACAATCTACACCAAATCTGTAAAATTTCCCCTTTCTTTGAGTTGTTTTTTTAAGCTGTTGTTGAAGTATTAACGAATTTTAATACTTCGATTTAAAATTGAATTTCAAAATTAAGGTTAAAATTCTAATCTTTTCTTTCTGTAACACCACAAGCTATGAGGTACTGCAAACGTTAGACCACAATATCTGTGATAGCAACGATAAAATTAGTTAGTTAATGCTATTTTGTAATTTATTGTTTTATTATTTATAGGTTGACGTTCATGAATGGCTTACATCTGCCTCTATGTAACGCCTCTATAGTAGCTGATATAAGAAGTATTATGAATAAAATGATGTATGAGCCACTCACTTGTAATTGTCCTTTGAATTGTAATGAATCAAATTTCTATGTAATAAAGAAGCAATTGCATTTAAGGAAGGCTCTAAAGAAGTTGATTTTGGTTGAAATTGGTTTTGGATCGAATAAGATGCTTGTAACAAAAGAATATCAAACCTATAGTCTTCAGCAGCTCATAATGGATGCTTCGGGAAGCTTAGGACTGTTCCTTGGTATCTGTGTATTAACAGCTATTGAGATAATTGAAGCTATGATTTATGGTCTCACACTGGTAAGTAGCAGATTTAAAATATTATCTTTAATTAAAAACTCCATGTTTATCATTCCTTTTTTAGTCTACTTTCTAAAAGGAAAGTGAAGCTGTGTGTGTCAGTCTGTGTGTGTGTTCCCTTAGAACTTTTGAATGGTTGGATGGATCATGTGAATCAAAAATAATCATTTTGGATCATTTGAATCAAAAATAATCATTTTGGATCATTTGAATCACAAATAATCATTCTGAATCACTTGAATCACAAATGATCATTTTGGTTATTTTGCTATATTCAAGCAATAGAGCCGATTTAAGATTTATATTTTTCAAATTTGTCCTTGGCGAGAAATTAAAAAGCGAATTAAAAATTCCCGTAGTATTGGAATCTAAAAAAGGATTTTAATGCTACGTCTGGTAATATCTCATTTTATTCAACAATGCTGTGCATAATTCATACGATTAAAATGGATCCAATGTCGATAATTTAAGTAAATAATTCGGATTTAATTTATTTTAAGAAAATATAATATTTGTGCTATATGTATTTACTGGTTATTATAATTTGAATATAAATATAGGTTTTTCGTTTTGTTTTTTTCACGACATAAAAACAAAGATACAAATAAAGAAATTTTAAGAAATAACAGTTTAAAGAAAAAAGGCTTTTAAGGTCTTTGAGACTTGTTAGAACTACTGTTATTAATAGTTACGTGATAATTAATTAAGTATTATTTATTATATAAGCAAAGACTGTTGATGCACTTGATAGGTGATGAAATTTCTTTCTGTGGTATTCAATTTAGACAGATTTCCAAATGATGTTAGATTTACAAGCTTATACCATTAGCAGGTTTCAGGTCTCCGTAACAATATTTAAAGTTTTCCTGATAGATCTGCAGAGATTGCTACTTGCTAAAATCATAAACATATAAAACATGCTTTTAAAATATTTTCTTTATGATCACTGTATCGCAATTATACGTCTTATATAATAAAAAATATGTAACATTACGTTTCGTCGTGCTCCAGGACTTCTTCAGATGCTAAATTTTTACTGTAAGACACGTTCGGTTTTTCGTTGGCTTTGGACACGCTTATCTATCTAGGAAAAATAACGATTTTTTTTTTATAATTCTCAGATATCTATGTTAATGATTTGATGGTAATACATCTATTATTGTATGAGTTGCTACGATATAAAGCATATTAAGTTTGTACAATATAAAGCATAATAAGGAACTAATATATTTAATGACAATTCTCGTCAGAGCAGAAAAGATAGAAATAAATCCATTCTATTATTTTCAGATTTTGAAACATATATCAAATAACCGAAACTCAGGAACAAATGATCAGAAAGAAATTGAACCTTCAAATGTGTCTGAAAAATGTAATAAACAGGATTTCAAAGTAACAGGATTCGACAGAATATTTTCTCCAAAAGCAAGCAAACTGAGAAAATCAGTATGGAGTTTCATAATTGTTTGCACAGCTACGTCATGTTTCTATCAAATATATCAGCTGATCAAAGACTATGTTGACGGATTGCCAATTACAATGTCAGCTGTGGTAACTGACATTAATGTTACTTTTCCTGCAATAACTTTGTGTCCTGTGAATCTTTTGACTTATATTCAATATCACGAATATTTTAAGAAAATCAGAACCAACTTAACACCAACGATACAAGAACACCATTCAGAAGAACATAGAATAATCTGGAAAAGTTTTACTTGGATAAAGAATTTAACGGTTTTTATGTCACCAGTAAGTATAGTTCCTTTGTTTTTTAGTTTAATTTAGTGAAATGAGCTCAATTTGGTTTGCTGCTATCTACTTTGCAATAAAGAATATTGGTCAAGTCAAGTCTCAATTTTTCTTTGATTACTTGATTGCAAAGTCCCACTACTTTACTTGAACATTTTTGTCTTCTGTTTATCATTTGTTTGTTTATTTTTTTTAGTTTGTTCATCACATTAAATAAGTTGGAAGAATTTCCATCAATTACTGTGCAAAGTCCAATTTGTTTTGATCTCCACCCTTCCAATCCTTCAAAACTGATATTCGAAACCCCTTGCTTAAGCTTTACAGATTTATTTAAAATTTAGCCCGATGTTTGTGATCCAACTTGAAATATAAGCACGATTGATTAATTTGGTATCCATTCCCGCCCCAAAACTCGAAAGGGGCTCTCGAGAGCTGAGTGTCAGTCCAGACTACACCTTGTGTTATCTTTATTCCTGCATGATACAGTATAGCAACGAAGTATTTTAAGTTTATTTGTGATTGATTTCTAGTCATCCTAATGTTGATTTGTAAGTTCTCAGATGTTAATGAGGATCTATTAAAGAAATGTAATTAATTCTGCAACCCTTATATTTGTTTTGTTTTCCTTGTTAAAAAGATATTTTTCTTGAGATATAAAGATTTTTTATAAAGAAAGATTTCTTGAGTAACTTTAAATATAAAAATATATCCTAATGAAAGCCAACTTTTTAGAATTGAAATAAATTTTGAAACTGAACAGAGTGTAATAACTGTATATGAGAGTAATAGAAAGTATTGTAACTTTGAAAGCAACACACGAATACATATAACAATAACTAACTCCGGGTAAATCTTACTTGATAATACAGGAACCAGTATTAATATGGGAACTTGATAATACAGTACACCTTCGCTAAGAAAAGTAGTCCATACATCAAACGATGATATTGTCAAAAATAAATGCCAGTTAACAGAAATTATCATTTTAAACATTTCGTAATTTATTAAGATAAATATTTTAAGGAGACAAAGACTACATTTTAGATATTTATGAGTTTAAAAGTCATTAGTTAATTGACCAATCAAGTGAGTCTTCACAGTTGAGTTAAGATGGCGTCTTCCAACTCCATTGTTTTTCAACGACATAAACCAGGAAAACCCTTAAAAACTGCTACTAAGATTATCATTCTTAATGTTTTGTGTAAGTTAAGAGAGAAGCAGCAGGATCGGAGAATGCAGTAACAGCTATGGTTGCTGAATTAACAGGTGTGTCAACAGCAAGTATTAACCGTATGAAGAGCGAAGTCAAAGAAAGCGGGCTTGTTTCAACTCCCGGGAAGAAACGACCGTTAAACTACCGTTGAAACGACCGTTAAAACTACCGAATCGACAGCATTGCAGCACAATATGGTCACAAAGTTCTTCGTCTTCCTCCTTATCATTGCACCTTACATCCAATCAAAATGATTTGGAGTCAAGTAAAAGGATTTGTGGCCCGAGAAAACCGCACTTTCAAGGCACCGGAAGTATAGCTGCTTGCAAAGGAAGGATTTCGCCGGGTAACATCAGAGCAGTGGAAAATTTTGTTGATCGTGTGATTAAAGAAGAAAATTACATGTGGGAAATAGACGGAATTGCAGAAACTACAGATGAAAGTCTGCATTCTACAGTAAAAATGTCAGACTCCTCACAAGACTCCGATTATAGGCCTAATACACACGCTGAGACACCGCTCTGACAAATGCATTGAGTCTGTTGAAAAGCGACCCTTTTCAGGGCCACCAATTCTTTACGAAAGAGGATTAATTTGCTTTTCTATTTCACGTGAACGTATTTTCAGAATAAAGATTATATTGGTTTAAAAACACATAACGTTACAATATCTCTTCAATATCTTTTAGCTAAAATTTATTTGTTATAAAATAATAATAATAATAAAACTTGAAATGAAATACAGACCCATGTAGAAATAAAAATCAAATAAAATATACTAAGAAGATATACTAAGAAGTCGTTAAGAAAGAATTTCCATTACAATTTTAATAATTTTTAAAATATTTTTAATAAATTTTATTTATACAAAGTTATATTGAAATTTGATTCTGAATCAGTTGAAATTCAATTTTAAAAACGAAGTTTTCATTTTTGTATTTTTGTTGTTGTTTATTTTCGTTTTAAAATCTTGTAACTTACGATTTCTTTTAAAATTACAAATAGATTGCTTCTTTAATAATTTTAATTTCTATCTGTTCTTTTTGTTTTTTAAATTGCTAAATGTACAATAGAAATATATCGCGATAGCAGTAATGAGAATTCGTCTTGTTTACATCGGAAAAAGAATCATGTGGGCGCGGAGGGATACTTTCAGATGCTAGGTGAGACGTCTTTGGTGAGATTTGATGTCTCTGACTGTTCCTGTATTATCAGGTAAGATTTGCCCGCAGTATAGATGTAGTCCAACAACTTTCCATTGCATAGAGGCAATTGAGGATACAGTGCTGGGGCTTTTTGTGGACTCCTAATTTGTGCTTTTATTTTAAGTTTAACCATAAAAAAGAATTGTATCAGATTTTAAAGAATTCGTCTAGCCGCTTTAGACAGAGATTTCGCGGGCCATTTTGAAGGGATGGAAGACGTGGAGACCAAAACCAAAAGGCTGTGTTTTTAGTTTTTGCACCATAAAAAAAAAATATTTTTTTATATATATATAAATATATAAAATTCCTAGTAATTAGTCCAGCCGTTTTAACGTGATATGCATACAAATAGATAAATGAAAA
Source organism: Thereuonema tuberculata (assembly GCA_023159025.1). Classification (NCBI taxonomy): domain Eukaryota; kingdom Metazoa; phylum Arthropoda; class Chilopoda; order Scutigeromorpha; family Scutigeridae; genus Thereuonema; species Thereuonema tuberculata. The sequence continues at coordinate 54,986,488 of JAFIDM010010028.1, read as the reverse complement.
AACAGAGAACAAAATGTTCAAGTGGAATAGTGAGACTTTGTATATTTATTAATAAATGTAGCAATCTAGATTAGATACATGGGTTTCTTTAAGTATTTTAGAATTTGCAATCATTAAAAAATTAAAATTTGTTGTTATCATTTCTAGTGTGGAAAGTCAAGAAAAGTTTTATCAGAAATTCCCAATTTGAAAACAATGTCTGAAACTGGAATTTGCCTTTCCTTTACTCAATGTAAGTATTCACCGTTGCCAAAATACTGTGATTTAAATTTCATTGACTGACTTTGATTCTTTCACTATTTCCTTCCTTTTATCGAATTTGGCCAACTAGGGACCACGTAACTAGCTCAACCTGACAACGTCAGGGCGAGGCTAGTGAAATTCAAGAAAGGGGGGAGGAGAATTATATCCCGTCCAGGAGAACCCTTATTAATAGGAAATATGGACAATAAACCAATGTATTCAATGCCGTAGCTGCAGCCGGGGCAGTGCCCCGGGGCCCCCGAACAAAGGGGGCTCCCGAACGAAGTCTGATTTTATTTTACGAAACCATAATCATTTGTTGTCCCGAGGCCCCCAATCCTCTAGCTAAGGTGCTGAATGTATTGCATACATTTCTACTTTGTTTTTTATAGTTTGGTATATCTGCAAATTTGACATAAAACGTCGAAATAGATCAATATGAATAAATTTGTAGGACCAATACATTTGTATGTCTGTGATTTCCGAAGGAAGAAAAATATTAGATAGTGAATTTGCAAGTTTACTTTGTATTATAAATTCCGTTCTATTCTACCTAAAGAACAATGCACAATCCACATAATACACACATTTCTCAGCAATTCATTCTGTTCGCTACCTCTCACGCACCCCCATCTCGCAATTAAGAAATTGTCCCCAAGGACTCTTCTTTTTTTCGCTGTCCCCTCCCACCCCTTCTCTCTCTCGCAGTGTGGCCACCAGTTGCTCGGAATAAACAACATGAGAAACTTATCCAAGAAACTAACAACGGTCGTTGTTGCAGAACTAACAACGATTGTTAGTTCTGCGCTCACCTTGATGTAATTGATATTTATACATCTCCCGAAGAAGCCCGAGGCACCGGGCCGAAATATCGACATAATATCTCATCCCGGAGGGAGAAATCCCTCAAAAAAAGGACCTATATAGTTAATTTTTATTTTAATTTCAACAAATATAAAGATCTTATTGGCGCCATTGGTATCTGGTGAAACAAAGACACTAAAGTTTAAGCCAGAAGTGGTGGAACAATCTAATTTGTAGTTGGACGTTTCCACACATAGATCTTATGGATCTGTTTCGTTTTTAATACTCTTAGTTCCACGGGTACCCATTCGGGTACATGATTTTTGGAATTTATTTTTGGTACTAAAGCATAATTTTAGACATTGGAGCCTTTTGTATCCAATCAACTCTTTAACTTCAGTCGGAAGCAATAAATGGCTCTGTAAGATATTCTGGAAACAGAATTTAAAACAAAGACCTCAAGCGAAATGGCTGCATTCGTCAACACAGCAATGACAAGCCTTCACAGAAAGTAAGATTATGATTTATTAGAGATTAGCGATTAGAGATAGAGAATTATTTCAAATATATATATTGTTTGAACTTCATATTCTATCTTGTACTATAAATTAAATTAGAAACTCCATCTACGGATAAATTTCATTTTATTACTGGTGATATTTCGCGGAGAATATTAAAAGCGGGAAGATGGTATTCTCCGCGAAATATCACCAGTAATAAAATGAAATTTATCCGTAGATGGAGTTTCTAATATTGTTTGAAGATTCTGAAAATCTAAGTGATAAATGTTTAAAGCCTATAATTCTCATGAAAATCAAGTTGGCATTCGCGTGTTGTTACCAAATGGGTACAACAGGTCATTGAGCTCGTTTTTTGATTTGTGTGAAAAAGTGTCTGCAACTTTTATTTTTAAAAATAACTTAATGTAGACATTATTAAACATAGTGACCATAATGCACCTTTTACACATATATTAAGAATTAAAATTAAAACAATGCGACGTTTCAAAGTTCCAGTTTTTGAACTTCAGGCAAAAAAAAAAAAGAAAGAAAAAGATATGGTTGAGTCTGTAGTGAATTTTATTGTATTTCCGAGCAAATTAACATTTAATATTATCTGGGTTTTTTTTCAGAATTACATTTGATAAATTATTATATTTAATTTAATTTTTTCCTTTTCTATAGATAAAAATTTTGGCTAGCAATTTTCTATTTCAATTAAGATTTTTTTTTAATTATTGTACAAAATTTGTATCTAATTTAACGAAATCTGAATTATTTATTATCTATTTTCAAGCATTTCACACAAGACAGTGACTAAATATTGTTTAAATAATATTTTTTTTTTTAAAGAATTTTTGTTTCTTTTTTTTTGTAATTTATTTTTCTTTCAAAAATATAACGGATTAAAAAAAAAAAAAAGTCGTTGAGAAATTTCTTAACATTAGGAAGAACCTACAGAACCCAATTGGGCTTATTACGTAATTAATTAAATAAGCAAAAATTACACAACAAAACCATCAGATATCAACTACGAAGTCCTTGTAAGATAAAATTAAAACTTTTCAATAATTTTTTTTAGTGTTAGATTTGTCTCAGGTCTATAGAGGCTAATCTTTTCTTATCTCTTACTCACAGCAAGCGAAGTAATTTTATTTAATCATGTAATTTTATTTGAAGTTCATACCAGTAGATATTTTAGCTTTTAGTTTATCTCTTATTTATTATATTTCTCAAATTACATATAACTAAAAATCCTATTGTCTTAATTGTAATCACTTTTGGAAATGAATTTTAATTATTAAAACAGCAATAAAAGTTGTTAAAGGTTTAAATTGCACATTTAAAACTCTTTCCCACTTGTAGTGTGCCAGGTCCCTTTTCGCAAGTCTCGCTTCTCTATCATGTTCCAAATTGAAGATCGAGTCGCAAAGAATCAGACATTCCCTTTGAAGGTAATGAAACTCAAATATTTACATTGCTTAAAATAAAGCACTATTATTTCGAACTTTATCCTCTGTTTCTCGAAATGTGAGGCCAGCCCTGTATATTTAATTCTCACTAGGCGAAGGAACACTGAGTGTTATTTTTTTTTCTTGTATAATAATGTATAGTTTAATAATGATGGAGACTAATTATAAAAATAATAAATTATTATTATTGTGAGAAATTCAATTTTTAATCCCTAATAAAATTAAATTAAAACTAACATCAAGGCTTTGAAATATTTTTATATTCTTATTCTCATTAAAACCGAAAGTTAAGAGTATGTTCTTTTGTTATGTGTAAGCACGCGAGAACAATGGATGTGTTGAACACAGCATGAACGTGGACGTTCAATTGTTAATGGCGAATCGTAGAGGATTCGTAAAATGGCGTTACGATGGAAGACCAAATAGCAACGATGCTAAGGCTTTAAAATGGAAATCGGATGAGTTCCTTCCGATTGTGCTATAGATTA
>JAFIDM010010028.1:54969655-54982971 GCA_023159025.1 Thereuonema tuberculata | reverse complement strand
CTAAAAGGAAAAGTCTATGAAATAGCCAATTCTAAGAATAATCACAAAAAGTTGTGTTAATTTGATACTTGATCATGTGAGTGGACAATTGTATGTTGATAGAGGGATTACTACAAATATAAAAAGATTCTCTAAAAGTTAAGTCAAAATAATTTTTCCCATAATAAACAATGTTATTTTGTGAAAATCAGGTCGATATCTAGTATTAACAAAATGTTTAACAATATTTGATTGATCCTGATTCAATTCACGAATTAATGTTTATTTGAGGCTGAAAAAAAATTCGTCAACCAGGAATACAAGCCACCGTCATATTCGGTTATTCTAATTCCAGAAGTTTTGTTAAGAACCATGCTAAGAAATCTTTTGTAATTTGATATCACCTGAATATACATTGTAATCTTGAAGAAGGAAGATAGAAAATTCTTCCGAAAATTCGATAATAAAATGAAGTGTAGATGAAGTTTTTTCAATAAAGTTTGAACTACTTGCAGATTGGATATCATAAGCCCGGTTTTTACCGCACTGGCATAGACACATAGACCATATTTTAGCAATAAAATGGAAATCGATTGTTGTGGCACTTAGCCCAGTTTTTATTTTCAGTCTTCAATTGTCCCCACATTTTATCTAACCACTTTTGTATGTTTCTAGTTGAATCCATCCGTTTTGGGATAAATCAATCACAACACCCTTCACTTTTTTCAAATCACTTCGCATTCGCTTGCCTATGATCACTATCATAGGTTGCAGCTTTCTTCCATCTGCTTTGACTCTCAACGAACTGTTAATCATCATCGAACTGTCACGGCCAGTGGTTAAAAAAAAAAAAATCGTTTTTGCTCCAACTTACTTCAATGTTTTCTGTTCAGGCATATACAACCAAATTGCAGTTTCATCCACTCTTCCTATCTGCTAATTTTGAAGAGAAAATAATAGCACAGTTTTGACCTCATTTTAGCACAGTACAGAATGAAGTCCGCTAACTTGTCAGTTAACTGGGATAGGATTTTTTAATCGGTTGTCGTCCGTTCACGAATGACGAAACGATGGCGGTGTAAAAAGCGATCAACCATCCTTGACTGGCATGAAACTCTTCATCTTTTATCAATTGTTTAGCTCGTAGTGCTCTTGCTTTTCGAATGACTCGTAGACATTTCTCTCTCTGTTCTAGGATCGAATTTTCCATCACCTATTCTTTCTCTGTATCGAGAGGTTTTAGCCCATCTCCTTTCAAACGACGACGTTTAGAAGTACTGGGGTTTGATTGAGTTCCTCGAATTTATCTTCTTGCTGTCTCCATTCTCGAATCCTTTGTTCAACTATACCAAGCTTGCGTCCAGCTGGTCGATTTCCAATTTCTTTGGCCAAACTAATTGCTTTTTGCTAAAAAGCAATATCTTAAGAACGTTTTGTCATTTGTAGACACACACTAATCTTGTGTTCAGGCAGTTAAAAAGTAACTTTCAATTTGTAAGAAATGAAAGGTTCAATTTTTAATGCTATACGTGCTTAACGTGCTGGCATGGCAATTTAATGGGGGGAAAAATGAAGCACAGGACATCTCTTTTCGAGCAATAAAAATGAAGTCAGTCATATGGAAAATTTGCCGTTTTAACCGCATAATTTTCATGTCATCTGTTTTATTGAACCTTTGTTCAAGTTCCTTCAGCAGCAGATTAGGGTCAGATGTCTCTACTATTAGAGAGCGACATACCTCATCAATGTGTAGCAAGATAAGACCATAAGCTCTTTTCCGTTTCTCAATCATCTTACGTTTCTCCTTAACGTCAGGTATTTACTACCGGACATATCCGACGCCGTCCGTAATCCATTGTTCATAAGAACATACTTAAGGTTTTCCAACTAATATAATTGGAGTTATTCAACACAATCATTTCATTAGATGCCATTTTAAAAGGATCAATAATTCGAGGATCTGCAGTGGAATTCGTGACTGAGGTTAACGTAACCAAAACTGTATTATGTCACAACAGTTTATGTGTAAAGTCAGAGTAATGCCTCGATTAATTAAAATGACGCTCAACGATGTAAGAGCATAGAAAACTTTATGTGACAATCTTCATTTAATAGTACAAAGCACTCACGCTGTATATGTCTAAACATTACTAACTAGGAAAATCATATTTGAACAAAACATAAAGTGAAATAACACTTATAACTTCAGTAATCTAAATAAAACAACCTTTCATTATCTTACCAATAAATACGAAAGATAAAATTGCGTTAGCACTTCATACTATTACGAATAACGGTCGACTAACTGTAATTTCAACCTATTGTAAACCCTAATTTCAACCTATTTCATGTAAGCCCTAAATTACTTAACTTCATACAAACAAATTGTGCAAATATCGTATAATTACGTAGAACAGTTAATCTGTATTCATTTAATATATCAAGCTAGACAATTGTTCACATTTGCTAAAAACAAATCCAGTTTTATATTGATATACAAGACCTTTAAATCAATTGCTTTAAACAACGAGAATAAAATTAATTCTAGCGTCTTCACTCCCAATCTGTTGTCACACTTCGACACATTTTACTTAAATATCCAAAAGTACATACATTGTCCAAAAGTTCTACTTCGTCCTAATTGACGATCTGTACGCAGTTTATCTTTAACCCTGGATACGTATTCAAATATAAATGTCTGTCCTACCTTGATGTAGTACAACTCGTAGAAATTCATTACCGAAGATTGAAGTTCAATTTCGAATCATGGCGTTCGATCCCCTGGTACCACGCTTGTTGGCTTTGCAACACTCATTTGGAATTCTGCACTGACCGGAAATTGCTGGCATCCACGAAGGTTCCTGGCATCCCTACACCAAATGATCAGCACTCCGACTGAAATCTCGGTAATAACTCCTATGCCAAACGTCCTAAGTTTAAACCCAAACTTTAGGCCTGCAATGTCCTTCGCAACATCATCTCCGTCAACTGAAAGTCTAACTATCAGATCTATAAATCAAAATAATAAATATCTTAGACATATACAAATACGATAATAAATATATATAATGTAGAAATTCAGCGTTGAAAATTTCTAAGTTAAAAGAAAAATTTCGATAACCCTGAATTTATTCGTGTTGGCAAATTTAATTTGCTCTTGAAGGGTATAATTAAATTAGCGTGGAAGGCTGTCTTTTTTGCATGTTTCGACAGCGATTCAAAGTAATTGTTGAGGCTCGTAGGAATGGATCATTCACGGAGAGAAGTTCTATTATTTCTCGCGACACATGCAATTATCCTAAAAAGAGACGATATTGTTAGGTGGCGAGAACGGCAGTTCACCTCGATCCTGCAACCAGATAGGAGGTGCAGCAAACTAGCTGCCGAACTCAACAGCGGGTTCTTTGCTTCGTTCCCTGCATCAAATAAGCAGTGGAAATTATGACTGCAAAAGTTTTCCAGTAAGCGGATTTGGTTTCCTCGACCAAAGTAGATGAAAGCAAGAATTCCTGACCAGCAAAGTTTCTCATCGAAGAAGCAAGCGTGAGAAAGTCTCAATATTCTCAATATAGAAGAGAATGCCCGGAGAAGGATAAATGATCCGATAGTTCGCTAAGACGAAAGCGAGACAGTTGCGATGTTTCTTCAATCGACGGGAAATTTTTGGAAGATACCAGAAATAGCGCGCCCGAGAAATAAAGACGGTAATCAAAGTTAGGAACGGCTGAAGATGATTCCAGTTGCTCCATAGACGAAAGGCGAATAGACGATCCCTTCCGAAGCAGATGCGAGAACCGTAGACGACTGATTGATCCGAGGACGGAAGACTCGTTCGACCGTGAGATACAACTAGGCCCGGGAACTCCTGAAAGAATACAACGCTTAGATTCCATACGGATGAAGAATCCAAGTAAATGAATGGAAAGCGAAAAGTGATCAACTACTGCTGATTTGAAAGAAGAAGATCCAGGTGAAATTTATCTAACGGCGTGAGAGACTCGGAGATCGGAAAAATAACCCTAACCAGAACACCGATCCTCATAGTGACTGACTCAGAAAGATTTCTAGAGCTTATAGTCGACTAGCAATGAATATCCCGGCCAAGATAAAAGGAATAGGATTATTCGAATGTGTTCAACTGGTATTTTCGACTACTTTATTGTTAGTAAAATTTCCATTGAAATTTTTCTCTCAGCTGATAGGATTTTCTTATTCTAGATAGGTTTAGGTAAATCAGATTAGATAAATATAGGATCTTGAGAATTTTATAGAAGTTTGTTTTGAATTCAAATTAGCGACGAAAAGTTACGGAAGAAATCACTTGTATTCTTAGAGTAGAAGAGATAGATATTCTATTTATCTAACTTAGGTTTATTCAGGAGAAGAGACAGATAGTTTTAGCTAATGGTGTCAGGAATAATAGTTGTATTGAAAAACCTTCTATAGTTAGAGATAAAAGCAGTCATAGCCGGCTAAAATAATTATAGTGGCCGGAATAATTATTAGAGAATTTAGAGTAGGGGAATCTTTAGATAAGAGGTACAGCAATAAGCAGTTTGATATTTGAGGCCCAGAGAAAGCTGTAGAAATAAGAAGTTTAAAGATATAAAACTCCCCCAGAGAAGCAAGATCGTTAGACGCAAGTCGGAACCCGAGAGAAGCAAGAGAGTCTTATAAGAAGACCGTGAAGCTTTAGATTTATTAAGGACTTTGAAATACAAAGTAAAATCCGAAGACCGGATTGATGTAAAGCTTAGAAAGCTGGTTGTAAAATATATTTAATGAATTATTAAATTGTGTTTCCGATTTCACGTTTTTTAGTATCTTTGAGTAAAGTAATTTTAGAGCACTAAAAGAATTTAACTCTGGTAGCTAAGACTTCATTAAAATATAATCATAATTTTATTTAATATATAAGATACCAATCACAAACTTTATAAGAAATAATCTTCCGGTATCTTCAATCTACCATCTCTCCGAATGCCGCAAACATACCAGATCAATTATTTACGAGTCTCCCGTAGTATCTGGGCAACATGACAATTACCACATCAGAGACACCTATTAATCATGGATCGTACCAAACAAAACGTCATTATACTTTACTAAATTTACTTATCTTCATTTGACCAAAAAATAAAACTAAATCATTATAAAAGAAAGGAAATCATAGAAAAACAAAAACAACTGATTCGTTTTCAGAAATTCACTACAAAAAGTACGCCTCTACGGCGAACGCGCGGTTCTCCCTTGTCCACTGCATGATCGTTACTAAACCTACATGGCAGAAAACGTTAGGTCTCACCTCTTTCGAATGAGCGCCACCCCACCCTTCTCGGAATAACGATCGCTTCAGCCTGCGCGTTTCAAATAAGGAAGTTGCTCTGCCGCACCCTTTAGTTTATATTATTGTAAACATAGTTAACTGTAATATAAACCATTGTTAAAGTATACATACAAACTTTAAACAATGCTTAAAGTTTTGGGCTAATGTTACCTTGAATTAGGGCAACTTTGGCCCAGCTCTTGAAAACTAAACATTTAAATTGATGCCATAGCTTGGGCCAATGGAAGACAAGTATGTAAGTATGAATGTACAAGTACTGCCATAGTACCTATCAATAAAAAATATTATCTAATCCGAGTTAATCTCAAGCTTAATTTGGAAAAAACAATAAATCAACATTTTTGCTATGCAAAACTGCTCTTATGTGTGAATTACAAGTGGAATTTTCAAAGAAAAGATAATAATAATAGATAAACAGTAAACAGTAATTTAACAGTCTGATATGTTTTGATGATGAAACTCAAAGGATGTTTTCCTTGTCCCATCAAACTCTAACAGTATCTCATCTTCATCAGAATAGCTGGAGCATCATTGTTTTCGCCTCCCTGAAACTGGACCCTTTTCAGAAGTAGGAGGAGTTGACTTCTTTGGCTAAGAATTGTGCAATAACCTAAAAAACTAGCTTGGGGTAACGTTGGCCCAACTGCCATGTTGGAAAAGTTGGAAGACAACAACAATTTACGTTGTAGTGACACCAACTTTGAGCAGCACTGTAGTGGTGGTAAATTGAGAAACTACAAGTCAAAACTATGAGAAGGTCAAGGCTGTGCTGCCACCTATTTGCCCTTGCAGTAAATAAATGATAATCACGCTCCTTTGTCTAGATTCAGCAAATACAATCTTATTTCGTTTGTTGGGCCAAAGTTACCCGCAAAGACCAAAGTTACCCCAGCTGACGGTATTAAATTACTGAACATATGGCGTTTCGCCCACTCACTTAAACATTTTCTCATTCGTCTGTTTGTACACATCGCGCTAAAACGGCAGGATGGATTCTCATCAAATTTGTTATGTCGTTTATTTATTGTCCAACTACAGCGTAGGCATATTTATTTTGGTCTCCAACCCTCAATTTCAACATTTTCCCTTTTGTTTCTCTATTTGTATAAGTATCATACTAAAACAGCTGAACGAACTGCTGTAATACCTTATTTATTGGCCGTTTTATAACAATACCTCATTTATTTTATTAATGAATATTTATTTTAGTTTCCTTCCTATTGTTGAAAAACGATCCCCGAAACTATTATTTTACCATACCCCCCTCTCTCTCTCTCTCTCTCTCCCCACTTCACAAAATTGATCTCGCAGCGCGCGATAGTAGTTAACAATAATGTTATTATTGTTGTACCGTTCGCATCACAGTGTGATCTCCGTGTCTGAAGGTCCTTGTTCTATAGATCTCGTGTTCCCAACATGGCGAACCTCTACAAGAGTCCATACAATTTCGAGGGAAAGATGCTGAGATAGTTTCTTGTTGCCTTCCTCAGAAAATCATTAAGGAATGATTTCAGACCTAAATAGAAAGATGAAGAAACAGACAAACACAGGAAAAGACATTTTTTAAATAACCACGCTTTCCCCTGGATTCGAACCCAGATTCCAACGAATCTATCTGAATCCACTAGGCTATGCCGTAACGGCAACAATAACTTCTAAATATTGAAATTCACTTAAAATATATTTCAAAGCATTACAATATTTTTATTCGTGTAAACGTTTTTAATTTTTAACAGGAGATCATCAGAAATAATTTTTCGATTTTGTTTATATTTTAATAACATGGGCTAACGATTGATGTAATTTTTAACTTTTTAATCAAGTAAGGAATTATATATTAATTTTTTTTTAATATTGTTCTAATAGAAAATTTGTAGATTATCAAAACGTTCTCTACTTTTATAGCGGCTACTTCAAAAACCGTTTTATTTACTTAATTAAGAATAAGATGACTTAATGTTTTTTTTTAGACAAACTATTGTTTCCGAGATTTTTTACATTGTACTTCAAAACTACGATGAACGTATTCAGGATTTACGCAGACCCACGAGTATTCTGAATGTCAATACAGACATATATAGTATTTAATACAGTTACTTTCATTTTAAGTCTTCCAATCCATATCTATCATGAGTTAAATGATAAATGAGTTAAAGATATAAATTGAGGTTAAACAAATCCTAAAATAGTTTATGTAGATTTAGTTTGAAATCAATTATGACTGATTTCGTTACTTTAGATTCTTATTCATGACCATAAGGATGATATCAGATTTATGGATCGAAGTTCAGCCTATTATATTCCTCAAGGAACGAATTCATGGAATATTCTCCTAAAAAGGGTAAACATCTAATTTTTTTTTAAATTTAAAATAAATACATATATAACTATTAAGAAGAAGACAGTAAAAGATCAATGATTTTTATAATATTTAAATCACACATATTATTAATTAAAGGTTTAACGTGCGCTTGTTAAATTATGGATGGGATGCCGTCGCACTTGTTGAAAAAATAAACAAGAAAATTAATACATAATAGGGGCAACTAGTTTCGGACAAGAATTTTGGTATGTCCTTCTTCAAGCCAGGATTGGAAATAATTTTAAATTTGCTTCTTGTAACTTCTATTTCGTTACTACATATGTTTTTAAAGCATATTATTAGATATTTCCTCAATATGAATACACACAAATTGGCCAAAACTATCCAGACATCCCTCTGGAGAAGTGGATGAGGCTGTTATCGCATGCTATAACGTTATAGAAAGAGAGAAAACTGGTAACCGCAGCATCGGGCAGTCAAAAACGGGCGTTAGACAAACAATGAGTAAGTCAGCAGAGCTGAGTGATTTCGAACGTGCCATGATCATTGGATGAATCAGTTCGTGCAATATCGGTCTTTCTACAGGTGCCGCGATCAACTGTAAGTGATGTCATTATAAAATGGAAACATATGGGAATGACAACGGTAGAAATCGCAGTGATAGGCCAAAGAAACTCACAGATCGCAACCGTCGAACCCTGAAGAGATTAGCGCAGAAGAATCGCAAGTTCACTTTGGCAACGATCACTAGTGAGGTCCAAATAGCTTCAGGCGTCGTCGCTAGCAACAGGACTTTTCGTCGGGAGCTGAAACGCACGGTTTCACGATCGTGGGGCCGCTCACAAACCCAACATAAGCAAGATGAATGCTAAACTGCGGTTGCAGTGGTGCACAGCGCACCGCCATTGGACCACGTAGCAGTGGAAACAAATACTTTGGAATGATGTATCCAGCTACACGATCTGGCAGTCCGATGGACGTCTGGATTTGGAGAACGCTTCCTACCTGGGTGTCAAGTTTGGCGGCATCATGGTTTGGAGCTGTTTTTCGTGGTTAGGCCTCTTAGTTCATTTGACCAGAAACAAGAACGCTGAGATGTACATCGGCATTCCTGACAACTCTGCGCTTCCAATCCTCTGAAAACAGTTCGGGGAAGGACCGTTTGTGTATCTACGCAATAACTGTTCTGTCCACAGAGCGAAGGCTGTGCTGCCGTGGTTTGAACAGAGAATTTTTGAAATACTGGACTAGCCTTCAGAACCCTGATCCCATTGCTTCTTTGAAAAGAATTGGAACGCAGATTACGCATCGCATCCAACCACCCTTCCTCAGTGGCCTGACTCACTGCAGCTCTCATGGACGAATGGAAGAAATTCCTGCTCAAATATTTTAAAATCTGGTGAAAAGTTTTCCCAGATGAGTGCTGCCTGTGACTGATGCTAAAGATGGCCGGGGCATCCTGTTAATATATGCCACATGATTGTATAACAGTTCATGTCCGGATTCTTTTGGCCATATAGTATAAAAAGATATTGCTTTTACTAACGTTCCGCAACTATCTTAAGGCGGCAAAATAGCTGAAACAATATTAGCTATAATTCTGTAGTAATTACAGAAATTAATCACAAGAAGGCACTATCATCAAATCTTCTAGACTATTCAATTGTCTTCTCAATGTTGTAGATCAATATAGAAATCCTAATACCGAAAGAACTAAGTTAATTACTACTAATCGTAAGTATAAACTGTAATTATAAAATGTAATAAGAATAAATATAATTGAAAATTATTATGAGGGCCGCTCTGAAAGTAATGCTTCCTATTTTTTTATATTTGCCCATAATGTCAGAAGCAAATGTTCGTGGTATGGCAGAACAGTTTGAACCTTCCCGCCAATATCTGTTTAATTTTACTGACATGCGCCAGATGGTAGCAAAGAGATAGCCTAATAAAATGGCGTCTGACGAAGTTCTGCGTATCAAACGAAGGTGTGTAATTGAATTCCTTAACGCCGAAAAAAGTTCACTCATCGACATTCACAAACGTTTGCTGAATGTTTACAAAGACCAAACAGCTAATGTTAGCACAGTGAGACTGTGGATGGTGCATTTCAACAAGGGCAATAGCGACGTGCACATCAAACCACGTTCCGGGCGACCAAGCACAGCTGTCACACCAAAGAATGAAGAGCGTCTCGATCGGCTCATCCGTGCGAATCGGAAGATTACGACCAGGGAACTGTGCATGGAGCTGAATGTCGGTTTTAAAGCGTTGGAAGCAATGTTGGAAACGTTAGGATAGCACAAAGTTTGTGCCAGATGGGTTCCACGAATGCTCACGCAGGAACAAAAAAAACACCGAATACATGTTTGTCAGGACCTGCTCAACCAATATGAGGCTGACGGTGATAGTTTTTCTCGATTGCATCGTTACCAGTGATGAGACATGGTGTCACCATTACGAGACCGAATCGAAGCGCCAGTCAATGGAATGGCGACATGCGAATTCTCCAAAGAAGACAATAAAGTTCAAGACGGAGCCATCAGCAGGAAAATTGATGGCCACTGTCTTTTGGGACAGGAAGATCATCCTTCTGGAATTTATGGAACGTGGAAACACCATCAACTCTGACCGCTACATGGAAACCCTGACTAAGCTGAAGGCAAGAATTTCCAGAGCCAGGCCGGAGAAAAAGACAACCTTGCGACTGCAACATGACAACGCAAGGCCCCACACCAGTTTCAAGACCACGGAGCACATCGCCAAAATTGGCTGGACTGTCCTACCGCATCCACCGCATAGTCCAGATTTGACCCCTTGGGACTTTCATTTGTTTGAGCCTATGAAAGATGGACTGCGTGGGCAACGTTATACAACTGACCATGCCGTCAAGGCAGCTGTGAAAACGTGACTCAATTCGCAGGGTCCCGATTTTTACGAACGCGGCATGCAGGCTCTCGTCCATCGCTGGCGAAAATGCATAGCCAATGGTGGTGACTATGTGGAAAAATAAGTTTATGTTGATAAAAACTTTGCTCTATCGAACAGAGTAACTGTGTTCTTTTTATCTGTTATATTTTTTATGAAAAAAAAATAGGAGGCATTACTTTCGGAGCGACCCTCGTATAATAAATAATCTAAATAAACGGAACACAATAAATATAAAAACCTCAACTTGCTTTCTTTTTTTAATTAACACAAGTGATTGGATATCAAAACTTTATTCAAAACAAACGTTGGAGATATTATTTTTTTTGTGTAATTAAAAATAGTTAGAAAAATATAAAAATAAGGTTTTGGTTTAATATGGCATTGCTTTTTTTCCAAGAAAATAAATCAAAATCATCTAACCAGAAAATGTAGCGATTCCAAAGAAGCTGACCAATGTTTCACTGAATGTATTCAAGCAGAACTACGTAGAAAAGTAAAATGCAGGTGAGTATTCAAATTTTTAGCTTTAACACGAAAATCCTTTAGACAGACATTATCTTATACAAATATGCAATTTTGTACGTAACGTTATTATTGAGTTCGATATCTCATAGAATGTCTCAATATTAAGACAAAATCCAACTTCAGTTTATATGCTGCTGATTGAAATTTTAATACCATTACTATTTTATTAATACTTCACGAAAGAGAAATAATTAAATATTAACCGTAAGTCTTCTTAATTCTCCCTCTTCTAGACATTCTACATATTGAAAAATCTTCAAATCTTCAAAATAAAACAAAAATAAATGTATAAAACAATACATTTATTAAATATCTCTTAATTTTCGAAAAGACATGACTTTTAATAAATGTATTAAATTTAATAATAAATTGTTTTATACATTTATTTTTGTTTTATTTTGAAGATTTGAAGACTTTTCAATTAAATATTAACTTTGATAGAAGGGAAGCATTTGCCGTTTGCTCTTGGAACCGCCGAAGATATAGGCTCCTGATGTTTCATTGACCATTAGGAATAGTTGAGATTGGGTGGTCAGTCCGACGCTCGTTCGACTTTCACCCCTCGAGAAAAAAATACAGACCCCATTTTTTGGGCCCTTTTGGCGAAGAAACAAATAACCTGAAAAAATTCTGACTTCAGCCAGGGATTGAACTTAGGCTACTGGACAACAGGGTTCACAAACTAAATATGAATACAATCTTATTTCAAAATCAACATATTCTTCTAGAAAAAGACTTAAATTTGTAATTTGTTTATTTTGTTTAAACACTTATAATCTGTTATTAGGAATAAATTTTGATTCAAATCCGTAAATTAAAAATTCTAAAGTTATTTTCATTCTGCATTTAAAATAGAAGTAGATCAGTTAATAATGATTCCAAAATTAAAGGAACAGTAGGGAAGAATGTACTTCTGTGTTTAAAGTATTTTATCTATTTCTTGAAGCATTAAAATAAGAGGCTACTTTCCTACTTGAATTCTTAATTACTCAATGTTTAGAATTTAGCAAGAAAAAAGCTTGGGAGGGTAATTCCTAAGTGTAAATGTTACGGTTATTCTAATATCTAAACTGATGCAACACTTTCTAAAATGTAACGATGACATTTCACAACAAGGCAAGCAAAAGTTCACCATTAAGTCAATAACTTTTCAGCAACAAACTTTGCCACTACTGCTGAAATTAAAGCAGACTGTTATCGTGAAAATATATTACCTTTTTCAACAGAAAAGCAAAAAAGAAATTCGCAATTATTAATGTACCAGACTCTTTTGTCTGGTACATTAATAAATTTCAGATTTGTACTTTAGAAAGGTTTTTTATTAGCAGAAAATAAAAAATATGTAATCAATTTTAAGAGTTTGCAAACAACGAACTGCATTTTCCATATTTTCTAGGTTATATTTGTAACACTTTTTCTCTGTGTTACGACCTTCATATTGGTTTCTTTGCCTCATATTTGCACAACAGTTTTTTTGCCTCATATTTGGATATTTACTAGTGTGGGAGGTTCGCTTCTGGCTCTTGTTTGGAATTTTAGATTTTGCCACTACTGCTGAAATTAAAGAAATATGTTAGGCTTCATTCTAAAATAAAATTACTGACTTACACTATCATGTAGCAAGGTAATTTGAAACTTCAAAAGCACTCCTTAAAAATGTTGCTAGTTTTTAGCTGTTTATTTATTCTGTACGTTTTATCAATACAAATTTAATAATGTTCGATTCACTTTATACATTTGTGATAGCTTTCTTAACGTAATAAGTGCATATTCCTGACAAAGTGCTTTATTTCGTGTTTTATTCTATTGATAAATGAAAACCTGAACAGTTAGATGCCATTGACTTCATGTGGACAACAGCCGACCGATCGAATCAGGGCCCCATGCTTACAATCAGTCGAATGTATGCCCACATTAGGTCATCGTGTGGCCCACATTAGGTCACCTTGTGGCCCACATTAGGTCTACTGCAAGGTATTTTGAATTTCGTAATTTAGAAATAAGTTGTGCTCTCAGTTTAAATAAAACTTCACAAAAAGCATCATAATACCTTCTAGGTACCATAATAATGATTAAATTAATGATGAAATTTTAAATAATGCTCCAGAAAGCATTAAAACTAGTTTGCTTTTCTCTTGAAAGCTTACCTACGAATCGTCAAAAGCGCTTGTAATTTCCCGCTATTTATGTAAGGTGATGCCATCTTTTGAC
>JAFIDM010010028.1:54947367-54960269 GCA_023159025.1 Thereuonema tuberculata | reverse complement strand
ATATAACAAATAAACGTCCCATATTTCGTCTTCAAACCTTTTCTACTGTAAAGTATATTATTATACATCTTCCCCAACACCAGAAATAAATGTTAAAACACTACATTTATTTCTAAAAAAAAAAACAGCCAATTTTCGAGGAGAAAATAAAACGCCTCCTCTTTTTCAAGCCTTTTACAAGTAATAATATTAATATTAAGTCACGAGATTTTGAACTTACAATATCCGTAATATCATATAAACAATATAATGTTAATACAATATATATTATTAAGTTACGAGATTTAGATCTTAAAATATCCCCTGAATATCTTATAAACAATACAATATTATGGAATATCGTCTTCTACTTCATAATAATCCTCGAGTGTTGTATCAAACTCAATTGTTTTTTACAATCCAGTTCTTCAATTATTACTTTATTATTGCGATTAAAATATTCTTTATCAATTAAATATTTAGCTAATTTTATTCGAGTTCAAAATCTCGTGACTTAATACTATTATTTGTAAAAGGCTTAAAACACAGGAGGCGTTTTATTTTCTCCTCTTAAATTTGCTGTTTTTTTTTTGGTTTTTTTTTTAGAAATAAATGTAGTGTTTTAACATTTATTTTTGGTGTTTGGGAAGATGTTTAATAATACACTCATATAACATTTTAATTGAAACAAATTGTAAAAATACTGTATAATGGAAGTGATTTTTTTTTTGTTTTTAAAATCGTATTTTAAGAATTTTCTTTTTTACTATTTTCATGTTTTTTTTTTAACTAAATTCTTAGGAAATGAATTTAGTCAAAATATCTTAAATAGATGCAATTCTTTCTCAATTTGTAGCATTTCATTTTTATTTCTGCAGAAGTAAATTAGTGTATTCAAGCTGAGTGTCAGGCCTTCCCTTTTTTTGTTTTTTTAGATGTGTTTATGTTTAAAGATAAACAAAGAAAAAATCCAAATCTAATAAAAAAATAAAACAAAAATGTGTATTATAATTGTATTTCATAATGAGTGCAGCTTAGCACAAAATTAATAGAACTTTAACTTCGCATTGATACTATATTCATATAATGCGTTGCAATGCCACTCAAAGAAAGAAAGGGCTCGGTGGGAAGGGGCCATAAATATAAGATCCCGGTGTCGATCGGGGGTGGGACACTTAGGCCCTTGTGTCGCCATCCCCCCACCCAAGTGTGGTGTCCCTGCCCCTCATAGGAGAGTGAATTTTTTACTTTACACAATATTTGTGTAGTTCTCATTTTCACTACCAGGTGGATATTGGGTATTTCAGGGATTTTACCCCTTTTCAACTCTTGGGGGGGGGGGGGTCCAGGTTCTAAGATAGCCTATCTTTTCCGCAGGGTCCTAAAGAATAATTCTGCGAAGTTTGGTCAAGATAGGACAAAGGGCCTAGGAGTGTATAAAGGACAAAGAAAGAAAGAAAGAAAGAAAGATACATTCATTTTTATATATATAGATAAATATAAATTACATTACAAAAAGTTTGAATCCTGGTGCAACCCCTTATGTATATAATTTTTATCTCTTATATCCATGTAATTAATATTTCTTTTCAGATATAAAATAGCTTTGAGTAAACGTGAATTCCAAACTGACATAAGATTTAAACAAAAATAAGTCTGTTGGTGCAAAAGTTTTCGTCACGCTGTACATAATCCGTTTCAGTGTGATTTCATTAAATATGTATTACATGTGTGTGTGTGTGGTTTTTTTTTTTAAGGACGGGGGAAATGCATTTACGCATACCAAGGAATTGGTAATGTGAGACTCAGTCATAAAAGACTACTACTCACTAAAACCCTACGTCCGACTTCCAAAACACCCTACACCGAACCACCGTCAGGTACTACATCGCATAGGGCAGATTGACTAAAAGTCCAACTCAGATATCATTTCGCAACTGATCAAGTCTGATTTTCTCAGCCATACGAAGTTTCCGTATAACAGTAGCAGCATAGTCAGCCACTGCCGTCCAATTAGCCTGGGAGATAGTCATTCTCTGGAGTCACACGCTGTCGAAGGGATTTCTTCAGCTCATTTCTATCTTCATGGAAGCGTGGGCAGACAAAGAAGACATGCTCCACATCCTCGTCCAAGAACTGGCAAGTCGGACATGACGCACTGTCGACAATTCCGAAGCGCCTCTGGTACGCTATAAAACAACCATGGCCACTTAATAGCTGAGCCAGGTAGTGATCCACCTCACCATGCTTTCTTTCCATCCATGTTGCAATATTAGGTATAAGATTATGAGTCCATCTTCCACTGGTCGATGAATCCCATCGTCTCTGCCATCTGTCCGTTGTCTTGCTTTTCACGGCCCTCCTGATCTTGGATCGGTGAGCGTCACGACGTTCCTGAATACCACTGCATATCGCGCTTTTCTCACTTGCTAAGAGTCGATAGGCGGCATCCCTGCTATGACGCACACGGCATCATTTGAAACTGTTCGAAATGCACAAGCGACCCGTAGAGCGCATTTCCGATGAACTGAAGTCATTTGACATACATATGATTTAGTCTCCATGGCATGGAACCAGATCGGAGCCGCGTAGAGCATGGTAGAGATAGCCACACTGGACAGGAGTCTTCGTCGGCTCTGCCGAGGTCCTCCGATGTTTGGCATGATTCTAGCCAAGGCGTTGACCACTCGTGCAGACTTTTCACTCACGCTTCGAAGATGTTCATCGAACCGAAGCCTTGCATCAATCTGAACACCCAGATACCTGAGAGAAGGCTGCGACAGAATGTCATGATCACCCACAGTGAGGATAACGATCTCCCTCGCTTTCCTGCTGGTCACAAGACCCGCCTCTGTCTTGTGATCTGCTAGTTGTAATCCAACCGTTGAGAGCCACTGACGGATCCTGGCAACAGCCACATTCGATGTTAGGGTTACAACTTCCAGGTGTTTCTCGATTACAACCAATGCAACATCGTCAGCGAATCCCACTACATTCACTCCCTAGGGCATTGGCAGCCTGAGTACTGCATCATACATGATATTCCAAAGCAAAGGACCAAGTACTGATCCCTGTGGAACACCGCCAGTGATGTTGTAGGTCTTCAGTCCGACTTCGGTATTATACATCAGGATACGATCAGTGAAGTAACTCGCAATTATTTTCCTGATGTACGCTGGAGCCATCATTAAACTCAAAGTGTTCAAGATGCAGTTTCAGTTTGCCGAATTGAACGCATTCTTCACATCCAACTTTATTATGGCACAGTACTGTTTTACTCCTCCCTTCCAGCGTTTGCCCTCAATGGCCTCTCGAGCCAAATCAACAACAACCCTTACAGCGTCTATTGTAGATCTTGATTTCCTGAAACCATACTGGTTTTCAGAGAGACCATGCGCTCCTTCATGAATGCCTCCAGTCGATTGTAAATAATCCTCTCCAATACCTTACCTGCCGTATCCAACAGGCAAATTGGCCGATAGGACGATGGGTGATTAGGTGGCTTGTTACCTTTAGGCAAAAGTACGAGCCACTGCTGCTTCCACAGATTTGGAAACACACCCTCCCGTAAACAAGCATTGTAGACGTCTAGAAAGATCTCAGGTCTACACCGGATGGCGGTTTTAAGAGCAATATTTGGAACGCTGTCTGGGCCAGGGGCTTTTGAGTCACCAATCTTTCCGCAGGCCTTTATCAACTCGTCTTTTGAGATAGATGGCACATCTTCACATTCATGAGGTGGAACTTCCAAAAATATCCCCGGTTGTTGTGGAAAAAGAGTAGACACAATCCTACCCAGCAAATTAGGGCAGGTCGGAGGTGATAAGGAGCTACTTTTTATTTTAGCTATAACAGTCTTATATGGTCTACCCCATGGGTCGCTATTAACCTCACTACAAAGTTCCTTCCAAGCTCTCTGTTTACTGACTTTAATGGCCTTCTTGAGAGCACGGCTGGTTTCTATGTGCTGTTGTTTCAACTCGTCATAGTTTTCTCGTTCATGGACTCGTTGTGCTAGTCTTCGTGTGCGGTGACATTTCTTCCGAAGCTCCGCTATCTCAGCATTCCACCAATACACTGGATGGTGACGATTTCCTCTGCCACATCTTGTCATCGATGCCTCACAAGCATCAGCGACAAGTCGCATAAGTCGTGACGCCTTGCTATCAGCAGATCCCGAAAGCACCAAGTCCTCCTCCATCATTGCGATGAAGGATTCACGGTCAAAGGACCTAACGTTCCATCCTCTTGGAAGTGTGGATCCCAACCTTGACGCACCAGAAGTGGATATCTCGAAAATTATGGCTTGATGGTCGCTGTGAGTATAGTGACTACACATTTCCCACGACGTAACACGAGAGGCCAAACAATCACTTATAAATGTCACGTCGATAATGGAACTATTACCATTTCTAATGAACGTTGGTATTGATCCGGTATTGAGGAGAACAACATTCAGCGAGGCGAAGACATCCAAAAGTATCTCACCTCTTCTGTTGCTTACTCGACTTCCCCATTCAATAGCCCACGCATTGAAATCACCTGCGATGACTACAGGCCACCGACCTCGGAGCTCTAATATAAGGCGATCAAGCAACAACTCAAATTCCTCTAATGGTGCACTTGGTGGAGCGTAGACACTGTAGATGTACATATCTCTCACCTTTGCCCAAGTAAATCCATGCTGTTGTATCTGTGGAATTTCCTGGATGAAATGATTCCCGCAGATCCAAATTGCTGCCCGTCCACTAGTATCAGAGAGCCATGCTTGATCCCTTGATGTTTCTGTATTGCTCACAGAGAATCGCAACATCAACCCTCTCCTCACGTACAGTCTGTTGCAGTATATCCTGGGCAACCGTACAATGATTGAGATTAAGGTGAATAAACTTCATCTCCTCGTTTTTTCTACACCTTGTATGGCCTGTTTGTAAGCCGGACAAACATAGCTGCCAGTACGATGTTTACTGTCTCCCTTGCCCTCACACAAAAGACAGCATAGTTCCTCAGAAGAGCATTCCTTCATGTGTGTGTGTGTGTGTGTGTGTGTGTGTGAAATTTGTTTATTATATTTAAGATATATATTATTAATGTTATTTTATGGTCTTTATAATGACACATTTCTTTGGCCTTTCTCTATATTTAGGAACTGTAAACAGCTTCATGAAATAAAACTTTTTTTTATCAATCAAAAAGTTTTGACTCTAAATAAAATAAAATAGTTCTTAACAATAACTTTGATAAATTAAAATCTAATCACCTATTCCTATTTTGTAAGTATAATCTAAATCATAAAGTTAATTCACATCACAGCATTATTTGTTCGATATAAAAAATCATACTTCTGGGACCTTAAATAAAGTGGCTTTCGAATAGATGTTTATTAATCAAAATTTAATTTAATTTAATCAAAATTAATCAAAATTAATTTAGTGGTCGGTAATTTTCAATTCTTAAGTAGGAAATTTTGATGCCAATCATTCTTTACACTTTGAAATTACTTAAGGGGATCTTATACTGAGCCTTATCTAAAAGTGGCCCATATACTGTGAAACTGCATATACTGTAAGCCAGTGTTTCTCAACCTTTCAGTACTTGCGACCTAATTTTCAATCACAATTCTCATCGCGCCCCCCCCCCGTTCAACCTAAAAAAAAAAAAACCTCCAAACCTTGACAAAATGAAAAAGATCCGTATTCGACGAATTTTCGATATTGGCGTCGTAGGGGATGTAAACCCTCGTTGGAGAACTTTCTTGAAAGCGCCACATATGCATCTAGAAACGATAAATGGAATTTCAACATTTAGAACTAAAATATTGTTGTGCATAATAACTCCACATATTAATCTGGAGACAATTCTCAGGTGGGTTTCTTGATGGAGGATCCGCGCTGGGCAGGATTTCTCGGGGTTCTCCCATTTCCCCTGCACTTCCCCCACCATACTTTCTCAGTCTTTCTCTCCGTCTGTATTCATTTCCG
Source organism: Thereuonema tuberculata (assembly GCA_023159025.1). Taxonomy (NCBI): domain Eukaryota; kingdom Metazoa; phylum Arthropoda; class Chilopoda; order Scutigeromorpha; family Scutigeridae; genus Thereuonema; species Thereuonema tuberculata. Next base: position 54,954,309 of record JAFIDM010010028.1, on the reverse strand, counting down.
TGGGATAGCACAATAGAGCTTCAGGTCGCAGTGCTTGGCTTCCCTGCCATCCACAGTCACCACAATCAAACCTGGACAAAAATTACAACTATGTAGGGTAAACGGGAGGGCGGTGAGGGGATGGCCAAACATTGTTGAAGGATACTTCTACAGGTTTTTGGGATAGATATAGATTTGTAATTATCACAAGATTATTTACAAATTGGATAAGTTTGAAGTGATAAGGAGTCTGGGAAGGAGAGAAAGGGGTGCGAAATCTTATATTCACCAATCTTGATATTAATTTCATGTATAGGGATCTGAAGTTACAAAATTTAAATATAACATTACTTTGTACCTGTCAATTATTTGTGATTTACGTGATTTATGTGATTTTTGTACCAACTGGAAAAGTTTCGAAGTGATCTCACAATTTCAATTTCTTTCATCCTTGTAACCCATACAAAGAACGGGTGTTTTGTTAGTATATATATAAAAGAAAACATTGCATTTTTCTGCCCGGTACTCCTCCGAAACCATAAATACAAATATGGTGTCAAATGTAATGAATACTATCGAGGATACCTACATTTCATTGTCATCGTTGTGAGTCCACCGTAAGTCACGTGAGGTAAGGCCAAAGACTAAATCGTTCCTTTTTGGTCGACTCCCCTGCCACACTCTCTCATCTGAAACACACACACATGGCGGGCACGTGACCTTTGATTCTGCGAATATTTTCTTAGTCAGTAGGAAAGCCGAGTGAGTGGCACAGAAGCCACTACAAATTGTGCGGGTTACTGTATATATAAGAAAACATGTTTTTTTTTTTCCTACCCGCTACTCATCCGAAACACAAAATAGAAATAACATGTCAAATGTTATATATAATATTGAGGATGACTATATTTTGTTTTTTATCGACGTGGGTCAACCGAAAGTCATCTGAAATAAGGTCAACGTCTAAACTGTTTATTTTAAAGACAATTTTGTAAAGATAAGTTTTTTCGCAGATATCCAGTCGACACACTCCTTTTAATATCTTCTAAAATACAATATTTCTTTTCCTTAAATAGGAACTTCATCAGGTTCTGAGGACAGAAAAAAAACTTTCCTCTTCCTCTCTAGAATTCGTAAAAATCTAGTCGGTGATGATGTGTTGGTTCTTTTCGGTTGTGATGGTGGTGTGTGATCCTTTTATAGTATGTTTTGTTGCATCGGAACCAGTCTTCAAATTTCCTCTTGATTCCAGTCATGTCACACATTTCGTAGAAAAACCATATTCCTCATCAAAAAACGTCTTGCTGCAGAGATGTTGCCCTAAAACTCGTAAATAAACTGAATGACAGACACATTGTATTATATGTCAACCGGAACGCACCACTTTCCCTGCCTAACATTTTGAATTATTGCACTGTCACTAACACGCGTTGAATGTCATTAAGTTTTGTCAATGCTCTACAAAGGTGAAGCAATATTGTACACAGGTGAAATGTCAATGTTGTACATAGATGAAGAATTCCTGTGCCTACTTTGTATTAGAATACTGTTATTCTTGTTAAACATATAAACTGCTCTTGAAAATGAGTCTCAGGAAGAAGTTACCAGCTGACCTGGTCCAACTGACCTATCATGTATAAGGAAGTGTGCATGTCTATGGAGATTAAGATTGCATAACTGGGTAATTATGAAGTTTCTATTGTGTAAATAAATTCGCTTTAATACTGATTCAAGGAATATAAATATCAGTGAATATACACTTACTTCCAAAAGTTAAGCACGGAGCGGTAAAATGCGAAAAGATGGACAAGTACTGCTTTGATTGACATGAAATGCTGCAAGTAAGTAGCTCTGTTTATTCATGAAACAAAACAAAGAATTACATACAGAGATAAACAAAATATTAAATTTTCATAAATTATAAGATTACGTCCTATTTGCATCATTAATAAAATGATGTTTAAATTCGAAACAAATAATAAAAACCGACATTAATAGGGTATGTTAGCACCCCTCACCTGCAAACAAAGTTTCCAGCGTGTGATCATGCTTGTTACGAGGCGATCAACCACCGCAGAGTCCAATAATCGCCATTCCTCCTGTAGGGCAGTTTCTAAAGCTCTGAGAGTGGCTGGAGGTAGTGAAACGTCGATATACAGCACGGCCGAGGGCATCCCAAAGATTTTCAATTGGATTAAGGTCCGGCGAGTAAGCCCGCCACTCCATACACGCAATCCCCTCACTCTCCAGAAAGTCGTCTACGATGGCAGCTCTATTGGGACGCGCATTATTGTCCATTAAAACGAAAGAAGGACCAACTGCTGCAGCGTACACTTTCACAATGGGTCTAGGACTCATCTCGATACTGTATAGCCGTCTCAGAACCTCGCCTGTAGATGTGCAGGTCGGTGCGATATCCCAATGAAATCCCTACCCAGACCATGATGCTTCCACCGCGGAATGCGTGATGTTCGCTGATGTTCTGGGGCCGATTGCGTGTGCCTTGTTCCCACCAGACGCTTACACGCTTATCATCGGGTTGTAGGGCAAATCTGGACTCATCTTTGAACTTAACGTTACCCCAATCAGGCATAGTCCAATTCATATGCTGGCGGCACCACTGTAATCGTGCCCCTCTGGATTTGACGGATAAAGCAATCCAAACTCGTGGTACCCGGGCGTACTGACCATTCATGTGTAGCCTTGGACGAACAGTAATGGCAGATTTCGTCTTACCAATGGCCACTAAACCATAGATGTCACGTGTGTAGAGGTCGATCTTCGATTCCGCTTGGCTCCAACAGCAATATGTAGATCTTCCGTGGGATTCGTAACCCTTGGACGACCGGCTACAGGTCTTCGGACAACTGTTTGTTGGTTTGGAATTGTTTCCATAATCGTGAAATGACGGAATGATGAACGCCGAAAAAACGAGCAACATCTGTTATAGATTGTCCTGCTTCAATGTGTCCGACAGCCCGCCAGCGCTCAGAATCTTCCATTTGTCTTCTGGAAGCCATAGAAACACGTCTAGCTTGCAAACAAATCGTACGAATGTTTTAAACACCTTTCATCAGCACTTACATGCAATTCCTGTAACCCTTCACAATGCCGGCTTCTTGTCTTTAAGTAAACTTACAAAAAGATTCGGTGTTAATTACATTTTCTTAAGGGGTACTTGAACCCTGTTTTCGAATTTATTTTTATAATGTATATGGAAGACGAACCAAATGCTGTGTAACCGCATTAGATTCACGAAAAGAAATTATAAATGACTTATTAATAAGTAATGATGTTGATTTAAAGAACAGAACAATAAATAAAATGAAGCACTTCCTTCGCGAGATCTAAGGATTTATTATACGATATAAACTGCTCACAAAATTTAGGGGATTTGGCGAAATGAGTATAATACACCCAAAAAACAGAGGCATTTGAGTTTATTTATTAAAGAATATCATCAGAGAAGCAAATGACACGAAAATGGAAGTTGCCTGAATGTGCAAATGTGATGCAAAACGTTAATTTGCATGTTTGCCCACAACCCTGTACAAAGAGGCTGGCGCTGCTGGGTTATCTCTACTTTTCTGGATCAACAACAAGTGGCAGAATCATTGAGTGTCGCTTGAAAATGCCCCTGCAACGTGATTTACCCGAATCTAAAGCATGGAGAGGCATAGGGCGTCTTGAAGCTTGCCAAGCACAGATGAAAATCGCAGCAACGGTTGGAACCTCCGAAAGCGTGATCAGCAGACTCTCGAATCGCTTGAGAGAGACTGACATAATATGAAGAAGTCCAGTGCAGGGCCGCCCATATGCCACCACTGCAAGAGATGATCGCTACTTGTCGCTAATAGCACGAAGGAACCGGCGAAGCAATGTGACTGAGCTGCGTGAACAGTTTCTCGCTGCTACTGGACGACGGGTGTGTGCTCAGAACGTGCGAAATCAACTCCCTCACGGTGGACTGTATTCCCGGATACCAATGGTATACATTCCGTTAACTGCTGAACATCGAAGAACTCGCAGAAGGTGGGCTGAAATGCATGTTCCTCGGACCCATGAAGAGTGGTCCACGGTTTACGTCAGTGATGAGTCACGATTCAGCATGCAGCCTGACAATCGTCGTCCCCTGACCTGGCGTAAACGTGGAACACTGGAGAATCCACGTTTCGTGCAAGGAAGACTTTCCTTTGGTGGAGGTTGAATCATGGTGTAGGCTGGCATCAGCATTGGTGGTCGTACCGATCTCCATGTTTTGAAATGGAACGGTGAATGCTGTAAGATATTAAGATGAAATTCTACAGCGTATAACGGTACCCTATGCAGTTGGGGCCAACGTTCTTTTTATGGACGATCATGCACGCCCCCACCATGAGCATCTTGTCAACAACATGCTGCAAGAAGCTGGAATCGAGCGCATGTGCTGGCCTTCGCGTTCTCCAGACCTCTCCAGAGAATACAAATAAGGGTAGGGAAAAGCAGGAGAAACAAAAATACAAAAAGAAAGAAATTATATTATGGAATAAAGAAACGAAAAAAATATACAGGGAAAATTGTCAAAAAGGCTTGGAAGTATTAATACAAAGATTAAATACAAAGTTGAAATATAAAGATCAAATGGAAGAGTGTAATGTATTAATAAAGTTAATGGATAGAAGTAAAATAACGAAAACAGTACAGGAAGGGGAGTTAGTAGAAAAAACAATGGTTTGATAATGAGTGAAGGAAGTTAAAAGGGGAAGTCGGTAAAGCAAGAAAAGAATGGAAAAAGGAAAATGAAGAGATTAAGAGAACTATATATATAGAGAAAGTTAAAAATTATAAGAAAAAAATATTGGGAAAAAAAGAAATTTTGAAGAAAAAAAAATTGACGAAATAAAAATGTATATATGAAAATGAAATTTGGAAGTATTTTAAAAAAAGGAAGAAAAAAGAGGGAAGGTAAGAGAGAAAATACATAAATTTTAAAAGGAGGAATGGGAAAATTATTTCTTAAATCTGTTAGAAGGGAAAAGGGAGAGAGTATATATAGAGGGGGAAAGAAAGGAGGGAGAAGAGAGTCAAACTTTGAATAAAGAATTTAAAATCAATGAATTTATTTTCTTAAGAACAAGCAATTAAGAAAATAAAGAATAAAAAGGCGCCAGGAAAAGATAAAATTACAAATAAAATGATTAAAAATGTTAATAGTGATTTGTATAATAGATTCCTAAAATGTATGAACTATTTTTGAACGAAGTCAAACAATCCCGGAGGAGTGGAAGGAAGCCGTTATAGTACCAATTTTTAAAAAAGGGGAAAGAGATAAATTGAAGAATTATAGAGGAATTATATTGTTGAATAGTTTTTTTTAAAGTTTATGCTTTTATGATACAAAATAGATTAAAAGAAATGGGCATAACAAAATAATATATTATCAGAAAATCAGGCACGGTTTAGGAAGATATATTCTACTATTGATCAAATTTTTACCTTAAACGCAATTATAGAGAAACAATTAGCTTTAAAAGAAAGAAAATTTATTCCTTGTTTTGGATCTCTCCTCGGCATTTGATAAAGTGGATAGAAAGATTCAATTTAAAAAATTGGAAAAAATGGGATTAGAGGGAAGTTTATTAAATAGTATAAAAGAAATATATAAGGAAACACAATATCAAGTTAAGATAGAAAATGAATTGTCAAATAGTTTTTGGTCAAATAAAGGACATAGACAGGGATGTCCACTGAGTCCTTTACTTTTTACTATATATATAGAAGGTTTAGAAAAGAAGTTGAAGGAGGCAAGTACAGGAGCTGTTAGGATGAGGCAAAGTAACATAAGATATCTTGCTTACGCCGATGATATTGAATAATATCAAATAATATTATAGACATGCAGGAGAAGATAAATGTTATGGCAAAATTCTTGAAGGGTTTAAAATTAGAAATTAATTTGCAAAAAACAAAAATAGTTATTTTTAAAAATGGGAGAAAAAACGCAAAAAATGAAGAATGGTTTTGGGAGGGAAAGATAATATAACTATCTAGAGTATTGGATGAATGGACGCAATAGGCCAATAAGTCAGATAAAAAATTTAAGTAATAAAGGTACAATAGCGGCAGTGGTAACTAGTAAAATAATCAAACCGACGGTAATAGGCTCGCCTAAGACGCATCTGTTGTTCTTTGATAAATTAGCTAAAAGCTCCATGATATACAGGGCAGAAATTTGGGGGTGGGCAAAAAGAGGGGAATTAGAAAAAATACAAAGAAAATATATCAAAATTCTTTTAGGATTAAATTGGAATACCCGAAATTATATTTTGAGAATGGAAATTGTTTTCGAAGAAATGTATACGCTTCAATTGAAAAAAAGCTGTAAATTATATTAGGAAGATTTTTGAGATGGAAGATTATAGGTTTCCAAAACAGTGTTGGATTCAAATGGAAAATGATAGAGTAAATGGGTTAAGAAATAAATGGAGAGATGAAATTTCAAAATGTTTAAATAGCATCGGTCTATCAGATGAGTGGATGGAGGAAAATTTTAGGTTTGAAAATAAAAATGTATTTAAAGAAATAAAACAAAGAGTGGGAAGAATTGAGGCATAAAATAATAGCGTCCACTTATAATATTTGGTATAAAGATATTTACACGAATAATATAATGAAATATTATCGCAATGGAACTGATAAATGCTGGATAAAGAAGATATATTTGAAAATAAGATGTGGAAATTATAATAATTTAAATATGTATAACAAAAAAGAAGAAAATATTTGTAAATTTTGTAATATAGGAAAATTAACATTGGAGCATATTATTTTATATTGTGAAAGTTTTAAAATAGAAAAAGATAAATGGTTAAAAGTGAAAAAGGAACAGACAGAGAAAGAGATAATAGTAAAGATGTTATATGAATGGAAATGTAATATAAATTTATGTATGTTTATAAATAAGGTAATGGAGAAGTGGTCTGA
>JAFIDM010010028.1:54935457-54946491 GCA_023159025.1 Thereuonema tuberculata | reverse complement strand
ACCGTAGGCCTAATAATCCAAAATGTTATTGAAAAAATACAGGCCTTTTCATTAACGTCATTTCCTGTAATAAAAGTGTTTTACTGAGGTGTTACTATTTTCAATAAAAGTTAATTTTTCTGACAATAAAAAATTAAAATACTAAACTCTGTTATTATACAGCGAGTTCCATTAATTTCAAAATTATTAACTAATAATTTTCAGGACAAAATATTTAAAATTAATTTTTATTGAAAATATTTTCAGTAACACCTCAGTAAAACACTTTTATTAAAGGAAATGAAGTTAATGAAGAGGCCTGTATTTTTTCAATAACATTTTGGATTATTAGGCCTACCGTGTCTAGCATCGGCGATCGGCGATGGTGAATTTTCTGTTTGAACTATATTCAGTTTGAAAATATGGGTTTTACCCATATAACCTAAAGAATTTTAGGTTATTTTTAAAAATGGGGGAGAAAAAAGCAAAAAATGAAGAATGGTTTTGGGAGGGAAAGGTAATATAACTATCTAGAGTATTGGATGAATGGACGCAACAGCCCAATAAGTCAGATAAAAAATTTAAGTAATAAAAGTACAATAGCGGCAGTGGTAACTAGTAAAATAATCAAACCGACGGTAATAGGCGAATATTAATATAATATTATATTAATAATATAATACCTATGACGCATCTGTTGCTCTTTGATAAATTAGCTAAAAGCTCCATGATAAACGGGGCAGAAATTTGGGGGTGGGCAAAAAGAGGAAAATTAGAAAAAATACAAAGAAAATATATCAAAATTCTTTTAGGATTAAATTGGAATACCCCAAATTATATTTTGAGAATGGAAATAGTTTTCGAAGAAATGTTTACGCTCCAATTGAAAAAAAGCTGTAAATTATATTAGGAAGATTTTTGAGATGGAAGATTATAGGTTTCCAAAACAGTGTTGGATTCAAATGGAAAATGATAGAGTAAATGGGTTAAGAAACAATTGGAGAGATGAAATCTCAAAATGTTTAAATAGCATCGGTCTATCAGATGAGTGGATGGAGGAAAATTTTAGGTTTGAAAATAAAAATGTATTTAAAGAAATAAAACAAAGAGTGGGAAGAATTGAGACATAAAATAATAGCGTCCACTTATAATATTTGGTATAAAGATATTTACACGAATTATAGAATGAAGTATTTTCGCAATGGAACTGATAAATGCTGGATAAAGAAGATATATTTGAAAATTAGATGTGGAAATTATAATAATTTAAATATGTATAACAAAAAAGAAGAAAATATATGTAAATTTTGTAATATAGCAAAATTAACATTGGAGCATATTATTTTATATTGTGAAAGTTTTAAAATAGAAAAAGATAAATGGTTAAAAGTGAAAAAGGAACAGACAGAGAAAGAGATAATAGTAAAGATGTTATATGAATGGAAATGTAATATAAATTTATGTATGTTTATAAATAAGGTAATTGAGAAGTGGTCTGATATGGTAAGAAATACAGAGGCAATTATGTAAAACAAAGAGGCATCCCTCCCCCCCTTGTCAAGGCGGTAGCCCGTAGGGGTTTAATTAATTAGAACTGTTGTATATCACTAATATTATAAGCATTATTATTATTTATTACTATGTATAAAATCACCAAATGATTTGTATAAAATATGTTAATAAATCTACTATAAACCATACAAAACTACATTCTGCTCAATCACGATAAATGGATTCTGCACCTCATTTGCGTATTCAGATAGCTTCCACTTTCGTGTCATTTCCTTCTCTGATGATGTTCTTTAATAAATAAACTCAAATTCCTCTGGGTTTTTTTTGGTGTATTATATTCATTTCGCAATATCCCCTAAATTTTCTGAGCATTGTAGAATATAAAGGATGTAGGCCACTAGGGAGAGAATGTTTTGCAAAGAATTCAGAGAAGAAGGTCACAAATAATTGATATTAAGATCAATTTCCTTCTTTGAACTTAGCTATATGTCACTATAATAATGAATTTTTACTATAAAAAAACTTTATTTCTTACGAGAAAAGAGACAAGAAAACAACAAAGCAATAACTTCACAATTCTAGAAAATGAAAAAGTCATAAATCAAGCAGGGGCGTTTTAATGTTCTTCTTTTGCTGTATGTACCTATTAATCAAGAACTGTATTTTGTTCAATACAATCCACTCAATGATTGACTAAAAACACGATTTATATGAATTTTATATTTATATGGAATTTTATTCAAGTTTTAATTTTTTCACTTCACAATTATGTAGTGATCAAACATCTAATTTCCATGTGTAGTAAATGTAGTTATTATGTCAGATATTCTTTGTCAAGATTTAAGAACTTATGAACTATGGTATTGCCATAAGTTTAAACTTAATTAAATATTTTAAATTTTAACTTAAACTTAATCTTAAACAACTTAATCAAAACGTTATGTAAAAAGTTATTACATAAGCCAATATTGCAAATAGGCAAGAGAATGTTTTGCCAAAGAACTCAGAGAAGAAGATCACAAATAATTGATATTAAGATCGATTTCCTTAAACTTAGCTATATGAATTTTTAATACGATAATGAATTTTTATTATAAAAACTTGTTTTCATATCTCTTTTCTCGTAATAAATAACATCATAAATATTAAATATTTTCATTAACTTCATGATCCTAGAAAATAAAATGAAAACATAAATCAAGCAGGGGCGTTTTAATTTTACTTCTTCTGCTGTATGTACCTATTACTCAATAATTATATTTTGACCAATACAATCCATTCAATGAAAATCTAAAAACATGATTTATATGTAATTTTACTCAAGTTTTAATTTATTTTCACTTCATAATTATTTAGCGATCAAACATCTAATTTCCGTGTGTAAAAAATGTAGTCATTATGTCAGATATTCTTTATCAAGAATTATGATCTTATGAACTATGGTATTTAGTTTAAACGTAATCAAATATTTTAAATTTAAACTTAATCTTAAGCAACTTAAATCAAAAACTTATGGAAAAAGTTATTACGTAAGCCAATATTATTATAATTTATATTAAGAGCGATTTCCTTTTTTGAACTTAGCTATATGTCACTACAATAAAATATTTTTACTATGAAAATTTATTTCATATCTCTTTTCTCATATTTACATCATAAACAAAGCAATAACTTCACGATACTAGAAAATACGAAAGACATAAAACAATCAGGAGCGTTTTGATAAAACTTTAATATCCTAATTAGTGATTGTCATTGGAGATTAAAAACATACAATGTCAAGGAACATAGAATATAATATCATCTCGTTCTTATTAAGAAAGTATTTGTTAAATATTTTTTTAATTTTTCCTTTTTTTACATATGATCTTTTAGATATTTTTTTCATATATTTCTATATGTGTAATAAAAGCTCCAACAATTAGAACAATGATAATTTTTATGGTAAAGCATTAGTTCCAAAAACAATTTTTTTTGTTAACATATGAGAGAATGCACAAATAACTAATTTAAAAAAGTAAATTTTAATGAAATACAGCAACCAGTTACTTCAATGAGGTCATCGATGTCTTCAGACTGAAGAAATCGCAAGCACATCGTGGTATTTGTAGGTCCAACAGATTTAGTATTTACATAAATTAGAATAAAATCAGAATATGACGTGGCGTTGATGATTCTTTGATGCATTGGAAAGACGGAAGCTATTGGCAGGAAGGGAGAAGGCGTTGGAGATGAATCCATAGGCCAAAAAAAAGGAATCCAGCGAATAGGTGGCGAGGATATCTCCGAAATCGATTTGACTTTATCGAGCAGGAGATGTAGGAAGGAACGTCAGAATAAGCCAGCGAATGGATATCGAAATAACTGCAAAAGAAATAAAAAACAAAAAAACTAAAAAGAAAATGATAATTATGAATCGTTGGGAAGATCAAAAGCAGCAATGGATTGTATAGATAGCACATCATTACAAAATTGCCTGGAAATGCAAATATAAACTGATTCTTACAATCGTCGTAGGAAAATATTCTTCTCTGTATCAATCAGCAAGCGATTATTGAAATCCAATGAATAACCAGTAAGTGCTGCATGGTCGGCCCTTTAATAAGAGGAGTTGAGGTTTTTCATTGTATGGGCGTATTCCTTATTATGTACGTATTATGTTGTGGCCAATGGTCTCTCCTTGATATATGCAGTCGTTATTGAAGCACTTGATTCCGTAAACGATCCCTATTCTTGCATAATTGTGCTTAGTACGGGATGCAATGATACTGGAAATGGTGTTGACCGTCGTTGGATATTGAAAGGTGAAACTAACTTAAGGATCAGAGAAAAAATGTGTAAAGAATGGAAACATGATTGATAATGCTGGTTTTATTATTATAATCATTAGCTGCATCATTGTGGATTTTGTGAAGAATTCTAGGTATCTGGTTGTTAACGTAGCCCAGCTGGTAATCGTGCTAGTCAGAATGTTTTAGATTTGTGATAGCTTCATTTCGAAAAGGCTAATGGACGAACACAAGCGGAAAGCCCTATGTACTAACATGGAAATAATATTTGACCTATAAAAGGAGGGTAACGAGGAATGAAAGTTAGTAATAATACTCGAAAAGTTATGCTGGTGATGTACTATTTAAGATTGCTATTTGGCCATTATGCCTAATTAGAAGTATATCCAGGAAGGAAATGTAGCAGTTGCTTTCTCTTTCAATTTCGAAACTTATGTCATAGGACATAACATAACTTATGATCATAGGAAAAAGCATCACAAATTCCTGCTTGAATGGAAACATCCGATATCAAAAGAGGTCATCCACATATCGTATAGGGAAGAGTTGGACTAAATGGGGACAGCGGGTCAAACGGGAACATTCAAGTTCTTCTTGATTAATGCTGCTATCTGCGGGAAACCATAGTACAACTGTTAGTGGACGCCAGAGCAAGAGTTTGAGTGGAGTAGTGAAGGTCGGATGACGCTTGCTTAAGGTTCAGTGTGATTTTTAGTTGTGAAGTGAAAAGTTTTCAATTTCTGCAAACGTTTTTGGTGTGTTATACTCAATTACATGCGAAGATAAGTATTGGGCGAGTAAGATATTTTCTTATCTGTTAGTCAGTGTTTGGGCATGTCCTTTATTTTCATGAGTCGTTTATCTGACAAGAAAAACCATTTTTCGTAATGTAGTTCACGGTCGGGTCAGACGGGGACACTAGTGGTGGTTCAAAATGGGGACGAACGCTCGAATGTTCGAACGCTGAGAAAGATGATCAAATATTCATTTGCGATTACTGTGCTTAGACCAGTTATATTCTGTAATTAATGATCAATTACAATATTGTTATTTAATGTCCCTAAATTATAAATGAACAAAGTTTTATATTAACACAACATTTTACATTGTTTCTTATGGGAACCCCATTTTGTCCGACCGGTTGTCCAAAATGGGGTATTACTATATAAAAAAAATTAGAATTAAAATACAAATGTAAAAATGAATTTGTTTACTTATCAGCACCATTTTAGTACAGCAAAAGACAATAAAATGCTTTGTTAAATTGTTGTTTTTTCTGTTATTTCTATTTTATAATTAGTTTAAAATAAGAATAATAAGCGGTGACTCTTATTTTATTATTCTCATTTATTGCATAATATGAACAATGCAAAAAAAAAATATTTTCTCTAATGTTTTGCATTTTCTTTTGATATTACTTATTTCTTATATAAAAAAAGCAAATTGTCTTTTTAGAAGTCTTTCAAGTTGATATGTGGTTCGTTTGCAACGTAATCTTTTGACAGATTAGGTTCTTTTATTCACTTTATTAGAGCAAAATTAGCTTTTTTTAAATAATTTGATTTATTTGAGCATAAGTTTGTAATCGTAGTGAATTCTAACTTTTATTGCTGGTGATACATACTAATCATATTATAAAACTTAAATTGAATTTAGGTTCAATTCTAAATTAAAATAACCAACATAGTATCTTAAGGATTGTGAGGCTGCTTACTTGCGCTGTATTTGTTGTTTGAAACTGAAACCTGGATCATGTTGCGTCTCAGCGCCTTTAGTTGACGGTCGTTTAGTTAGAGACTTTATAGAGACATCGTAGCTCGCTGGTCTCTGATAGCCTAGATGTTTTTTCATGCCTCAAGAGCAAATCAGAAATGTTTCTATTAGAACATTTAAATGTTAATTATTAGAAATGTTGCAGATTTTTACGTGTGTAAAATTAATAGGCTAGACACACAAACTATTTAAAAATATTGAAAACGTAAAAGATATTTAATTAAACGATCAGGTTTCGAACCGTACTCGCCGGCCGTTTTCGTGTATAATATCAGCACGGTACAGGCAGCTTAACTAAAATGTGATTGGATGGGCTGATTATTATCTGGTGGTGGGGGAGAGAGGAATCAGGAAGGTGTGTACGGAAATACCGGAATTGGCAATGAAACAATTCCAATTTTGAATTGTCTTTGGCTGATCATTTTGGATATTAAGGAACATTTTACAGTGAATTTTTTCAAATACACTCTTAAATTTTGAAAACTTAAGAAAGTTTCAGGTTATTATAGAGAATGTAAACTTCGCTTAACCAGACAATGCCTAAAAATAAATTGAATTAATGAAGCCAAGCAAGAAATGTTAAAAGAAAATGTTAGAAAGTGAAATGCAAGAATTATAAAATAGAACAAAAAGTTTCTGAACATTGAAAATAAAAGTAGAAAAAAAGATAATTTATTTATTTATTTCTACAACTTATTGAAGATGTTCAATCTCAATAAATAAATGAATGTCAATATGTCAACTTTTTATTTCATTTTTGTTTATTTTTTTTTGTACAGAATCTCTTTTTTTTCTCTCTCTTTTTAAAAATTTTATTTTTGAAAGCTAAACTACTGGTGAATTATAATTTTTTTTCCAAAAGGAATTTACATTCAAAGCAATGATAATATAACTGAAACCATGTTATAATTACTGTCAACTAAGTTTGTTGTTTTGAATTAATATGTCATTAATCTCAGTTTAACAATTTTGGAATTTGAATAAAATTGAATTTGCGATTGTTAAGAGCCTTTGCTATTCACAATAAATTAATAATGAATGGCATTTAATCGATGAATAACAGAAAAAAGGAATCTAGGTATTATTTTTAATGGACGTATTTTTCATTATTTATTAGTTATTTCAGTGATTGAATTCTGCCAATGCAAATCAAATTTAATTCTGCCCGTGTAGATTGTATTACTGTAAAATATTACATATCCTGAAATCTATCAAGTTAACTTACAATTTCATAAAGTTTTCTTCTAGTTTACAGTTTTCTTCTTTAATTTTACGTTACAAAATACGAGAAATCATTTCTTATGCAACCAATGATTGGAATCTTACAAGGAAACCTCTCTAACTCTAAAATTCAGATTTTAATAAAACTTTGCAGAATGAATCTATAGATTGTGTTTATTAAATGACATGAATCTTAGGTGCGGAATCCAAGTGGAAGTGGGCTAAAATTCGTACCAAAAATCGGTCGTTTACCGTTGGTAATGATTTGAAATTAACCAAGAGACTTAAGACTTCGCTGGCCTTTTGCTTCAGAAAAGTAAAGTAACGCCATCCTATGAGTTCTGATGTAACCTTATTCAACGATGGAGATTTGTACAATTTGAAGGTTTCCAAATTCGGAAAGATTCTTAAACGTAATTGAAATAGAATATATATAGAATAGATAAGGGAAATCTTCTTTATGAGTTCTACATTTTATATCTATACTACTATTATAAAGCTGAAGAGTTTGTGTGTTTGAACGCGCTAATCTCAGGAACTACCAGTCCGATTTGAAAAATTGCTTTTGCGTTAGATAGCTCGTTTATTGAGGTTATAGGCTATATAACATAACGCTACGACCAATAAGAGCGGATCAGTACACATAAAAGTCAACCAATCTGGCAAACTGAAGTGTGTGGCGGCAACAATCTTAGATTCAAAAAAGAGATCGAATACATTATTGATGGGGGGAAGGGGAAGGAAACATGAGTCCAAAAAACAATATAAAATAAGTTACAATTATATGCATAATAACAAGGATATGGTATGATATAATGAAAGTAATACAATAGTAATTATAAATATAGATAATAAATTTAATTAAGTAATTAAAAATATTTAAATAAAGGTTTAAATTCACAAATAATAGATTGAAAAAAACCAGGCGGAAAATCATTATAATTTACATAACATCGAGTGCATTGAAAAGGAGTCAAACATGGGATTAAAGAAACTATTACAATAAAACAAAAAACAAAACAAATTAAAAAAAAAATACAATTTTTTAACTAATTTTGATATTCTTTTTTTATTCATGTTTCCTTCCCCTTGCCCCATCAATAATGAATGTATTCAACCTCTTTTTTGAATCTCAGATTGCTTATTTATATCCGATCCGTCTGCTAATTTGTAATTTAAAAATGGCAATTGGAAATATAATTGCCGTTATAATCTATGCTACTATTATAAATCTATCGATGAGAATCGAACATTACCAAGAAGGGCTGAACTATGAATGCCCAAGTCAGCGAGCGAGGTACCATGCTATGCGGCTCACTCATGTGGTCGGCTCCTTATGCAACAATTGTGCTTCAGCAAGCTAATTTTTGTGGATGTTTGGTTAATTTAATTGAATAATTCTATGCGTTTCCTATATAATAGGTACTAACCGTAATAGGTAAGCGTACGTTTGACTTAATATTTATAAATTTTAGGTTTCAGTTAGGTCTAATAAAATCAATTTGTAGGTAGGTTTTTTTAATTGGTTGCAACGATCTTGTTATGAATAGATAACAATATATTATAGATACAATTAATTAAATATATTACTTTATTGTATCTATAAAATTGTATCTATTAGTATAGATATAATTAATTAAATTATGAAAACGCTTCTTCTTCTTTGTTTGTTTAAGGCACTTTTCCATAGTATTATAATGGATTCCACCAATGTACATAAACCACAATGTTTAAACTACTTCGATATCATCAAAGATTGACTGTTGACAATTATCGCTGGGTGACCAGAGTGAAAAGTAAAATTATAATTAATTCGTCACAAAAAACAGCAAATGAAATAGTACTGAACATTTTATTTTATTAAATAAGTAACAATAATATACATATTTCTTTTTATTATTAAATAGATGGAACGAGTATGTATAGTTAATAAGATACACTTAGTTATGTACTCATAATGTGTATGAAATAGATATGTATAATCACAATTTAAAGCGAGTGAAACCGCGAGGCACAGCTAATTTAATATAAAGACACATTATCGATATATCAATTTCATTAGTAAGTTCAGCGTCGTAGCATGGTGAAAAAAAAACCGTACTGCTTTTGAATTTTAATGCATTTTTATTGATTTAAAAGTACTGATGGTTTAATTTAATAAAATATTTTGTGTACTGGGTCCATTATTAAAAATTCTACTCGTTATTTGTTTTGGTATTATTTTTTATTTCTTTAATTGCTTCAAAATGAGAGGTGCATAGCATTGACATCTCATAACTTACCTTCGAAATCACGATTCAAATCCGTGAAAAGGATTTTATTTTTTTAATAAATATAATTATTTATTGAAAAATGTCTGTTAAGCCCAGCACAAGAATAAACAAAAAAGAATTTATATTTATTATTTCTTGTATTTCTTGTATTTCTTTTTTCTAATACAGTAAACTCTCGTTAGTACGCCGTTGAAGGGGATTCTGGAAAACGTCGTATTAAGCGGGACGACGTTATAAGCAGAACTCTTTAAAATGCCGTTTTGGAAGATAACAGGAAAACATACCTTACAAAAATCTGATGACTCGTTTTTAATCGCTGAAATAAAAATAACAGTCTAAAAGCAAAAGAAACACGTATGCATTTTAACCTCTACAACTTTATTACATCTTAGTTACATCTATGCTATTATTTTTTTGTAAGAAAATTCTCCATAAGGAGTTGCTTAGTACTACTTGGTTTCCTAAAATTTCTTATTATAAAACTTTCAATCCTGTTAAGTTCTCTCAGCATCGCTTCCGAGTTTTCGGTAGAAGAGAGCGCCTGCCTCAAAACGCTTATGGAATCGCAGGCGCTAATAAGAGAGGGAAGTTGGGGAGGTTCATCTTCTTCCTCTTCCTCATTATCAACCTCGAATTCTCCATCTTTAAATGAGAAAGTAAAATAAATAAACTGAAGGGTAAACTTTAAAAAGGTAAAAATTTAATAAGTACATAACTTACTTACCTTTCGCCATGTCAATCATATCCTGAATTTCTAGAGTTTCCGTGATAGGCAAATCATCATCAACTGAACAATATCCAGGATACTGTTCCTCAAATTCGATGTCCAGAAAGTCCGCAACATTCAGGTCATTTTCATTAGATTTGCTCTCAAAATGCGCTTTTCGAAAGCAATTTCTTATCACATCTGGCGCGATCTCATCCCACGCAGTCGAAACATAATGGATAGCATCCAACACATTTATCTTACAGGAAGAGTCCTCTCCTGATTCAATTTCACGTAAGTAACGCTGTACCAGCTTTTTACGGTATTTCTGCTTCAAAACTTTAATGACTCCTTGATCTAATGGCTGAAGCTTGCTGGTAGAGTTGGGGGGGAAATACTCGAGCTTGATGTTTTTGAGGGGGATTCCTTTGGGATGAGCGGGACAGTTGTCCACAAACAGAAGGACTTTCCTCTTTTCTGTACCGAATTTTCGGTCCAACTGTTGCACCCATTCAGTAAACAAACACCCAGTCATCCAGGCACGATTCTGTGCTTTGTAGTTGCACGGGAAAGTTCGCACATTTTTAAAACACCGTGGTGACTTAGATTTTCCAATCACCATCAGCTTCAACTTGTCAGATCCAATCCAATTAGAACATGCTAATACAGTCAGTCTGTCTTTACTTAGCTTATAAGTTCTAAATCCATACTTCTTCTTTAAATCACATCGTAACATATTGAAAAAACTTCATCTACACTTCATTTTATTATCGAATTTTCG
>JAFIDM010010028.1:54919587-54934049 GCA_023159025.1 Thereuonema tuberculata | reverse complement strand
ATTGAGAACCCAGTTAAAGCTATTACTCATCAGGGTGAGTTTGACCAAACAATAAAAATCATAAGCGGCCAAAGCTAGGACCCATCTGGTCAGTCACTGAGACAGCAGGGGTAAACATGGGAAGCAAGACCGATCCATGCATTACCAAACATGGACAATGTCAAGCCAGAACCAAAAAGATCCAAGTCGATCTCATGGAAGGATTGAACACCACCAGCACCAGTGAAATCATCATTTGACTCGAAAACTCTCATAGCTTCCCCTCAACGGGTTGCCCTCACAGGAGCAGAAGGGGGGTTGCCCCGCCCCCCGAGTGTATCCAGGCATAGGCTCATTCAAAACAACCACTGTAAACTGCTTGAAGTCGGGCCCTATACGGTTAACATAACCTCACAAGAAATAGTGACATGTAGTGAGATCTGGAGAACGGGAAGGTTACGTCAACAGCTGTTGATCATTTGCACCTGCACGGTCAATCCACCGTTGTGGCAACTATTCGTCCAGATGATAGTGTTTGGCTGAGTGAAAATCGGGTGGTGCCCCGTCTTGATGCGGAATGAAGTCATCCATGTCATTTTCCAAGGTGGTAACAACCATTCCATTAACATGTCAAGATAGTTGAGCCTGTCGAGTGTTACATTGTTCTCAGCGAAGAAGAATGGACTGTACACTGTTCACCGAAATGGCACAGAAAACATTCACTTTCGTGGAATCCCGCATATGCTCCATGTAAGCATGGGGGTTCTCTGTTCCCAAATTTGCACATTGTGCTGATTCACTCTTTCACTGACAAGAAAGGTGGCCTCATCACTGAAGATTATGGTGGTCACAAAGTTCTCAACTTCACGTCGCTGTAACATCACCTGACGGAGTGCCTCGGGATGACTGTGGTCGTTCAGTTTCAAATGCTGCAGCCTTTCCAGGCAAATGGATGATGTGTAGACATTTTCCAGCATGTGCCACATAGTCGTTTGTGGGATGCCCAGTTCTGCACTTCCTCTGCGCATTGATTGTTTTAGAGCTACGACGGTATATGTCCTGAATGCGGTGCACATTCTCCTCAGGGTCTGTCGGTCGGCCACTCAACTTGCACTTACAAATGCCACCTCTTCACTTAAACTGATCATACCATTTATGAATGGAGTTCTTGGCAGGTGGGTTATTCTGAAATTTGGTGTGAAAACCAACTACCACTGTATCCGACCTGGTTGCGTGATATTCTAAAACACAGTATGCCTTTTCCTCACCTGTGAACACCATGTTGTCAACAACACCACATTGCGAAGAGCAACTGCTATCGCTTGTTAAATGGCACAACAGCCAATGACCCACTGCTGTCACTTTTGCCAGCACTGTACGTACCAGTGTACAGTTGCCGTGTGACTAATGTAGGTTATATTTCACAGTTCAGAGATATACAAAAGAAAAACTTAAACATGTGCTCTATCCAGCTATATCATTCATTGTATCATAATTACAATAGTGATGTTACAGGGAATTTTTGAAATCGTTCAAATCATTTTTGCTCACCCAATATTATCCCATAAAACGTAATAAAAAATGGACACAAGTTAAGAATAAAAATATTTACAATAATATTTATGTCTTTGTACTCCAAAATATCATGCTTTTAGTTATTTGGTTGCTTCCATCTCTGTCTATTTGATGCTTTTCCGGTTCCTTCATAAGACACTTTCTTATCCTGAGATCAATGAAAAGTAAATATTAAAATAGTTTCTTGAACAGCATGTTGGCACTACTGAAGAGAAGTGTGGGTGTGCAAGGCTTCCAAAAGAAGTTTACTATTAAGGATGCCGTATGCATATTAGTCAATGCATGGGATCATGTAACTAAAGATATCCTTGCACAAGCCTGGCACAACCTCTGGCATGCGAGTATGTTTAGTGATGAACAAATTGATGAGTTTGAAGGATTCTGAATATCAAGGGAGAAAAAGATGATGTCAGACCTCCTTACATATACTGAAGGTGACAACCCATAGGGAATGCCTCGCTGTAGTTTGGGGGACATAATTTCCGACCCTATCTCTACAGCTGCCCATTCACTGTGGTGTTTGATGGCTCATTCACTGTGGCTTCTGCTGGCTCACCAACCTTAAGGAATCCAGTGGACGGTTGGCGGGTTGGGCGCTCCGACTGCAGGAGAACGACATCACCATCGCCTACAGTAAGATGGGCCATCTAACACCTTGAAGTGGATTGTTTGTCACGTCTCCCGCTGGACAATACCACACAGAATACTGCCACAATCAACATTATATCAGAACAATTGGACATTGCCACTTAACAAAACAAGGATCTAAACCTCTGCAAAATCATTGCCAAAGCCCGAGCATCCACACAATAGCACAAAAAGAGCTACGTACTCATATGGCACACTCTTCAAAGAGAGGTTCGACCCCACATCCTGGCGATGGCTGCTAGTCATCCCCAAGTATCTACACCACCATATTGCGGAGTCTTGCCATGAGGATCTCATCTGTTGCCACCTCAGTCTCGCCATAATCTACGGCAGGATCCCGCAAAACGACTACTGGCCCAGACAGTATAGGACAACCTGCCGTTGTGTTTTACATTGTGATGACTGACAGTGCAGGAAATCTCCGACACAGCCGATACAGGACTCCTTCAGCTGCTCCTGCAACTACCCTTCAGCCGCATCGGCATCGATCTCCTTGGTCCTCTCCCACTATCCAATAACAAGAACTGTTGGATTGTAGTAGCAGTCGACCACTTCTCCCGCTTTGCCATCATGCGACAACCACTGGCACTAACAAATGCACTGAAATGGTCCACTGTCCTGCTCTACAAACCCCAGACATCCATTGTTAGCGACCGTGGCACACAGTTCCTCAGTGCTGTCATGCGAAAAGTTCTCAGCATCTACCGGACACTCCACCACGGCAAATCACCTACAGGCCGCACATGAACAGGGCAACTGAGAAGCTCAACCACTTCATCGCCAATATGCTGTCAATATAGTTGACAAACATCATTCTAATTGGGATCAAATCCTCCCGTTTGTCACTTATGCGTTCAACTCAGCTGTCAATGAGGCCACATCCTTCACACCTTCTTTCTTGTCCCTCACAATGCATTGGTTACTCTGCTAATCGAGGCCTCAAAACCTCCACGGACTATACCGCCACCCTGAGATGCCGCTTGAATGAAGCCAATGACCGGGGATGATCAACAACGCCGTGAGGTCACATACAACTCTGGTGACCTCATTCTGGTCTTCAGCCCGACCCACATGGTAGGCCTTGCCAAAAATTACTCAACTGTTGGTGAGGCCCCTACACCATCGTCCCATGTAACCTAAGAGGTCTCCCATCTGCGGCCTACAACTCTCTCCCAGCCAACGGAGGTAGCGCACATTACCAGGATGAAATGCTACCTCCAGCCAGACGCCATGGCCCTGTCCGACACAGAATACGAACCCCGTACACCGATAACACCTCGACTGCCCCCGCGAATCTTGAACTACCTGACAACGGAACCATATGACAACGCGCTCTTTGCCTCTGCACAACCGGACCACACCCTCCCGACTGAACCAGCAGCACAGAGCGCCCCCCCCCTCTCAGAGGAATGTATCTCGACCCTGACTTTACCTGGACACGCGATTCGACGAGGACGTCGACCCTTGAAGGAGAGCTGTAATGCCAAGTTTAAAACCTTCCCAATTGGTCAGTTAACCTCCACTGTGACTGGCTGACCCAAGAGGGCAGGACTTCACGCGATTGGCTCTCTCTCATCAGTGGCGAACTGATGGGGGACCTCTGACCCTCGTGTGACCCGTTGCTAGGAATCCGGCCTTTGAGCCTTTGACCCTTTTTTTGGTATCCACCAATCTTGTATATATACACTTGTAAATAAAATGTATGTATATTATGCCAAAACATCAATCGTAGACTCTACTCCTTTTCGAACACATATCAATAGGTCCAATGTTTAGTCAGATTTCAATTTAGAGTCCAATTGGCCAATCTAAGTGCTGGATATCCTCAGTTCACAGGTTGTCATCCGAAAGGGCAGCTATAGGAGGGTATAGTTCGTCATCGATGAACAGAACTTTGCACCCTCGCATAACTGAACATAATTTTACAGAATAACATCACATAGAAACATTGTTAAGAAACTTTGTACTTGATGAATAATTGATCATTCTTGTATGTTTTTTGACATTTGGGTTTATCTCCTTTTTTATTCTAATGAATGAAATCAAGTTAAAGGAATCATTTGATAATTAATAAATGCTGCTCCTCTGGCATCCCAAGATTAAATTGTAATTACAATTGAAAGTGATTTATGAAATGAAAGCTTATACTTTTGATTAAAGCATCAATTTAAATTGTTTTAATTTTCTTGAAATTTATATCCTGTTAAAAAGATGTTTGTTTAAAAGGCTGGTTAGTTTGTTTTCAGTTATTTGAAATTTAGTTTATTTGCAATAACATTAAAACTATTTTTTTGTTTTGAGGAAACTGAATTCGTTAATGAGTCTTTCTATGGTTTGGTGAAATGTTACTTTATTTAATTATCTAAAGCTATTTTGAAAGTAACCTTTTTTGCAATTTATAATCTCTATTTAAATCAGTTTATCTATTATATACAAGATAGTTATAATTAAAGTTGGCCTATTTAGAGCATCCTGCAGCTGCAACCAATAGTCGGAGAGACACCAAAAGTAGTATACACACTATTTTTAAAGGATGCGCTCAATGATTCTGCAAAAAAAAAGCATGAGGGCGCTTTTTGCTACAACAATGAATAATTGTAGAAAAACATTAAACATGCAATGCTATAACAGAGAACAGTTTTAATTGTAACGTTTCGTTTTTTTTAACTGTAAAAGTGGTCCAAATGTCATCAATATTGCATAGGGATAATCTTTATGCAAAGAGAAAACAATTTGCATAGACACCAGGAACGCAGCTGACATTGGGCTATAAATAATCGGTGAGAACGTGTTATTAGCAACAGCCACGATGACGATGACTTTACAAGAACGTGCGTTGATGTTCAAGTTTTATTACGAAAGTCTTAGTAATGCTGTCGCTGCGATTCCTAAATTTCGTCGGGCTAAAAAAGTACGACATGGATCGACATCACCACAGCGTGTGAGAAAAATGATGAAAAAATTTGAAGAAACCGGATCTTTAAGTGAGCAACGTAGTAGAGGACGAAAGGGCATCGGTGATCACGTGATTGAAGACATTGCCACATCAATCGTTCAGCAGTCGTTGGAGAATGCTGCAGGTCCAGGTAGTGCCTGAGCCGCATCACGACAATTAGATCTACTCGGGAGCACAGTTAGAATGGTCCTGAGAAACTTAATTCATTTTTTTTTACAAGATCAGTCACAGACAACTGTTTCCAGGCGATAAGGAGAAACGACTCACTTCTGCATTAACCTTTCTGGCGAGGATGGAAGTTGATATGTTGTGGCCATGGGACATCGTATGGAGTGACGAAGCACACTTTTATTTGAATGGCACTGTGGACACCCAAAATTGCTGTGTGTGGGCCAAAGAAAATCCACAAGTTGTCCAGGAAATGCCTCTGCATTCGCCCAAGCTTGCAGTCTTGTGTGGGTTCACATCCAACTTTATCCTGGGTCCTTATTTATTCGAAGAAATTACTGCTAATGGTCCTCAGACCTGTTCCGTGAACTGGGACATGCTCCAGTACTTTGTGATACCACAGCTGATGGAAAAACAGTGTCTTGATTCAACCTCTTTTATGCAAGATGGTTCGTGCAAACTTTGTTGCGTCAACACTTTATCAATGATTGAGTAATAAGCCGATTGTTCCCTACTGCCTAGCCACCACATTCTCCTGACCTAAGTTATGCGATTTTTGGTTGTGTGGATACCTAAAGGATGTGGCGTATCGTGGAGGAATTGCAACATTAGCAGAACTAAAAGACAGTATCACGCTACAAGTGCAAAATATCACGGGTGATCACCTACGGTCAACGATTGAGCATACAGTTCATCATCTGCAAATGACACACATTTGTCAGGGGAACATATTGAGTAATATCACATGACTCAAACATACTGTCCCATCACATAATATCCCTAATTACTGTTTCTTTGAAATCATAAAAATATATATAAAAGTAGTGTATTTCGTGCTGTTTAATCTTATTTGAACAGACGGCAATGATATATTTGCAAAACCCTGACTTCATAAACGATTTGTACTAGTAGTGGTTTAAATTATAGAAATAATTAATAAACTCTAAGTAAGTAATTAAATGATTAAAACGACTATGATTAATTTCTTCTATTTATTTAATGCATTATTATCTAAGATATTCTTGTTTTTAATTAATTTTAACTTTTTTTCAATATAAGCAAATGTGTAAGCGAGGTTACGAGGTTATATATCTGTTTATGGATACGCTTTGAATTCAGAGAAATGAAGCCGGTTCCATTAAAAACTAATATAGCGCTTTCTAAACAAGACCTATTCTGAAGATACTAATAGTGGTAATAGTTTAAAGAGAATAATTAATGAAGAGATATAAATAGTCAATTGTTGACCATAAAAACTATTATGATTAATTACTTTTATATATTTAATGCATTATTTTCTAATATATTCTTGTTTTTGATGAATTAAAAGTTTTTTTTTTCTCATTGTATAGAAAGCAATTTTACTGAGTGAAGTTCTTTTGTTTACGCGCTTTTCATTCAAAGAAACGAAATCGAAGCTGTTAATAGCACATAAAGCGCTGCGATCAAAAAGTTGTTAGCATTTTACTAATTTAGTAAGGTTTTTGATAGTGGTAATTGTTTAAACAGAATAAATAATCGAAAACTATAAATAATCAATTCTAAACGATTGCGTAATACTGTGGATAAGGATTCATTTTGTTATTTAATGTATTAACCTATATTGTATCTTTTGTTTTAAGATTTAAAATCTTTTTCAATATAGAGAAATTTTGCAATCGATTTTAAT
Organism: Thereuonema tuberculata; assembly: GCA_023159025.1. Taxonomy (NCBI): domain Eukaryota; kingdom Metazoa; phylum Arthropoda; class Chilopoda; order Scutigeromorpha; family Scutigeridae; genus Thereuonema; species Thereuonema tuberculata. Next base: position 54,927,054 of record JAFIDM010010028.1, on the reverse strand, counting down.
GTTAAGTTTTTTTTTACTTTGAGAGAAGTGAAACCCATATTTTGTTAGTAACAAACAAAGTCCTTCCTTAAAAATATTAGTGGCTAAGATTACTCATGAGAAAAAAGATAAAAATAGAAATATTAAAAAACTCCCTTAATAGTAAATTGTAAATATTAAAACAATTACGATTTATTAATTGTATTTTTAATGCATTATTTTTTACGATAATCTTGTTTTTAATGAAGTTAAACATTTGTTGTTGTTTTTCTTTTACAATACATAAAATTTAGAATGGATATTACGGTATTACCGTCTTTTTGTGTTTGCGCTTTTATTTCAAGGAATTGAAACCGATTCTATTAGCAGCAAATAAAGCGGTGAATAAAAAAGACTATTAACAATATACTAAGCCAAGAAGTATATGCATACGTTGTATGTCTTGTATTAAGCTTATTAACAGTGATAATTGTGTACAGGGAATAATCATTACAAAAAGTATAAGTACTCACTTGGCTTTTAAAAATAGCTTTTAAAAATAGAATAAATGCATTAGTTTCTAAGATATCGTTGCTTTTTTTATAGGTAAAAAAAGTTATAATAGGTATTATACCTCTTTCTATTTATGGATTGAGTTCAAGACACAAAACTAGTAGTCAGCATCAAATAAACAGCTTCATTAGAAAGACTATTCGAAGTTTTTTAAGATGATTAAAGTTTTTAAATGGAAAAATAAAATAAATTAAAAAAAAAAAATCGAAACAACATACATACATACATATGCACATACATAGACACAAAATAAGAATTATTAACTGATAAAAAGAATACTGTTATAAATAATACATTATCTATTCAATAGATAAAATTATCTTTTTTAAAAATTTTTTTCTCACTGTATGGAAACTCGTAGTGAATATTATGGGATTAAATTTCTTTGTGAGTGTAGACAAACTAGTAGTTGTTTTGTTTTTTTTTTATTTTTTATTTGCAATCCATATTGAGGAATAACAAATATAGAAATATTCGACTAGGAAATTAGGTAAGTATCTAAAGTTTATTAATAGTTCACTGAATGAAAGGTCATCAGAATATTCACCTATAGTCTCACAGATTAAAATGGCGTCTGGTGTACTGAGTTAATAGTGTACTTCACTTTATCTTCAGTATCACATGAAACATCCAATTGTCTGGAATTCTTTACCACTTACAATGTCCACTGAATAATTGTAACACTGATATCCTGGAGCACTATAACACTGTAGTTCATTAATATTCGTTACATATCGGATCCATAATTTAACTTCGACTTGAAGCCATCAGTATTGGCTAATAGTAGATAAATGTAACTATGATTTATTCACTAATTTATACTTTAAATAAATAAATAAATCACTGTTTATTGTATTCGAAATAATTTCTTATTGAGTTATATCTTTCATCGAACACACTTAGTTTGAGGCACTAATATATTGATTTAATATTACTTTAATTCTTCTTCACTAATTCACTCGCGATATCGAAGCACACTTGACTTGATACCTTCAGCTTTTACTTTAATTCTCAATTTAATATTTAGTAGAATCTCCTCTAACGTTAATTCGTCTAATTTAATTGTGTTCATGTCCCGTAGAAATTTCTATCTTCGCCAACTCGGTTCCCTTTAATATGGAAAACAACACTCACTTTTCTTGAAGTTCGTCTTCTCGTTGAACCCGGCAATTGGCAACTCCCTTTGGACGGACATAATTCAGACTTCCCGCTTCTCTGTTGCTACTCCGTTTGACACCCGCTTCTGTGTGGTTGAACCTCTGTCTGCAATGCGCAGAGCCCTATAACCAATCGGGGAGCGGCGCTCCTAGCATACGTAATCATGACGTCGGATTCGGACTGACATCAGCGACGTCATCACTTAATGGTGACTACATGAACGGAGCTGCTTAGCATCCCTTTTGCTCGAGTGTCCTTCTACGTCATAATATATTAAATAACATTTCTTCTGTTATTTTGTTTAGGATTAATTTTATTTTAATTTACATTAGAAGTCACGAATAAAAAAATAAATTTCATTGAATAATAATACTTTAAATAATAGTTTCTTCAGTGAGTTTTTAGCTAAAGGACTCGAATTCGGTTGCAAATAAAGGGCTTTCAGAAAAATATTTTACGATAAAGCTTATTCTTAGTAAGCTTTAAAATAGAAAAAAAAAAAATTAAAACCTATAAATAAATCAATTATTGAACTATAAATTGAAACGAGTAAAATGATTTAATTTTAAGTATTAGTTTCTAATATAACTTTGATTTTTAATAAAGTTTCACAATATTATAAGAATCTGAAGTGGATGTTGAGAGATTAAATCTGTCATGCGCTTGCAGCCCAAGGAAACGAAAGCAATACTAATAGCAGTATATAAAGCACTTTCTTCTTCGATTTCGGCCAGCTAAGGACCACGTAAAATAGCGAATTATGACTATTTCTTCGCTCTCTCCTCTTCCTCCAATATTCCCGCATTCTATCCTCCGTCTACACTCCACCTCTCTATGTTCTGTCTTTCTGGGAATCCTTTAAAGTCTTTAATTCTGGATTTAAATTTACCTCTTATCTTCCATCATTTCTTTACAGAGCCGTTTCTAGGTGTTCTGCCACCTTAGGCGAGAACTGAAAATTGCCGCCCCCTCCTTTTCAAATGCCGCACCCACCAAAAAAAAAACAAAAAACAAAACCAGAATCTTCAATTCAACAACCAAAAAAAAAACACACCATAATCTTATTTTAACAACCAAAAAAAAAAAAAAACGGAATCCGTCCTTCGGCCGCCCTAAAATCTTGCCGCCCTAGGCGGCCGCCTAGTCTTGTCTAATGGTAGAAACGGCCCTGTTTCTTTAGTAATGTTTCTTTCCTCCATTGTCTTTCCAGAACTCTCTAAACCATGTCAACTGTGTCGTGGGGTTTTTGTCGAAAAAATCAAACAATCTTTTTGTAGATCTGTCATTACTCATTCTTTTAATGTGTCCATAGAAATCAATCTTCTCTTTTTCATCACATCCCCTCAACATGTCTGTAAATATATTCATTGCTCCCCATTTTCCAAATTTCCCCACTATATCTGGGGCCCAGGATTTTTCCTTTTACCTTTCTTTCTTTCTTTTCCAGTTCATTCGTTTGTCTTGTCATATTCACTGTCATACATTCTGACACGCAGGTCTAATTGCTGTGTTATAATGCCAAATCTTGGCCTTTATTGATACAGATTTTTTTATTACATATTTTTTTTTTAGACAATATTCATATTTTTTATTTTACTATTTATGTAAATATTTTTTTTTTGTTAGATGAAATGTAACTTCCATCTTTCTTGTTCTCGTTTGCCTCTCCATCCAGTGCGTTTGGTGGTATATTTACCTAGATATTTAAACCTGGTAACTTTCTTAATCTTTCCATATTTTGTCTCCATTGATTTAGGAGATTCTTTAGTTTGTTATGTATTTTGTTTTTTTCAAATGATATTTTTAGGCCAGTCTTCTCCGCTGTCTCTAAGTGCGTTGATTCACCGAGTTCTTAGAGGTCTCTGCCAATATTGCCAGATCTGCGAACGCCAGGCAGTCATACTCCAGGTCGTCCCTTTTTCTTCCCACTCTTATCACTGGTATTTTTTCCTCCTTTACTCTTCTCCATTCTCTTATAACCTTTTCCAGTTTACAATTAAATAGCAGGGGAGACAGTCAGATAGCTCTTCCATAAATTTTACTTTCGACTTACTGTCCTCACGCTGAAAGATGAAACTCCCAGAATGCAAAGCAGATTATAGATTGTCCTTTCCTGGCCGTTCGCTAAGAGGTCGCTTCTCTTCTATTTCCATGTTAGCGAACGGCCAGGAAAAGACAATCTATAATCTGCTTTGCATTCTGGGAGTTTCATCTTTCAGCGTGAGGACTTATGTCTGTTAATGTGTTTTCTTAGTGCAGTAGTTTTTTTTTATTAGCTCCAAATTCTAAAATATCAATCAATGTTCTCCTGTCTATGGAATTATATGCTTTCTTAAAAATCAACAAAGGTCAATTTTCTGTATTTGATCCATTTCTATAGTGATTATAAAGCGCTTTATAGAAAATACTTTTTACTTTTATTATTTTTTTTATAATGGTAAAACTTTAAATAGAATAAATAATAAAAAACTACAAATATTCAATTATAAACTTTGAAAAGGATAAGAATAGATTAATTTCATCTAATTAATGCATTTGTTTCAAAGACAGAGTCTGTGGTTTTCTTGAGTTAAGAAATTATTATGAAAGTACACAAACGTAGTTGATATTACAAAGTTAAATCTGTTTGTTATTGCGCTTTTAAAAACCCAAATAGATTGTGATAATAAATAAAGCGCTTCTTAAAAAAGACTGACCATATACCGTTCGATAGAACTTTCAAATATCAACATTTTCTCAATATAATGTTCTCTTCCAACTTTTATACTTTTCGTTTAAATTGAGAAAAAGTCAAAATTTGACCCTTTAAAAGGTGCCATCTTGGAAACCAAACTTTTTCAAAAGATTTTTGTGGCATTTTGTTTGTCTTAAAAAGCTCTACATTTTATCCATTTACATGACCAATCTATCTCTTATAGTTTGGTCACAAAATTAGTAAAACGTAAAGTCTTATGACAATGACAGACAGAATAACGCTTTTATATAATATAACTAGCCGGGTACCGTCGCTTCGCTCCGGAACCCTTGCATATGTGTGTGTGTGTGGTCGGTTCGCACCGAAGTGCGAGCTTCGTTGCCGAAGCATCCGTGCTCCAGGGAGCGCTAGTGTTCCCAAGACGGCGAACCCCTAGCAGACTCCCTAGAATTACAAGGGAAAGATACTGGGGTGGTTTCCCGTGGCCTTCCCCAGGACGCCATTAAGGAATGACGTCAGACCGAAGAGAAAGTGAAGAAGAGGCTACAACACAGGAAAGGAAATTTTTGAAACATCCATGCTCGCTACCGGGATTTGAACCCGGGCGCTGGCACATTGATCTCACGACAGACCGACGCCTGAGACCGCTCGACCACACCAGCGCGGCACCCTTGCATATATATAGCTTTAAAATTTTTTTTTTATTTCTTTAGCAAATTAATATTGAGAGAATATATGACTTCCCAGCCCGTTGTGGCCTTCTCCGCTTAACTCAGGTGTATTGTGGGTTGGCGCCATACACCTGGGGTTGCCGTCACACACTTTATGTCAGTTTGCCAGATTATTCCATATCCCGTGGGAATTTCGAAAAATCCGACCTTATCCCTTGGTTATATCATAAAGGGAACCTCTGTGCAAAATTTCAGCTTTCTACGTCCAAGGGTTTGGGGTGGGCGTTGATGAGTCAGTCGGTGAATGAATCAGGACTTTTCTTTTTACATATGTAGGTTTTGATGAATTTTGTTTTGTTAACCTCATTGATTAGTTCTTTATAGATTACATTTGGATCTGTTAGTTTCTTATTTTCAACTCTTATTATCCGAGATTCGTTCTTTACATATTATTCCTGGTGTTTCGATATCATGCTTATTTATGAAAATATGATCTATAGTTGTTTTCGTATTTTCATGAATTGTACAGTTGTTTCTTGTTGTTCCGTAAAGATGATTTTTGAAACCATTATTGCACATAAGTTTTAGTTATTTCTGTACTGCATAGTTTTTCTTCATTTTGAAAAGATCTATATTTAGAGTCGCCAATTAGTATAGTTGGACAGTTGTTTAATATATTTTCATTTTTTATGAATAGATTCTCTAATTCTTCAGTAAATTTACCTTTTTTTGTGTTTGGTGTTTTATATATGGCTAAAATGTTAACATTTTGTGTTTGATAACAGAAACACATTTTTGATAACAAAACGTATTAGGTTTTTTTACAAAACTTCATGATAAATAACATGTTTTGTGAAAATTCTTGAATCATTCCAAAAGATTTCCTTGCTCCGACGTTTTAGTAATTTGTAATTTAACATTTTGCTTAGAGAATGACAGACAGAATAACTTTTTTATTATATATGTTTTTATAATATATATAATAATAATAGTCAAGTACCGTCGCTTCGCTCCGGAACCCTTGCATATATAGCACTAAAAAAACAAACTTTATTTATTTAGCAAATTAATATTGATATCGTCGGAGAATATACGACTTTCCAGCCCGGATAACTCAGGTGTGTTGCGGGTGGGCGTCACACATCGAAAATTCACATTTTTGCATGTATCTTGCAAATGTTGAAGGGTTTGTGAATAAGTGATACATCGTTCGATAGAACTTTCAAATACCAACATTTTCTCAATATAATGTTCTCTTTTAACTTTTACACTTTTCGTTTAAATTGAGAAAAAGTCAAAATTTGATCCTTTAAAAGGCGCCATCAAGGAAACCAAAAACTTTTTTCGAAAGATTTTAGTAGCATTTTGTTTGTCTTAAAAAGATCTACATTTTATCCATTTACATGACCAATCTATCTCCTATAGTTTGGCCACAAAATTGGAAAAACGTAAAGTCTTATGACAGACAGAATAACGCTTTTATAATATAAGATGTCAGTTATGAGGCCTTCCATTGAAGGAAATCTACTGTTCTTTGAATATATAGCTACTAGATTAACTTGTACACTTCAGTTATATGGGAAAAACATCTATTTATTTTTCAGAAAAGTATACAATGGAATTGATTTTATGAAATAAGAAAAAAAATAATTCCAAGAATTAGAAATGATTTGCTTTGTGTAGATAATCATTTTAGTAGCAAGGAATTTGAAATGGAATAAAACTATTAATAAAGAAACCATAGGAATCTCATCATCGTTTACTTATGTTTTGAGTAATTTTGTGTGTCTATTTTAAATCCATTTATTATATATTAAGACTAAGATTAAGACTAATTATCTTTGCTTTAGTAGAACAAATATATATATAAAAAAATACAGTCGTCAACAAAAGTCATAACTCATTTCGAGGTTACTACAAATAAAAAGCTTTAACAATGAAGTAACAATAAGTCAGATTTGATAACAAATATTTCCCTATTTCTTGCAGATAAGGAATGTGACCAAATGACGATCCAGAATTCTCAGTCGGGCCTGAAAAGCTTCTCTAAAAAAGCATGAAGTTCAAACTAACTAATTCCAACTGAAGTTCATTTGTTATTTCTTGAAGTACTATTTTCTCCATAGGCAATTACACATTTCTTATAATTTCTTCTCAATTTCTTCGTTTTAATAAAGCAAATTTAACTGCCCTATCTTCTTAACAAGCTCATTTAAATTCGCTTTGAAAAAAAAAAAGTAATCTAAAAAATTACTTTGCTTTAATCAAATTGAAGGCAAAATGTAAAAAAAAAAAAAAATCTCATCACAATTCACTCTTAATTATTATTATAAGTTGAGATATTCCAATGTTGTGACTAACGACGTTTGATTTGTTTTGAACTGTTCCTTTGGTTCAAATAAAACTTCCATG
>JAFIDM010010028.1:54894490-54907385 GCA_023159025.1 Thereuonema tuberculata | reverse complement strand
TAAGAGTAGGGAAAAGATATAAATACTTCGTCAGAAGTATTGCCTCCCTTCCTGAAAACAAACTTCCGAAGCGCAGCTGCCAAACAGGACAAATAAATATCAAAATAAGACACCTTCTCTGTTTTGGAAATGGCTCTAACTCTCTCCAAAGCGATTGGATTTAAAAACTTGAAATACATTTCGCTAGACTCAGAATTTGATAGGAAGAATTTGTTGTCAGGCTTAAAGAAAAAACGAAATAATTCAAGGGGAGTAAAAAACAGAGTGTTGTAAAGGTAACGCCTGTAACATGAAACTGGGTATCGCGTGGGTTTCACCAGCTTTTCGACTGATTTTCTTTGTTTATGTTTGTCAATGAAGATTTGAAAAGCACGTGCTAAGGAAATGGCATCTGTTAGAGAATGGCATTTTTTAATCAGCATTAAATGAGCTTTTTTATTCCCGATCTTTATTTCTTGCTCTTGAACGAAAGAATCTTCAACCTGAAACATTTTGATTTCCCATTTGGGAGCATTTTTTCTGAAATCCTTTCGATTCTCTTCTAACAGCAACTGTTCGAGATCTTTTAAAGATTTCAAGCACCTGTTGCTTTGTGAAAAATGTCTGTCAATATTGAAGTTTGGATCAAACGTTCGGAAGGCGAATCCGTACTTGATTGCAGGTATAGTTTGAAAACTTTCAGCTATTAAATTGCCTTTGGAGTTCCTCGCTGTCAGCAACATATTCTTTAGTAATTGGATGTGTTCTTGTATGTTATAGTCCTCCATAAAAAGAGATATGAAACTGACATCGGAATTGCTCTGTTTGTGATTTATGAAATATGGATCCAGACTCGAAGTCACTCGCTTGAAATTTCGTCTGTGAAAGCATTTGACAGTGAGTTCTATCACTAGTGAGATGGGCTTGAAAATGGCGTAGGACAATCCAAATAATACAACCATAAGAAAAACGTGGAAAATGGCAATGAGGGAAAGGAATGAATTCAAGTCCAGTGCTGCCATGTTTTCGATATCAAGACTCCGATAATCTGAAATTAGAAAGTAATGAAACAAATTAGAAAATATCTAGATATTACACAATCATCTAGTTTAATTTCTTAGATAATATTTTACTTAAGTTTAAAATCATATTTTATACAATTCTAAAGAGATAGTTGCAATTTGATTTAAGCCAACGCACAAGAAGAATTTAAAACAAAATAAAATATAAAGTAACGCAACCGGTTTCGGCTTGAGTCATGGTTTTGACGTGTGAATTCTACTTAGAATATAAGTTATAAACATGGAATAAAAAAGATTTTAACGTCCATACTGTTACTGTTACTGAACTGTTACTGAAGTAGTACTGTTACTGAAAAGTATAATTATACTGAAACTAAAACAATATTATTTAACTTTGTATTTAATCTTGCATAAACATTAAATATTGTATTTAATTTCGATAGTCGTAATAGCACTTATGTAAATTTTGTCGGCTCAAACCAGCGGTAACAATATAATCACACATGTAATGTATCCTAAAGCGAATGTTCCGGGTGTGGTATTATATATTGTATCTGTACTGTATATTGGATAGGTAAATTGAATTACATAACGTGATTTAAGGGTTGTTCCTGACCAGTAGCATGATGGTAACCCTTTCGCAATTTAGTGATCATGTCTTCACAATAATGGTTTCCATAAGACATTAGAGGTGAGTCCTTGACGAAATCCGTTAAATTGAGGAACCTCCTTACCATTTATTTAAATCTGTAGAAACTTTATAATATCACAAGTGAAACCGGTCGTTTTAATGCATTTTATATGTGTGAAGTACATGTAGTGTTTACAGTTATGTGTATTCCCTCAAATGTTTCTCAAGAGACACAAGTTAAACACACACTTAAAAATAATTCAGTCAAAACTACATCATCACAGTTTCATTATTGTTCTCGAATTCGCATTTTAGAAATACTCTAAGATTTATGAACTTTAAAAAAACACACATCATCATCATTCGTCACGAATTAGGCCTTAGTAATGATTTCCTTAATACTTCGGCCACATTAAGTAGTCTCTTGAATGGTCTATGTCATCTATGTCTTTTGGTTTATAGTAGATCATAATTTTTATAATTCTGATGTTGTCCTTTGTAACCTTTTATTTTTTTCTTCCACTAATTCCACAATTAATGCTGCCAAAATGTCCTCATTCCTTTTTAAATCTAAAAGACTGTATCCTATAGTTCTTCTGAATGATTTCATTTCAGCTGATTTTAATCTGTTCTTATCTCTCTATTTGATGGTCGAAGTTTCATGTCCGTATAAAACCGTGAGTTGGGAAGAACTAATATATTGGATATTTTGATTCGGGAGGACTTTTGTAGTAAATTGGGTTTTAAAGTGTTATTTATTATTCTCAAGATTTGTGAAAACTTTGTAATTTTTTTAAATATTTTTTCGCTTTCATATGATAAATCACATCCAAGATTATTGAATTTGTCTTAGAAATGCCATTTTTTTTAGATTTTCCTGTGGATATTTCCCTTCCAAATTCCTTTGATATATTGTGTAATAAAAATACACTATCTATAAATTATCTTCAGAATCAGCAATAATCACTTGATCATCTGCAAAAAGAAGGTATTTAATTTTAGAGAATTTGTTAATTTAATGTCTAATGAATAAACTTTTCATAATCACTTCATTTATATAAATATCAAATAGGGTTTGTGATAGTGGACATCCTTTTCTAACTCCATTATTACTATAACTTTCTTCTTATCAGATTGTTGGTTTTTACATCACCTATCGGTGATTGTTGATTTTTACATTTACTTTGTTGTTTACTACCCATATGGGTGCTATTTGTCCTGTCCGTGCGTCCGTCTGTCCATGTCTGCCTCCCCCATAACAACCCCCGAACGGAAGGTGGATCGGCAAATTTGAAGGGTTTTTAAAAGTCAGGTTTATTATTATGGAACGGCGTGAAGGTATGTCGAGTATGTGCTGTTCTGTCTACAGAGGGTCCTTTCTTGTTCTTCAATCCATCCGTGATAATTACCAACCTGACTTTAAAAAATCCGTCTGACTTTATCCAACCTGACTTTAAAAGAACCAGTAATGACTTCGTTCGCAAATCCGGTCTCATTATGGAAACACCAAACTGTTACAATGATGGTGTATCCATTAAAACCAGACATGTCTATTAATTAAGGCAAAAATGAAAAATGAACAATTCCGATAACTTGTCGATGATGATTTTTTTTTCTTTTACGTATTGTTTTGTTTGTCTCCTCCATCTCTTCCCCTATTTCCTTGCAAACGAAGATTTGCTTACCGATATCACGACGACCTCCTCCAAGGACATTTATTTCCCTTTCTTCAAGTGATGACCTACAAGCACCTAACTACCCATAGACTTGCTGGATGCTTTCCTTAATTTCGTGTAATCCAGATACACCCTTAAAATTGTTGAACGTGTGAATCCGAACTTCGTCATAATTTTCTAGACTGAGCGACCCATCTCCTTATCCAGTACAATCAATCCAATTTCGAAGTCGCTCAATTCGGATAAGATGGCATCGGTATGAATGCGGTGTGAATGCAACTACTTGAGATTGCAGTTATATCTGCCATTATACAGGTCGAACACGGTCGAAGATGCCAGGTGAACGTCCAATTGTGTTGCACCCATTCACTATGCGATCATGTTGTGCGTGGCCATCAGGAACCGATGTGGTGTACACTAATGCTTTAAGATAATCCCATTCGAAAAATTCCAGAGAGTTTAAATCAGGGAAATGAACAGGCCATGCTGTTGGTCCCCTCTTCCAATCCAACGGTAAGGGTAACGTTGGTTCAGAAGTTGTTGGGCTGTACGGCTAAAATGAGGTGGCGCACCATCATGCATGAACCATATGTGACGATGAGTGTGCAAAGGAACATCGTCCAGGCATATAGGAAACTAATTGTCCAGGAAATCCCTGTAAGCATCGAGCACTTATTGTGAAACTCAGCAACTGTACTGCAAACACCTCTGTATTGTTGCATCGTTCATATCTTGGAAATAAAGCATTTCCAGACCATGTGTATGTGACATTTATCCGTTGTTTTGCATGATTGAATACAACCTGTAAGTTTGGCAGCACATTTCAAGTACACCCTGTATAGGGTTATTCAAAATGATTGCGGGGTTTTAAAAAATCATCACATGTACAAATGAGATACCTTGTTTATTGTGTAAGGAAACTCAACAAGCTACAACTCAACAAGACATTCAGTGGCAGGCACTCAGTAGTTCCGCGGTTGCCCGCCAGGGAGAAGGCGTTTTACACTCTCGAATATCATCCGTTACCATTGTCCAACGGTAGTTTCGTACGGAATTTAGGAAAGATCCTCCGACAATTCTATTCGCACAATTTGTGGAGACAGGGTACCTGTGTAAGGGAAAAAGCAGTGGGCGTACCTCCGTGCATGAAGAGAGAGTGGATCAGAACAGAGCAGCCTTCCTACGAAGTCCTATCAAATCAACTGTGAGAGGCAGCAGGGAACTCAATATCCCGCAACCCTCGGTGTGGCGTGTGTTACGGGGGCGTATACGAATGAAGCCCTATAGCCTAATGCTGCTGCCTGATGACCTGATGACCACCACCGCAGGGAACTTTTCTTTACGGAACTGCAACAATTGATGGAAGCAGATGGTTTTTGTGATAGGCTTGTTTTTAGTGATGAAGCAACGTTTCATTTGTATAGAAACGTAAATCGACACAATCTTGGAATTTGGGGGACAGATGTTCCCATCGTTTTGTTCAACATGAGCGTGCATGCCCCAAAGTTAATAGGTTGTGTGCTGTTTCCAAATTTAGGGTGTGGGTCCCTTTTTTTTTTCGTAGAACAGACAGTAATAGGAATGACTTAGCTCGATATGGTCACTGAATGGCTCCTACCCCAGCTGAGTGATGACAGCGCTTTCATAATACAACAGGATGGTGTCCCACCAAATTTCCATCGGGACATCAGGGCAGTTTTAAAACAGCACCTACCGGAGCGCTGAATTGGGCGCGGGACCGACGGTGATGAGAATCTCCTATCGTGGCCACCCCGTTCACCGGACTTAAACACCATATGACGTAATTTTTTTTCTCTAGGCGTACGTAAAGAATCACGTCTTGTCCCCCCTCTACCTGCGACCATCCTGGAACTGAAGGTGCTTATGGAGACACGCTGGAGCGTGTGGTCGTGACGATATCTACAAAGTGACACACGACGCCCATATTGAGCATTTATAATGTTTACACAATAAAAAAGGTGTCGTCTTCGTATCTGATTTGTTCTAAGTGTGGGGATTTTTTTAAAACCACTACAATCATTTTCAATAACCCAGTGCATGCGTCATCTGGGGACGATTCCATTAACTGCAAGAGTGTGGTGGCACGAAATGGTCACAGTAACGCCCTTTCAGCTTTCTTTGGTATTTAAGTGTACTTGTACTCAACATTATTATTTGCAGGGAAAAACACCATTTCCTTAGAAAATGTAAGGAATCCGTGTTTATCCTTAATGACGCTGAATGTTATAATGTCACACTCTCGGTTCAGAACATCTACCAATACAATATTCGGCACTCTAAATTAACAACAAATAAATGATTACTTTTTTTTTTTTCTTTCGCACCTCCCTTCCCCCATTATTTTATGAACAGAACCAATTTCTATCCCACGTGGCTTTGCCTCGACTCTGACTTTCCAAATACTATATAATCCATGTCAGCTTAAATTAAATGTAACTTGTAAAAAGATTCCCAAATGAATCGAAACTAGTCGTTCGTTTTTTATTGTAAATATGTTTTATTTTTAATATGTGCGTCGGTGTACCATTTTAATTTTTGTACTCAACAGATTTTTTAATTTGAATATAAGTGTAGTTATTTAATTTTTGCTATTTTCACAACAAATAAAGAAATTTTAAGAAATAACATTGTAAGGGCAGTAGCCTTTCAGTTCTTTTGTTCTTTTTTTTTAATCTTTTAAAAAAGATTATAGTTTTGTATAAATTTTTTTGTATTAGATTCCATATAATATATTTGCTTCCACAATTCGACAGAGAAATACAGTCCAGAAACGAATTGACTTGTTCCAACTTTCATTATTTTGTTTGGGATTCCGTATTTATTAAGTAATTGACTTATTATTTTTATTTTATTTTTAGGAAAGATAGGTCTCCATTGATTCTTTTAGAGTGCATTTGTTTGCTGATGTCAATCTTCTGAATCCGGAATGAAATTCAGCCTCCATAGTAGAAGTATTTTTTTTTCATTCTTCACAGCTAATTTAAATTCACATTGAGTATAAGCTTATCGTACCCTAATATTCTAATAAATAACAGTATTCATAAATAAAAAATATATAAAGAAAAGAACAGATGTTCTGAAGCGCGTGAACATTAAAGCTATTTTTTTGATTCCTCTTCTCTTTTCATATCTCTTTTTGATACCTAGTATTTTGTGGAATACTATCTTCCAGTAGTATCTAGATCTCCTGCTTGTTTGTTTTCTGTAGCAATTTTAACCCCTAAAATGTTTTTAGTCTTTTTTTAAAAAATATATAAAACGGAATAATTGCCTCAATTCAGCGATCTCTAAGGATCTCTTAATTTAGCATATTTAAAGTAAGCATATTTAATACCTTTAGAAATGTGAATTAAAATTATTACTAAAAGATACTAAAACAACAATAAACTCACTAGAAATCCTCTATGCTTGAGTTCCAGACTACAGACACTGCCTTCTCATTTACTTGAACAGCAACCTTTCAAAAGCCAAAATAAAACGAAATAATCTGCCAAGTGCAAAGCGCACATCATCCGAGCATCCACAAATCAACCAATCACTCTCTAGCAAGTTTTCAATACGTAATCAAAAAGTTGAACAGCATTTTATATAATAATTTTAGATTTCTAACATTCATTCCAATGACTGGAATCTTTATTTTTGTTAAGAAGGGCCATTTTATTCCCTCTGTTTTTATTTACTTTTTTTTGTGTTTTTTCTTCTTAGTTTTATGTAATTTATCTTAGTTTTGTTGTTAAAATAGTTCTTCATCAAAACTAATGTTTACATAACTTTAACTCTATTGCCCAAAATGTAAGAAGGACAGACATGAGTCATACAATGTTACAACCCTATGACTAGGAGATAGAATATAAAATATAAGTTCTAGGTTGCACTCACTTCCTGTTCCGGTCATGTTATAAGTTAGTTAAGTGAACCAAATTCTAAGACACTAAGGTTCGAAATTATTTGTTAGTTGTTTAGAAGGTAACAAAGCTGTAAATAATAATTATGATATCATTACTAATTAACAGAATTTAATCAGAAAAACTTAGTTCCAAGAAAAGCGCGAAACATGTAATTTTCTTAATTTCGATTGAGGCATCGGAATAAGGAATTCGTGTGCCAAAATTCGACATGTTGTAGGAGGTAATTCCAACACTCTTTTTCAAGCATTGAGTTTCTTATTTATTTATTCATTATTGTTTTATTCATGTTTTTTTTTGTTTACTTTAATTTGATTTGTTATCACAAATTCTTAAAAAAAGTTTTATTAATTTTATTTAACAGTAAGAAATAATTCAAACCAAACTACAGTAAAACCTCGATATACCGCTCCCGCTTATAGCACTATCCCGTTCTTTACGCTCCCTGGAATTTTCTAAATATCTCTGTATACTTTTACCCTCCTATAACGCTTCAAATCCCGCTTGTAGCGCTTTTTTATATCGGAAATTTTGTATCGAAAAGAAATGTAACACTGTAAAGATTCTTTTTTTTCCCTGGTAGGAGAGAATCTTTGAACTCTGTGTAGTTGCGGGTCTGTGATACAGTTGTGCAAAAAGTCAGAAGGATTTCGCAGAATCTCTAGGAATTCCCTCATCCAGTCTGCGAACTATAATGAAAAACAGGAATGCAATTACCGATGCAGCGAAGGGTGGTTGCAAACGTAAATAAGTAAAGTGTGCACTAAATCTGCTCCGAAAATATATTAGTATTGCTCCTAGTGGTGCATCAATTTACGTTAATAGTTACCTGAACCGCATTGAAAATGTCATAATTCATAACAGTAGCACACACACGGCAAACCATAATCAAAGATCTTTTTAATAGGAAATAAGCTCATATTTGCAGTATATCTATTCCAGAACCATGTATGTTGCCTGTAAAATGGTGTCCAAATCTTTCCCCATCTCATAAATCATTTCCCGTTTATAGCGCTATCTTGCTTATTACGCTTGTAGGTCATGGTCCCTTGACGAGCGTAATAACGGGGTTTTACTGTAATAAGTTATTAACTAAAGCTCAATTGGATCTTAAATAGAAAATATTAAAGTCTCATTAGTCTTACCTTACTTATTGTCATGACAAAAGAAAGCTCCTTCAAATTAGAGGTTTGTATAATGGACGTATCTTTTACAAATTGTACAAAGTCTTTACCTTCATCCTTCCTGCAAATAAAACAAAACCAGTTCTGTAGGTATTTGTCTGGTTAGTGCTACTTGTATTTGGTAAATGTGGGTGGGGGTTAATAACTTTTTCCCACTTAGTTATTTTCTTAGGGTGGCTCTTAAGGGTATCATTTTTTTTTTGAATGAATTAAGATTTACTTAACAGTTTAGCTTTAACATTAATAGCTTCTCGCCTTGGCTGGGGTCTACGAACATTCAGTTTCGGTGCAGACAATAAATCATTAAAAGTTAATTTATCGATTGTTTATCCAAGGGCTTAGTGTCTTTTGTCTGCACTGTTGCTATCCGTATCAGTAACTGCAAATTGAGCTTTTGCTTGGATCTGGAAGAAACGTATTTTCAGACGGTGCTAATGCGGAGTCGGGAATGATGTCATCATTAAACGGATAAATCTTTGTAGCTTGAAATCCAGCCATGAGATTAGCAGAAGGTTAGCATGGACTTCAACCACACTTCTCTAAAAATACCTCCAAATCGTGACTTAGTAACAGTTCAATCACCATGGTTTGGCTAGTAATTAAGACAAGTAACAAAAATAAAATAATTTAAAATATTTTTAACTTGTGCGAATATAACTTAAATAAAAAATAATAAGAAACAGCACACAAAAGATTTTAAAAGAGATTTATAAAAACATTTAAAAAATACTTAGGGGCCTTTCGAGTTCCTCTGCGGAACTCCTCTTCAACACCTCCGCGGAGGAACTCGAAAGGCTCCGAAGTATTTTTTAAATGTTTTTATAAATCTCTCTTAAAATCTATGTGTGCTGTTTCTTATAATTTTTTATTTAAAATAAAATAGTATAATTTTTTTGTGTCGTATCGACAATATTTTCATCCAGATATGATTTCGCATTTTCCGGAGTTTTAAATTGGTGAAAAGTGAAATCCACTTAACGGATTTTGCGATAGTCACTGACCATTTTTCAGTCATTTCTTTAGTAGATTCTGGTTGACATATCATCTTTCCATTGATCTGACACCTTTTCCCATTAAATAATATCGTTGGTGGGATTCCTTGGCCTAATGCGTTCTGCACGCAGCAATAGTTAATTTTCGGCATGTTCATATACTCTTTTTTGAACCGGTTTTTGCGAAACATCTTGTGTTTGATGCAAAGTTAATTTGCAGTCTGTCTCATCGATGTTATAGATATGTTCAGATTTATCCAGAAAATCAGGTTTTAAACTTGAATTCCTTCAGTTTTTTTAAAATAATCTTGAACTTAGACTGTTTAATTTCATTGCTCTACCAAGATTTAATGTTTGTGCTTTTCTTTAAGAAACATCTGAATGTCTAATTAAAAATCCTTTCAACCCAAAATCAACTAACCCAGCATCATTCTCAAAATTTCTTTTGTTTAGTTAACATAAGTAAATACACGTCGTAATAATTTACTTGTTAATGGCATGCCTACCTCTGCCAATAGAACAATTCTACCTGCTAATTCATTTTCTTGATTTTTATTTAGTATAGGAGGATGTCCAATATTTCTTGCTTTCCCTCCAGCAGTAACATGATATCGCAATGTACTTCGGGGATTGCGAATTGGTACACCACTAAAAATTGCTACAGACCAATTTGCAATTTGGTGTTGCAGCTGTCAAATCTGCTACACCACTAAAACTCCTGCAGATTTGACACCTGCTGCCACGCGAGCCTCTGTAATTTTTGCTCGTTTACCCAATTGTGTGCAAAGAAAAAAAAATAATAAGATATGCTGTAAGTAATGCGGTTTTCATTTAGTCTACGAAAATTTATGGATTTAAATGATTTTTTTGCCTTTCCAAAAATCTATCCTAATTACGACGCTGAAATTAGGATATACACACACTTTTTATATTTTTTTCTTAAACAGAAAACGTTGAGGTTAATGTCATGAAAAGATACACACACATAAATAAAGATTCATTGATCTGTTTTTAGTATTTTTAATGCCAGGATCTAGCACGTGAAATTAAATTTGTTGTTAAATATATTCTTTAATGCAAATTAATCTTTTATAATCTGAGCGTCTGTGATCAGGGATTGATTGATTAGCTATTTCTCAATTCTTAATTTTTAATTAAAAACTGGAGACAGCCAACACACAAGACCAGTTAAAAAATATTTATTCACAATTAAGAAGGTTACATTTCACAACCGGTTTCGCCTCCAATACGAGGCTTTGACGGTGACCAGGTCACTACTCCCATGCGTAAATTTATATATTTAATTTTTATATTGTTGTATTCATTCCAGAGTGGTGACATCTAGCGTATAAATACGAAATTCCGCCATTACGAAAGAGTGTCGGAATATGGCTCACATGCCTTACATTAAATGAGGAGAAAAAGATTTTCAAGATTTTCATTTTGTTTTGCTTCATATGTTTTCTTCAATTTGATTTACTATTCGTAACTTCAACTACTGAAATCTCAATAAACTGAACTGATAGAATTTCATCATTTCTAAACATGTCTTGACTAATTTTGATACTTCATGGAAATGTAATTACACTATTGTTACAGAAAATTGCAGCACTATGAAGAACTGATGGTATTCGTTTGAAACTTACAAGATATGTACATTAGGTTTGGATATGCAAATGAAATATCAGTGAACTATTCGGGCTTGTGTATAAATAGATGCCTCAAAAGATATGCTGCAATCAATGAATCATGTGTCTTACTACGTTCCATCACCGTAGAAGATTGCATTATGAACACCTGGATATTTTTTATCATGAAATTGCCAATACAGTGATGCGAACGTGGAGTCTATGGACAGATGAGACTAGCAAACACAGAAATCCGGGAACTTACCACAAAATCGTACGACTGTACTGCATGACAGATACTCTACAATGTATCATGCAGTGGAGCAGTGTCACAGGTCAGTTTTTGTCTTCAAGCACAGTTCGATTGTCTAGTTAATAGAGGATTGATCGCTTGCAGCCCATTGCTGTGAATTCCTTTGACCCTCAACCACAGACGCCTCAGGCTGCAATGGGTCTCCAACACATACGTTGTCGTGCGGATTGCAACATGTCGTGTATTTTGAGGAGTCACGATTTAACTTGCTGCACCATGATGGTAGCAGAAGTACTTCAAGACATCGTGGTGAAGTCCAGCTTGCACCTGAAATGGTTTAGAATGCCAGTCGGTTAAATTCCCGATCTTCCCTTGTACGAATGCAGGGAATCCTCAACAGCCAGCGAATACAACTTAGAATGGTTTAGATGCAGAGGAGATACCCTTCCTTCATAGTTGTTTTAGCACTGTACGGCGCAGACACGTGGTCTTTAACGAAGTTACAGACTGAGAAATTAATAGTATGCCAGAGAAGAATGGAAAGGAGCATGCTTGGCATTAAGTTGAAAGATCGAATGAAGAACACGGAAATTAGGCGTAAAACACAAATAAAGGATGTTGGTAAAGAAGTTTTGAAGAAAAAGTGGACTGGGTAGGACATGTGGCCAGAATATCAACACAGAAATGGACTAAGCTGATTCAAGAGTGGTAACCTCGAGATGGTAAAAGAAGTCGTGATCGCCCAGCTACAAGATGGCAGGATTCTATCAAGAAGGCACAGGGGGTACTTTGGACTCATGCTGCCCAAGATAGGCAACGATGGAAGAAACTAGGAGAGGCCCTTGCTCCGGATGGGGATTATACGGGCTGATAATGATATAGATGATGATGATGATTCATCAGGAGACTGCTGGCGTATATGTGGACAACGAATGTCCAAGATTTCTTTCTTGCACGCCGATGCAGCTTTTCATTGATCTGCCTGTTCGCCCGAAATGACGATGACCCTGCCACGAGCGTATTGGTAAGAAACTGCCCAGCATATACTTTCATAGAATCTGTTTTTGGTGTTCGAAATATCTTCACATGGTATTGAATTTTGAAGCAGCAAAACCTTTTATAGCTCTGCAAATGTAATCAGTTACCTTCTGTAATATGAATGATATAAATTTCATTTATTTGCGTGATTCTTTGTTGGTGTTACAATTTTCACAAGCAGTAGTATATATTTCTTTATTCATACAGTATGAATAGGTTATGAATGATGTTGTTGTTGTTTTTTGCTTCTTGGAGACCTCCTAGAAATGTTTTTGAGGCAAGTCTCGCCGTTGGCTTAGTTGTTTTGTAGCTTACACGTAATCTGAATATCATCGTTATTGAATTTAATAATTAGAACCAAAACATCATTAGCGTCACCATTGCTTCATTTCCATATCATCAGTTCTCACATAGGTGTAAGCTAATCTATCATCGACTGTAGTCACCGAGCCACGGACCAGGGATCTTTTTTGAAGGATGGGAGACAGTGGAGATCAAACTAATCTTGCTGATACGGACAACTACTACTTCGACACTTATTAAAATAAGATTAGCCAAAATTTAAA
>JAFIDM010010028.1:54883101-54894390 GCA_023159025.1 Thereuonema tuberculata | reverse complement strand
AAGTTACTTCCAGCCAGGAAGACAGAGTGGGGTTGATTAGTAGGCAGGATCCTCTAAGGAGTTATAGTCGGACCGTGGGCAGGAGCCTAAAAGGAGAGACAGCAAGTTTCATGGCAGTCCGCCATCCTGAAGTCCGCCTCCAAAATTGAAACAGTAGCCGAGTATTACTGAGTTACTTCAGCCAGTTGGGGTAAAGAAAGAGCGACTACGGAAAAGCCATTCCTAGCCGCAGAAGTATTACCTGAGTCCGCAGGGTTCCAGAGACGACCGGGCCTAAGAATGAGCGACTACAGGGAAGTTACCTATAGCCGTTAAGGATTTAGTTAGTCCAGAGGAGTACGCATTAGACGTTTGGAAGCAGAAGACTAGTTTAATTAGGACTATTTGCAGAACTATATTTTAATAATAAAAGAAATCAAGTTTCAGTCTAACTTCGGTTAGTTAAACGTTCACTGAGGTGAAGACATTTACTCGAATCTCGCATTAAGACCCCCAAGCTGCCGGACGTTCGTGGTGTTACGACCCTTAGCCACTCACGCTGATAGCAATATCCTAAGTAAATATTAAGTAATATTTTATTTTAAGCTAAGAATTTAGTGAAAAAAAAGTAATCTGCTTTTTCCAAAAATTCATGGGGAGGACAGAGGGATTTACCAGTACATTCTCTTATTAGATCCTTGTATTGTTTACAGTCTGTTGCCTGCGTTGTTTTCTTGAATAATTTGTATTTCCAAAAAAAAAAGCACTGCTTAGAGAACACATTTTCAAAAATAGATGCAGATAATGTAATATACAATTGGAGATTAGTCTTTTCGGATGGTCATAAGAATGTCATAAGATTGGAGATGAAACTGAAGTTTGTGAAAAATAATTTATAAAATAATTTCTTATACCGGGTGTAAGAGGATTGTAGTACACCTCAAATATATTTTTATGTATCCTTGTAGTATAATTTGGCACAGTAACGATACATAAAAAAATACGGAAAATGCAGTATTCCTTTTTGAAATCAAAAAGAACATCAACTTTGCAATCTTCAATGGAACATCTTGTATATGAAAATTCTATATATATTTAAATTCTACTCGAAATTTGGAATTCAACAATGTATCACTTCAACATATTTCGTTCGAATGTGTTATGTATGAACAAACCTGGCTATGTATTCCTGTACTTTATTTATTCCTGTACTACAACAAATAGCTACGAAAGTAGAAAAGAAATGCATTGGCTCATATAATTGGTCAGTGTCCACCATGAGCGTCCCTGCATAATTGGGTTCGTTCAATTATTTCACGCACAACAGGAGTTATACTGACTATTGTTGGTTGTACTCTATTCTGTAGATCAGCTAATGTTGAAGTGGTCTCGAATAAACAATATTATTCAGGTGAGGGGAGATGAAAAAGTATAATACCGACAGGTCTGGTGATCTAGGTGGCCACGATACTGGTACATTGGTTCCAATCCAGTGATTGCCAAACTTGTGCAAGTGCTGCATTGTTGAGTTCCAAATTTCGAGTAGAATTTAAATATTCTAATATACAGTGTATTCCATTTAAGATTTAACAAAGTTGATGTCACTTCCGGTTAATACGGAAATGATATTTCAAAAAGGAATACAGTGTTTTCCCCATTCTTTTATGTATCATTACTTTGCCCAATTGCCTTAAACTATAAGGCTACATAAAAAAAAAATATTTGGGATGTACCACAATTCTGTTACACCCTGTTATTTATTCATATATATTAAATAAGATTTAATTAAACTATGATATTTTTGATGGGCCCGATAGCCAAGTGATAATGCTCTTAGCTGCTGCAAGGAGGAGTCTAGTTCAGCCAACCCCACCTGGGTTTTGAAATTTTCCACTTGCATTCTCCTCCAGACAGGTCCACCCAGCCCTCTGTTGAATGGTGTAGAGTTTGTTTCCCGGTGCTAAAGGCGGACAGGCATCGGCTCACCCTTAGTCCCATTGGTCTTGAAACGCGGGACCATTATCTCCCACGACTCCCTTTGAACCTGTTGTGGAATACTTTAACTTGTTTTTTTTATAAAATGGATGAGACCAAATTATTTACAAGTGACATCCTGGAACAGCTTGTTTTTTTTATGTTCAAAGTTTTTCAGTAATTATTAATGAATGTGCCTTATTGTCAACTTAGTAAAGAATATATCATTAAAAATATATATGTATGTGGTAAGGCACTTCACTACGGTGAAGAGGAACGGGTTCACTATCCACGTTCAATTCTCCTCCAGACTTGAGCTAGGATCTAACCCATCCGTCTTTAAATGGGGATTATCTTTTTTTCCTTTGGTTGAAAAACATTACCTCCGTTATCCGAGGGTCACATAGGCCTATAAAGAAAATACTTTGCATTTTAAATAACATTATCTTAAGGGTTTTTAAATTTCAAAGTATATTCATGTGCAAGAAGAATTCAGTATATTTTTTTGCAAAATACATGGAAAACACAAAAATGGAAAGAATTTTATAATAAATAAGGTAGGGATAGTGATTAGTAAACAAATCACAGTGCTCCGCAACAGCTTCTGACAAGTAAACCTTCTCTCCTTTGATACCGGTTTTCCGGAAACCCATATACATGTATTTTCTGAAAGCTTATGTCACAAGTAGAAAAACTGTGAAATCTTAGCGGCAGAGGGCCAAGTGTTTAGGAGCTATAGGACCCACAAAGTATCAGTAAAGTGTTGGAAACATGAACCAAAAGTTGCTAAAATGCTCGTTTCACGTACTTATATGAATTAATAATATGGTAAGAAGGTGGAGATCTCAATATAAAGGAAGAAACAACTCGTTGAAAAGAAACAACTGATTTTTTTTATTTTAAAGTTAAAGAAGTGTTGTTGTTCTTGGATTACTGGGAAATTGAAATATAATGTATGCATAAACAAACAAGAAGTTCATGAAAAAAGTTTCTTTCTTAAAAATTGTCTGTAATTTTTAATTTCTAATTCTTTTTGTTAATACTTTTGTTTTTCTTTCTTTAAAGTTGCAAAATACCATACAAGCGAAAAGACTATATTTATTTTTAAGTTGCTGAAATATGAATTTTTCCATTTCCTGAAAAAAGAAATTGGATTAAATCCACCTTACTTTCTTCCGTTGTTTAAAATCAGATTAGCTAATCAGATTAACATTTCAACGATCAAATGTGTAAATAAGTGTTTTCTAAAAGAATTAATATGTATTGTTAGACATTGTCTCATTTGTGAAAATAAGATAAAGCCAAACTAGAAATTGACCCCTCGTGCAACTTTCTTACAAAGACGGGTTGTGTTGCTGGAAAGCAGCCTCTACCCCCACTTTCATTCTATCATTTAAATGATGTATTTCATACAAACAAAAATACTGACTTGATTTTAAAATTAAAAATTAAGTTGTTCTTTTCAACGAGTTGTTTCTTCCTTTATATTGAGATCTCCACCTTCTTACCATATTATTAATTCATATAAGTACGTGAAACGAGCATTTTAGCAACTTTTGGTGTCATGTTTCCAACACTTTACTGATACTTTGTGGGTCCTATAGCTCCTAAACGCTTGGCCCTTTGCCCCTAAGATTTCACAGTTTTTCTACTTGTGACATAAGCTTTCAGAAAATATATGGGTTTCCGGAAAACCGGTATCAAAGGAGAGAAAGTTTACTTGTCAGACAGCACAAGTAATTTCACTGGAAATAAGTGAGGAAGAAATTAATACAGTTCTTATATTCATGTAAATAATTTAAAATAAAGCGATTTAATTCAAAATATATTTTAATTTCCTTTTCGAACTAACCAACGCGGGGTATAAATAATTCCAAATCACGACTAAAGCATCTTCACTTTTGTCGGCCCATGGTTTAATCTAAGATATAAATAATGTTTACTTAAAAATTATAGATCACTTGCTTAACACAGTTCTTTAATATTCAGAATTCAAACTGACTGAACTGTGATGATTGAACGAACGCTGTCAGCCATCTTGACCTTTTATACCAAAATTAATTGATGCCTCTAAATGAGTTCATTAATTATATCGACATAAGTTCTATAAAAGCTTAGCCACACCAAGGCTGATACGCTTCATAGTTTGTGATATTCCTTCTTCTTCTTTAAATCCTCTATATTATTGGCTGTTTACAAATCTCTCAATCTTCTGTTGATTGTTTATACTCGGCAACTTTTTTTTATCTGCAAACAATTAACCACAAGCATCATCATCCCCACGATTGATCTTACTTGGCATCAATTGTTTTATAAATATATGTTCAAGTTGTACTAATACTGTAAAAATTGAAGAATTAGGATGTGAACGTATTATAAGTAAATGTTGTTACAATATGTTAATGTGAATGTCACGTCTTCCTCAATTTATTTGTTCTTGTAACGTTTGTTGTTATTATTTGTTGCTTGAAGAAGAAGAGAAGATGTAGTCTCTTCGAAAATTCGCTTGTTTAATAAATGTATTGTTTTTACATTTATTTTTATTTTATGTGATGATGTTGAAGGTTTTAAATATCAATTGTTTTTGTTTTTTTAAAAAAAGATTAAACATTTGAATAATATTTGAATAATAATACAAATTTCATGGCTTAGTGGCTTGGTAAGCATATCTTCTACGGAGTTGTTTGTGTCAGCATCTTTTATATCAATTATTCTGTTCTTAATAGAATCTCCTATATGATATAGGAGATGTTTATATGTCTGCTGCGTATTTTATTTGTCACTTGATGAGATTTTAATCGACGTTAGGTTTTCTCAATAAAGATCTGATGGATTTTTTGTGTAAATGCTATCATCAGTTTCTTACACTCAAAATATTGCATGCAAGTAGTGATAAAGCTGCTTATTCACTTTCTTGGCTTGACAAAACGACGGCCCTTTTGTATTGTGTCATTTTGTATTGTTTGCCATTGCTAAAATTGCCATACTATCCCGAGTTTGATTTAAGATAAATGGAATAGCTTCCTCAATCTGCATCATTGAAGGCAAATAGCTGTTTACTAGGTATTTCATAGTTCAAAGTCACCTTTTGTGTTCCTTTGAGTCTTTAAAATTCTGTTCGCTTTAATCATCACTTGACGGCATATGGTAGGAAAACAAATCTCTGGAGGACTTGGGTACTTAGATATACTAACCTTCCAACATTCATTCATAGTTCTCTGCCAAGGGCAGGTCCTTCACTGCAAACCCAGCATTCTCCAATCTTTCCTATTTTCTGCCTTTCTCTTCGTCTCCACATAAGATCCATTTACCATAATGTTGTCGATCATCTGAAATCTTCTTCTGCCTCGAACTTTTTTACCGTTCACCATTCCTTCCAGTGCATCCTTCATTAGGGAGTTTCTTCTCAGCCAGTGACCCAACCAGTTTCTTTTTCTCTTCCTGATCAGTTTCAGCATTATTCTTTCTTCACCCACTCTTTCTAGCACAGCTTCATTTCTTGTTTTGTCTGTCCATTTCACATGCTCCATTCTTCTCCATGCTCCTTCCAACAATACTTCTAAATTTTAAATGTTTCTTTGGATCAAGTTATTTCTCATTATTTTCACTTTCTATTGTTCTCTTGGATAAGAATTCCTTTGGTGTAGAACAATTTTCCTTGTTGAATTTTTTAAGCGTGTCTTTCATAAAATACTCTTGACTAATGTTAATCAGTTCTTCCTTTCCATTGTATTTTATTTTCATGACTATTTGATCAACACTTCCGAGATCTTTAATCTGAAAACTTTTACTCAAATCTTTATGATTTCAATCTTTGCACTAAAAATAAAACAAAATATTGTCCACATGATTATTCTACACTTGTTTTATTTTTGTCCTTTTATATACATGGACATCCATAAAAGTGTTAAATCTATTACTTGGGAAAAGTCACAGTGTATGTAAGACATGGAAAACCCTGTTGCTTCTCTGGATTAATGAACAAACAATTGATATTATTTCAGAAACAATAATTTGTGAAAAAGCAAAACAGTTAAACAGTGATCTTCTCCAAAAATAGTACATCCGGATGAACAATTAAAGGCAAGTAGGGGCTGTTTTGATCGTTTTAAGAAGAGAACTGTGTTGTGACACATGGGGAGGATACTACTCCTAACAAGGACAAGATAGTGAAATTTGTGAACGAATTCTTTCACAAATTTATCTATCTCGAAGATTATGTTGCACCTGAGTTTATCTCAGTAAATTTAACTGCTATGAAACAGGCTTGTTTTGGAAAAAGATGCGTAATAGGATCTACACAACCCAAGAATATAAGACATTACCAGGACACAAGCCAATGAAAGACAGGCTGACACTGTTATAATGTCGTAATGCTAACGGTGACTGTAAAATAAAATAATTACTTGTACACCACTCTGAAAATCCTAGTTTATTGTTATTGTTTGTCTAATATCTTTTATTCCTGTACGTTTTTCTATGGTTAAACTTACTTCTCAAAAAATTTCTTAATCTGTAAATATGCATCCCAAGTTTTAAGGAAATCGATTCACCAGTTGTAAAGTCAAGAACGTAATGGACTACTATACACACATTCTGATTTATAAAAGTGTAGATTTCTTTAGGAAAATAAATTAAAAGTCAATTTTTCTACTGAATGATAAATTTTCCAGCAATTTTGAAATCCAACTGTTCATACGAGATATTTATAGCCACTGAAAAATAGATACATTCTGTGGCAGACTTGTAGATTCAAGATAATAATTGGTTTTTAATTGTCTTTCGTTTTTATTATTACAGAAAAACTATTTATTTATTCTTTTTCTGTTGCAGATGGCATCATCCATATAGGTCACTACTCTGACAGGGTAAGGATTTGTCTGTCTGTAAATTCGAACATCGTCAAATCTGATGCTGATGCTGATTTAATAATTAACACATTTGAAGAAGAATTTAAGAATCTAGAAGATATTGTAAGGCAGAAAAAAAAGTGATGAGTTTCTTAATTGTAGACATTTTGGAATGTATTAAAAGACCTCATCTGTCAAAATAGGAATTCCCTTACTGTGTCAAGATGTTTACATTTCACATGGTGGAAAGACTGTAGAAAAACCAGAAAACAAAAGATTTGTATTTGTATTTCTGTAGTTAGTTTATTCAATTGTAATGACTTTCATTTTTTCCAGTTTTTTTTTCGTATTGTGTACTATTTTCATTGAAATGTAGATTGTGCATTTAATTATGAGTATTTATATAAATTCTTTTATTTAGCAAAACATCATTTTCATTAATAAAGTGTCTGCAACTGTCAGTTTTCGGATTTTCAGTCAAATTTTCATATTTGTTTCATATGAATGACAATTAATACTATTTCAAATTAAAATCTTTATAAATATATTTTATTTGAAATTATCATATTAAAATTAAAGCAAAACTAAAAATTAAAACGTTTTTATTATAAAATCATGATTGTATTTTTTTAAATTTTTTATCTGTATTTATCATTACGTACAAATATTAATAAAATATAATTTTAAGCTAAATGTCTCAAATATATGTAGAAATAATTTCTAAATAAGTATAAATTAAGACAAACTTTGTGGAAAAGAAACCGGAACCTATTCTGAAAGAATGGTGTATATTGAAATAAATAGTTAAATAAAGGGAAAAAAAACGATTCTGATACTTCATGCATTGATTCTGAAAAGATGATCTACGAGGAATTCATCCATCTTGATTAAACAAGAAATTCATCCTCCGATTTAAGTGTGATATTGTGTAATTTCCTTTAATCGTTTATGGCTATAAATTACAGCTTTCCGCTGGTATTCCCGAAGTATATATGTTCTGAAGCGTGGTAATTTACTTATATTGAAAAGACGAAAAAAAAATGTTATTTCTTGTTGAAAATTTGAAATATCTCGCAGAACAGTTTATTAAATCAAAGTCATAAAAAAAAAGAAATTATACAATTGGAATTATGTTTAATTTAAGAGTACTTTTAGTGCAAAACAGAAGATAGAATATATGTATAAACAATTTACCTTTACATAATTTCTTTTTTTGTTTTATTTTGTTTTCTCCTAGCCTTATAGAATATAATGTACATTTTGTATCTATTTTTGAAGACAATACTGGTATGTCTTGAAAAATACTAAAGTCCACACAGAAAGTTAAAAAAAATGGATACATTTTATAATGAAAATACATCGGTTTCGCTAGTGAAGTTATATAGTTTCAGGTTTACAGTCAGCATTGAAGACGTCCTTCAATTTAACGAATTTGTCGAAGGACTGCTTACTTAAAATTCATATGAAACGAGAGCGCCGAAATATCATCGCTGAGTCTTGGAGAGAGGGGATCCATTCTGCTTCAGTTCGGTTCGGTCCAATAAGTGCGATTTCCGAGCACAGAAGTACGCATTCAGCAGTTT
This sequence comes from Thereuonema tuberculata, assembly GCA_023159025.1. Taxonomy (NCBI): domain Eukaryota; kingdom Metazoa; phylum Arthropoda; class Chilopoda; order Scutigeromorpha; family Scutigeridae; genus Thereuonema; species Thereuonema tuberculata. Next base: position 54,886,004 of record JAFIDM010010028.1, on the reverse strand, counting down.
CCATAGATTAACCAGCGAAAAGATACTGAGATGGTTTTCCGTTGCCTTCCTAAGGAAGTCATTACAGAAATGACTTCAGACCCGAAGAGAAAGTGAAGAAGAGGATGACAAATAAAGGAAAGAAACTGAAAAAGTCCATGCCGCTACTTGGATTCGAATCCGGGTTCCGACACATCCGTCTCGTGGGAGGCCGACGCCTTAGGAACGGCGATTCAGTACTGGACATATGTAATACGATTCTACTATCCACCAGGAGGAAAAATTCATCATCATCCATACCCTAGGAAAGAAGAAGAAAGAAAAACCAACAAATATTCTTTCACATGACTCTTAAATAACTTAGGTTTCAAAAAAGCCTGACACACAAACTATATAACAGTTTATATATAATTTTTTATATATTTTGTGAGTCAGGCTTTTTTGCAACCTATTGCATTAATTTTACACACGTTCAGTTTTGTATTCTTAAATATCTTCTTGACATTTTCTATTTCCTCGTAGAGGTTTTTCACTTCATGTTTTTTTTTTTTTACCATTGGATTTGTAAGGTTAACCATTAGATAACCTTACAAAAATCAAACAAAATAACTGAACTTACCAGGATAATTAATATAGGAAACTGTAAGAGATAACACACCTTTCAAACAGAGTTATTCTGAGTCGTAGAAATAATTAAAGACTACAGATCTGATTTCTTAGAGTAAGTCTTTTTAAGCAGCTGAAGATTTTTTGACGAATGTCAAACTAATGAAGTACATCTTCTTTTTTTTTTCTTTATAAAAATCTCTATTTATCAGAGTTATTTCCCTGGTATTTCAGATACCCGTAATTCCACTTACTTTGGTTAATGGAGATTCTGCTATACTTCTGTTTACAGCAACCGTTCCCACATTTTTGGAGAACGACCATAAACCGGCAATGGTACTTGACCCATCAATCACTATGTTTTTCATGATTGGCGGATCAAGTACCATTGCCGGTTACATAAAGAAAAAAATTAAATTTAACAATAACAAGGCAAAAGTAAAGGTTTCATAGAGTACATGAAATCTAAGCGAGCTCATACATATTTCATTTTCGGCCACTGCCTTTAGGAACATCAATTGACCTGCAACTGGAACTCGTATTTTTGCCTCTTTTTACTATTTAACTATTTACTAAGCAAATTACAGCAGCGCCACAATTCAGCCTTAGCGATCAAAATTTGTACTTTTTTTTTTCTTCAGAAATCGAAACAGCATACTCAGAACAGTATGTGTACGACATTTGGTTGCGATTCGCCCAGTACTTTTTCCTATAAAGATGTCTATACACCTCCTCTTTAATTTGGATCACCCGATAAAGCCTAGACTCAAAATTCAACACAAGCTTCCTAAAAATGAAAACCCTGCTGGGCTGCTCCAAGTGAGACCAGTTATTAATCGCACACATTCCTTCATTTTAAAGCTAGACAAAATTTTATAAAAAAAATTCATGTTCGTGCATGTAGTTTCTTCTCATTTGATTTCTAATAATTTAGAAGCCTTCCAAAAGCTCAAAACATGAACACCGAATGGAAGTTTTTTTTCTCTCTAGACCCTCGGACGTTTTTTACCTGCACATCGTATCAACTAATAATAATGCCTTGCATTACTACTTCCATAGCCGTAGTCTGAATTCCACTACTGATTTAAATTAAAAAAAAAAATCCTCATTGAATTTCACTAGCTATCTAATGCAGTTACTGTTTTATGAGGTAAAAATATTGTTTTTTATAAAGTGATGAATGTAGAAAACATAGGAAACATAAATTTCACATGGATACATGATTATAAGATTTTAATAATGAAATAAAATAGGATTCTTTTAATTCTCGACTATTTTTGGGGTTATCAATTCCAAAATTAAAAAATTGCGGAAAACCACGGAATGTCCCGCTTCGTAAATATGGTTGCTGATGTTAGAAGCTGAAATATTTGTAGTTTTTGTTGAGCTTCTATGCCAGGCAAAACGATTTTTAAGTTGCAGGCCACTGTGGCCTATGTAAGATCAGTGGCTATCGAAACATGGCTCAAGGCCAATGTACCCTTTTTTATGTAGATCTGGGATCTTAGCATTGTTATTAGATATCTGAATTTATTTTTAAGATTGTAAGATAAACGGATATCAAAATTTTTGAAAGTTTTTTGTGGCTGTTTTTGGAATATCGGATGAAAAGGGAAAGCAGCATAAATGTTATTTTCTTCGTACATTGGAGTTGTAGATATTCATTAAACTTCGTTTAATATCATGATCTATAAATTGTACCGAATAATTATTATTTATTAGCTGTCTTCCAATTGTATTTAAATGATCAGAAAATAATTGTTCGGAGGAACAAGTTTCAAAACCTCTAAGAGCCATCATGTGTATCAAGTTCTTTTTTTACAAAGGTAGGGGTGGACGATTTGTAAGGAATCATTTGGTTAGATGTGATGAGTTTCTTGTAAGGTTGAATTTGGAAACTCCCCTCCTTATTAGTAAAGAGAGTGTCCAAAAAAAGTAATTCACTCTCTTGGTTTTGAGTCTCATGAGTAAATTTTAAGGTTGGAATTAAATTGTATTTCAAAGTTAAAATTTTTGTAGGAAATAATAAAGAAATCGCCCACATACCTACAAATGGGTGAGACCAAATTGTTTACCAAGTGACATCCTGGAACAGTTGTTTCACGCTCTTTGGCGATCATCAGCCAGAAGCAGTCACCAGTAAACAACAAGATCTCCGCACTGAGGCTAATATGAATGATTTTCGGAAGCGCAGAGATTTATTTTCTATAAATTAGTTCAACTTGAAATATCAGCAAGATTATGATAATTTCTTTAACGTGTCGTGTAACAATACGGACAACTACTACTTCGACACTTATTAAAATAAGATTAGCCAA